>CM057346.1:81171945-81849812 GCA_030015575.1 Agapanthus africanus
ACGGCTCGCTGTTGCCCGGGACATAACCCTGTCAGTCGGACCGCTAGGTCCAAACCTAATATATAAGAGTCGCTGTTCGAATGATCATCCTCTAAATTACTGACCCCACTAAATACAATTTCCTTTTCACTTCGATTTCCCTTTTTTCCCCAGGTTTCACTATCTATGAGTATGGGCTAGTTGTGTACAAGTATGCATCAATAGCACTGCTACATTCACTATTCACTGTATTGTCACTATCACGAACCATTCACTTTTCACTGGCGTACTTGACACTCCTAAACCGATACCATTCACGCTCGATAATGCATTGTACACTGAAAATTAATAATGACACGCACTATCACTATAGGTAATACAGTCGGGTAAAACTGTGAATTATGCCACTACACAATTTATATCCAATACAAGTCATTATGCGTCTCATGAACTTATAAAAATCGTATTAAATCATACATTCATAATTAAGTAAAATGATACAAAAGCGGTAATAAGTAAACTCAGTCGGAAGTTCAATGAAATTGATTTCAAGTTAATCGGGTTTCGGGTTTGCAAATTACAGTCATTTCATTTAAGTGTTCGCTGCCGGAAATTCAGTTCCTGAACTGAAAGTCCGTTTCGTAACACAGTTTTCACCCTGTTAAGATCAAAATTAGGCGATTCTATAGTTCAACAATATTTAGGTTTCCAACACATCAGACGGATCGACAATATCCTCTGTGTGCTCGGAGTTACACATTATTTAAGGTCGGGATGTACGTTCTGTCCCTGCTTGGGACTGCAGTATGTACAGATGGTTTAAAATGTAATTAAACTAGTAAACGGTGATAAAAATGAATGAAATTGCTTTCAATAGTTAGCTAACGGATTTATATTTTCTATGGTATAGGGTTACTTATAATATCATTTTTACACAGAGACATAAAAGCATTTCTAATCGAGTGTTGGCGATCAGTGCTGCTCTGGACTGCAGTCGAGAGCTGCACTCCCAACCAGTTTCCGTCACCTTTTTAAAATATAAATAGATTTTAGATTTTATGGGGTTCTAGGTTGTCGAGTCAGATTCGATATGAGCCCTCGAATGCAACATTCCGGTGTGTAAGCAATTAACTATGATTTTCACAAAATCCGGGTACGGAAATTTTCAGGTTCGATGGATCTAAATGAGGATGACATATCACGTTGTTAAAATCCGTATTTTCAAGCCAAATCTTAACATAATATTCGTTATTACTCGGGCAATCTGTTATCTTTAATTTCCGTCATTTTAAGGGGGGCTTATAGATCATGGTTTGCATTGAACACTTGTATTACGTTTGATTCGCAATCGAAATGTCTATATAATAGCATGTAGCAAGTATTTAAAATTTGCCTGACGACATATCGATGACGATACGGCAGCGACGTGGTACAGTGGTGCACTACGGCTTCGGTAGCGGCAATGGCGTGATCACGATGCGAGCGCGGCTAGGCCCGACACGGCAAACTCGGCCTCGCCTCGAACTTGGGTTCGACGGATTGGCAGCGATGGCTCGGGTGATGCTACAGTGACGATGACGCAGAGCATGGTGTGCCGTTGGCAAGGTCGTCGGCGTGGAGTTGGCCGGAGGTAGTGATGGGTGCTCGTCGAAGGAGGGTTGCAGTTGGTGACTTGGAGGAAGCGATGGCTGCGGGTGGTGGGCGAGGCGGCTGCGGTCGGTGGTGAGGGGGTGTCGGTGGCGATTGGACGTTGGAAGGAGGCAGCCGGTGGTGGCTGAGGTGGTCGTCGGCGTAGGGACTTGGGTGCGGCTTGAGGGCAGGAGGGAGAGGAGGTGGGGGTGAGGCGCTCGTGGAGCTGGTGGTTGTAGTGTTGAAGGCCGGCAGTTAGTTGGTTGGCCGGAGCAGGCGAAGGCGATGGGGATCTCGGCTATGGGTGGCAGTGGTGATGGCCGGCGATGGAGCAGGAGTTCGGCGACAGTGGAGGTTGTGGGTTGCACGGTGCAGGGATTCGTCGTTGGGGATGAGAGGCGAGGTGAGGAGGCCGACGACGTGGGTTAGGCGGTGGGGTAGCGACGACGGCGAGGAGGCAAGGCGATGGGTGCGGGCGTGAGTCGCGAGCGTCAGGTGATGGAGATGGTGGTTTTAGTTCTGGGGGAAGCTCGGGTTGGAGAAGGTGGGGCGAGGGGTGCTCGGGGGAGGAGATGGAGGGGCAGCCGGCGGCGGTTGGTGATGGCGAGGTGTGCTCGGGGGAGGGGCTCGAGCTTGGGGAAGGAGGAGAGGGAAAACGAGCGGGAGAAGAGAGAGATAGAGAGGGGAGAGAGAGTGAATAGGGGGAGAGAGAGAGAGAGTGAGCGTGATGAGAGAGAGAAAGAATGGTTTTTTTAAAAAAAATTATAATTAATTGAAAATTATCAGAAGAGAGAGAGAGAGATAAGGAAAACGTGGGGTTTAAAAAAATAATGGATTAATTAGGGAAATTAATTGGGATTAAAGAGGCATTAATTTGGTTGTTTAATAGGAAAATTTTGGAGGAGATTTTAGTTGGAATTTGAAAGAGTTTGAATTTTAAAAAGAATAAGGAAAGAAGCATGGTTAAAAGAGAAAGAGATGGGGTGGGCTTTTGGGCTTGGGCCTTGGGTTGGATTTGTAGGAAACAAAATATTTAGATTACAATACAAAAATTTTAAATGGGTAAAACATTTTATTTAAATACCTGTATTGGCGTAGAAAAGGAATTGGGTATTACATCATACCACCCTTACAAAAAACTTCGTCCTCGAAATTAAAAAGATGAAAAAAATAAAACGGCGATACAAAATGCTACTTGAAAAGATATGGAAACTGCGAACGTATATCCTCCTCACGTTCCCAGGTAAATTCCCCAGGTGAACGACCGCTCCAAGACACTCAGACTAACAGAATGACTTTATTTTTCAGTACCTTCTCTCTACGGTCGAGTATGGTAGTAGGCTGCTCCACATAAGTCAAATTGGTACCCGGAGTCAATTCAGAATGATCGAGGACATGACTATGATCACGAACGTAGAGCCGCAACCGTGACACATGAAATGTGTTGTGTACGCCCGCTAACGAAGGGGGTAAGGCAAGTCGGTAAGCCATTTCTCCGACCCGTTCCAATACCTCGAATGGTCCGATGAATTAAGGACTGAGTTTCCCGCGACTTCCAACCCTGATAACACTACGGGTAGGAGAAATCTTCAGAAACACAAGATCTTCGACCTTGAATTCTAATGCTCTCTTGCTGACATCCGCCCAACTCTTCTGTCCGTCTTGGGCCGTCTTAATACACTGTCTGATCATCTGAACCTTGTCTACCGTTTGAACAATAAGTTCGGAGCCTAATAATCTTTGCTCACCCACGTCATCCCAACAAACAGGAGATCGACATTTCCGCCCGTAAAGTGCTTCGAATGGGGCTATCTGGATGCTAGCTTGGAAACTGTTATAAGAATACTCCACTAGATGGAGGTGATCCTCCCAAGAACCTTGAAAGTCTAGCATGCACGCCCTCAACATGTTCTCGAGCGTCTGAATAGTACGCTCGGATTATCCGTCCGTCTGTGGATGGTAAGCCGTGCTGAACTTGAGGCGTGTACCCAGACTCTCCTATAAGCTCTTCCAAAAGCGTGAAATGAATCTAGTATCCCGATCTGATACTATACTTACCGGAACCCCGTGGAGCCGCACTACCTCTTGCATGTATTTCTTCGCAACCGACTCTGTCGACCGACCCACCTGGAAGAGTATAAAGTGTGCTGCTTTCGTAAGATGATCGACGATAACCCAAACAGCATTGCTGCCTCTTGGACTCCGTGGTAAAGCAGTCACAAAATCCATAGTAAGGTGCTCCTATTTCCACCCAGGTATCGGAAGTGGTTGCAACAGTCCGGCTGTTCTCTGGTGTTCTACCTTTAATTGTCGGCATACTAAGCACTTGGATACAAACCGTGCAATCTCTCGCTTCATCCCGTTTCAACAAAAGTGCTGCTTCAAATCTCGATACATTTTCGTGCCTTCCGGATGTATAGAATTAACTGAACTATGAGTCTCAGCTAATACTTTTTCTCGAACATCCTCCCTTAGGAGCGCAGAGTCTGCTACCGAATCTCAAAGAACTGTCTTGATATATGAGTCAGTCTGTCCTTAGTCTGGCTTCCACCTGCTCTCTGAACTTCTGCAATCTAGGATCATCAGCTTGTACAACCTTAATGCGGTCTACAAGTGAAGACTGCACCTGTAATTGCCAAAACCGCCTGATTGCACTCGGTGTAACAACCTCTAGTTCGAGCTTCTGAAAATCCTGAATGATGCTCCACTGACTAGTCATCATCATGACTGCTGGCTTGCGACTAAGAGCGTCGGGTACGACATTTACTTTCTCCGGATGGTACTGTAAGTCCAAGTCGTAGTCCGCCATTAATTCTAGCCATCGGCGTTGTCTCATATTCAGTTCTCTCTGAGTGAACACGTATTTCAAACTCTTGTGATTCGTATAAACTTCCACCTTTTCGCCTAATAAGTAGTGTCTCCAGACCTTCAAGGCGAAAACCACTGCCGCTAATTCCAAGTCGTGCGTTGGGTAGTTCTTCTAGTGATTCATCAGCTGCCATGAGGTATAAGCAACTACCCGACCGCGCTGTATCAGAACGCAGCCTAAACATTTCCCTGAAGCATCACTATGTATCACCAAACCGCCTGAATTGTCTGGCACTGTAAGAATAGGTGCCGTGGTCAAATTTTGTTTCAGTCCCTCAAAAGCCTGAGTACATTCCTCCATCCATACGCATGACACTTCCTTCCATGTTAGCTAAATTGGGGTCAGGTGATTGCAAGGTTCTAGGATGGGATAAAGTATTTACTTGCATTAAGGGAAAGAAATATTGTAGGAAGGATCAATCAATGCATCAAGCGGGTTTTAAAGATACAATACTTTAGGAAAAATTTGATCGAACCGAAATTTTATTATTCAGAAAATCTTGACAGAGTACAATTGAGAGATAAACGTGGCCCTAAACTATACGTCGTTTTTATTTGGCCTTAAGAAAAGAAAATAAGTCGCCTCTGTCGCGATTGTGGAAGTTCAACAAGTTGCGATACGTCCTCGTGCTAAGATGGGGGCGTCCATTCCCATAGTGCCTTGCCGGGATATCTGCTTGAGGTTCTTCAGCCTCGAGTTCCTCTTCACTCGAGATTTCATCCTCCGATTCCTCCTCGGCTGGAGCTTCGTCTTCAGATTCCTCCCCCTTTCTTCTCCTGGCTCTTCCTCTTCGGCGGGAGCTTCCTCATCGGAACCCTCTACCATATATTCTGCCTCTTCCGGGTCCCTTTCTGGATCCTCTTCCATAGGGTCTTCCTCCTCTTCAGGATCCTCATCTGGATCCTCCTCTACCGCATTTTCCTGTGGATCCTCTTCTATTGGGTCTTCTTCGGGATCCTCTTCTTCAGGGTCTTCTTCTAGATCCTCCTCTTCATCGTCAGAATCATTAATCATATTGATCTCCGGAACTGCGACATCGACTCCCTCGTCCTTGGATTCGCTGTCGTCGAAAATAACCTGTGGCCCATCGATTTCGTCATCTGAACTCACTAATATACAGTCAAAAGAAATGCAGGACCGAGTGTCCTCATCGACAGGCGGTGCTGCCCTAGGGTTGGCCATGGCCTGAAAAGTAAGGGTCATGATCAGATAGTGGAACACGAAAAAAAATAATATCTCATGATGCAGAACACGATGAAAAGATAAGGTAGATAAGATTCAAAACATGAACTTGAATGGTCATGCACAAGTAGTATATGGAAGTGAAAGCAAGGAAATGAAGTATAATTCAAGGGATCCCTAAATTGAACTGCGATCTTATTCTAAACCCGGCGCTCTGATACCAACATGTAATACCCAATTCCTTTTCTACTCCAATACAGGTATTTAAATAAAATGTTTTACCCATTTAAAATTTTTGTATTGTAATCTAAATATTTTGTTTGCTACAAACCCAACCCAAGGCCCAAGCCCAAAAGCCCATCCTATCTCTTTCTTTTTTAACCATGCTTCTTTCCTTATTCTTTTTAAAATTCAAACTCTTTCAAATTCCAACTGAAATCTCCTCCATAATTTTCCTATTAAACAACAAAATTAATGCCTCTTTAATCCCAATTAATTTCCCTAATTAATCCATTATTTTTTTAAACCCCACGTTTTCCTTCTCTCTCTCTCTCTATCTCTTCTGATAATTTTCAATTAATTATATTTTAAAAAAAACCCCATTCATTCTCTCTCTCTCTCATCATGCTCAATCTCTCTCTCTCTCCTCTCGATCTCTCTCTTCTCCCGCTCGTTTTCCCTCTCCTCCTTCCCTGAGCTCGAGCCCCTCCCCCGAGCACACCTCGCCATCACCAACCGTCGCCGGCTGCCCCTCCATCTCCTCCCCCGAGCACCCCTCGCCCCACCTTCTCTAACCCGAGCTTCCCCAAGAACCAAAACCACCATCTACATCACCCGACGCTCGCGACTCACGCCCGTACCCATCGCCTTGCCTCCTCGCCGTCGTCGCTACCCCACCGCCTAACCCATGTTGTCGGCCTCCTCACCTCGCCTCTCATCCCTGATGACGAATCCCTGCACCGTGCAACCCACAACTTCCACTGTCGCCGAGCTTCTGCTCCATCGCCGGCCATCACCAATTCCACCCATAGCCGAGATCCTCATCGCCTTCGCCTGCTCCGGCCAACTAACTCACCGCCGGCCTTCAACACTACAACCACCAGCTCCACGAGCGCCTCACCCCCACCTCCTCTCCCTCCAGTCCTCAAGCTGCGCCTAAGTCCCTACGCCGACGACCACCTCAGCTACCACCGGCTGCCTCCCTCCAGCGCCCAATCGCCACCGACACCCCCTCACCACTGACTGCAGCCGTCTTGCCCACCACCCGCAGCTATCGCTTCCTCCAAGTCGCCGACTGCAACCCTCCTTCGACGAGCACCCATCACTGCCTCTGACCAACCCCATACCGACGACCTTGCCAACGACACACCATGCTCTGCGTCATCGTCACCGTAGCATCACCCGAGCCATCGCTGCCGAGCCGTTGAACCCAAGTTCGAGCCGAGGCCGAGTTTGCCGTGTCGGGCCTAGCCGCGCTCGCGTCGTGATCACGCCGCTGCCGCTGCTTAGCCGTAGTGCACCACTATGCCGCTTCGCTGCCGTATCGTCATCGATACATCGTTAGGCCAGTTTTAAATACTTGCTACATGCTGTTATATAGACATTTTGATTGCGAATCAAACGTAATATAAGTGTTCGATACAAACCATGATCTATAGCCCCCTTTAAAATGACGGAAATTAAACATAACAGATGGCCCGAGTAATAACGAATACCGTGTTAAGATTTGGCTTGAAAATACAGATTTTAACAACGTGATATGTCATCCTCATTTAGATCAATCGAACCTGAAAATTTCCGTACCCGGATTTTGTGAAAATCATAGTTAATTGCTTACACACCGGAATGTTGCATTCAAGGGCTCATATCGAATCTGACTCGACGAACTAGAACCCCATATAATCTAAAATCTATTTCTATTTTAAAAAGGTGATGGAAACTGGTCGGGAGTGCGGCTCTGTACTGCAGTCCAGAGCGGCACTGATTGCCAACACTCGAATAGAAATGCTTTTATGTCTCTGTGTAAAAATGATATTATGCGGAACCCTATACCGTAGCGAATATAAATCCGTTATATAACTATTGAAAGTGTTTCATTCATTTTTATCACCGTTTACTATTTTAATTACATTTTAAACCATCTGTACATACTGCAGTCCCAAGCAGGGACAGAACGTACATCCCGACCTTAAATAACGTGTAACTACGAGCACACAGTGGATATTGTCGATCTGTCTGGTGCGTTGGAAACCTAAATGATAAACCTAAATATTGTTCAACTATAGAGTCACCTAATTTTGATCCTAACAGGGTGAAAACTGTGTTACAAAATGGACTTTTAGTTCAGGAACTGAATTTCCAGCAGCGAACACTTAAAATGAAACGACTGTAATTTGCAAACTCGAAACCCGATTGACTTGAAATCAATTTCATTGAACCGCCGACTGAGTTTAATTATTACGCTTTTGTATCATTTTACTTAATTCTGAACGTATGATTTAATGCGATTTTTATAAGTTCATGAGATGCATAATGACTTATATTGCATATAAATTGTGTAGTGGCATAATTCACAGTTTTACCCGACTGTATTACCTATAGTGATAGTGCGTGTCATTATTAAGTTTCAGTGTACAATGCATTGTCGAGCGTGAATGGTATCGGTTTAGGAGTGTCAAGTATGCCAGTGAAAAGTGAATGGTTCGTGATAGTGACAATACAGTGAATAGTGAATATAGCAGTGCTATTGATGCGTACTTGTACACAACTAGCCCATACTCATAGATAGTGAAACCTGGGGAAAAGAGGGAAATCGAAATGGAAAGGAAATTGTATTTAGCAAGGTCAGTAATTTAGAGGATGATCATTCGAACAGCCACTCTTATATATTAGGTTTGGACCTAGCGGTCCGGCTGATAGGGTTATGTCCCGGGCAACAACGGGCCGTAGTCTCGAGTACGTACGAGACTCTCGTTAAACATGATCACTCCTTTCCGCATCTCGATTTCAAAAGTGACTAGAAATCGATAGGGACACAGATCATACATTGCATCAGTTTTTGATATATTAATTGCCTGCATTTATCATCTCCACCGTTATTACTTTATTTCCTTGTCTCTTTGTTATTATTATAATATGGCTATTGCGTCGCTCTGACGACATGAGTATGCATGCTCAGTGATAAAGGTAGATTCATCTGATCTCGAGAAGACCGTGAAGATCCAGACCAGTGAACCAGTTACATTTCTCCATTGATATCCCTGGTTAGTTACCCTCTGGTTTACTTCCATTGCGTTCAGTTTCCTTTATATCCGATAGTTTTAGTGACTGCATTTTCTTTATCCATGCTGAGTTTCATTGATTGCCAAATAATGATAGAAGCCGAAAAGTGACTACGGCAGGATTTTTTCTTGATCGTAGGAGTATGGCAGGCCTTGTCACCCCTGTATTCCGTATTTTGAGAAGCGGAACGTGACACAAATGATGAACAAAAATAATAATAATCCATTATGTACAACTCGTATATCGTTATCTTAGCATGTGTAGTATACTAATATATGTGGTTATCATGGCATCATAAAATAAATCTGCATCTCGCCCGATACGGGTCATAGCCAAACCACTAAAGCATATGAAAGCATGCGAGTCAAGAAAATTATATGCATATCTTAAACTTGAATTTAAGCGCAATGAAATGATAACAATAATCATTCATGAACAACTCAAATGATAACGGTGTACAATCGCTGTCATTCTTTTAAATCTCATCATATAACTCTGGTCGGTATCCTTCGGATATCCGCCGTTGTCCACCATGTGTCCGTAATCGGTTTTTCCTCCCTACCTCGATATCTGATACCACCAAACCAGTCCACCACGTATCCGCAAGCGGTTTCTCCCCTACCTCGATATCGGATACCACCAAACCAGTCCATTATGGATCCGTAATCGGTTCTCCCCCACCTCGATATCGGATATCAACAAACCAGACCACCATGTATCTATAATCGGTTCTCCCCCACCTTGATATCGGATAGAAAACTCATGGTGGATGTATCATCATTTCAAGAGAAAAATAATTATAGCACGAACGGATAACATAATAAAGAACATAATCATAGCGCGAACGGATAACATAAATATAGCACAAAAAAATAACATAATCATAGCGCGATCGGATAACATAAATGTAGCACAAACTAATAACATAATCATAACGCAAACGAATAATGAGTAAAGCAAGCGTAGCGTGAACGAGCATTGTTCATGGCAATGAGGACATGCTTTGTGACCATGTACGGACCAACCTGATAGCATTCCATACGCAGGAAAGTCATTAATTGTCCACATTAAAGCCGCACGCAGTATGAAGGTTGTATTTGTGTTTGAATCATATGTCTCTACACCATCAATGAACAAAGTTTTCAGCTCCTCGATCAGAGGTCGGAGATAGACGTCGATATTGTTCCCCGGTGAGTTTGGTCCGTCGATAAGAAGAGGTATCATAAAGTATGATTGGTCCATAGCCAACCAAGGCGACAAATTATAAATTATCATTACAACGGGCCATGTACTGTGACTTCCAGCCATATAGTTGAATGGGCAGAAGCCATCGGCAGCCAGTCCGAGCCGGACATTGCGAGGATCGCTACTGAATATTGCGTGCCTCCTATCGAAATCCTTCCATGTCGGTGAATCTCTTGGATGGCTCATTTTTCCATTTTCGCTTGGAGGAGTCCGGTGATGCCAAATCATTGCCTCGGCTGTTTTCTTGCACCTGAATAGCCTCTGTAGCCTCTGTGTTATGGGAAAATATCGTGCTATCTTCACATGTATATCAGGCTTCTTATCAGAATCTTTCGGCTTATACCTGGCCTCTCCGCATGTTGGATACTCTTTCAAATCTGAATTCTCTTTCCGGTACAACACGCAATTTTTAGGACATGCTTGAATCTTCTCGCACTTTAGACCCAAATCAGACATCATTTTCTGGGCTTCGTACCAGCTTTCGGGCACATTATTTCCCGGAGGCATAGAATCTTTCAAGAACGAAAGAAGCATTGTGAATGACTTGTTGCTCCATCCATTTAGGCACTTAATTTAGAAAAGTTGGACGAACCATGAGAGGGTGGAATACTTCGCATTCTCATAAATTGGTTTCCTAGCATCATTCATGAAATTTTCATATTTATCCGCACGCGGTCCTTGACCGGAAGGAATGTCATCTTCGGTACGAATAGATTCACCTAAGGCAGCCTCTACCATATCCTCCATTTCTTCTGATGGAAATAAATTTCCGTCTCCTGCCGTATTACCGAATTCTTCTTCTTCTCCTGCCGCATTATCGTGTTCTCCTTCTTCTTCTACCGCAGTACTGCATTCTTCTCCTTCCCCGTGATATTTCCAAGTTGAATAAAGTCTAGTAAACCCATGTTTTACAATATGAAGCTCTGCCAATTCTACCTTCTGCCAGTACTTATTGCCACATCTATCGCACGGACAGAGAATCTTCTCTATTATGATCTTATTATGTGCTCGTGCAAATTCAAGGAAAGCAGCAACTCCTGCGACAAACTTAGGTTGCATACGTTGTTTCCAATCCACATACATCCAGTCCTTAACTCTGACGTACTCATGGGCCATGTTAGACTGAATAACATATAAATTGTAGGTTATGCTGACTATATTGAGAAATATAAGAACGGGATAGTTACTGACAAAGGAGAAAATCCGTGTATATGCTTTGTGTGTGCGTTTGTCGTTGAAAAGAATAAATTATCTCACGTTATGTTAACCGATAGACGGGGACTAAGTGGCGCTTTTAGTTTCATATATAAGTATCGATGGGAATATGAAGGTTTCATATTATCATATATTGGTTTTAACCCGAACATCTCGAATCGCTCTCTAATTATGCGTTTGTATGTATGTGTTCCGGCTGTCGGGGGTAGGCTTCTATCCCATTAAGAATGTATAGAGCGAACGCCCATCACTTGTGCTTTCAACCGTTTCGAGTAAATTTCGGCAGCACCTCCCCGCTGTTCTCCGAGTACACTGTAATAGAATAGATAATCATTTCAAAGCTGTGAAACAACGTTGAAATGAACATCTAATCTATCTTTGTACACGGAGAACCAGCGGAAAGGTACCGACGAAATATCTCGAAACGGATGAAAACACAAGTGAATGAAGGCGTTTGCTTTATACATTCTTAACTTGTCCACACGGGACAAATCTATGGGTTACCATACGATTGAATTTTCTCGTCGCGTAGACTATACGACGGTTGTTAGTATCGAGCTATACTGTCCGATATTTAACAACCTTCGTATAGTTCTAGGTCACGACGAGCATCGCACGTATGTTAACCGATAGACGGGGACTAAGTGGCGCTTTTAGTTTCATATATGGGTATCGATGGGAATATGAAGGTTTTATATTATCATATATTGGTTTTAACCCGAACATCTCGAATCGCTCTCTAATTATGCGTTTGTATGTATGTGTTCCGGCTGTCGGGGGTAGGCTTCTATCCCATTAAGAATGTATAGAGCGAACGCCCATCACTTGTGCTTTCAACCGTTTCGAGTAAATTTCGGCAGCACCTCGCCGCTGTTCTCCGAGTACACTGTAATAGAATAGATAATCATTTCAAAGCTGTGAAACAACGTTGAAATGAACATCTAATCTATCTTTGTACACGGAGAACCAGCGGAAAGATACCGACGAAATATCTCGAAACGGATGAAAACACAAGTGAATGAAGGCGTTTGCTTTATACATTCTTAACTTGTCCACACGGGACAAATCTATAGGTTACCATACGATTGAATTTTCTCGTCGCGTAGACTATACGACGGTTGTTAGTATCGAGCTATACTGTTCGATATTTAACAACCTTCGTATAGTTCTAGGTCACGACGAGCATCGCACGTATGTTAACCGATAGACGGGGACTAAGTGGCGCTTTTAGTTTCATATATGGGTATCGATGGGAATATGAAGGTTTCATATTATTATCGAGTATCATATATTGGTTTTAACCTGAATATCTCGAGTCGCTCTCTAATTATGCGTTTGTTGTGCATTCGTGTTGTATGTGTAACATGATTTTAAACCATTGAGATCAAGATTGATAGAACTGATCATCCTACATTGCAATAGCATTCATCAACCAAAAACTATTATTGCAATGGTATACATCTATAACAATCAACAATTAAAACTACAAATATAGGATACTGATATCATAAAGCGTTATGAGACACGTCATCTGCCACGTGTCGTGATCATGGAAATCGCTAATATTGAGCATCATCAAGATTAGATTATGGTTTTGAAGCAAGTTATTGAGCATCTTGGATTGATTGTCAAGTGTTGATTTTTATTTCAACACTTGACAGAATGAAAATCATAAATACAGTTGCAAAATGTGTTCCTCACCCCCATAAAGTGGATCTTAACAATCCAGACAAGACCATCATTGTTCAAATTGCCAAGGTAGACATAATCTCAGCAGTTATTTACGGTTGCTAGCTTGTATTGCTTGTTGCTATTCTTTTTTTTCCTTGCCCTTTCTTTCTTTCTTTTTTTTTAGGGGTGGGGGGGTTGTGTTTGAAAGGTTTTAACCAACTCACTGCTATTTCTAGGCAATGCAGGAATATAACTAGTTTTATCCCCCAAAAGAAAGAGCTTCAGGCTTCATGCGTCAAGCGATGTGTATAATTATAGGATTTTCTTGCTAGCGGTTCATTTACAACTATTCTTTAGTCTATATGCCTAGCATCTGCTACTAGATATTACATCTTGCATCAACACCCCGCATGTTAAAATCAAAATCGATTATCTTTTTCTTGATCTTTTTCTGATTTTCTATCATCTGTGTCGAGTAAATTATGATTAACATTGTATTTGTCAACTAATCAGAAGAGCCATTCAACCAGCCCCACCGTAACCCTAACCCCAGCCCCACCGTAACCCTAACCCCAGCCCCACCCCAGCAGCAGCCGAACCCCAACCCTAACCCTACCCCGACCCCGACCCTGACCGCCACCACGACCCCTGCCCAACCCTAACTCTCGCGTGCGCAACCCAGACCCAGCCATGAACCCTAAGCCCAAAATAATCCAAAAATGCTTTAATTTACCTCGAGATTTATACCTGAACGGCTGCTGGTGGGCTGGAGCGACGACGGTGGCGATTTGGCGACGAAACCGGCGGTGGCGACGACGGTGGCGACGGTGGCAACGACGGCGTGGCGATTTGGGGTTTTTTCTCGCGCGCGATTGAGAGAGAGAGAGAAAGTTAGCGTAGGCGATCGATCTGGCTTTATTTTAAAACGATATTTACTTGCCCCTACGGACATAACCGTAGGTTTTTTGTTTGCGGCTCCGTAGGGGCAAACACCAAATTAAGAATTAATATTTTTATTCTTAGACGTCTGTGCCCGTAGGGGCAACCTTTTAGCCCTACGGATTAATCCGTAGGGCCAAGTTAAATCTGCCCCTACGGATATTTCCATCTGTAGGGGCAACCCCCTATTTTACTAGTGGCTAGTCTATATACACACAACAATAGTACGGATATCTAGTCGCGTACACGCACAGCGATTGGTACAGACATCTCGTCGACGTACTCTCCCAATGATTAGTACGGATACAAGTCGCGTATACGCTCATAACATTGATCATACTATAACATGTAAAGCATGAAAAGTTCTATCGTGGCATGGCAATTACTAGTAACATATACGTGTTTGCAAGTGTTCTAGTCTATATGTGTCATGATAGTTACTAATGATATGTATGTCTAGCATGTGAGTCTGTGTTGGTGCCGCATGATAATCATTAGTAATCATGCAAGTGTCTTAGCAAATGTGTTCGCTCAAGTCTAGTAAAGGAAAAGAAACATAGTTTTTGTAAACTGAGAATATACGACATGAATTATAATAAAAGAAGTGTTCATAATAAATTTAGTTGTCGGGGGTGCTATACGCTATCCACTCGATTCCCCATCCGTAGATGCTAAACTACTCACCGATTGTGGAAATAGCTAGTCGAATCTTACGACTGATGCATCTCTCCTCATCGCCTCGAGATCACCCACACTCAATCTTATAACTAATAATAATTATAAATATGCAAGGAAACCCCATCAATATCGATATAAACCCAACTAAACAAAACACAACGCAAAACTCAAGTTATTCAGGCAAATAAAAGAGCATCAGACATGTGAAGCTCAAAGGCTCAGGAAGGTGTCTCGTCAAGACAGAGATACGTCAGACGTCTGAAGCTCAAATCTCAGACATCTGAAAAACAACATGAAACATTACAGAGAAGTTACAGATGTCTGAAGGACAAGTGTCAGATGTCTGACCTCAAAAACACAGAGACCCCAGAGAAAGAGCAGACGTCTGAAGAACATATTCGCAGACGTCTGAAGAAGAAAACCGCTGCTCGAAAACTGGGATTTGTAAAATACTTTAAAACCAAATCTTTTGCTTAAAACTACCCTCTACAATCCAAAACAAGTTGTAACAATAACAAATAGCTACACTAAACATATTACAACAATAACAATCAATAAAACTCCATTTTTGTAAGATTAAAACCATAAAAACATGATTTTTAAATAGAAGACATAGTTTTCTTGGCAAATAAAACTTAAAACTTGAAAAGTAAGAGTTACATCTTAAAAGAGATGAATTGAAAAGGAGATCAAAGCTTGTATGAAGCTACTAGAATAATTGATGATGGCTTTAACTTGAAGAGATGAGTTTGGTGTTGAGGAGACGAAGAAATTTAAGGTTTGCTTGGAGTTGGGTTTGAGAAATTTAGAGAGAGCGTGAGAGAGCTATGGTTAATTGTGACGGTGAGAGAAAATTTGGAGAAGGAAGAAATATAAAGGAATGGGAGAAGACGGAAGAAATGTAAAGGAATGAGTGTACATATAGCATGGAGATCTCATGCCTCCATGTCCATGCTTCAACCATGACGTAAATTCCAATTAAAAACAATTTAAGGAAAAAATGTTTAATATTGTATTATGTATGCCATGCCGTAATAGATATTAAAAACTGTCAAATGCACTGTTTTAAAAACTGCAGCCCCAAAAATCCAACGTTTTGTTATCATTTTAATAAAACTCATAATATCATTATTAAAATTCTAAAATAAACTTTAAATTTTTTGAAATGTTACAGGTATGAGTTGGTAAAACAAAGTAGGTTACATCCAGTTTAGTAGTGTAGTCCCAGTAGGGTTATACCACGCTGTAAGGCAATCTCACCACGGGTTATAACATGCGGTTCTCTCTAACACGAGCTATCTATAATGGTGTTTCCTTATGTCAACTAAGATAGAGATATTGACCGTACTTAGTCGTAATTTGCTAGTTTTTTCGTACATGAAAGTTATATTTTCTCAAATATTGAATTTTTATAGAAGATTTATGCGCAAAGTAATATCACCATTGCTTGTACAATTGATTGCTTCATATTTTGTTGTTTTCTAATTTATTATAAATGCTTTTGACATGTATCTATTTCCTTACCGAGCGTTATAGCTCATCCACATTGTATGTGGCTGCTAATTCTAATGCAGGGTAGCTTTCTGAAGGAGTTTTAGTAGTGAGGTTAGGATGCACATCGTCTTGGCAGCTTGTGGAGTTTTGCGGTCTTGTTATGAATAAATAATTTAGTAGTCTTCCTATGGAGTGGCTGGAATAAACTTTATTCGAATAAAATATGTTATTTAAATGCTTTGTAATAAGGCCATTTTATGACTTGGAGTTGTTACTGTGGAATTTAAAACCATCATTTATGTTATTTTGGTATGTTTTTTTTTATCTTACAGAGATCTTGTTAGTTGCGTCTTGCGGTCTTATTGTTGAAATCGCGGCATACCACGCATTTGTTGCGAAGTTTCAATAGTTCTTCCGCTTCCGGGATAAATTCCCCTGGTTGTATTTATATTTCTGTATTTAGTGCCCAACCCTCCCACCCAAAAAAAAACCACCACAAATTTTTTTAAACAAACAATGTCCTGCGGCATTAAAGTATAGATAAAGAATACATATCACTCTCAAGGAGGGGGAAAAAAGATTGGATATGATAATGCTCCTGCAACTGAAACTGAACAATGGGAAATATTTTTGATTTAGATACTTAAAATTCTCTAGATGGGGAATTTCCAAAAAAAACTGTGAACAAATTGTCTGGTTATTTTCGGAATGAATAGCAGTAGTGATGGGATGAAATTCTTGCTGGGTATCCATATAAAGTTGTTCATTTTAGTACTTAAACTCACTCCATTAACCATTAATGAAGGAAATCAAAATGTTTTAATATACTCTGTTTTCTTTTTGGGAACAGGTGTAGAAACCCCTCTGAAAAATTGGTTCGTACAGTTGAAGGCTCGTTAAGAGAAGCTTCACCAGTGCTTCAATATTTTATGCCTAGATTCCGACATTATAAACAGCCATAGTCTCGAAACACCTCTGGATGAAAAACTTCTCTCTGTTTTTGGCATATTAAGAATTCGAGATGCTAGAGGTAGCTTCAGAAAGATATGAGCAAAGGTAAAAAGTTTGCCTCCCTCTGTATGTTAACATAGAATTGCTGTCTGGTTTGATTTTTTGAGCAATACAAACCTGTAGAACAGGGGAAAAAATTACTCCATCAAGCAACTACTGCCAAACAGTTGAGCATTGTGGTTACAGAGTCATTTATTATAGAAGAACTACATCAGTTACAATCAGCAAGCATAAATTTTGCAACTCACATATAAGATTAGCCCACCACAGAAGATTAAGGCTTTGAAATACAAACCTGTGAGATCTACAACCAGCAGAATTAGAGAATCTTTATAGCACATATGTCATAGTTTCAAGCCTTGCCAAGCGAGTCGAAATATCCTGGGTCGTGAATATCGATGTCATAAATCTTTCATGGAGCTTCTGAAGATTGGAAACTAGAAGCACGAGTCGTCTCCATGGAGCAACAGCCAGAGTGAAAGGAATTAGCCAGATCCCCAGCTCAAGTATCACCATTCTCTCTCTCTCTCTCTCTCTCTCTCTCTCTCTCTCTCTGTGTGTGTGTGTGTGTGTGTGTGTGTGTGTGTCATCTTATAGTTGTATACAGAGTTTGTAATTGGTTCTACTAATCTTTGCTTATGTGAATGACACCAGTAACCCAATGCTAAACTTTGTGAATATGCCTTTATTCCTTTACTATTACAATTATAGATACTTGCTATTCACCAACAGTTTATTGGCTTTCAATCTTAAGTGAGCTCGTATTCCATTCTAGTTCCAGGCAATAATTGGGCACTTTGTATGTTTTGAATATCAAATTCAATGTTTTGATTGCTGAATTACATCCTGGAAAAAAAGTTGTATGTGAAGGCAGAACTTAATGTTGTGTCCCTTGTTACATATTGGAGTTCTAGCAGCCAAAAGTCTCAATTTAGTTTCTGTGGTTTGGTGGTGGGAGCTCTCAAGTGGCAACTTGATTTTGAAGGGTCTACATCAAAGCTGGGACCTTGGAGTCCTGATATGCCTTTTAGTTTGCGTGTGGGCATTTCGTTTCTTCGCTTTAGTCATGCTCAGTGAGACTTCACAGTTTAATTGTTCGTTTTGTGCTTTGCCAAGCAACAAGGACAGCAAAGCGAAAGCAGCTTTAATTTAACTAGTGCTAGAGCACTAGAAGTCTAGAACTTGCAAAGTTCAAAATTGTGAGTTGGGGTGAGTGAAATATTATATTTCTCACATGTTGAGCGAAAATTGAAAATTGTATCTTCATAGAAAAATATTTTTCTCCACTTTTTTTGTCAATTTTTCCATAGACCAGCTGAGATTCTGATGAGTTCGGAACTTACGTTAGTTTCTGTTTTAATGCTTATATATAGGCCTTTGTTCAGTTTGCTATATTTTAGAGAAACTACCTTTTCTAATTGAACATATTTTTTGCTGAGAAGGTGTCTTGTATATCGAGACTGCACACCATCAAGTTTCAAGTATTGAGCCGACTCATGCTTGAAATGAGCTGTATCATACATCCAGAGAAGAAATATGATTTCCAGACAAGTTTATGAACCGTTTCAACAATTGGAGTGTTGAGCCGTCTCTTAGAGATAGAGAACTCGGCAAATTTTAAGCCGACTCAAGAAGATATTGAGCCGGCCCAAGAAGTCTGTTGACGGTTCATTGCGCAGATCAAACTTTTGAGTTTATCTTGAATATTCAGTTTTGGTTGGCAGTTTCGTAGTTATTGTATTCCTATTTTATATCAGATTTGTAATGGTGTATAAATAGGATGCTAGGGTTAAAATTTAAAGTGTGCAATCTTGATCATAAGGTTTAAGAGAGACAAAACGGCGGCTCCATAAGAGATCAATAGACCATTAAGGAGGACTTGGAGAGAGGAGAGATATTGTTGGAGATATATAAGAAGAGGGTTTGTAAATCTTGTAAGGTTTTTTTCTCTATAAAAATATTCTCCCCCTTTTCCTAAATCTCTTCTTGTGTTATTTTATTTTGCATTTGTTCTAGTTATCCGTTTAAGAGGATCTTAGTTTAGATGCATCAAGGTTGGTGTTGTCTCCACTGCACGCCAACAACTGGTATCAAAGTCGCGTTCTTTAGTTTTTCGATATAAATTTACGGTGGGTGATGACGCTTGTGTCCGCTCCCCATCTTCTTAGATTGTGATTCTATTGAATTGGTTCATAAGGATCTGAGAGAAAGGTTTTTGTTTTGGAATTAAGGATGACGGATAACAAGGTCAATAGCACCAAGTTCGAGGTGGAGAAATTTAATGGGAAACATAACTTCTCGACGTGGCAGAGAAAGGTTAAGGCACTTCTTGTAAAAGAAGGGTTGTTTAAAGCTTTTGGCGGTAAGAAATCTACCGGATGCATGGCAGGACATGGATTAGAGGGCACAGTCCATGATAGAGATTTGTCTGACGGATAACATGATGTACAACGTCATGAAAGAAACTTCTGCGATAAGTTTATAATTGAAACTAGAGGGCTTGTATATGATAAAGTCTTTGTCTAACAAGCTGTATTTAAAGAAGCAACTTTACGGTCTACGCGTGAAGGAAGGTACTCCAATTTACTACTTAAATAGCTTCAATAAGATGATCAGCGATCTTCTATGTTTTAAAGTAAAGTTAAAGGAGGAGGACCAAACGCCTTTGCTCCTTTTTTTGTCTCCAAATTCGTATGAACACTTGGTAACAACAATTCTCTATGGGAAGAAGACTCGCGAGATGGAGGAGGTTACAACTACGCTTCTCAACAATGAGATCATGAAGAAATCAAATTCACCAGAGAAGTTATCAGGGTTGTTTGCCGGTGAAAGGGGAAGGTCGAAGACTAGAGACAAAGGAAAGAGTATAAGGAGGGAATCCAAATCATCCGGGAGAGAGGGCGAACCATACTTCTTTTGCAAACAGCCACGGCATATGAAGAAGTAATACCAAAAGTATAGACAGTGGTTGGAGAAGAGGGGTAAAGGTGCCAGTACAAAGAGTTCGGATCAAGCCAGTGTTGCGACCGAAGCAGAAGAAGATCTGTGTGATGCACTCACAGTACATACCGGGAAGGAAGAAAATTCTGATGCTTGGATACTTGACTCCAGACATTCTTATCATATGTGTCCCCAAAAGGAGTTGTTCGACACTTATAAGGAGTTCAATGGTATTAGTGTTTTCATGGGGAACAATGTAGCGTGCAAGACTATTGGCATAGGGAATATCAAAATCCGCATATTTGATGGTGTGGTGCGAACACTTGTGAACATGCGACACGTTTCAGAATTAAAGAAGAATTTGATTTCTCTAGGAGCATTGGATGCGGCAGAATTCAAGTTCATTAGTCAAGATGGAGTGCTAAAGGTTGTCAAGGGTGTCCTAGTGGTCATGAAGGAAAAACGACTGAAGAATTTGTATCGTTTGGACTCCAACACAGTGACCGGTGGTGCAATCATGGGTACATAGAAACAGGTGGAGGATACCACAAAGCTGTGGCATATGTGTCTTAGCCACATGAGTGAAAGGGGGCTTCATGGGTTGCATAGAAGGGAGTTGCTAAAGGTATTATCTCGTGCAAGTTGGACTTCTGCAAATATTGCACGATGGGGAAGCAACATAAGGCCGACTTTAAGCAAGTGATGCACAAGACCGAAAGACTTCTCGATTATATACACTTGGATGTATGGGGGCCATCACTGGTTCCATTAAAAGGAGGTGTCATATACTATATCACTTTCATTGATGACTTCTCACGGAAGTTATGGATCTATTTCCTCAAACACAATTCAGAGGTGTTTGCCAGATTTAAGGAATGGAAAGCGGCCATGGAGAAGCAAAATGGGCGATCGATGAAATATTTGCGGATAGATAATGGAGGTGAATACGGCTCGAAAGAGTTTACATACTACTGTAAGGAACATGGCATACAGAGGCAATGGAAAGTTTCAGGACTTCCAGAGCAAAATAGGATAGCGGAGCACATGAATATGACATTATTAGAGAGCCAGAAGTATGCGGTTGCAATATGTACTTTTGGAGGACTTCTGGGCATAGGCGGTAAGTTATTCGTGCTATTTGGTTAACATGTCTCCATTTACAACCATAAATCTTTAGATCTCAGAAGAAGTATAGAGAGGAAAGCCAGACAGTTATGATTCATTACGAGTGTTTGGATGTTCTGCGTACTCAATCGTGAATCAGAATGATAGGACCAAGCTGGATTCAAAGTCAAAAATGTGTGTTTTCTTGGGATTCAAACTTGAAGCTAAAGGTTACAAGTTATGGGATTTGGAAAACATAAGGGCGTTCACTAGCCGAGATGTGATCTTTGATAAGAAATCCATGTTGAAAGACGTGGCTGAAGACAATAAGGCGTCAGATGGATCATCAGGTGGCAATGATCCGGTGGAGGTAGAGTGTTCCCACCAAAATTTTGGCTCAAAACATGCTCCCTTACAAAAAATATAATAATAACAATAAAATAAAAATAAAAATAAAGGAAAAACTCAAAATACAAAGCATGTAGGTACTGCCTCGGATAGAATTAAATCCTATGATGACGCCTCACGTGCTCCTCACGCGGGCGCCAATGTGCAAAACACAAAAAGAAATCTATTAAATAAGAGTCAAAGACTCTGAGGCAGCGCATCACGTGCAAAACACGAGAGCGCTGAGCGCTAGCGCTAAAGAGTCAAAGACTCTGAGGCAGCGCCTCACGTGCAAAGCACGAGAGCGTCAACGCTAAAGAGTCAAAGACTCTGAAGCAGCGCATCACGTGCAAAGCACGAGAGCGCTGAGCACCAAGCGCTAAGAGTCAAAGACTCTGTGATAGCACATCACGTGCAAAGCACGAAAGCGCTGGCGCCAGAACTAAATGTTCTCCACCGTTGGATCAAAAATTCAACGAAGATGATAAATCATCAAAATTCATAATAAAATTCTGTTGAGAAAATACTTCTCATATCTTTCTAAACAAGAAAGATTGTGCTCTGTAAATCAGAGTACCGTTGGATCAAAGATCCAAAGGTGATTAAAAATCACCAAGCTACAGAATAAGCTCTGTAGGGGAAAATATATTTCCAATCTTTCTAAACAAGAAAGATTGTGCTCTGTAAATTAGAGCACCGTTGGATCAAAGATCCAATGGTGATTAAAAATCACCAAGCTATAGAATAAGCTCTGTAAGGGAAAATATATTCCCAATCTTTCTAAACAAGAAAGATTGTGCTTTGTAAATCAGAGCACCATAGATCGAATGGTGATTAAAAATCACCAAGCTAAAGAATAAGCTCTGTAGGGGAAAATATCTTCCCAATCTTTCTAAACAAGAAAGATTGTGCTCTGTAAATCAGAGCACCGTTGGATCAAAGATCCAATGGTGATTAAAAATCACCAAGATACAGAATAAACTCTGTATGGGAAAATATTCTCCCAATCTTGTTAAAAACAAGAAGATTGTCTTCTGTAAAACAGAAGCCTTAGGATCAAAAAACCAATGGTGGGGAAATATCCCCAAATAAATCAGAGAAAGATTTCCTTAACCGATTCAACAAATCAGCCCCTATATAAAGGACCCAAGACTTCAAGTCTTGAAAGGAAGAACCCTCCATAAGTTTCAAGTTCTCAGAAAAGAAAAAAAAAGAAGAGCAAGCTCTGAAAAGAAGAATTTCTTCAAGGTAAATAAAACAGAGAGATCAAAGAATCTCATCAAAAAAGAAGAACTTAGTTCTTTTTCTAGATCATAGATCTACAAAGACAGAAGTCTTTCATAAGAGTAGAAGAGATTGGAGCGACTCATCATAAAAAAAAGGAGGGAGAAGAACTTAGTTCTCTTTAGATCACAGATCTATAAGACAAAGACAAAGTCTTTCACAAAAACAGAAGAGATCATAGTATCTCCAATTAAAATAAGAACTTAGTTCTTGGATCCACGAGACAAAGTCTCTTAATTCTCCGAGCACAGAATTGATCAAGAGCGCTTTGCACTCATTGGCTAGCGCTCAGCGCCAAGCGCGCCATGTGTTCCTTACGTGGGCGCTACTTAATAAAGAGCGCTCTGTACTCATTGGCTGGCGCTCAGCGCCAAGCGCGCCACGTGTTCATCACATGTGCGCCATTTTCATAAGAAGTGCCTCAGCGCTCCAAGTCTGGCGCTCAGCACCAAGCGCGCCACGTGCTCCTTGTAGAGTTAGCATAGCACCTTGTGAAGGTTTTGGCAAGCATCAAACATGCTATATTAAAATTTTTGGGGTGTTAAACAAAGCCTAACCAAGATCTTAACTAGAGGATTAGGGTTAACTTGCATGTAAACAACTTTACATCTAAGAGAGAGGGATTACAACCTTTGTAGTCCGTTCCTTCGCTTCATAAGCTCCGACTAGTAGTCCCTTCACCGCGATCCATGAACTTCCGGACTCTAGAGAGGCTCCACAAGCCGAATGATCCATGCTTGCTTGAAGTCTTCCTTTTCGATGATGATCTACCTTGAAGAATCTCAAACTCAAGCTCTCACTTCTCTAATCAAGTATTAGTGAAGTGAACACCTTAATCTAAGTGGCTAGAATAGATGAGGATGATGAAGTAGGAATTTAGCTCTCTTTTGTTTTCAATTTCTCACACTAATTTATCACATGCAAAAAGCTAGCAAGCTTTTTCAAGGAGGAAGAAAAAGAAGAAAACTTTTGTGATGAATAATGAATTATTCTTGTGGTTACCATTGCAACCCTTGGTTAAGAATGAAAGGCTTAACCATTGTAGAGAATAAACCATAAGTAAAGGGTTTGGGTTGGGTTAATAAATATCAACACAAAATATCTAAGCTAAAAACAAAAGAAAGCTTCATGAAGCTTCATGAAAAAGCTAACCCAAATGCCAACCCAAATCAAACCCTAACTTGTTTAAACTCCACAAATCATGTTGCATTTGTAACCCTAACTTGTTACAATATTATATATCACATATATAATATATTTTTGTAACAAAAGAAAATAATACAATTAACATATATCACATATATATCAATGTATTATCCGGTGAGAAAATGAATCAATAAAGAGAGCTTATATTAGTTAACGTAATGTAATATATCACATATATAATTATACATTAAATTATCGAATCAACACTTGATCCGACGATCCGGCTATATCACATATAACCGACTAATATAACAAGTACTGATTCATCGAATCAACACTTGATCCGATGCCCCGGCTATATAATATATCGCGAGAATAGAATACGGTATCTCATATCGTATAATTCTCGGTCCCGCACATATCACATATGTGCTCCTACTCCGTTTTGCCTGAGCCAGGAAACCTCTGTGTAGGACTCTAAAGAATCGTCAATACGCCGGCAGTAGGTGATGATCATATCAAACACCCACAAGCTACAAGCGATCAGCTAAACGTAACAGCCATCCAGGTATTGAGCGATCAGAAGATCAACAAGCAAGCCTGTACATTCTCCTGTGAATCCAATCAGTAACACTACCGTACAGTCCGGTCTCAATATGTTGCATATCTAGTCTAGGGGTGGTAAACGTCAAACCCCAGTAACCGATAATTTGTGTCGATGTGAGGCTCATAATAGGTCGAGAAACTACTGATAACACTTACCAGTAGCACTCCATATCAGCCCTGGCCAGGGACTTCCAGTCATAGCCAATCTTACACAGCACAACATCAACTCCCTATACTGGGAGAGACGAAACCCCTCCTATCGCTCATTGCCTCCATGTGATTCAAGACTGTACCCAAAAGCCACCGTTTTGCACGCCCTCTTGGACGTGGTAAGGTGGAAATCAAAGCACAGTGGGAATCACACAAGACTCTATGACGATCTCGGGTCTACAGACTAACCTGTACCAGTGTCATCGGAGAATTGCTATCTGACGTTAGGTATATATCCATCTAGGAGTTCTCGGCAAGTCCATTCAGCGTACCCAGTCTCCACTGAGCACCCGTACACCATCTTTGATGTCAAACACCGATAGATATGGGATCATCCATCGCCCATCATATGGGTCAAGATGCGTATACGCTAGTCTACTCTGGTGTATCGATGCCCTGTCTCGAGACACCCTCGACTAGGAACAGTTATAGGATGTACTCGTTGACTACCCTGACCCCACTAGTATGATCTCATCATAGTCCCAGTAGTCGAGTACATATCCTAAGGGCTTTATCAACATGTGAGAGCAAGACAGTAAACTAATACAAGTCAACATGTTAAGACAAAGTGAAACCAAATAGTATACTATCATGTCGAGCAAGAAGGTCCTCTCTATATATATCCAAGCATCCACTATAATATACATCATATGTACAACAATGGCCTCTAGGGCATATATATAACTAACAATCACTTAGTTGCACTAAGGCCAGCTGTTATAGTATCTCATACCTAACATCCCGAAGAGTCTCTCAAATTGTATCTGGGGTATGGCCTTCGTGAGTGGATCCGCAGTGTTGTCCTTCGTATCAACTCTCCTGACCTCGATCTCCCGGCGATCAACTATCTCCCGGATCAGGTGATACCGCCTCAGAATATTTCTGGACTTCTGATGGGACCTGGGTTCCTTAGCCAAAACCACAGCTCCATTGTTATCACAATACAAAGGTATTGGATGCTCAATGGATGGAACCACATTAAGTTCAGTGATGAACTTCTTTATCCAGACAGCCTCTTTGGCAGCATCGTTGGCAGCGATGTATTCAGCCTCCTTCGTCGAATCTGCAACGATTTCCTGTTTGGAACTCTTCCAACACACCGCCCCTCCATTGAGGGTAAAGACAAATCCTGAGTGCGACTTAGAGTCGTCCTTATCACTTTGGAAGCTCGAATCGGTAAAGGACTCCACTTGGAGTTCTCCGTTACCATACACCAAGAACATCTCCTTAGTTCTTCTCAAGTACTTGAGAATGTTCTTCACAGCTGTCTAGTGACTCTCTCCAGGATCTGCTTGATACCTACTCACTACACTTAGTGAGTATGCTACATCAGGTTTGGTACATAGCATCGCGTACATGATAGAGCCTACTGCCGAAGCATAGGGTATCCCTTGCATGCGAGCTCTTTCTAAATCAGTCTTAGGAGACATCTCTATGGAGAGAGTGAGTCCAGAGATCGTGGATTGGTTCCCATGCTTGGATTCTTCCATACTAAACCTTTTTAGTATGGTGTCAATGTACCTGGATTGGGACAATCCCAGTATCCGTTTAGATCTATCTCTATAGATCTTAATTCCCAAAATGCAGGAGGCATCACCTAGATCTTTCATTGAGATCTTTGTGATAAGAAGAGCTTGACCGAGTGCAGCATAGGAACATCATTTCCTATCAAGAGTATGTCATCCACGTATAATACGAGAAAGACAACCTTACTCTCTGCAACCTTCTTGTAAATACAAGGTTCATCTACGTTTTTGATGAAGTCAAACTCTTTGACTACATCATCAAAGCAGATGTTCCAACTCCGCGATGCTTGCTTTAACCCATAAATGGATTTAAGCAGCTTGCACACCTTTCCGCTGCTCCCACTATCTACGAAGCCCTTTGGCTGAGTCATGTACACGCACTCTTCTAAATCACCATTTAGAAAGGCGGTCTTAACATCTATCTGCCACATTTCGTAGTCATGGTATGCAGCAATGGCAAGTAGGATCTGGATGGACTTAAGCATAGCCACTGGAGAAAAGGGTTCGTCATAATCCACACCTGGTCGTTGACGAAAACCCTTTGCAACAAGTCTAGCTTTGAAAGTTTCCACTTTTCCATCTACACCAAGTTTCTTTTTAAAGATCCATTTGCTCCCAATGGGTTTTACCCCTTCAGGAGCAACTTCCAAAGTCCATACTTTGTTGGTGTACATGGATTCCATCTCAGATCGCATTGCATCCAACCACTTCACTGAGTCCCCACTCGTGATGGCCTGCTCGAAGCTAGTCGGGTCATCATCTTCCATGATGCAATCCTCGCTCCCACCATCAACGAGAAAACCGTAGTATCTCTCAGGTGGATGAGAAACCCTACTAGATCGGCGGAGAGGCTGAGGTTCGTTGGGAACTACTGAATCATCTGGTTCCACTAAATCTTCAGTTATAGTTTGTGGTGCTGGAACTTTTTCCAGCTCTACCTCTTTGCCACTAATTTCTTTTGTAAGAAATTCCTTTTCTAAAAAGGTGGCGTATTGAGAAACAAACACTTTTTGTTCTTCAGCGTGGTAGAAAAAATATCCTTGGGAATTCTTAGGATATCCCATAAACTTGCAAAGAACTGATCGTGCCTCGAGTTTGTCCGGATTTTGCCTTTTGACATAGGCCGAACAACCCCATATCTTAACTCGTTTAAGATACGGTCTCTTCCCACTCCATATCTCATATGGTGTGGTAGGTACAGATTTAGACGGAACTTGATTCAATAGGTATGCCGCTGTCTCAAGCGCATAACCCCAGAAGGAAATAGGTAACTCAGCAGTACTCATCATAGAGCGCACCATATCTAATAGGGTGCGATTCCTCCGCTCCGATACACCGTTGTGCTGTGGTGTATAAGGAGGAGTAAGCTGAGAGAGAATCCCATTCTTTTTTAGATAGTCTAAGAACTCATTGCTCAAGTATTCTCCTCCTCGATCAGATCGAAGGATCTTAATACTTTTGCCCGTTTGGTTCTCTACTTCGTGCTTATATTCCTTGAATTTCTCAAAAGCTTCAGACTTGTGTTTCATCAAGAACACATGTCCGTATCTTGAGAGATCGTCAGTGAATGTAATGAAGTAGGAAGAACCGTTCCTGACATGTGTAAACATGGGACCACATACATCACTATGTATCAGCCCTAAGAGTTCTGTAACTCTTACTCCTTGTCCACTAAACGGAGTTTTGGTCATTTTGCCTTTGAGACATGACTGACAAGTGTCATAAGATGAAAATTCGAACGGATTCAAATATCCATCCTTATGCATTTTAGCTAGCCGTGTCGCGTTGATATGACCTAGTCTACAATGCCACAAGAAGGATTCGTTCATTTCTGAACTCTTCCTCTTATGTGTGTTTTGTATATTAAGTATTGTAGTTTGGTTGAGAACGTATATGCCATTATTTAACGATCCTGATCCAATCAACTTTTGATTTAGGAATATGTTCATAACATTATCCTGTACTGCAAAATTATATCCTTCTTTGTTCAATAAAGAAACCGATATAAGATTGCATATCAGGGTCGGAATGTAATAGCATTCGTTCAGAACCAATGTATTACCATTTGGTAATACAAGGTGATATTCGCCAACTGCCTTGGCTGCAACATTTGCACCATTCCCTACTCTTACGGAATAATCACCCTCTCCCAGTTCCCTACCTTTTCGTAGCTAGCCCATGTAACATATTACATATGTGGGATCCCGATCCGGTATCTAATATCCAGGACGTAGAGTGAACTGAGAAACAGTTCTCGATAACTAACACACCTGAAGAAGATGCATCAATATGCTTATTCTTTGTTTGGGTGGCGTGAGAATCCAGATATTCTCCTATTCCCTGCTCAGTCTTATAACACTTATAAGAAAGAACGGGACCAACGTTCCTCGCTCAGTATAATAAGCGGGTTCAGTCAATACATCCATGTTATTATCTTGATTAAGGCCTGACATGGTCGCTACCTGGAGAGAGAGAAGAAAACACTTTAGCGTATGCTCTTGCAAGATTAGATTGGTTATTATTTTATCTAATCAGAAAGACTCCCACTGTTTTTATCAAATCTTCCTTCAAACCCTAAAAGGAAAGATTAGCCGGGATTAATTACACCTTACAAGTTCGCCAATTTTTCAGCCAGGCCAGTGTTGGTACTTTGAGGGAGGTTCCCCATGCTTACGCACGGACCTAAATAAAATAAACCTCGTTTTCCCAGAGGCATAACCCCTTTAACACCTTTCTAGACACCTACTTGATCGGCTAATTGTCCTGTGTAAAATTCTCCCAGGAGTAACTCTTACTCGCAGTGGGTATCAGGATCCATCTATCTCATAGAAGGCATGCAATCTCATTGCAAATTTCAACACTTGAAATTCCCGATAATGCTTTTGCCCCTAGCAACTTATGACCTAAACATAGTCAACAAATCATAATTGCTAGCCAAGCTCAACCCGTCATTTCCCGATTGAATTAAAACCACCTGTACGACCCTTAACATAGTCAACAAAGTCGTACAACTACCCTAATCCAATCACATCTCATGTTTTAATAGAGAAGCACTAATTAGCTACCGCACACTACGCCTTAACATAGTCAACAAACGTAGCACGAATACTAAGTAATACTTATCTGAAATGACGGAGGGCTACGCAGGTTTTTCAGAAAACCATGAGCGTAATGAACTCGATATCGTTGTAGAAATAAGTGATTTTCAAAAGGAGTGTTTTTGAGGCTTTTCTAGTTTCGCTAAAGAGGTCACTCCCGGTGAAGGGATCTCGGCTCTTTCCTCATCGAATAAGGTGCATGGTATATCATATATACCACTATGCAAAGCAAGAACTATAGAAGCAATCAAAAACTAAACCGCGAGTTTGTAGCATCTGCTAGTTTTGCTAAAGAGGTCACTCCCGGTGAAGGGATCTCGGCTCTTTCCTCATCGAATAAGGTGCAGGGTATATCATATATACCGCTATGCAAAGCAAAACTGTAGCTACCTTTTTTATAAATTTGATTCTACAACATCTTTTAGGTTTCTTTTTTATTATTAATCTCATTAATAAAACCCATCAATTATGCTTCCTAAGCAGCACAGAAGAAGCAAAAGCAGTAATATTTATATATCATCATATATATATAGTATAAGCATTCGTCTCAGGCAGTAATATGATCTCATCACAGAACATTGCAATAGAAGATAACATATGAAATATTGGATATACTAGGACATCCGTGTTTTATTTCGAGCCTGTATAAAACACAGATTCCACGGTCACGATGAATAGCCAAATCCATATCCCTAGACCCCTATGAGAGCGGCAAGCAACACTACCAATTCTAGGGTTAAGAGACCCGGTCTCGACTCCTCGAGATGGTCTCCCAATGGACCCTAGAACCCGGTTACTTGTGCTCCCCTCCTCGGGTCTATCCTAATGCGGAAAAGTAAATAATATACAATGGTGACATCATCCTCAACCCGGAAGTGCCCCAATAAAAGAATATTACATACAAATGAATTTTACATGAATGAAAATAAAAACCCTCATCTCACATAAAACCCCGGCTATTCAGAACACGACGATCCAATATAACATAACATAGCAACACATAATATCTCATATCATCAACGTAAGTAAGTATGCGTATCCTGATTGTCGTTGATGTATAGCAACGAAGCCGGCGATACACCACATGCTACGCTTACGGTCACAGAAAAGAAAGTGTAAAACTACAACATTTGGAATCCACAATCACTTTATACATCTTAAATCCGAAATATCACATACTTCGCATTTCATGCCCAACTATATGAATTCCACATATTGTATCACATTCAAGATAAATAGACAATGTTAAACTTTCCGATCGAATAAATAAACACCCAAGATTTCCCAAAAAGCTCAACACTTAAGCGGAGTACAAAAAGTCCCAGAACATGTCACAGCCGCTATGAACCAGCCGTAGAAGGGTCAAACCAACGCCTCACATGTGGCAACGTTAAACTACCACAAACCATATGGTTCAGTAGCAGTTTTGACGGTCACATAATCAAGTTAAGGTTACGTTCTTCTAGAGGGTCCACAGATACACTTGCATGATTTTCTGAAAGTTTTAAACTCAGGAAAAAATCCAACACTTGAAAGTTTTCTGACAGGGGAAAAAGTGAGTTATTGATATCCGTTCGAACCTTTTAACACATTCTAAATTACCCGGAAAAAACATAAACGAAGTTAGACTTTTCGATCGAATCAACGAGTTCCCAATAATTCCCAGAAATCTCAACACTTGAGTAGAATTAAAAATTCCCAGAAGCATGAAAAAGTACTCAAGAATAAACCCCTGAAGTATTAGCCCCCAACTCCCAAAGTTGGCCGCGGAACCGCCGCCAAACGCATGGTTTGGCCTCGGTTCTGCGGTCTCTTGAGTGAGTTATGGCTTTGTACTTCACAGTAGTTCTTAGAATTCCCTGCATGATTTTCTGAGTATTTTTAATATGAAAAATTTGAACTTTTGAATTTTTTTCCAGAAAGTGGGATTTATCGGGGTTTCGGAGTTCAATTGGATTTCAAACTTCGTCTAAACAACTCCTAATTCTCTAGCTTGGCTCTGATACCACTGTAGGATTAGCATAGCACCTTGTGAAGGTTTTGGCAAGCATCAAACATGCTATATTAAATTTTTGGGGTGCTAAACAAACCCTAACCAAGATCTTAACTAGACGATTAGGGTTAACTGGCATGTAAACAACTTTACATCTAAGAGAGAGAGATTACAACCTTTGTAGTCCGTTCCTTCGCTTCATAAGCTCCGAGTAGTAGTCCCTTCACCGCGATCCATGAACTTCCGGACTCTAGAGAGGCTCCACAAGCCAAATGATCCATGCTTACTTGAAGTCTTCCTTTTCGAAGATGATCTACCTTGAAGAATCTCAAACTCAAGCTCTTACTTCTCTAATCAAGTATTAATGAAGTGAACACTCTAATCTAAGTGACTAGAATAGATGAGGATGATGAAGTAGGAATTTAGCTCTCTTTTGTTTTCAATTTCTCACACTAATTCATCACATGCAAAAAGCTAGCAAGCTTTTTCAAGGAGGAAGATGAAGAAGAAAACTTTTGTGATGAATAATGAATTATTCTTGTGGTTACCATTGCAACCCTTGGTTAAGAATGAAAGGCTTAACCATTGTAGAGAATAAACCATAGGTAAAGGGTTTGGGTTGGGTTAATAAATATCAACACAAATATCTAAGCTAAAAACAAAAGAAAGCTTCATGAAGCTTCATGAAAAAGCTAACCCAAATCAAACCCTAACTTGTTTAAACTCCACAAATCATGTTGCATTTGTAACCCTAACTTGTTACAATATTATATATCACATATATAATATATTTTTGTAACAAAAGAAAATAATACAATTAACATATATCGCATATATATCAATGTATTATCCGGTGAGAAAATGAATCAATAAAGAGAGCTTATATTATTTAACGTAATGTAATATATCACATATATAATTATACATTAAATTATCGAATCAACACTTGATCCGACGATCTGGCTATATCGTATATAACCGACTAATATAACAAGTACCGATTCATCGAATCAACACTTGATCCGATGACCCGACTATATAACATATCGCTAGAATAGAATACGGTATCTCATATCGTATCATTCTCGGTCCCGCACATATCACATATGTGCTCCTACTCCGTTTTGCCTGAGCCAGGAAACCTCTGTGTAGGATTCTAAAGAATCGTCAATACGCCGGCAGTAGGTGATAATCATATCAAACACCCACAAGCTGCAAGCGGTCAGCTAAACGTAACAGCCACCCAGGTATTGAGCGATCAGAAGATCAACAAGCAAGCCTGTACATTCTCCTGTGAATCCAATCAGTAACACTACCGTGCAGTGCGGTCTCTTCGTCTGATATGTTGCATATCTAGTTTAGGGGTGGTAAACGTCAGACCCCAGTAACCGATAAGTCGTGTCGATGTGAGGCTCATAACAGGTCGAGAAACTACTGATAACACTTACCAGTAGCACTCCATATCAGCCCTGGCCAGGGACTTCCAGTCATAGCCAATCGAACACAGCACAATATGAACTCCCTATACCGGGAGAGACGAAACCCCTCCTATCGCTCATTGCCTCCATATGATTCGGGACTGTACCCAAAAGCCACCGTTTTTCATGCCCTCTTAGACGTGGTAAGGTAGAAATCAAAGCACAGTGGGAATCACGCAAGACTCTATGACGATCTCGGGTCTACAAACTAACCTGTACCAGTGTCACAGGAGAACTGCTATCTGACGTTAGGTATATATCCATCTAGGAGTTCTCTGCGAGTCCGTTCAGTGTACCCAGTCTCCACTGAGCACCCGTACACCATCTTTGATGTCAAACACCGATGGATATGGGATCATCCATCGCCCATCATATGGGTCAAGATGCGTATACGCTAGTCTACTGTAGTGTATCGATGCCCTGTCTCGAGACACCCTCGACTAGGAACAGTTATAGGATGTACTCGTTGACTACCCTGGCCCTACTAGTATGATCTCATCATAGTCCCAGTAGTCGAGTACATATCCTAAGGGCTTTATCAACATGTGAGAGTAAGACAGTAAACTAATACAAGTCAACATGTTAAGACAAAGTGAAACCAAATAGCATATTATCATGTCGAGCAAGAAGGTCCTCTCTATATATATCCAAGTATCCACTATAATATACATCATATGTACAACAATGGCCTCTAGGGCATATATATAACTAACACTCCTCACGTGTGCGCCATTTTCATAAGAAGCGCCTTAGCGCTCCAGGTCTGGTGCTCAGCGCCAAGCGCGCCACGTGCTTCTCACGTGTGCGATATTTCATAAGAAGTGCGTCAGCGCTCCAGGTCTGGCGCTCAGCACCAAGTGCTCTGTACATAAAGGCTCTATACATAAAGCGCTCTGCGCTATAAAGAGTGTTCAACACTCAATAAAAGACCAAAGAAAAAGGGGTGTCAGAACCCAAATTAATGCTCAGTATTATTGAACAAAAGTGGCTAAGCCCAAACAAATGTTTAACACCCAAACAAATGTTCAACATCAAAATAAATGTTCAACAGTTTAATTAGAACTGAATGGGCTGAGCCCAAGTTGGCCACAAGTCCCTGGCTCAGACCAGCTGAGCCTATATGCTCACAATTGGTCTTGGTCCCAAGTCTGACTACAGATCTCCCAACCAACCTTGGTTCAAGGGTACATCTCTTCATTTCTCTGATATGTGTCTTTGTAATTCTTCAACGTCTTCATAGAGGTGACGGGTCCCGACAACCAGACACTCCATGGACTATAATGTCCTTAAACTTATAGACCACAACGTCCCTAAACTAAACTCTACGGACTATGATGTCCTTAAACTTATGGACCGCAACGTCCCTAAATTAAACCCCACAGACTATGACGTATTTAAACTCCATGGACTATGATGTCTTAAACTCCATGGACTATGATGTCCTTAAACTTATGGACCGTAACGTCTCTAAACTAAAACAATAGAGCCCAAATGCCCTGTCATCGGATCTAAATGATTCCGAACCCCCGTTGAGTAGATCTTAGTCTAAAATTAGACTAACGTATCCTTAACAAACGTTTAAGTTGATCTTAATCTCAATGAGATTAACGATCCTTAAACCCAACCCAAACCCAAATCTAAGAAAATACGGATTTGGACTAATCCACGCCCTACGGGCGACAATATAAATTAGTCTCCGTATACAATCCATGGGCAACCAAAAATAAAATAAACACACACGACACGAAGTGACCATCTGGAGAAGGAAAAAGTTGTTACCTTGATGCGGTAGCGTAATTAACTGCAGGGGCTTGCGCCTGCAGGGAAGAGCGTCCCCACAATAAAACAAACCCCTCAAATGAGGGGGAATCTAACGAAGTATGCTACAACGGCCGCATCCATCTAAACCTCTGATACACGATGCCATAAGTCAACTTGGCATCTTCAGAGAGGTGGACGGATAAAACCAAATAGCATCTGCCCCCAAAATTCAGGCCGGACGTCTCAACGTCTTGGTCGCGTCTTTCGGCGGAGAATAGATTCTGGCACACCCGGTGGGACCTTTTCCTCTTTCCACTTCGTACTTCGTGTGTCGTGTTCGCGAACGAATCGCGGTTTGCTATGGTTTCCCCTGGATTCAAGGTATTAAGATTTGGTGTCTTGCTTCTTCAAGAAGAGAAGATGGCGTCAGTGGCTTCTACTTGCACCAACTGCAACAACTGCAACAATTCCCACTTCGTCCTCGCTGGAGGAGTGACCTATGGGCCTCAAGCGGCCTCCATTTTCGCGATGCCAGTGGAACAGGTGACGCAAGCCACCACTGGACTGTTCTTTGGCACCATGCTCCCACCAATGAGCTTCAATGCCCTAGTGCCATCGCAAGAAGCTCCGAAGAAGTCAGTCTTTGATCAGCTTGCAACTACCGCGGCCCCTCTCAACGGGTCACCCAAATCCAATGCCTCGGTCTTTAACAGACTGGGCCAAAGCTCTAATAGGCCCGTGAAGAAGCCCGCAATACCTGAAGGGGTTATCCCAAAACGGATAGCCATCCCTGCTCCAGTAAATGAAGTCATCAGAGAGATTTCTCTTACTAAGGGGTCGGTCTTCACAAGACTGGCCGTTCCAACTTCCGCTCCAGGTGAAGTCACCAAGGCTGCTACCCCTGCTCTAAAGTCTGCCTTCGACAGGTTGTCCATCCTCTCTCAACGGATGTCAGTCTTTGACAGGCTGACACCAACAACAGTTTCTCATCAAAGCATGAAGTACCATGCAGCTACCCCGACAATGGAGGTGATCCCATCCGCAAGACGCGCTCGACGTCGCCACTGGTGCCGAGTGAGGAAAGCTAGGGGCAATTCCTCTTCTGGACTGACTCCACCAGCTCCAATGGTGGAAATTGATGCTGCTGTTCCAACTGAGAACAGCTTTGAACCACTTAGGAGGGTGCGCAAAAACTCTCCAACTGCTGTGTTGAAAAGATCTCCTTCACCTGTGGAGAACGATACAAAGGAAAATCTAGAGCAGCCCCCTCAGCGGCTGTCCTCCAAAATTCACAGGGTCTGGCAAAGGGTCCAAGACTCTGTGATTAACTAAGACTACTCCCGCCAACCAAAGAAAATGAAGGTTCGGCAAGAGAAGGACCACCTTGTTGTACCACAGAAGGTGTCATCTACTTGGGTGCCCGCTGCAACGGCCCCCTCAACTTCAATCGTCCATAAAAAGAGGAGGGCGATGAAGATCCATATGCCTGCGATGAATCTCAAGGGCACTGAACCCGGATGCTCTAAGTCTGGGGGCATGGTGGTGCATACTGTTTATATGGCTTCCGAGAAAGAGGAGAGCCGCGCTTCAGGGGGTCATCGACCACTCACCCGATCCATAACAAAGGCCCAGGAGCAACAACAGAAGCTCAAGGAAATGTTGACAAAGACGGCCGCACTCACTGGGCCAAAAGAAAGCCCGGAAACATCGTCGGAACAGCGTCAGGAGTAGGAAACCGATGCCGAGTTCCTCCGAAGAATGCTCGGGAAGAAAGAAAAAGAGGCCGCGGAACAAGAGGCCAACATAAAACAAATGGCGCTATTGTTCCAAGATAGTGGGCATGATGATGCAGCCAGACCACCCAGCTGAAGATCCTCCGGTAATAATTGAAAACGATAGAGGGGAGACATCAAACCCTCTTCTTGCGCTATCAGCAGCCAAGGAAGAGACCATCTCCAAAGCCGCCCTTGACAACTATATAGCTCAACAGATACAAGCTCATCAGGTGAATGAAGCAACCGGCTAAGTCATCAGAACTGGACGACCCTACCCGGGCTGGTACGATCAAATTAAGTACCCGCCAGGATACACGATCCCCAAATTTCACGTATACAAGGGGACGGGCAATCCCCATCAGCATGTCGCCCAGTTCAGGGCTCTTTGCGGCAATACTGGAAGTGACGATAAACTGCTGCATCTCCAGTTTGTTGGCAGCTTGTCGGAGACAGCGTTTGAATGGTACTCTGAGCTCCCGAATGACCCCGTTAAGACATTTGCAGAAATGGAGCTACTGCTTACACAAAGGTTCGCAAGCGCCAGCGAACGCACTCCAATCATGGCGTTGATCAATGCCAGGGTGAAGCTGGGAGAAACATGGGTTCAGTATGCAATACGGTGGCGGAACTTATGGTCGAAATGCAAACAACGCATCGAAGAAGCTCCTGCAATAGGCAGGTTCGTGGGTACCCTCGATCCGCAGGTGACCATATCCCAATTCATGATGTTTTTAAAGCCGACTACCTTCCAGGCCTTGATTGACAAGCTGACCCAAATGGATCAAATGGGCCATAGACTGTCTTCCTCGAAAATGGAGTCTCGAAACGAAAAGGGGAAAGGGAAAGCGACCTTCGTCGCTAATGCTCAGCAGCAGCCATCGGCCCAAAACCAGCTGATCGCCAAAACGATAGATAGCGATTCTTCAACGAGAAGTTGAGACGTCCTTACTCGTTTTCCCGAGATAAAACAAGGAGACTGTTCGAACTGGCAGTGCACAACAGGCTCATCACTCTACCGGAGTCGAGACACAAACTGCAACCGAACGACGTCAACAATCCCAATTACTGCCCCTATCACCGAATATTGGGCCATCCGATCGAAGACTGCTACGTCTTCAAAAGCTGGGTTGAAGACCAGTACCAATAAGGTAAGTTTGCGCTGTCCGAAATCTGGAAAGTAAATCCGCCACAACAGCAAAATCCTAAAAGGGTAGATACGCCGGGGGCATCATGCTCATTCATAGAGGAAGCTCCGTAGGAAGTAGTTCTTTCGGCAAAAACGAAAAGAATGCTGAAGGATCTTCAAGCATTCCCCGCAATCAGGTGAAAAAGCCCTCTAGAGCCCGAGATCATTGAGGGAATGCTGAAACCGCGCCCGACACCGAGAGTTGGTAGCAATGGGCAAAATACCCAGGTCCATCCGTCAAAGTCTTCGAAGAAGAAGAAGAAGACCAAGAAGCCCGTGCAGCCTGATGACAAGCCAACGAACCTACAAAAGCAAATTGACGCGCTAGAGGAATACAACCAGAAGGCGCGGACCCCAGTCACACTCCATGAGTTTCTCAACCATATCCTTGAGAACAGAGGCAATGACAATGACGAGGGAGACGACATGTCAGAAGAACCCAAAGATTACATGGCAAGTTGTCACATGATCACTCACTCGTCAATAGATGATAAAGAAGCTCCTGATGCAAAGAAGCTAGGGGCAAAATCGGCACCAAAATCCTTGGAACCGTCCGATGAGCTGATTGACGTGCTGCTAAACGAAGTCCGTCAGAAGAGCAAAGTTGATCGAGAACGCAAAATGGCCATACTCAAAAAAGCCAGGCGTCGACGTCAAGTGGAAGAAGTCGCGGTAGGGATGGATCACAAAACACCCCAACCAAACCAAATCACACCTTAAATGGGTGTATCCCACTTTATCGTTATGTATCCCATCAGGTGACAAATACACATGCAAACACGGAGAACTATGGATTGAAATGTTCCTAAACTAATAGCGGACCGAGATGTCTTAAAACTAACAAAGGACCCAAATGTCCTAAAACTAACTACTGACCGAAACGTCTCTAAACTACTACAAACCCGCAACATCTTTGGGCTGACGCGTAAAAAAAAACCGGTACGTCCATAAGCAAAATGTGCACGGATGAAAACCCGAAAGGGCTCCGTGAGTAAAAACAGCAGGGCTACCGGCGAGTTTGTGAAAACCCAAAAGGGCGCAGACTCGTAAAAAAAAGAAAAAAAAACGGTACATCCATAAGCAAAATGGGCACAGATGAAAACCCGAAAGGGCTCCGTGAGTAATAACAGCAGAGCTACCGGCGAGTTTATAAAAACCAAAAGGGCGCAGACTTGTAAAAAAAGGGGGGTACGTCCACAAGCAAAATGGGCAAGGATGAAAACCCGAAAGGGCTCCGTGAGTAAAAACAACAGGGCTACCAGCGAGTTTGTGAAAACCTGAAAGGGCGCAATCTCGTTAAAAGACACATGCAAGGTTCTCTCGATCTTGTAAGGAGAAAACTACCTGCGTGAGATCCTTACGACTCACAAAGGAGCAACACATTTAGGGATCCCCACGATTCCTAAGGAGAAATTACACTTACGAGATCCTCACGACTCGTAAGGAGAACCCTCTTATGAGACCCTCACGGCTCGTAAGATTCAAAAGCCTTAAGCTATAGGAATCTGAACCTGTTCTTAAGCCATCACCTTTCCCAGATTGCCCTACAAGTGGTTCAATACTGACCCATGTATACAATCCACGGGCACAAATAATCATTTCTTTACCGAGTCCCACCAACGACGAGGAATGCCCTTATTTGATGAACAGACACTTGTAGGTCTTCTCGATTTACAAGAAGAAAACACTCTTACAAGATCCTTATGACTTACAAGAGAACATACAGTTAGGAATCCCCACGATTCTTAAGGAGAAAAGACACCTACGAGATCCTCACGACTCGTAGGGAGAAACACATTTATGTGACTCTTACAGCTCATGAAGTCTTTTGCCTTAGTCGACAGGATCTTAACCCTGTTTGCTAAGCCACCTTTGTTCGAACCGACAAACGCGGATGATGATTCGCTCCTGGAAATATCCCAGTTGTAGCGATGCTGATATCAAAATCGGTATCAAATTCCAAGTCCTTTCATGGCAAATGATGATTCGCTCCTGGCAACATTCCAGTCACAGCGATACTGATGCAAGATTGGTATCATACCATGAGTTCCATACTCGAGAAAAAAATGCATATGAAATAGCCGAAATGTTTAGGCAACTCGTAATAAAAATCAGCGAGTAAAATATATGCATACAAAAATAGCCGAAATGATTGGACAATTCGCAATAAAAAACAGCGAGTAAAAAGAAAAAAAACAACTGAAATGATTGGGCACCGTGAAAAATAGCCGAAATGATTGGGCAATCGCGACTTTCGCGATATAAGAAGCTGAAATGATAGAGCATTGCGGAAAGAAATAAAAAAAATGAAATGAAACATTTTGCCCTGCAGGTAAGTCCATACTGACCCCTGTATACAATCCATGGGCATAAACGAAAAGGAAACCGCATATCCCAACAAACTATGTCAAAGAGAAAGTCAGATCTCGATGGCAACATCATCATCCCAGAAGACCAACAACGGCGTTCCTCCTCATGCCGGCAGGGTATGGATGCGACACCACCAATCAGGGCCATGACAAAGTCCCCAGTTCCAAGACTCTACGGTTCACAGACAACCTAGAGTCAGCCCCAACACCGCAGAAAGCGGAAATACGTCATCCAATGATCCCGTCTCGGAAATACGCCAGCAAATGACCCCATCGCGAACATACGTCAGCAAATGACCCCATTGCGGAAATACGTCATCCAATGACCCCGTCGCGGAAATACGTCAGCAAATGACCCCATCGCGGAAATACGTCATCCAATGACTCCGTCGCGGAAATACGTCATCCAATGACCCCGCCTCGGAAACACGTCATCCAATAACCCCGTCTCGGAAATACGTCAGCAAATGACCCCATCGCGGAAATATGTCATCCAATGACCCCGTCTCGGAAATACGTCATCCAATGACTCCGTCTCGGAAACAAGTCAACCAACCTCCAAGGAAATCAGTGTCCTTGGCAAAACTTCTCGATTCAGGGAAATCAGCATCCCTGGCGAGAACTTCTCGATTCGTTTCGACCCATAAGGAAATCGGTGTCTTTGCAGGAATCTCTCGATTCGTTTCGACCTCAGGGAAATCAGTGTCCTTGGCAAAATCTCGATTCAGGGAAATCAGCATCCTTGGTGAGAACCTCTCGATTCGTGTCAACCTGCAGAGAAATCAGTGTCTTTGCAGGAATACCTCGATTCGTCTCGACCTCCAGAGAAATCAGTGTCTTTGGCAAAATCTCGATTCAGGAAAATCAGCATCCTTGGTGAGAACCTCGATTCGCATCGACCCGCAAGGAAATCAGCGTCTTTGCAGGAATCTCTCGATTCGTCTCGACCCCAGGGAAATCAGTGTCCTTGGCAAAACCTTTCGATTCAGGGAAATCGGCGTCCTTGGCGAGAACCTCGATTCGCGTCGACCCGTAAGGAAATCAGTATCTTTGCAGGAATCTCTCGATTCGTCTCGACCCCAGGGAAATCAATGTCCTTGGCAAAACCACTCGATTCAGGGAAATCGACATCCTTGGTGAGAACCTCGATTCGCGTCGACCCGCAAGGAAATTAGTGTCTTTGGAGGAATCTTTCGATTCGTCTCGAACCCAGGGAAAGCTGTGTCCCTGGAAAAAACCTCTCGATTCAGGGAAATCAACGTCCTTGGTGAGAATCTCTCGATTCGCATCGACCGGCAAGGAAATCAGTGTATTTGCAGGAATCTCTCGATTCATCTCGACCCCAGGGAAATCAGTGTTCTTGGCAAAACCTCTCGATTCAGGGAAATCGGCATCCTTGGCGAGAACCTCGATTCGCGTCGACCCGCAAGGAAATCAGTGTCTTTGCAGGAATCACTCGATTCGTCTCGACCCCAGGGAAATTAGTGTCCTTGGCAAAAACCTCTCGATTCAGGAAAATCAGCGTCCTTGGTGAGAACCCCTCGATTCGTTTCGACCCGCAAGGAAATCAGTGTCTTTGCGAGAATCTCTCGATTCGTCTTGACCTGCGGGGAAATTAGTGTCCCTGCATATAAAGAAAATTCTCTTGTGGGATACTTACAAGTCCCAAGAGAAAACGCACTTAGAAGTCTTCACGACTCCTAAGGAGAAAAGACACATACGGGATCCTCTCGACTCGTAGGGAGAAAAGTCTTTATGAGACCCTCATGGCTCATAAAGTTGAAAAGTCTTAGGTGGCAAATCATAACCCTATCTCCTAAGCTATCACTGCCCTGCAAAGAGGTCAAGATGGACTATCCATGGGCCACACTCTCCCTAGTCGAATATCGACAAAGGGGGAAACAACCACTTACGAGTCCTCTCGACTTGTAAGGGAGAAAATTCTCTTGTGGGATACTTACGACTCTCAAGAGAAAACGCACTTAGGAATCCTCACGATTCATAAGGAGAAAATACACCTACGGGATCCTCTCGACTCGTAGGGAGAAAAGTCTTTATGAGACCCTTACGGCTCATAAAGTTGAAAAGTCTTAAGCGGCAGATCTGAACCTGTTTCCTAAGTCGTCGCTGCTCTACAAGGAGGTCAATATGGACTATCTGCGGGCTACATTTGCCAAAGCCACATTCGCCAATGAAATAAAGAAGCTACTTATGGGTCCTCACGATTCGTAAGGAAAATACTCGAGTGAGATCCTTACGACTCACGGAGGCGATGAACACTTAGAAATCCTCACGATTTCTAGGGAGAATTTATACCTACGGGATTATTTCGACTCGTAGGGAGAAAAACCTTCTTGAAACCCTTACGGTTCATGAAGATGGAAAAAGTCTTAGGCTACAAGGACCCTAAACTTGTCTCCTGAGCCATCAATTTTCTGGCCACGCATTACATTGCACTACTTCACCCACGTACATACTTATGTGGGTAAAGTAGTGGGGAGCATTTATTCCCGCCAAAATTTTAGCTCAAAACTTGCTCCCTTAAAAAAAATAAATATAATAATAACAATAAAATAAAAATAAAAATAAAGAAAAAACTACACATGCAAAGCATGTAAGTACTGCCTCGGATAGAATTAAATCCTATGATGGCACCTCACGTGCTCCTCACGCGGGCGCCAATGTGCAAAACACAAAAAGAAATCTATTAAATAAGAGTCAAAGACTCTGAGGCAGCGCATCACATGCAAAGCACGAGAGCGCCAGTACTAAAGAGTCAAAGACTCCAAGGCAGCGCCTCACGTGCAAAGCACGAGAGCGCTGAGAGCGTCAACGCTAAAGAGTCAAAGACTCTGAAGCAGCGCATCACGTGCAAAGCACGAGAGCGCTGAGCGCCAATTGCTAAGAGTCAAAGACTCTATGACAGCACATCACGTGCAAAGCATGAGAGCGCTGGCGCCAGAACTAAATGTTCTCTACCGTTGGTCAAAGATCCAATGAAGATGATAAATCATCAAAATTCATAATAAAATTCTGTTGAGGAAATACTCTTCAAATCTTTCTGAGCAAGAAAGATTATGCTCTGTAAATCAGAGCACCGTTGGATCAAAGATCCAATGGTGATTAAAAATCACCAAGATACAGAATAAGCTCTGCAGGGGAAAATATCTTCTCAATCTTTCTAAACAAGAAAGATTGTGCTCTGTAAATCAGAGCACCGTTGGATCAAAGATCCAATGGTGATTAAAAATCACCAAGCTACAGAATAAGCTCTGTAGGGGAAAATGTCTTCCCAATCTTTCTAAACAAGAAAGATTGTGCTCTGTAAATCAGAGCACCATTGGATCAAAGATCCAATGGTGATTAAAAATCACCAAGCTATAAGAATAGGCTCTGTAGGGGAAATATCTTCCCAATTTTTCTAAAGAAGAAAGATTGTGCTCTATAAATCAGAGCACCGTTGGATCAAAGATCCAATGGTGATTAAAAATCACCAAGATACAGAATAAGCTCTGTATGGGAAAATATTCTCCCAATCTTGTTAGAAACAAGAAGATTGTCTTCTGTAAAACAGAAGCCCTAGGATCAAAGATCCAATAGTGGGGAAACATCCCTAAATCAATCAGAGAAATATTTCCTTAACTGATTCAACAAATCGGCCTCCCCCTATATAAAGGACCCAAGACTTCAAGTCTTGAAAGGAAGAACCCCCCCATAAGCTTCAAGTTCTCAGAAAAGAAAAAAAAGAAGAGAAAGCTCTGAAAAGAAGAATTTCTTCAAGATAAATAAAACAGAGAGATCAAAGTATGTCATAAAAAAAGAACTTAGTTCTTTTTCTAGATCATAGATCTACAAAGACAGAAGTCTTTCATAAGAGTAGAAGAGATTGGAGCGTCTCATCATAAAAAAAAGGCGGGAGAAGAACTTAGTTCTTTTTAGATCACAGATCTATAAGATAAAGACAAAGTCTTTCACAAAAACAGAAGAGATCATAGCATCTCCTATTAAAATAAGAACTTAGTTCTTGGATCCACGAGACAAAGTCTCTTAATTCTCCGAGTACAGAATTGATTAAGAGCGTTTTGCACTCATTGGCTAGCGCTAACTGCCAAGCGCGCCACGTGCTCCTTACGTGGACGCTACTTAATAAAGAGCGATCTGTACTCATTGACCGGCGCTCAGCGCCAAGCGCGCCACGTGCTCCTCACGTGTGCGCCATTTTCATAAGAAGCGCCTCAGCGCTCCAAGTTTGGCGCTCAGCATCAAGCGCGCCACGTGCTCCTCACGTGTGCGCCATTTTCATAAGAAGCGCCTTAGCGCTCCAGGTCTGGCACTCAGCGCCAAGCACGCCACGTGCTCCTCACATGTGTGCTATTTCATAAGAAGCGCCTCAACGCTCCAGGTTTGGCGCTCGGCGCCAAGTTCTCTGTACATAAAGGTTCTGTACATAAAGCGCTCTGCGCTACAAAGTGTGTTCAATACTCAATAAAAGACAAAAGAAAAAGGGGTGTCAGAACCCGAATTAATGCTCAGCATTATTGAACAAAAGAGGCTAAGCCCAAACAAATATTTTACACCCAAACAAATGTTCAACATCAAAATAAATGTTCAACGGTTTAATCAGAACTGAATGGGCTGATCCCAAGTTCGCCATAAGTCCCTGGCTCAGACCAGCTGAGCCCATATACTCACAATTGGTCTTGGTCTCAAGTCTGAATACAGATCTCCCAACCAACCTTGGTTCAAGGGTACATCTCTTCATTCCTCTGATATGTGTCGTTGTAATTCTTCAACGTCTTCATAGAGGTGACGGGTCCCGACAACCAGACACTCCATGGACTATGATGTCCTTAAACTTATGGACCGCAACGTCCCTAAACTAAACTCTATGGACTATGATGTCCTTAAACTTATGGACCGCAATGTCCTTAAACTAAACCCCACAGACTATGACGTCTTTAAACTCCATGGACTATGATGTCCTTAAACTCTATGGATTATGATGTCCTTAAACTCTATGGACTATGATGTCCTTAAACTTATGGACCGAAACGTCTCTAAACTAAAACGATAGAGCCAAATGCCCTGTCATCGGATCTAAATGATTCCGAACCCCCGTTGAGTAGATCTTAGTCTAAAATTAGACTAACATATCCTTAACAAACGTTTAAGTTGATCTTAATCTCAATGAGATTAACGATCCTTAAACCCAACCCAAACCCAAATCTAAGAAAATACGGATTTGGATTAATCCACGCCCTACGGGCGACAATATAAATTAGTCTCCGTATACAATCCACGGGCAACCAAAAATAAATAAATACACACGACACGAAGTAACCATCTGGAGAAGGAGAAAGTTGTGACCGCGATGTGGTAGTGTAACTAACTGCAGGGGCTTGCGCCTGCAGGGAAGAGCGTCCCCACAATAAAAAACCCCCTCAAATGAGGGGGAATCTGACGAAGTCTGCTACAACGGCCGCATCCATCTAAACCTCCGATACACGGTGCCATAAATCAACTTGGAATCTTCGGAGAGGTGGACGGATAAAACCAAATAGCATCTTCCCTCAAAATTCAGGCTGGATGTCCCAACGTCCCGGTAGCATCTTTCAGAGGAGAACATGGAGTTTTTGTAACAACCGTAAACTTCCTGTACAACTTTCTGTACAAATTTTTTAAAAAAAAATACAGAAAGGGGTAATTTTACATGAGCACAAGATATAAGTTTGTTTTGCTTTTTAATAGCAAGAAGGAGCTTGTAGTTCATTGGTAATACCTTGCACTGCTGAACCAAAGCACCAGAGTTCAAATCCCATCACCCACATTATTTTTAATATTGTTTTCTTTTAAATTTTTAGAAGCCCAAGAGCCTACACGTGCATAACTCATAAAAATCCCACTACACATGTAAAACAAACTGACCCAGGGGCTACACCAAGCGACGAGAGACACGTGGCGGCGAGCCTCGGCCCGACTCGGCCGACTCGGGCCGGCGACTCGGTCGACTCGACCCGCCGCCGCCGGCTGGACTCGGCCGGATCGCCGAGTCGTCAACGCAAAAGTCGTGACTTTTCACCTCCTCATCACTCCTGGATACCTTAATTCCTTGGATCGGTTTCAGAGCTCTTTAAAATCCTTTTAAAACCCTATTTACTCCATTTTAATACATTTTTAATACAATTTTCAATTCAACCTTTCACCTACCCTAACCCTAATCTTTCCCGATAAATATCAACCCTAAACACACCCTTTTCACTCCAAATTTCTGTCCAAAACTCTCAAGAAAATCCCTAGAACTTTTGCGTACAAGTGGAGTTAGCGAAGGGCGAAACTCCGGCGAACTTCCGACGACGACCTTATGAGCTTCCGGCGACGAAACGACGCACCGGCGAATCCTACTTCCTCCTCTACCTCTTCTCCCAGTAAGTCCCACCTCCCTCATCTCTATTCTTTTTTAAAAACACATATTTTTAAATACCGGCGGAATCGGAGTTAATACGATGTCCGATTCGGTTCTTCCTAAAAATCTTACTTTTTCTTAAATACAATCATACTAAACTCTTACATATTGAATATTAAACATTAACAAGTCATATTGTACAAGTTCCATATCAAAAGGATTTCTATTTCAATTATTATCGTACTTTTTTCACTAAAATACCATATAGTTTAATTCCGACATTTAAAACATCACAATCTTGTTATACCTTTAAGTAGATCACGAGGTAATGACCTACCTCCTCACAACACTCATATGCAACATAGCACAATACCTTTCGGGAACATAGAATACGGGAAAACGAATCTTTACATATTAATACCTTTCACTATTAAAACCGTTTTCTATTTATTAAAAATCTTTGCAAAGCGCCGCTACAACCCATTTTGGGGAACCCGTTCGGGATGGAGCGGATTATCGCACATTCTCGGGCTCAGTAGTGCGAGATTCAGACCTCCGCAAGGAGCATTCGGTCTCGAAGATTTAAAATACGAATATCTTAAGAAAATGAGATTTCTAGAAATATAATATATATTAAAATTTATTTTTATATAAATATTGTTTCGCCCAATCAGAGCAAAGCTCTGTTCAAATTCAAAATGCAAAGTTTTTGAAGCAACGCTTCAAGTCTCGAGCACGACGCGCCGTGTGTCAGATGCTAATACGTCAACGCAGCGCCTAAGAAGGCGCGCCCAATCAGAGCAAGGCTCTGTTTAAAGGAAGCAACGCTTCAGTTGCGCATGCACTGCGCTGCGCGACACGTGTCAGCGCAGTTGCGCTGCGCCGTGCGCTACGCGACACGTGTCAGCGTAGATGCGCTAGCACAAATGCGCTAGTGCGCTAGCGCAGTCGCGCTGCGCTGTGCGCTGCGCGACACGTGCTAGCGCAGAGCAGATGCGCTAGCGCAGTCGCGCGGCGCGACACGTGTCAGCGCAGATGCGCTAGCGTAGAAGGAGGGGCTTAAATGCCAAAGGCAATTTATCCATGCAAAGTTACGTGTACTTGATAATAACGAATTAAAATCATACGATGCACAAGCATAACAGAGAGCTAAAATGAAAGAACCCTTAACAGACAATGAAGTGCTTGATTAAAAAAGAAAATCACAACAGAGAGCTAAAATGAAAGAACTCTTATTTATTCTTATTGTTATTACATTTAAAAAAGATCACCGAATACGGGATCAGAGAGACAAGGGTTCACAAAAAGGAAAAGAAAATTATTCAGCTCCCTCTCCGCCTTCTCCATCACGTCGAAGCGGCGATCTTCCCGAGGGATAGCCATTCAACGGTCGGCGCCGCACTCCTGGGAAGAAGTGGCGATGACGACCCGACGAGCCCGTATCTGGCTCAGTAAGTAGAAGGAGAAGTCCCTCAGGGCTTTGGTGATCAAGAGCGCTTCGAAAAAGCTCTCGATCTTATCCTCGGCCACATCAAGTACTGCCAAGGACATCTCCGCCGGAAGAGGGGGAATGTCGGCGAGCACCGAGGCAAGGATCATCCGAAGCCAAATAGAATTCGGAGGCAAAGGAGACCCCACATGAGTCGAAAGCTCGTACATGGCGGCATCGCATTGTTCATCTGAAAGAGAGGAGTCTACCAAGCGCGCAGCGAAGCGGGGAACAATGTCCCGAATCGGCACCTCCCATGGTTGTCGGCGGGAATGAGGGCGATTGCAAGCCATGATTGAAGAAGTTCTCTAAAAATGAGAGACGAAAAGGCTCAGCCTCGAATTATATATATAGACCCAGGCGCAGAAGATTCTGTGCGTAATGAAATCATTTCCAAGGCCCGGGAAATTAGAATTTCGGGAATACAAGTTTGACTTGAAAAGAGGAGATGAAAAGATATCTCAGGAGAAGCGACGCTTCCGATTCTCCCAAAATTTAAACTTTAATAAATGAAGCAACGCTTCAGATCCTCTGCGCTGAGCGCAACGCGCCACGTGTCAGGCGCAGATGTATCAGCGTTGCGCCCAAGAGGGCGCGCCCTATCAGAGCAAAGCTCTGTTTAAAGGAAGCAACGCTTCGGTTGCGCATGCACTGCGCTGCGCGACGCGTGTCAGCGCAGATGCGCTTGCGCTGTTGCACTGCGCTCTGCGCTGCGCGACGCGTGTCAGCGCAGTTGCGCTGTGCGCTGCGCGACACGTGTCAGCGCAGATGCGCTATCGCAGTTGCGCTGCGTTGTGCGCTGCGCGACACGTGTCACGCGCTGAAGCATCCGCGCCAAACAGAATTAAATTTCTAAGAAATCTTTTCTGTTCTTGTTAAAACAAGAAGATTTTCTTCTGCAAAGCAGAAGCCCTTGGATCAAAAATCCAACGGTGGGGAAAATTCCCCAAATCATTCAGAGAGAGATCTCTTCAACAAATCTAACTAATTTATGGGCACTATAAAAAGGACCCTAAGCCTCAATTCAGAGGGATCATCATCATCCTTCTAAAAAAAAGAGAGAGAGAAAGAAGAAAGCTCTTGAAAACTCCTCAAGAAAAACAGAAGGTAAAAACCTTTAGAAAAAAAAGAGAAAATTCTCTTATGGATAGATTATTAATCTAAGAACAAGATCAATAATTTTAAATAAGAAAAAAAAATATATATATATATATATATATAAATAATAATAGTGCTTTGCACTTTTTTATGAACCTCTGGTTCTTGAAACAAAAGAGAAAAATTTATTTTTCTTTGATCTAAATGTAGATCAAGAAATTAAATAGTGCTTTGCACTTCTGATTCTTGGTGCTCTGCACTTCCAAACTGCACTGTTGCGCTCTTGAGAGAGCGCCACGTGTCAGCTACTTGCGCTATGCGCTCTTAAAATAGAGCTTTGCTCTCTGGAATTGGCGCAACTCACCGAGCATGCCACGTGTCAGCAGCGCAGCAGCGCAGCGCACTTGTGCAGCGTACTGCGATATTGCGCTTGCGCTCACCAGAGCGCACCGCGTGTCAGCAGCGCAACAACATAGCGCACTAGCGCAGCGCATTGCGCTGTTGCGCTTGCGCTTACTAGAGCATGACACGTGTCCTAACCATAAGCGCTTGCGCTCAGTGATTGGCGCAAACCGCCTGATAAATGCAATGCATTTCTCAAAGGGCCAGGCCCAAGTCAAAAGACTAAGCAGGCCTAATTAAATTGATGCTCTGCATCATTTATAAATGGGCAGAGCCCAAACAAAATAATATAAACGCCATGCATTTTAAAAGGGGCAGAGCCCAAACAAAGCAGATGCCTTGCAGAGCCCAGAATAAATTGATGCTCTGCATCAATCATGAGCAAAGCCCAAACAAAAAATAAATTGATGCAATGCATTATTTAAAAATGGGCCAAGCCCTAGCACAGGTCTAACAGACCAGAAACAAATAAAAGGCGTTGAATATTTTTCAACTGGACTTAGCCCAATTTTGGCCGTAAGTCCTCAAATTAAATTGACTGAGCAAGATTGCTCTCTTAAATCAATTTACTACTGGTTCGAGGGTACATCTCCGAACTTCTCTGACACACGTCGTTGTAATCATGCAACGTCGCCAGAGAGGTGACGGGTCCCAACGACCATACACGTACAACGGACTGCGGGGTCCTTAAACTCGTGGACCGAAACGTCCTTAAACTAATATTGGACCGAAACGTCCTTAAACTAATATCGGACCGGAACGTCCCTAAACTAATAATGGACCACCACGTCCTTAAACTGGCGACGGACCGGAACGTCCCTAAACTAATAATGGACCACCACGTCCCTAAACTGGCGATGGACCACCACGTCCTTAAACTGGAATATGGGCCACCACGTCTCTAAACTGGAGCATGGACCGCAATGTCCCTAAACTACCTATGGACCACTACGTCCCTAAACTGGAACAATAGAGCCTCCAAACGCTCTTTTGCCGGATCTAAACGGTCCCGTTTAAGTTGATCTTAGCCCCAAATACGGCTAACGTATCCTTAGACATTTAAATGAATGATAAAACTTCAAATCAACTTTGGTTCAAGGGTACATCTCTGAGCTCCTCTGACACCTGTCGTCGTAATCCTTCAACGACGTCAGAGAGGTGACGAGTCCTGATGGCCATATATCACTACGTTAAGTCGATCTTAGTCCCAAACAAGACTAATGTATCCTTAACGAACGTTTAAGTTGATCTTAGTCGCAACGCGACTAATGCATCCTTAAACTAAAAACACCAAACCCAAATCTAAGTAAATGCGGATTTGGACTAATCCACGTCCTACGGGCGACGGCATTACTCAGTCTCCGTATACAATCCACGGGCAATCACAAACAAAACAAACACACACGACACGAAGTGAAATTCTGGAGAAGGAGAAAGTTGTTACCGCGATGCGGTAGCGTAATTAACTGCAGGGGCTTGCGCCTGCAGGGAAGAGCGTCCCCACAATCAAAAACCCCTCAAGCGAGGGGGAATCTGACGAAGTCTGCTATATCGGCCGCATCCGTCTAAACCTCCGATACACGGTGCCATAAATCAACTTGGCATCTTCGGAGAGGTGGACGGATAAAACCAAATAGCATCTGCCCCGAATCTCAGCGTCAGGACACCGCGGTCTTGTGCGCCGTCTTTCGGAGGGGAACAGATTCTGGCACGCCCGGTGGGACCTCTTTCTCTTTCCACTCCACACTTCGTGTGTCGTGTTCGCGAACAAATCGCGGTTTGCTGTGATTTCCTGTGGATTCAAGGTACTAAGATTTGGTGTCTTTCTCTATGCAGAAAATAAGAAATCGATGGCTTCGAACTGCACCGTCCGCAGCGATAACTCTCGCTCCGTCATTACTGGAGGAGTGACTTATGGGCCCCAAACGGCCTCCCTTTTCAAAATGCCGGTGGAGCAGGTGGCTCAAGCCGCCACTGGACTATTTTTTGGGACCATGCTCCCACCAATGAGCTTCAACGCCCCAATGACATTGCAAGAAGCTCCAAAGAAGTCGGTCTTCGATCGACTTACTACTGCCGCGACCCCTCTCAACGGGTCGTCCAACTCCACTGCTTCAGTTTTTAACGGACTAGGCCAGAGCTCTAACAGGCTCATGAAGAAGCCTGCCATACCAGAAGGCGTTATCCCGAAGCGGATAGCCATTCCAACTCCCATTCCTGGCAAAATCACCAAGGTTGCTTCCCATGTTCAGAAGTTCGCTTCTGACAAATTGGTCGTCCCCGTTCAATTGACGTCGATCTTTAAAAAGCTGGTACCAGTATATTCTGACCAACACAGGGGGCATGAGGAGGTCACCCTTATAGCTGAAACAACTCCATCAGCACGACACGCTTGACGTCGCCACTGGCATCGAGTAAGGAAGGCTGGGGGCAACTCCCCCTCTGAGATAACTCCGCCAGCTCCAACGGTTGGGATCGATACTGCTGTTCCAACCAAGAACAGCTTTGAACTGCTCAACAAGGTACGCAGAAACTCTCCTACTGCGATGTTGAAACGAACTCCTTCACCTATGGAGAATACTCCAGAGAAGAAGCTAGAGCAGCCCCCTCAACGGCTGTCCTCTAAAATTTACAAAGTCTGGCGACAGGTCCAAGAGTCGGTGATCGATCAAGACTGCCTCCGACGACAGAAAAAGATGAAGGTTCGGCAGGGGAAGGATTACTCTGTCAAACCACAAAAAGCAAAAGCTATTTGGGTGCCCACTACAACGGCTCCCTTAACTCCAATCACTCAAAAAAGGAGGCCACAAAAAGCCCCTGTGAACATGGCGAAGCATAAAAACGCTGAACACAAACCCCAAATCTGGGGGCATGGTGGTGCACACTGTTTATATGGCTTCTGGAAAGGAGGAAAGCCGCACTTCTATGGGCCACCGACCGCTCACCCGATCCGTGACGAAAGCCCAGGAGCAACAACAAAAGCTTCGGGAAATGATGACTACAATGGCTGCACTCACTGAGCCAAAAGAAAGCTTTGAAACGTCTTCGGATGAGCGTCAAGAACAAGAAACTGACGCTGACTTTTTACGCAGAGTCTTCGAAAAGAGGGACAAAGAAGCTGCAGAGCAGGCGGCTAACATAAAGCAGATGGCGCTCCTCTTCAAAGATATGGTAGGGATGATGTTACAGCCGGACCCTCCTGCTGAAGATCCTCCGATCGTCCTTGAAGACGACAGGGGAGAAACGTTAAATCCTCCGCTGGCTCTATCAACAGCCAAGGAGGAGGCAATCTCCAAAGTCGACCTAGACGAATATATAGCTCAGCAGATCCGGGTTCATCAGGCAAATGAAGCGGCTGGGCAAATTGTTAGAACCGGACGACCGTATCCGAGCTGGTATGACCAAATCAGTTACCCGCCAGGATATACGATCCCTAAATTCCACGTATATAAAGGGACAGGGAATCCGCATCAGCATGTCGCTCAATTCAGGGCCTTATGCGGCAATACTGGAGGCGATGATAAATTGTTGCTACGTCAATTCGTCGGCATTTTAGCAGAAACAGCCTTTGAATGGTATTCGGAGCTACCTAACGACTCTGTCAAAACATTTGCAGAGATGGAACTGCTGTTTACACAAAGATTCGCAAGTGCTAGTGAACGCACCCCGATTACAGCACTGATAAATGCCAGGATAAGGCCCGGCGAAACGTGGGTCCAATACGCAACACGATGGCGAAACCTATGGTCGAAATGCGAACAACGCATAGAAGAGGCACCTGCGGTAGGCATGTTTGTGGGCACTCTCAATCCCCAGGCGACCATCTCGCAATTCATGATGTTCTTCAGGCCGACCACCTTCCAGGCCTTGATCGACAAATTAGCCCAAATGGACCAGATGGGCCATAGACCGTCTCCTCCAAGACCCGATCCCCGAAATGAGAAAGGAAAAGCGATCATCGTCGCCAATGCTCAGCAACAGTCGAGCAACTCAAAGCCGGTCGCTCGCCAAAACAACGTGTGTCCACGCCCATCCCTCGAAGAGAGGCTAGGACGTCATTACTCGTTTCCTCAGAATAAAACGGGAAGACTGTTCGAGCTGGCAGTGCGCAACAGACTCATTAATCTGCCGAGTCCGAAGCGTCTGTCGCAGCCAGGCGATCTTAATAATCCCAATTATTGCCCTTACCACCAAACGGTAAGTCACCCGATTGAGGATTGTTTCATCTTTAAGGGATGGATCGAGGATCAATACCTACAAGGCAAGTTCGCGCTGTCTGAAAGCTGGAAGGTGAACCCACCACAGCCGCATACTCCAAAGAAGACAAACACGCCGGGGGCAACTTGTCATGTGATCTCTCACTCATTGGCAGATAATAAAGAGGCTCCTTGCGCCGAGAAAATGAGGGCGGACCCTGAAACAGAAATTCCGCGGCCGTCAGACGAGTTGATCGATGCCTTCCTAAATGAAATTCGTCTGAAAGCAAAAACCAATCAAGAGCATGAAATGGCCGTACTGGAAAGAGCCAAGGCATTCCCGTCAAATCAAAAGCCATACACTGCGGGTAAAAACAAATTCAAGACGAGGAAAAGGTTCGCCAAAGCTCTGTCAGTAGGAATGAAGCTACCGCCCTCTGAAGAAAATACTCTCGCTGAGGCAGAGATGCACCCTAACTTCTGTTTAAATCATCAGAAGATCATACATCCTACCGAAGACTGCGAATCCTTTAACTGTTGGTGGCAAGGGTATGTTGCTCAAAAGCAACACTTCGACGGGACAAAGTGTGAAGCTTGTGGACATCGGAAAAATGCGATATATGAGCGCAAAAGAGTCGCCGACGATTGCCATATAGCTGACTCTAAGGCATCGCAAATTATCACCTTTGGAAGCAACTCTGATGGAGAAGCTATCCCCAACTCTTCCCTCGGGGAATCTATTTCAAAAATAAAGGAATTGAGAAGCTGCGAGAACGTTCAGCCATGCAATCGCATGCTACTCGGAAAAAATCCCGGCCCCGCAAACAACGGAGCGAACAAAAAGGATAAAAGAAAAGGAAAAAAGGCCCTCGTCGCCAGCGCTCAACAACAATCAGGTGACCCTAGACCGGTTGCTTGCCAAAGCAACAAGCGGCAACCCCTCCAGGAAAAGTTGAAACGTCCTTACTCGTTTCCGTAAGATAAAACAAGGGGACTGTTCGAGCTGGCAGTGTGCGACAGACTCATCAATCTGCCGGGTCCAAAACGTCCGTTGCGGCTAGGCGATATTAATAATCCCAATTATTGTCCTTACCACCAAACAGTAGGTCACCTGATCGAAGACTGCTACGTCTTCAAAAACTGGGTTGAAGACCAATACCAACAGGGCAAGTTTGCGCTGTCTGAGAACTGGAAGGTGAGTCCGCCACAACCGCACGCTCCGAAGAAGATGGATACGTTGGGGGCATCATGTTCGTTCATGGAGAAGGACTCATAGACCGAAAAGTCAATAAACTAGATATTCGCCTCAAATACGGCAACGGCGGACCGAGATGTCCTTAAACTAATGATGGACCGCAATGTCCTAAAACTTGCAAATGACCGAAATGTCTTTAAACTACTACCGCAGCATCCTTAGGCTGACGAGATAAAAAAAATATATCAAAAAAATAATAATAATAATAAAAAAAAACGGTATGTCCATAAGCAAAGAGGGCACGGATGAAAACCCGAAAGGGCTCCGTGAGTAAAAACAACAGGGCTACCGGCGAGTGTTCGTGAAAACCCGAAAGGGCGCGACCTCGTAAAAAAAAAAAGAGAGAGAGAGAAAAAAATAATAAATGGAATAAAAAGAATTAAAAAAAGGGTAAGTCCATAAGCAAAATGGGCACGGATGAAAACCTGAAAGGGCTCCGTGAGTAAAAACAGCAGGACTACCGGCGAGTGTTTGTGAAAACCCGAAAGGGCGCAACCTCGTTAAGAAACACTTATAGGGTCCTCTCGACCTTGTAAGGAGAAACCACCTGCGTGAGATCCTTACGACTCACAAGGGAACAACACGCTTAGGGATCCCCATGATTCCTAAGGAGAAAATACACTTGCGAGATCCTCATGACTCGTAAGGAGAACTCTCTTATGGGATCCCCACGGCTAATAAGATTTGAAAGTCTTAAGTTACAGAGACCTAAACCTGTGCTTAAGCAACCTCCACAACTTTCGATATTGCCCTACAAGCGGCTCATAATGACCCTTGTATACAATCCACGGGCACGAATAAATATTTCCCTAACAAAATCCCATCCGTGACTAGGGATATACTTGTACAGCAAACAACACTTGTAAGTCCTCTCGACTTATAAGGAGAAAACCCTTTTGTAAGATCCTTACGACTTACATAGGAACATACACTTAGGAATCCTCATGATCCCTAAGGAGAGAACACACCTACGAGATCCCCACGACTTGTAGGGAGAAATACCTTTGTGAGACCCTTACGGCTCATGAAGTCAAAAGGCTTAGTCGACAGAATCCTAACCCTGCTTACTAAGCCACCTTTTGTTCAATATTGACAAAGGCAAATGATGATTCGCTCCTGGCAATATCCCAGTTGTAGCGATGCTGATGCCTAAAACGGTATCAAATTCCAAGTCCCTTCATGGAAAATGATGATTCGCTCCTGGCAATATTCCAGTTGTAACGATGCTGATGCTGAGATTGGTGTCAGATTCCAAGTTCCACACTCGCGATCAAAAATCAGTGAGCCACACATGCATATGAAATAGCCGAAATGATGGGGCAACTTGCAATAAAAAGCAGCAAGTAAAAATGTATGCATGCAAAATAGCCGAAATGATTGGGCAATCGCAATAAAAAGCAGCGAGTAAAAATAAAATAAATAGCCGAAATGATTGGGCACCGCGAAAAATAGCCGAAATGATTGGGCAATCGCGACCTTCGCGATATAAAAGCTGAAATGATAGAGCATCGCGGAAATAAAAAAAAATGAATGAATGAAACTTTGGCCCTACAGGCGATAGTACAGCAATCCCTGTATACGATCCAGGGGCACAAACAAAGAAGGAGGCACCCTTTCCTTCCCAATGCTCCATCAGAAAACGGAGCCAAATCTTAACGGCAATATCTACGGCCTAACAATCAAACAAACGGAGCCACGGCAAAATCCCAGCTCCACCCCGACGTTCGTTTCGATACAGCAGACGAATTGTCACCCCAGCGTTCTTCCTCTTACAGGATTCGGACGTGACAAAGCAAACGAAGCGAAGGCCAAATTCCTAGCTTCAAGGTCTTAACGGCGAGTCATATAAAGCCTGAAAGACAATCCACCCGTCACCCAATGACAATAAGCATCATGTATGCAAATATGAGGATATAAACAAAATCATGGAAAAACATCATGAAACCCGTGCCTAGCATCGACACGTAAATCCTCGTCCATATGGGGCTCCTTCTGCGGTATCGGCCCTCAGCCTCGGCAGTACGGGTCATCCTCACACCAGTACGGAATGGTCACCACTTCGACGTTCGTCTTGACACAGCAGACGCAACAATCATCAAACAAATGGAGCCACGGCAAAATCCCTAGTTCCAAAACTCGACGGTTCATCAGCAACCTAGAGACAACCTCGACGTCCATCTCGATACAGCAGACGAGATGTCACCCCAACGTTCGTCTCGATACAGTAGACGCAATGTCAACAACAGCGTTCCTCCGCAGTCCAGCTGGAGGCAGATGCAACGTCAACAAAAGACCTCACGATCGAAACAAAGTGGAGTAACGGCAAAATCCCAACTCCACCTTAGCATTCGTCTCGTTACAGCAGACGCAATGTCAACAACGGCGTTCCTTCGCAGTCCAGCAGGGTGTACATGCAAAGTTAACAAAAGACCCCATGGTCGAAACCAAGCGGAGTGATGGCAAAATCCCCGCTCCACCTCAGCATTCGTTTCAATACACCAGACGCAGTGTGAGCAAATGAAGCGAAGGCCAAATTCCTAGCTTCAAGGTCTTAACGGCAAGTCATATAAGGCCTGAAAGACCACCGGAGATCATCTCACATGGAGTGGTCACCTCCTTGACGTTCGTTTCGATACAGCAGATGAGTTGTCACCCCAGCGTTCTTCCTCCAGCAGGGATTCAGACATGACAAAGCAAACGAAGCGAAGGCCACATTCCTAGCTTCAACGTCTTTACGGTAACTCACATAAAACCGGAAAGACAATCGGAGATCATCTCGCACCAGCACAGAGTGGTCACCACCTTGACGTTCGTCTCGATACAGCAGACGAAATGTCAACCCCAGCGTTCTTCCTCCAACAGGGATTCGAACGTGACAAAGCAAACGAAGCGAAGGCCACATTCCTAACTTCAACGTCTTTACGGTAACTCACATAAAACCGGAAAGACAATCGGAGATCATCTCGCACCAGCACAGAGTGGTCACCACCTTGACGTTCGTCTCGATACAGCAGACGAAATGTCAACCCCAGCGTTCTTCCTCTAACAGGATTTAGACACACCAAAGCAAACGAAGCGAAGGCCACATTCCTAGCTTCGACGTTTTGACGGTAACTCATATAAAACCGGAAAGACAATCGGAGATCATCTCGCACCAGCACAGAATGGTCACCACCTCGACGTCCGTCTCGATACAGTAGACGAGATGTCACCCCAATGTTCGTCTCGACACAGCAGACGCAACGTCATTAAACGAATGGAGCCACGGCAAAATCCCTAGTTCCAAACCTCGGCGGTTCACCAGCAACCTAGAGACAACCTCAACGTCCATCTCGATACAGCAGACGAGATGTCACCCTAACGTTCGTCTCGACACAGCAGACGCAACGTTATCAAACAAACGGAGCCACGGCAAAATCCCTAGTTCCCACCGCAACATTCGTCTCGATATAGCAGACGCAATGCCAGCAAACGAAGCAAAGGCCAAATTCCTAGCTTCAGGGTCTTGACGGCAACTCATATAAAGCCCGAAAGACTATCGGAGATCATCCCCACACCAGCGCGAAGTGGTTATGACTCATCGGGGCTCACCAAAATAAGCCTAACCTCAAGTAAAAAGCGACATGGCAAATTCCTAACGCTTGCTCTTCCGACGGTCAAACTGCCAAGGAGGATTGCTTGAAGACGTCTTGTCCAGCCCCCGAAGGGATCAGAGACACGGCAGTCGCAGGGCTACTCGAACAGCACGATTGCCTATCGAGAACTATATCAGCTTATGCAACGGTACGATGGCCAAAACCCTAAGTACCACCAACCTTAACGGGCTTCTGTCGTAAAGAGCAGAGGTTAAATGCGACGTTAAGATGTTCTTACGAGAAACGTTCGATTCGCCTCGACTTATGAAAAAATTGTCGAGGTGGCTCGACTCGTGAGATAAAGCCTTAGGCAGTGGGCATAAAATAAGCCTGTTTCCTAAGCATTGGGACCCCGCAAGTTGGCCTAAAATGGTCTCTTGCATACTATCCACGGGTCTCACTCTCCAAAGTCGAGTTTCGACGAGGAGGGAAACAACCGCTTACGAATCCTCTCGACTCGTAAGAGGGAAAAATTCTCTTATAAGATCCTTACGACTTATAAGAGAAAACCACACTTAGGAATCCTCACGATTCCTGAGAAGAAAACCCACCGACGAGATCCTCTCGATCCGTAGGGAGAAAAGCCTCTATGAGACCCTCATGGCTCATAGAGTTGAAAAGCCTTAGGCGGCAGATCTGAGCCTGCGGCCTAAGCCATCGCTATTTCTTAAGAAAGTCAGGATGCTCGTTCTAATCATCCGCCAACCATGTTTGCTAAAGCGATATGCTGATAATAAAAGAACGAAAAGACGAAGAAAATGACACATTACAAAAAAAAAGGGGTGTGTGTCCTTTTTATTCATAAACTCGATTGGATACAGGATACATTATGTCAAAGAATAAAAAAAATATATATACATGTACATTCTTTTATCTGCGAGTACAAACGATACATAGCTACTGAGGAGGGAGTGTCTTTAGTAAATTCACAAGCTGCTCTCGCACTCCCTTCAACGCTTCCTCCTGAGTGACAGCCGCGGCCACCTCCGCCTCCACCTGGGCCCGCTGCCGCAAGAAAGATGAAAGTCGCTCCTCTGCCGCCTTCTGGGCTGCTTCCTGGCTGGGTGCAGCTCGCTCGACAACATCAAGGTGTTGCCTTAATGATAACCCTTCAGAAAGACATTGCAGAAGACCCTCAAAGGCAACCTTCAGTCGTGCAGCGTTGGCCTCCACCCGAGCATGCAGTTGAGCAGACTTGCTCGAAGTCTCACCTCGCTCTTTACGCCTTGAAATTACTTCTTGTTCGAGGTGGTGAAAATAAGGAGCGCTCTGCTCAATCCATGCTGTTCTTTGATTACTGGCAGCCAAGGCCTCGGGAGCAGGACGCAGAGACTCCAACTGATGCAGGCAAGCCTCGATCTCCCTGCAGTGGTTAACCCAAGATGCGATGATACCCTCGTCATGAAAGTTTACGAGTATCACTAGCATCGGGTTAACCGCTATAGCAAAATCCGCAGCAGAGGTAGGGGTCTCGATGTCAAGCTCCTCAACATAATCACTCAACGTACGTAAGCTGTTCGCGGCACCTTTCGAAGAGGGACGTCTCAGGTAAGGACCTGCTGGCATTATGATACGAGATTCGAAGGGCGCCGGGACTGGAACGACAGCTGAAAGGAAACAAGATATGGTCAGATAACAGTTCAGAAAATAAAAGGGGGGATTTATCAATATGATGGTCACTGTACCAGCTGAAGCAGGTGGCAGGGCCGGAAGGATTGGTAGTGCAGCCCGTCTTTCATCCCCTCCTTCGATTTGTAACACTGCAGTCGAGGTAAAAAAAAAAAGGAGGGTTTATAAATAATCCCATCAATAAAGAAAGAAGGACGTCATTGGAAATCATACTCACCAACGCCACCAGAGGAAGAAGCAAGCTCGGATGGAAAGGAGAAGTATGGGAGCAACATCTGGTAAAGATGGTCAAAAAGTACTCCTGAAAACACAACAGCATGACTTTGGTACACGAATTGTATGTCTAGAAAACAAGATTAATAAATCGTAAACACATACCTTCCAACATCTTCGAGGGTATGAGAGAAGGTTGAGGGGTGACTACTGCCAAGGTAGTCATTGAAGGCGCTCCCTTGAGCAGTGGGGCATCGGCACTGGCTGCACCTGCATTACGAAAAGCGAACTTGTCAGAAAAGATTGTCAAGTAAAGAAAAGAAGTCACTTGGGGTTTACCTGAGGAGCTCCCGGCTGAAACGGAGGCAACTCCCTCCTCTACCGACATGAGACCACTGCCCGTAGCCTCGTCACCCGACTCGACAGGGACCGTCGCCGTGCTCGCAAAACCTGGAGACGGCGGAGGGCCATAGCCGGAAAGGGCTATGATTGGAGTGCTGCCAGATTCCAAAGAAGGAGCGGTTGGCTCGTCCTCGGGAATCATGGTCACCTCACCCACCACTCTCTCAGGTTCAGTAGCTGGGGTTGTATCGTCCACCGTCGCCAGGGGACCGCCGACCTCGAGCGCCTCAGCCGCCACCACCTTGGACTCAATTATAATGATCATATCATCTGCCACCGCTTCAGGTTCGACATCAATGACCTTCTCGGCGGTAAGCCCCTCGATCTCCACTTCAGGCTCCATGGCCTCAACGATATTGCCCACTGTCGGCTCGAGTTCGGCAGGTACCGCATCCTCTGTCCCTTTGGGATTGACGGTTTCTTCCTCCCCCTCGATCGGACATGGCCCTACAAAGATAAGAGATATAAGGACCAATGACATTAAAATCCTTATAACAAAAGCTCTGAGAGAAATACTACCTGAAGCAGATTTACCGTTCGCGCTTCGAACTGCACGTGCTACCTCTCTGTGGGCAGTAGATAAGGCGATAAGGGCCTCTTCGGATGGAGTATCGGTGCAAGGGACAGTGCTGGGGCTCGCTCCCGCAGCCAAGGCAGCCCTGCGCGCCTTCGCCTCACGCCTTAACCGCTTCCTCTCCTCCCGAGCGGTCATAAGGGACCTCTGTGACGCCTCCTTCAAGGCATCGTCATCCTCGTTCAGGGATGCCTCCAGAGCCTTTAAGGCATCTCTCATCGGCTCTTCAAGACGAACCTCCTGCGGCGGCTCAGAGGGAGCAGGAACATCGGCGGCTGGCGGAACATTTGTGTCGCTTGGTGGGAACGGCATTGAAGTTCCTGTAATTAAAAGGGAAGGGTTAGATCGACCATAACACAAGGAAAATGAAAAACTTGATGAGTCAAAAACTTACTAAGGCCCATAGATGCTCTGAGACGTTCCTCCTCCTGAAAAGTCTTCAGAGAAGCTGCAATGGCTTCTTCATCAGTGATGCCTGTTGAAAGAAAAGAAAGAAAAGCGTTAGTCAAAAATAATGAAGAGGATATGTTGCAATAAAGAAAAGGCGACTAGTAGTTACCTGATTGTGCAAGCTTAGCCAGCCACGCGTCACGCTTCGCCAACCATGCCGAAGATCTGAGAGCAGCCTCCAAGTCTGTATCGTCCGGCGGCGGCATCACCAACCTTGCAATAGTCCCATATTCGAGCAGACCTTCAGCATAAGGAGCATGGGGTTCCTGGCCGAACACGACATCCGCAGCGAAGAGCGACTTCTTTTTCTTTTGCCCTCCGACCCTAGGCTCACGGGGAATCGACTTCCGCTTGGCAGCCACTTTGGGACGACGGGTCCCGATGTCAGCACCCGTGCCAGACTCTGGTGAGGGTACAACCACTGTTTCCACCGGAGCACAGGGTGCGGGAGGCGCATCCGTGATATCAGGGAGCGGCAACTTACGTGGAGGACTTTGCGCACGAGATGGTCTGCCCCCGGCATCTTTCAAAGGAGGAACCACCAGGGTCCTCGGCACTAAAGGAGCGTTACGATTGGTGCCGGGAGGTACTTCTTTACGGTCGATCAGCAATCGCCTCTCCTCCTTTATAACGGCCCCTATCGCATGACCGTACCACTCTTTATATACGTTGAGGAGTCGTGGAGCGCAGGCTGGCGCGCTAATAAAGAAACGAGAACCTGTGCTCAAGCGCATGAAGTGATGTAACGCATTCTCCATCCCTTCTTCATTAGCAGCAGGTTCCAGTAAGAAAGCTTCCAACGGTACCCCTTGATCATAACCCAGTTGTTGTGCAAAACGATGCGGGTTATATCTCATAAAGATTGCTGCACCGCCCTGCCTAAAGACTAGGAAGCCCGGTCTGATAGAATACAAGTGGAGGGTCTCCCGGGCCGTCAATACTGAAGCCCCATCCTTAAAGGAGTCCTGTAATGGTCGCGCCGCAGTAGTGGACGCTTCTCCAATGGTTAATACCTTATCAATGAAGGACATCCCAACTCCAACAGTGTGAGAGCGGAGCAGTAAGCCTCTAGCATTCCGTGGTGAAGGGGTCACGATTGATGCGCCAATCAATTGAATAATACGAGGGAAACCACACCTGTCAAAGAACGAAGGCCTTTTATGCATTCCAAATACACCCGCCGTATGTAGCTCGAGCCATGACATAAAGTAGTGCATCGGGAAGACCACGTGCGATGCTCCGGGCCCGTTGGCATCCGCGGCTCGGCTGAGACCATGATACAAGTGCGCTAAGCCGGCAATCCCCACGGCCACCTTTACCCCAATGACCATGCGGTGGGCTAGGTAAAAGACAGAGGGCCGCATGCGATGAGAGTGCATTGGGATCGCGAACCAACTCAGCCACAGCCCGAGAAATCCTAAGAAAAAGGCCTCCTCGTCCATCCCAGGGGCCGCAATTTCCGCGAAAGATATGGTAGGGAAGTCTGGGAGGAAGAAAGCCTTTTGGTCTATCTCCTTCGTCGGCAGGTTATTCAAACCTAGACCGAAGGGATCATCCAGGATAGCAGATTTGGCGGCTCTTGGCGAAATGACGCTCGGACGGAGGAAACGAGCAATGAAGTCCTCAAAATTAACTCCTCGACTCCCGTGTTCGGTGAAGAGGGACTCGTAGATGTTCAACACCTTGATCAGGCTCGGAAATTGGTGTTGAACGGCATTTTCCGGCGTAATCCCCCTTACCATCGGCTTAGCACCGAAGACGTACTCATCTGTCGGGAGCAGCTCTTCATAATGTTCCCCCATGACCGGTAGGCCGGATACCTCCGCAAATTCCTCCAAAGAAATAGACACTTCCCGATCCATGGCAAGGAAAGTGTGGGTGGGAATGTTCCACTGCTCCAAGAAAGCCTTGAACCACCAGGTGGGGAGCGAGGGATACTGGAAAAGAGAGACGTAGACCGCGGTGTACAAGCCGAGTCTTATCAACTGCGACTTCTTCGTCGACAAGATGTATCGGGCCCACGGCAGATAGCCAATCGGGTGACGAGGAATCAAACCAAGGTTATATGATTGCCCCCAAAGCCGTGCCTCTCCCTGACAAATGCGGCGTCCTAGGATATCCAAGACCATGGGACGCTGAACCGGAACAGCATCCATAGCGGGATGAAGAAAGCCGTTCGCAGTCCAGTCTATCATCTCCACGGCATACTGCACTGGAGGGGGGGTAGCGTAGTGAATTGCCGTGATGGGTTCTGACGGCACCATACAGGTAAAGCTCCGTCGGCCCATGATGATATGATTGTACCACGACCCCCAAAGATGGAGACTCTTGCATTCAGGATCGTAATCCTTGATCATAGCCAGGACCTCACGGTCCAGGGGCGCCTCGGGAAATCCCTCCTCCGTGCGGACAAACGGGAATGAAGTGTCCAGAGACATGATCGCTGCAAAAGAACGATTTGGTTGTTAGTGTTACAATTCCAACGTTTGGTGTAAAAAGGGGGAAGAAGAAAATGCACTAGTTAAATTAAAATTAAAATTAATTAATTACATCATGCAGCAGTGCAGTGAGTAAGGGACCAAAAGGGGACCCACAAAATCTGGATGACAGTACGTCAGTTAATAGGACAATCTCATCATTGGATGAGATTGTCAGTTGTTCCCCAGAAAAACATTCCCCATAATAAACAATCCCTAGAGACAAGGAGAAAATCTCCTCTTTCAGAGCAAAGCTCTGTCACAGAATGACACTTGTCAAATTCTGGTCTCAAAAGAATAAAATTCCATAAAAAGAACTTAGCTCTGCAATTTCCCATCAAAAAGAAAATTTTTGAAAAGAAATTTAAAATTAAAATTTCTGGAATCCCGAAAAAATCCATGAAAACTTATGAAAAAAATTTCTTCATTTTTCGGATCTAAAAGATCTACATTTGATTCAAGAGCAAAGCTCTGTTCATGGGTTAGAACCCATGAACAGGGTCTCTGTAGATCCATAAGTTTTTTTTTAGAGCAAAGCTCTATTTATGAAACCCCAATGGAGATTTCTTTAGATCAAAAGATCTGTGAGAGCAAAGCTCTATTGGTTAATTAATATTAATTTCACTTGAAAATAATTTTACCTAAAATCTTCTAACTTGGAGAATAAGAGCAAAGCTCTAGGGTTCTGGAAACGAGAGCAAAGCTCTTGAGTTCTAAGCAAGAGCAGAGCTCTGGAAATCAAAAATCTTGAAATGATAAGATTTTTTTTCTAAGGGCCAGAGGCCCTATTTATAAGGCACTTGCGCCTCTTGAGCTCACCCCTTGATCCAACGGTCAGGGAGTTGCCACCGCTGCACTCACGTGCGCGCCACGTGAGCGCAACGGTGGGGGGGCATTTGTTTCGCCCAATCAGAGCAAAGCTCTGTTCAAATTCAAAATGCAAAGTTTTTGAAGCAACGCTTCAAGTCTCGAGCACGATGCGCCGCGTGTCAGACGCTAATACGTCAACGCAGCGCCTAAGAAGGCGCGCCCAATCAGAGCAAGGCTCTGTTTAAAGGAAGCAACGCTTCAGTTGCGCATGCACTGCGCTGCGCGACACATGTCAGCGCAGATGCGCTAGCGCCGTTGCGCTGCGCCGTGCGCTACGCGACACGTGTCAGCGTAGATGCGCTAGCACAAATGCGCTAGTGCGCTAGCGCAGTCGCGCTGCGCTGTGCGCTGTGCGACACGTGTCAGCGCAGATGCGCTAGCGCAGATGCGCTAGCGCAGAAGGAGGGGCTTAAATGCCAAAGGCAATTTATCCATGCAAAGTTACGTGTACTTGATAATAACGAATTAAAATCATACGATGCACAAGCACAACAGAGAGCTAAAATGAAAGAACCCTTAACAGACAATGAAGTGCTTGATTAAAAAAGAAAATCACAACAGAGAGCTAAAATGAAAGAACTCTTATTTATTCTTATTGTTATTACATTTAAAAAAGATCACCGAATACGGGATCAGAGAGACAAGGGTTCACAAAAAGGAAAAGAAAATTATTCAGCTCCCTCTCCGCCTTCTTCATCACGTCGAAGCGGCGATCTTCCCGAGGGGTAGCCATCCAACGGTCGACGCCGCACTCCTGGGAAAAAGTGGCGATGACGACCCGACGAGCCCGTATTTGGCTCAGTAAGTAGAAGGAGAAGTCCCTCAGGGCTTTGGTGATCAAGAGCGCTTCAAAAAAGCTCTCGATCTTATCCTCGGCCACATCAAGTACTGCCGAGGACATCTCCGCCGGAAGAGGGGGAATGTCGGCGAGCACCGAGGCAAGGATCATCCAAAGCCAAATAGAATTCGGAGGCAAAGGAGACCCCACATGAGTCGAAAGCTCGTACATGGCGGCATCGCATTGTTCATCTGAAAGAGAGGAGTCTACCAACCGCGCAGCGAAGCGGGAAACAATGTTCCGAATCGGCACCTCCCATGGTTGTCGGCGGGAATGAGGGCGATTGCAAGCCATGATTGAAGAAGTTCTCTAAAAATAAGAGACGAAAAGGCTCAGCCTCGAATTATATATATAGACCCAGACGCAGAAGATTCTGTGCGTAATGAAATCATTTCCAAGGCCCGGGAAATTAGAATTTCGGGAATACAAGTTTGACTTGAAAAGAGGAGATGAAAAGATATCTCAGGAGAAGCGACGCTTCCGATTCTCCCAAAATTTAAACTTTAATAAATGAAGCAACGCTTCAGATCCTCTACGCTGAGCGCAACACGCCACGTGTCAGGCGCAGATGTATCAGCGCTGCGCCCAAGAGGGAGCGCCCTATCAGAGCAAAGCTCTGTTTAAAGGAAGCAACGCTTCGGTTGCGCATGCAATGCGCTGCGCGACGCGTGTCAGCGCAGATGCGCTTGCGCTGTTGCGCTGCGCTCTGCGCTGCGCGACACGTGTCAGCGCAGATGCGCTAGCGCAGTTGCGCTGTGCGCTGTGCGACACGTGTCAGCGCAGATGCGCTATCGCAGTTGCGCTGCGCTGTGCGCTGCGCGACACGTGTCACGCGCTGAAGCATCCGCGCCAAACAGAATTAAATTTCTAAGAAATCTTTTCTGTTCTTGTTAAAACAAGAAGATTTTCTTCTGCAAAGCAGAAGCCCTTGGATCAAAGATCCAACGGTGGGGAAAATTCCCCAAATCATTCAGAGAGAGATCTTTTCAACAAATCTAACTAATTTATGGGCACTATAAAAAGGACCCTAAGCCTCAATTCAGAGGCATCATCATCATCCTTCTAAAAAAAAGAGAGAGAGAAAGAAGAAAGCTCTTGAAAATTCCTCAAGAAAAACAGAAGGTAAAAACCTTTAGAAAAAAAAGAGAAAATTCTCTTATGGATAGATTATTATTCTAAGAACAAGATCAATAATTTTAAATAAGAAATATATATATATATATATATATATATATATATATATATATATATAAATAAATAATAATAGTGCTTTGCACTTTTTTATGAACCTCTGGTTCTTGAAACAAAAGAGAAAAATTTATTTTTCTTTGATCTAAATGTAGATCAAGAAATTAAATAGTGCTTTGCACTTCTGATTCTTGGTGCTCTGCACTTCCAAACCGCGCTGTTGCGCTCTTGAGAGAGCGCCACGTGTCAGCTACTTGCGCTATGCGCTCTTAAAATAGAGCTTTGCTCTCTGTAATTGGCGCAACTCACCGAGCACGCCACGTGTCAGCAGCGCAGCAGCGCAGCGCACTTGTGCAGCGTACTGCGCTATTGCGCTTGCGCTCACCAGAGCGCGCCGCGTGTCAGCAGCGCAACAGCATAGCGCACTAGCGCAGCGCATTGCGCTGTTGCGCTTGCGCTTACTAGAGCATGACACATGTCCTAACCATAAGCGCTTGCGCTCAGTGATTGGCGCAAACCGCCTGATAAATGCAATGCATTTCTCAAAGGGCCAGGCCCAAGTCAAAAGACTAAGCAGGCCTAATTAAATTGATGCTCTGCATCATTTATAAATGGGCAGAGCCCAAACAAAATAATATAAACGCCATGCATTTTAAAAGGGGCAGAGCCCAAACAAAGTAGATGCCTTGCAGAGCCCAGAATAAATTGATGCTCTGCATCAATCATGAGCAAAGCCCAAACAAAAAATAAATTGATGCAATGCATTATTTAAAAATGGGCCAAGCCCTAGCACAGGTCTAACAGACCAGAAACAAATAAAAGGCGTTGAATATTTTTCAACTGGACTTAGCCCAATTTTGGCTGTAAGTCCTCAAATTAAATTGACTGAGCAAGATTGCTCTCTTAAATCAATTTACTACTGGTTCGAGGGTACATCTCCGAACTCCTCTGACACACGTCGTTGTAATCATTCAACGTCGCCAGAGAGGTGACAGGTCCCAACGACCATACACGTACAACGGACTGCGGGGTCCTTAAACTCGTGGACCGAAACGTCCTTAAACTAATATTAGACCGAAACGTCCTTAAACTAATATCGGACCGGAACGTCCTTAAACTATTATCGGACCGGAACGTCCCTAAACTAATAATGGACCACCACGTCCTTAAACTGGCGACGGACCGGAACGTCCCTAAACTAATAATGGACCACCACGTCCCTAAACTGGCGATGGACCACCACGTCCTTAAACTGGAATATGGACCACCACGTCCCTAAACTGGAGCATGGACCGCAACGTCCCTAAACTACCTATGGACCACTACGTCCCTAAACTGGAACAATAGAGCCTCCAAACGCTCTTTTGCCGGATCTAAACGGTCCTGTTTAAGTTGATCTTAGCCCCAAATACGGCTAACGTATCCTTAGACATTTAAATGAATGATAAAACTCCAAATCAACTTTGGTTCAAGGGTACATCTCTGAGCTCCTCTGACACCTGTCGTCGTAATCCTTCAACGACGTCAGAGAGGTGACGAGTCCTGATGGCCATATATCACTACGTTAAGTCGATCTTAGTCCCAAACAAGACTAATGTATCCTTAACGAACGTTTAAGTTGATCTTAGTCACAACGCGACTAATGCATCCTTAAACTAAAAACACCAAACCCAAATCTAAGTAAATACGGATTTGGACTAATCCACGTCCTACGGGCGACGGCATTACTCAGTCTCCGTATACAATCCACGGGCAATCACAAAAAAAACAAACACACACGACACGAAGTGAAATTCTGGAGAAGGAGAAAGTTGTTACCACGATGCGGTAGCGTAATTAACTGCAGGGCTTGCGCCTGCAGGGAAGAGCGTCCCCACAATCAAAAACCCCTCAAGCGAGGGGGAATCTGACGAAGTTTGCTACATCGGCCACATCCGTCTAAACCTCCGATACACGGTGCCATAAATCAACTTGGCATTTTCGGAGAGGTGGACGGATAAAACCAAATAGCATCTGTCCCGAATCTCAGCGTCAGGACACCGCGGTCTTGTGCACCGTCTTTCGGAGGGGAACAAATATATATAGGTATCATTAAAATTCTATTTTTGTGGTAATATAAATATTCCAAATTTTTCTAAAATCACAAGAATCACATTACATTAAAATACGATGAATTCCATACAAGTTCAATATTACAATTGAATACCCTATATTATGAAAATTAGGTTATTTTCACTAGAAATATCACAAATATAAAATCTACAACTATGAAAACTTTAAAGACGATAATTAAATACTTGGGGTGTATTTTGAAAATTATACAAAAGTATCTTTACATAAAACCCCCTCAAGTTCTATAAATTACTCTAAGGACCCTAGTAAATATAGGTTTAAGCGGGACCGGTCTCTTAAGCCTCAGAGAGCCGGAGATATGGGTGCTTGCCTATCTAAGGTAGATGTTTTCCACCGAAAGACGCGACCGGGATGTTGGGACGTCTGGGCCTGAGTTCCGAGGGCAGATGCTAATTGGTGTTATCCGTCCACCTCTCCGAAGATACCAAGTTGATTTATGGCACCGTGTATCGAAAGTTTAAACGGATGCGGCCGATGTAGCAGACTTCGTCAGATTCCCCCTCGTTGAGGGGTTTTGATTGTGGGGACGCTCTTCCCTGCAGGCGTAAGCCCGTGCAGTTAATTACGCTACCGCATCACGGTAATCACTTTCTCTTTTTCCAGATGGTCACTTCGTGTCGTGTGTATTTGTTTTGTTTTTGGTTGCCCGTGGATTGTATACGGAGACTAATTTATGATGTCGTCCGTAGGGCGTGGATTAGTCCAAACGTATTTTCTTAGATTTGGGTTTAGGGTTGGGTTTAAGAATACGTTAGTCTCATTTGAGACTAAGATCAACTTAAACGTATGTTAAGGATACGTTAGTCCAATTTCAGACTAAGATCAACTTAACTGGATCGTTTAGATCCAACAAAAGAGCATTCGGGCTCTATTGTTTAGTTTAGGGATATTGCGGTCGATTACCAGTTTAAGGACATGGTGGTCTAAGGTTGAGGACATCATAGTCCATGGGTTTAAGGACCCCACAGTCCGAGGTTGAGGACATCATAGTTCAAGGTTAAGGACATCATAGTCCATGGGTTTAAGGACCCCACAGTCCACAGTATAAAGACGTCATAGTCTATAAAGTTTAAGGACATCATAGTCCATAAATTTAAGGACCCCACAGTCCATGGGATGATTGGTTATCGGGACCCGTCACCTCTCTGAAGACGTTGAAGGATTACAACGACAAATATCAAAGGAGTGAAGAGATGTACCCTTGAACCAATGTTGATTGGGAAATCTGTAGTCCAATTTGGGACTAAGATCAATTAATTAGATTATGAGCACGTGGGCTCAGTTAAATCTGAATTGAGCACTTATGGCCAACTTGGGCTAAGTCCAATTAGGTTTAAAATGCTGGACCTTTGTTGGGACTGTTGAACATTTGTCTGGGCTCAGCTCCTCATTATTTAGCAATGCTAAACATGAGTCTGGGTTCTGACTGTTTAAAATGCCCGAAGTCTTTTCTGCCTTGGCTTTGTTATCTCTTTTTTGAGGAATTTATCCAAGAGTCACATGGGAGCACGTGACCCAATTTCATTCGTTCTCTTTTGATCACTGAGGAGGGGAGTCACGTGGACACACGTGGTTAGGTTGGATACTGATGCTTTTACATGCATGAAAAGTTTAAGTCCCTTGTTTAAGAATTAAATTCTTTTATAGGGTTAAACCCTGATTCTATTCAGAGGAATTAAATTCCAATATATTTGGAAGAATTAAATTCTTTAAACCCAATTCTCCCTCTAAGTTTTGGATCTGTATGGCAGAATTTCCCCGATGAGAATTAAATTCTCAACTTATGTGAAGATATGCTTCTGCAGATCTTCAACCATGAAGAAGAACTAAGTTTTATATTAAGGGTTAAATCCTATCTTTGTTGGAGGAATTAAATTCCTATGTGCTTTTGTGGGAGAATAAAATTCTCTGAACTTAGGTCCCCCCTTAGGCTTTAGATCTGCATGGCAGAATCCCCCCGATGAGAATTAAATTCTCAACTTATGGGGAGTTCTGCTTCTGCAGATCTTCAACCAAAGAAAGAACTAAGTTCTTATTCAGAAGAGTTAAACTCTTAATTTGAGAATTAAATTCTCTTTTTTGTTTTGTGGAGCTTATGATCTCTTTCCCTTTCTCACCTAGGGTTTCTTTCTCTTCTGAGGAAATCTTCTTTTCTCTCCGGAGAATTAAATTCTCTTATTTTTTCTCTCTGTTGTTGTTGTATATCCTTTTTTTTCTTCTCTTCTTGGCTCCGATTTATAGAAGAAAGAAAAGAATCAGTTTGTTTAGTCAATCTTTCATTGAAAGATTTTAATTGATTTTGTAACCAACATGATCTTTTAGATCACTCAGTGAATTTTATTCAGCATTGGATTTTTAATCCAAAAGATATTTTATCTGTTATTCCTGTAAAATTTCAGGGAAATCTTTCCTTGTATAGAATCTTTCTATAAATTGGTGATTTTTAATCACCATTGGATTTTTAATCCAACGGTGCTCCGCTTTACAGAGCGCAATCTTTTTGTTTGGAAAGATCTAGGGAAATATTTTTCCAACTAGGGTTTTTGATTTCCCTTAATTAGAATTTAATTCTATTAGTTCAGAAAGTTTAAGAGCCTATCATGTGTTAGCACATGACCCCACTGATTGACCATTTAATTAGAATTCAATACTATTAGTTCAGAGATCTTCAGGAACCTATCACGTGTCGGCACGTGATCCCCTGTCATGTGTGGGCACATGATGCCTCATTTAGGGTTTTCTTTCCTTTAACTCAGAGGGTTTTTAAGACCCTATCACATGGTGCCACGTGACCCATGGATTAAGTTTTTTTTTAACCCAAATTTAATTCTGTTATTTTAAAGAACTCAGGAATTATCACGTGTCAGCACGTGACCCTTGGTCACGTGTGGGCACGTGATGCCTCATCGGGGTTTTTCCCTGTTGTTTTCTTATACTTTTAGTTCTTTTCAGTGGGTTTAAAGGCCCATCATGTGCGGGCACGTGACCCCATTTGATTAGGATTCAATCCTTATCATTTCAGAACCTCCAGGAAGCCATCACGTGTCGGCACGTGACCCCCGATCACGTGTGCACACGTGATGCCCCATTGGGGGTTTTTCCCTTGTATTTTATGAGGGAACAGATGCCCCCACAACGTTGTTCTCACGTGTTTGTACATGAGTGCAACGCTGTAACTTTTGTGGCCGTTGGATCTGCCCAGGGAAGGAGGTAGATGAACCATTTCCCATCATATCCTATAAATGCAAGGGTCTCTTCAGAAGTGCCTCCAATCTTTCATCTTCTTCCTTGCTTATTCTTGCCTTGAGAATTTAATTCACTTCCTCAGAGCTCCGTTTTGTGTCATGTATATGCAGTGCTGCTTTATCTTCCAATCAAGGCTTGTGCTCACGTGTTGTGCATGCGGGGCTCTGCTTGATAGGGACGTTTCATTTCCCTGATCTGATTTCAATGCGTTATTGCTTTTCACTTCCAACGCTCTCTCCTTTTTTCCGGGTTTTGAGAATAGTTCCCCCATGCACAACATTTTTTTTGCATAGCATTAAATGCTCCCTTTTATAACCTGAAACCACGCCTTTCTTCCTTTCCTCACAGAGAAACCCATTTATACCTTAAGGTGATCATCTTTGAGAAACCGATCAATTGCTATGGCTTGCAATCGTCCCCACGCCCGTCGGCAACCATTGGAGGTGCCCATTGAGGAGACAATCCCTCGCTTCGCTGCGTGGCTGGCAGATCCCCTCCTCACCGATGCTCAATGTGACGCGGTGATGTATGAGCTTCTGACTCGTCGGGCTCTCCTCTTCCCATGGGCTCTATTTGGTTTCGGATGATCTTTCTGTCTGTGCTTGCCGATATACCCCCTCATCCGGCGGAGATGACTTCGGCGATCCTTGACACGGCGGAGGACAAGCTCGAGTGCTTTCATGAGGCTTGTCTAATCACTCAAGCTCTGAAGGATCATTCAGTTCATATACTGAGTCAGATAAGGTCCCGACAGGCCGTCATGTCCACTTTCGCTGATGAGCACGGTGCTAACCGATGGGGAGTGACTCATCGCGAAAATCGTCATTTTGACGTGCTAGAGAAGGCGGAGAGGGAGCTGGAAAATTTTGTGTTTTGCTTTGTTAACCCTTGTATTTCCGAGCCCTTGTTTGGTGATCTCTTTCCTTTAGAGTAATATCAATGTATTTTCTCTTATCATTAATCGTTGAATGTTCTCTGTTGGCTTTTTCTGCTTGATGTGTATTCGTACATGCATCCCACCTGTGTACACGAGCTTCATACTTGACCCCTTGGGAATTTTCTTTAAGTACGAACGTGAGAACTTTCCTTGTTGCCAGAAAGAGAAAATAGCTTGTCCGTATTTTGGATCAAGGATTGGCGTCAAGTGGAGGTCTGTTTACATGATCTTGAGTGCACATGCCTTCCCTCAGAGGTCGTGGCTGCAAAGACGAGCTTGCGGGGGCTGATTAAATGGTGCGCCGCAAATCTACAATCATGTGAGAAGAAGCTCAATCGAAATTTTCAGATAGGAAGCTGGCTTCAACTGCGTTGGGGGAACTTCAAGCTGATCTTACGGCCAAGAACACTCGGGCGTACGAACTCTAGCGGGTGCTTCAAGAAGCTATCAGGGAGGTGGTAGCCATTGATAAAGCCGTCATTTTTACTCGCGAAGTCGAAGCTCATAAAGTTACTGAAAAGGAGCTTGAAAGTCGGCTTGCCTCGTACCAGGCCCAACAGTCTCAAGCGGTGGCCCATCTCTTAGCGATAATGAATCATGAAGCCGAGGCCCAGCGGAAAAAGGATGAACTGGCAAATCTATTAAATCGTCCGCCGGCTTGAAGAATTGTATATTTTTCTTTTTAATCTTCTTTTGTACATACTCCTGAATGAGAGTATTTTTTGATTCTTTCATAAATTGTACTTTGTATTCATTTTGATTCATGAATAAAAGACATATTTTGCTTCATGGTGGTGTGTCCCTTTTAGTAAATGCATTTTGTGGATAATCTATTTTGATCTCCTTGTAGAACAGTGATGGCTTAAGAGTCAGGTTCAGATCTGCCTCCTAAGGTTTTCCAACTTTATGAGCCGTGAGAGTTTCATAAAGGTATTTCTCCTTACGAGTCCTGAGGATCTCGTAAGTGTAATTTGTCCTTAGGAATCGTGAGGATTCCTAAGTGTATTTTCTCTTGAGAGCCGTAAGGATCTCACAAGAGAATTTTCTTCCTTACAAGTCGAGAGGACCCGTAAATGATTGATGAGTTGACTTGCACCCGAATCAAAGAATTTCTTTGACGGGGAAGTCGAGGGTTGACTTTATCCGCATTTCACGGAGTCAGGGGTTGACTTTATCCGCATTTCACGGAGTCAGGGGTTGACCTTATCCGCATTTCACGGGGTCAGGGGGTTGACTTTTGTAGGGTTCCTAGGCACCCTAATGAGGTCTCGCAAGGCATCGACCATGCCAATTTCAAAAAATCTAGGTGCCGAGAAACCCGACTACGGATCGTTGGCTAGATTTCTAGGCGAAAAAGAAACTAGTTAACACTTAACTACAAGAATACGGAAATACAAGCTTTGTAGATCCGGTCCTCCACCTCCACGGCTCCGTGATGAAGTCATCTCCGCTGTCCAAATCAAAATCCGGGCTCTAGCGTCGGCTTCATCGGAGAAAGAGCGGGCAAGGTCGTCGGCTTCGTGCCGAAGATGATCTACGTCGAGGCATCGCTAGATCAAGCTCCAACTTCACCAAGTGATGAAAACTTGTGAAGGAAACACACTCTACTACTTGGCAAGAGGTAGAGGATGAAGAAATAGGAAGTGGGTAGACTTTAGAATTGGATTTCTCACTAATTTCATCAATCCACCATTGATGAATCAAGCTTTTCTTCCTTGAAGAAGATGAAGAAGAAGAAGCTAATTGTTATGATAAGTTAATTGTTTTGAAAAGAAAATCAATACTTATCATATAATGAACCATGGTCAAGTGTAGAGATTTAATCATGGTTGAAAGGAATGGTTAGGGTTAAGCATGAGACAAAAATGGTCACTTGGTCAAATCTTCAAGAAGCTTCAATATGAAACAAAATTAGCCACCATTTTTCTCTTTATGCCTTTTTATTTATTTCCAAAATGAATAAATAGATAAATAAATGAGAAAAGGAAATAAAACCCTAATCATAAGTTTAACCATGATTTAATTCTATACACTTAACCAAGTAAACATGTATCATCAAACATGATACAATCAAGTGCACAAAAGTATATCACATATACAACTTGTGCAATCCAAGTGAGAAAATCCATATAAAGTGAACCAATACTAGTTAGTGCAAAGTAATATATCTAATATATAATTATGCATTAAATCATTAAATCAACACTTGATTCAATGATCCGGTCATGTCACACACAACCGACTAGTATTCAATGTATCGATTTATCGAATCAATCCTTGATTCGATAACTAGGTTATATCGCATACAACCATTCGATACATTCATCGCAAGAATAGAATACGGTATCACATACATGCATTATTCTCGGTCCCGCACATATCTCATATGCGCTCCTATTTCGTTTCGCTTGAGCCAGGAAACCTCTGTGTAGGACTCTAAAGACTCGTCAATACGCCGGCAGCAGGCGATGATCATATCAAACACCCACAAGCCGCAAGCGGTCTGCTAAACGTAACGGCCACCCGGGTATTGAGCGATCTGAAGATCGACGAGCAAGCCCGCTCACACTCCAGTGAATCCAACCAGTAACACTACCGTACAGTCCGGTGTGATCGTCTGATATGTCGCATATCTCGCCTAGGGGTGGTAAACGTCAGACCCCAATAGCTCGATAAGTCGTGTCGATATGAGGTCTATAACTATTCGAGAAACTACTGGTAACACTTACCAGTAAATCTCAGCAACCCTGGCCAGGGATTTCCTGTTATAGCCAATCGAACACAGCGCAACATCAACCCCCTATACCGGGAGAGACGAATCCCCTCCTATCGCTCATTGCCTCCATGTGACTCGGGACTGTACCCAAAAACCACCGTTTTGCACGCCCTCTTGGACGTGGTAAGATGGAAATCAAAGCACAGTGGGAACCACACAAGACTCTATGACGATCTCGGGTCAACAGACTACTCTGTACCAGTGTCACCAGAGAACTGCCATCTGACGTCAGGTATATTACCATCTGGGAGTTCTCGGCGAGTCCGTCCAGTGTACCCAGTCTCCACTGAGCACCCGTATATCATCTCTGATGTCAAACACCAATGGATATGGGATCATCCATCGCCCATCTGTATGGGTCGAGAAGGTATGCGCTAGTCTACACTGGTATATCGATGCCCCGTCTCGATACACCCACGACTAGGGACTTTGAAGGATGTACTTATGGACTATCATGTCCCCACTAGTATGATCCGCATCATAGTCCAGGTAGTCAAGCACACATCCTAAGGGCTTTACCAACATGTAACAGAGAGACAATCAGTATACACGTTAAGGTAAAGTGTAACCAGATAGCATACTATCATGTCGAGCAAGAAAGTCCTTCCTATATACGTCCCAGCATCCACTACAATATACATCCTGTGTACAGTAATGGCCTCTAGGGCATACATATAACTAATAATCTCCCACTTGCACTAGGGCCATCTGTAGCAGTGGTTGTAGTATCTCATACTCAACCATCCCATAAAAGTCTCTCTCTGAGAATAGGCCTTCGTGAGTGGATCCGCCGTGTTGTCCTCTTAGTCTGATCTCTTAACCTCGATCCCTTGGAGATCAACCATCTCTATGATCAGGTGATACTGTCTTAGAATATGTCTGGATCACTGATGGGACGGACGTTCCTTGGCATAAGCCACAACTCCATTGTCACACAATGGGAGGAACATGGTTCATCTTATGAACCAATATATACCCAAACAGCCTCTTTGGTAGCATCTTAAATAGCGATGTATCAAGCCTTTATCGTCTAGTATGCCATGGTATCTAGCTTGGAACTCTTCCAACATACCGTCCCTTTACTGAGGGTAAAGACAATGCCTGCGACTGACATTCAGTCGTCTTTATCACCCTGGAACCCTTCCAGTGATTCTCCCCAGGATCGATTGATACCATCTCACTACAACTAGTGAGAATCCTAACATCCAATTAGATCTATCTCATAGATCCAAACCCAGGATTTAGGAGGTATCACTTTGATCCTTTATGGAGAATCATTGTGATAAGCGGAGATTGACCGAGCGTAGCATAGGAAACTCCTTCCCTATCAAGAGTATGTTATCCACGTACTCTACGAGGATCATCACCATATTCCCTACTACCTTTTTGTATATACAAGGTTCATCTACCATTTTGATGATGTCAAACTCTTTGACTAATCCATCAAAACAGATGTTCCAACTCCGCGATGCCTGCTTTATCACATAAAACATCTTGCACACGTTTCCGCTGCTCCCACTGTCTACGAAGCCCTCTGGCTGTGTACTTATAGACGTTCTCTTCTAAAATATCATTTAGAAAAGCTGTCATGACACCCAACCACCAGATATCGTAGTCATGGTATGTAGCCGTGGCAAGTAGGGTCTGGATGGACTTAAGCATAGTCACTTGAAAAGGTTTCATCATAATCCACGCCTGGTCGATGACGAAAAGCTTTAACAAGTCTAGCTTTGAAAGTCTCAACTTTTCCATCTACACCAAGTAATCTTCTCAAGATATACTTGCTCCTGATGGGGATTTAACCCTTCAGATATTGCAACCAAAGTCCATACTTTGTTGGTGTACATGGATTCCATCTCAGATCGCTAAACATCCAGCCATTCTTACAGAGTCTTACTCTCGATGGCCAGCTCGAAGCTAGTTGGGTCATCATCTCATGATGCAATCATCGCTCCCACTGTCATCGAGAAACCGAAGTATCTCTCAGGTGGGTGAGGAACCCTACTAGATCGGCGGAGAGGCCGAGGTTCGTTGGTATCTATTGAATCCTTTGGTTTTTTCAAATCATCAGCTGCAGTTTGTATAGCTGGAACCTTTCCAGTTCTACATAACAGATCTTGCCTCGAGCTTGTCCGGATTTTGTTTTTCAGACATAGGCTGGACAACCCCAAATCTTAACCAACTTAAGATATGGGCTCTTCCCTTTCCATATCAAATATGAAGTGGTAGGCAACTGATTTGATTCGAACCTTATTCAATAGGTATGCAGCTTCATAAGTGCATAACCCCCAAAAGAAAATAGGTAACTCAGTAGTACTCATCATAGAGCACACCATATCAAATAGGGTGTATCTGCTCCGCCCCGATATACCATCGTGCTATGGTGTATACAGAGGAGTAATGCTGAGAGAGAATCTCATTCTCCTTTAGAATAATCCAGGAATTCCGTGCTCAAGTATTCTCCTCCTTGATCACATCAGAGGACATAATACTTATACCCGTATATTTTGGTTCTCTACTTCTAACTTATATTCTGTGAATATCTCAAAAGGTTCGGACTTGTGTTTCAACAGGAACATAGGTCAGAAACTCGAAAGATCATCAGAGAAGGTAATGAAGTATAAAGAACCAGTCCTGACATGTGTAGACAGGGGACCTACATACATCAACATGTATCATCCCAAGAGTTCACTAACTCTTTCTCTGTTTCCAGTAAACGGAGCTATGGTCATCTTATCTTTGTGACATGACTGGCAAGTTTCATAAGATGTAAATTCAAACTAATTTAAATATGCATCTACATGTAACTTCAGCTAGTCGGGTCGCATTGATATGACCTAGTCTACAATGCCTCAAGAAGGATTCGTTCATTTCTGAACTCTTCTTCTTGTGTGTGTTCCATATACTAAGAACTGTAGTTTGATTTAGAACATCAATGCTTTTAGATAACGTGCCTGAACCGATCAACTTTTGATATAGGAAATGTTCAAAACATTATCCAACAATACAAAATTTTATCATTTCTTTACTAATAAAGAGATAGATATGATTTTGTATATCAGGTTCGGTATCTAATAACATTCGTTCAGAATCAATGTATTTGGAATACAGGGTGACAGTGACCAACAGACTTGGCTGCAACACTTGCCATGTTTTCTGCCTCATGAAACTTATCACCCGTTCTCAGTTCTCTACCTTTCTGTAGCCCTATGTAACAGATTACATATCTGGGATCCTGATCCGGTATCATATACCAAGGATGCGGAGGATACTGAGAAACAGTTCTGTATAATGAACACACCCGAAGATGATGCATCAGCATGCACTCTCTTCGTTTGGGCGGCACGGGAATTCTGGTAATCCCCAATTTCCTGCTCTGTCTTATAACAATTATAAGGTGGAGCGGGACCAACGTTCCCCAGCTCAGTATAACAAGCGGGTTCGGTCAAAAATCCGTATTATTATCTTGATTAAGGCGTGACATGGTCGCTACCAGGAGAGAGAGAGAAGAAAACACTCAGCGTGCGCTCTTGCAAGAATAGATTGATTATTATTTTATCTAATCAGGATGGCTCCCACTGCTTTTTATCAAATCTTCCTTCAAACCCTAAAAGGAAAGACTAGCCGGGATTAATTACACACTATAAGTTCGCCAATCTTTCAGCCAGGCCAGTGTCGGTACTTTGAGGGAGGTCCCCCGTGCTGTCGCACGAACCTAATTAATGTAAACCTCGTTTTCCCAGAGGCGTAACCCCGTTAACACCTTTCTAGACACCTACTTGATCGGCTAATTGTAATGTATAAAACTCTCCCAGGAGTAACAATTACTCGCAGCGGGTATCGGGATCCAACTATCACATAGAAGGTATGCAATCTCATTGCAAATTTCAACACTTGAAATTCCCGATAATATTTTGCCCCTAACGTGCTATGACCTTGACGAAAGCCAACAAACCATAGCGCGCTAGTCAAGTTCAACCCGTACATTTCTTGATTGAATTAAACCCACCCGCACGACCCTTGACGAAAGCCAACAAAGTCGCACGACTACCCTAATCCAATCGCATCGTATGCTGGCAGATAAGCAGCATATAGCTACCGCACACTGCACCTTGACGAAAGCCAACAAATGCAGCACGAATACTATATACAACTTATCTGAAATGACGGAGGGCTACGACAGGTTTTTCTGAGAACCTATTGCGTAATGAACTTGATATCGTTGTAGAATCAAATGATTTTTAAAATGGAGTGCTTTTGAGGCTTTTCTAGTTTTGCTAAAGGAGTCACTCCCGGTGAAGGGATCGTCGGTCCTTTCCTCGTCGAATGAGGTGCGGGATATATCATATATATCACTGTGCAAAGCAAAAACTCTTAAAAGCAATCAAAAGACAAACCGAGTGTGTAGCATCTGCCAGTTATTGCTAAAGGAGTCACTCCCGGTGAAGGGATCTCGGTCCTTTCCTCATCGAATAAGGTGCAGGATATATCACATATACCTCTGTGCAAAGCAAGAACTGTAGCTACCTGTTTTATTTTGAAATTCGATTCTACAACATCTTTAGGTTTCTTTTACTTTCATTAATCACATTAATGAAGTCCCATCATTTAAGTACCTAAACATCACAGATAAATACGACGTACACTTATGCCATCCGCATTCGCCTCGATGTCCCCTCGTGCACCATTAGGTTAGGTGACTAACGGCAGAGCGGGGCAGGGCAAGCGCGGGTGTAAAACATAAGTAACGCCTATATAATATATCATATATACTATATACAGCATTTATCACAGAACATCACATGATCACATCACAGATATCGCAGCAGAAGAATCATATGAAATATTGGATATACTAGGACGTCCGTGTTTTCAATACGAGCCAGTATAAAACACGGATTCCACGGTCGTGATGAATAGCCAAACCCACACCCTTAGACCCCTACGAGAGCGGCAAGCAACCCTACCAATTCTGGAGTTAGGAGACTCGGACTCGACTCCTCGAGTTGGTCTCCCACTGGACTCCAGAACCCGGTTACTTGTGCCCTCCTCCTTGGGTCTATCCTAGTGCGGAAAAGAAAATAATATACAACAACGGTGACAACTTCCGCAACCTGGAAGTGCCCCAAATAAAAGAATATTACATACAAGTTTTTACATGAATGAAAATGAAAAACACTGATCTCACATAAAAACCCCCCGGCTATTCAAACACGACGATCCAATATAACATATCCAGCAACACATAACATCACATGTCATCAACGTAAGTAAATATGTCCATCCCAATTGTCGTTGATATATAGCAACGAAACCGGCGATATCACATATTACACTTACGGTCACAGAAAAGAAAGTGTAAAACTACAACAGTTGGAATCCGCAACCTCCTCAGACATCGCATGCCTGACCAAATGAATTCCTTAGACATCACATGCCTAACAATTATAAACCCCGCATTTTAGTCTCATTATCGAAAACACTTTTCAATATCAAGTCGGGCAATTCAACAAGATTCCCGAAAAACTGATCGAATGCTCGTCGCAAACTTTAGTAGGCGGCCGCACCCCTGATACCGTCGACGAAGTGCACCAAGGCGGAACACCGCTACCGCGAGCACCCGAACGGATGCTTTCGGCGACGGGGTTCTCCTAGAGTCACTTGGTCGTGGCTATGGGGTGTAGCTGTCTATTAAGTTTACCCAGCGAGTATCCGCGTACGCTACGTGATTGCGACGGACTTTTGATCACATCAAAACTCCGTGGCAACCGATCAAGTGAGACTAAAGTGCTATGTTTATAACATTCATTCAGTTATCTCATAACTCTTTGTGAATTCCAATTATTGTATCACATTCCAGATAATTAGAAAATGTTAGACTTTCCGATCGAACAATCGAACACCCAAGTTTTCCCGGTACAGCTCAACACATGAAATAAGTCTAACAACATTCAGTTCGTGCCTCAGTACCAACGGTCCAGCCGTAGAAGGGTCAAGCCAACGCCTCACATGTGGCACGCCGTACTGCCACAAACCCGAAGGTTCAAAGGGCAGTTCAAGACGGTCACATAATCGAGTTAAGGTTTGTTGTCTTCTAGAGGGTCCATCGAGTTACTTGCACTACTTAGAACGTCGTTAAACTACGGAAAAATCCAACACTTGGAAATTTCCCGACAGGGGAAAAATTGGGTATTTATATCCGGTCGAACTTTTTAACATATTCTAAAAATTATCCGGAAAGCCACATAGACAAAATCTGATAATCCGATCGAACATTCGAATCCCCAAAACAACCCAGAAAATTCAACTCTTGAATAAATTTTAAAAATTCCCAGAAAACTCAGCATAATTTATCAGGAATTACTGTGCAAACAATGAGGGCTGACGTCACCAGATAGCCGCGGAACCGCCGTAGAAGCTAGGCTTCTGCCGCGGTTCCGCCGCAATAAATACTGTTCATCGAAATATTTTGCATCGTAATTCTTAATTTTCCCTGCTGAATTTTTTAGCAATTTTTAATTTTGAAAAATCCACGTTTTCAGAAAAAGTCCAGAGAGCGTGGATGGGTTTGGGTTTTCGCGTCGTTCGGACTTCAAACTCCGTCTAGAGTTCGCCTAAGGCTCTAGCTAGGCTCTGATACCACTGTAGGGTTCCTAGGCACCCTAATGAGGTCTCGCAAGGCATCGACCATGCCAATTTCAAAAAATCTAGGTGCCGAGAAACTCGACTACGGATCGTTGGGTAGATTTCTCGGCGAAAAAGAAACTAGTTAACACTTAACTACAAGAATACGGAAATACAACCTTTGTAGATCCGGTCCTCCACCTCCATGGCTCCGTGATGAAGTCATCTCCGCTGTCCAAATCAAAATCCGGGCTCTAGCGTCGGCTTCATCGGAGAAAGAGCGGGCAAGGTCGTCGGCTTCGTGCCGAAGATGATCTACGTCGAGGCATCGCTAGATCAAGCTCCAACTTTACCAAGTGATGAAAACTTGTGAAAGAAACACACTCTACTACTTGGAAAGAGGTAGAGGATGAAGAAATAGGAAGTGGGTAGACTTTAGAATTGGATTTCTCACTAATTTCATCAATCCACCATTGATGAAGCAAGCTTTTCTTCTTTGAAGAAGATGAAGAAGAAGAAGCTAATTGTTATGATAAGTTAATTGTTTTGAAAAGAAAATCAATACTTATCATATAATGAACCATGGTCAAGTGTAGAGATTTAATCATGGTTGAAAGGAATGGTTAGGGTTAAGCATGAGACAAAAATGGTCACTTGGTCAAATCTTCAAGAAGCTTCAATATGAAACAAAATTAGCCACCATTTTTCTCTTTATGCCTTTTTATTTATTTCCAAAATGAATAAATAGATAAATAAATGAGAAAAGGAAATAAAACCCTAATCATAAGTTTAACCATGATTTAATTCTATACACTTAACCAAGAAAACATGTATCATCAAACATGATACAATCAAGTGCACAAAAGTATATCACATATACAACTTGTGCAATCCAAGTGAGAAAATCCATATAAAGTGAACCAATACTAGTTAGTGCAAAGTAATATATCTAATATATAATTATGCATTAAATCATTAAATCAACACTTGATTCAATGATCCGGTCATGTCACACACAACCGACTAGTATTCAATGTATCGATTTATCGAATCAATCCTTGATTCGATAACTAGGTTATATCGCATACAACCATTCGATACGTTCATCGCAAGAATAGAATACGGTATCACATACACGCATTATTCTCGGTCCCGCACATATCTCATATGCGCTCCTATTTCGTTTCGCTTGAGCCAGGAAACCTCTGTGTAGGACTCTAAAGACTCGTCAATACGCCGGCAGCAGGCGATGATCATATCAAACACCCACAAGCCGCAAGCGGTCTGCTAAACGTAACGGCCACCCGGGTATTGAGCGATCTGAAGATCGACGAGCAAGCCCGCTCACACTCCAGTGAATCCAACCAGTAACACTACCGTACAGTCCGGTCTGATCGTCTGATATGTCGCATATCTCGCCTAGGGGTGGTAAACGTCAGACCCCAATAGCTCGATAAGTCGTGTCGATATGAGGTCTATAACTATTCGAGAAACTACTGGTAACACTTACCAGTAAATCTCAGCAACCCTGGCCAGGGATTTCCTGTTATAGCCAATCGAACACAGCGCAACATCAACCCCCTATACCGGGAGAGACGAATCCCCTCCTATCGCTCATTGCCTCCATGTGACTCGGGACTGTACCCAAAATCCACCGTTTTGCACGCCCTCTTGGACGTGGTAAGATGGAAATCAAAGCACAGTGGGAACCACACAAGACTCTATGACGATCTCGGGTCAACAGACTACTCTGTACCAGTGTCACCAGAGAACTGCCATCTGACGTCAGGTATATTACCATCTGGGAGTTCTCGGCGAGTCCGTCCAGTGTACCCAGTCTCCACTGAGCACCCGTATATCATCTCTGATGTCAAACACCAATGGATATGGGATCATCCATCGCCCATCTGTATGGGTCGAGAAGGTATGCGCTAGTCTACACTGGTATATCGATGCCTCGTCTCGATACACCCACGACTAGGGACTTTGAAGGATGTACTTATGAACTACCATGTCCCCACTAGTATGATCCGCATCATAGTCCAGGTAGACAAGCACACATCCTAAGGGCTTTACCAACATGTAACAGAGAGACAATCAGTATACACGTTAAGGTAAAGTGTAACCAGATAGCATACTATCATGTCGAGCAAGAAAGTCCTTCCTATATACGTCCCAGCATCCACTACAATATACATCCTGTGTACAGTAATGGACTCCAGGGCATACATATAACTAACAACTTTATCCATATTTCACGGAGTCAGGATTTGCTCTGGGCGTTTCCCATGGGGTCAGGATTGACATTAGCCGTATTCTACGGGACCAGGATGTGCTCTGGGTATTTCCCACGGGGTCAGGATTGACATTAGCCGTGTTCCACGGGACCAGGATTTGCTCTGGGCGTTTCCCACGGGGTTAGGATTAACATTAGCCGTGTTCTATGGGACCAGGATTTGCTCTAGGCATTTCCCACGGGGTCAGAATTGACATTAGCCGTGTTCTACGGGACCAGAATTTGCTCTCTCGGCTGTCTATGAACCGTCGTGGTTTGGAACAGGGACTTTGCCATGGCTCCAAGGTTGATTGTCGCGTCTGAATCCTGCTGGAATGAGGAGGAACGCTGTTATGGGTTTCCAGGCTGTAGACTTGGTCGTCGAGACTTGGAACTACGGACTCTGCCATGGCTCCGTTTTGCTGACGTCGTATATTCCTGCAGGGACACTGATTTCTCTGCGGGTCGGCGCGAATAGAGATTTTCTCGTCAAGGACGCTGATTTCCCTGAATCGAGGTATTTGCCAAGGACGCTGATCTCCATGGGGGTTGAGATGAATCGAGGTATTCCTACAAAGACGCTGATTTCTCTGTGGATCGATGCGAATCGAGATGCTCTCGTCAAGGACGCTGATTTTCCTGAATCGAGATGTTGAGCCAAGGACACTGATTTCCCAGGAGTTGAGACGAATCAAGGTATTCCTGCAAAGACGCTGATTTCTCTGCGGGTCGACGCGAATCGAGATGCTCTTGTCAAGGACACTGATTTCCCTGAATCGAGGTATTGCCAAGGACACTGATTTCCTCGGAGTTGAGACGAATCGAGGTATTCCTGCAAAGACGCTGATTTCTCTGCAGGTCGACGCGAATCGAGATGCTCTCGTCAAGGATGCTAATTTCCCTGAATCGAGATGTTGAGCCAAGGCCACTGATTTCCCAGGAGTTGAGACGAATCGAGATATTCCTGCAAAGACGCTGATTTCTCTACGGGTCGACACGAATCGAGATGCTCTTGTCAAGGACACTGATTTCCCTAAATCGAGATGCTGATCCAAGGACACTGATTTCCCAGGAGTTGAGACGAATCGAGGTATTCCTGCAAAGACGCTGATTTCTCTGTGGGTCGACGTGAATCAAGATGCTCTCGTCAAGGACACTGATTTCCTTGAATCGCGGTTTTTGAGTTGACTTGATTCCGAGATGGAGCGTTAATCCGGTGGGGAGGTCATTGGTTGACTCTAGATTGTCTGTGGATCGTAGAGTCTTGGAACTAGGAACTTTTCCATGGCTCCGCTTTGTTGACGTCGCGTCCGAATCCTGCTGGATTGAGAAGGAACACCATTGGTGATCTCTAGGCTGTCTGTGAACCGTCGAGATTTGGAACTAGGGGGCTTTGCCATGGCTCCGCTTCGTTGCGACTCTGAGGTCGGTTGTTGACGTCACATCTGCATCTGGTTGGAGTGAGGAGAAACGCCGTTGGTGATCTCTAGGCTGCTGATGTTGACGTTGAGACCCTGAAGTTAGGGATCTTCCTTCGCTTCGTTTGTTGACATTGTGTCTGCAATATTGCGACGAATGTCGAGATTGTCTCTAGGTTGTCTATGAACCGTCGAGATTTGGCTTCACTTTGACGAAGCCTGGTGGGACGATATGGTTCCCTTCTTGTTTGTGCCCCTGGATTGTATACAGGGATCGATGTGATCTCACCTGTAGGGCAAAAGTTTCATTTCATATATATATATTCTTTCCGCGAAGCTCTATCATTTCAGCTTTTTGTATCGTGAAAGTCGCGATTGCCCAATCATTTCGGCTATTTTTCGCGGTGCCCAATCATTTCGGCTATTTTTCATTTTACTCGCTGTTTTTTATTGCGAGTTGCCCAATCATTTCGGCTGTTTTTGTATGCATACATTTTTACTTGCTGATTTTGTTGCAAGTTGCCCCATCATTTCGGCTATTTCATATGCATTTTTGGCTCGCTTATTTTTATCGCGAGTATGGGATTTGGGATCTGATACCGATTTAGGCATCAGCATCGCTACAACTGGGATATTGCCAGGAGCGAATCATCATTTTCCTTTGTCGGTTCGAACAAAGGTGGCTTAGCAATCAGGGTTAGGATCCTGTCGACTAAGGATTTTAACTTCATGAGCCGTAAGGGTCTCATGAAGGTATTTCTCCCTACGAGTCGTGAGGATCTCGTAAGTGCATTTTCTCCTTAAGAATCGTGAGGAGTCTTAAGTGTATGGTCTCTTGTAATTCGTAAGGGTCTTACAAGAGTGTTTTCTCCTTATAAGTCGAGAGGACTTACAAGGGTCGTTCACCGTATGAGCATATCTCCAGTCACTGGTAGGACTTTGTTAGGGAAATATTTATTCGTACTCGTGGATTGTATACAAGGGTCAACATTGAACCGCTTGTAGGGCAGCATTGGAGATTGTGATGGCTTAAGAACAGGTTCAGATCCCTGTAACTTAAGGCTTTTGAATCCTATTACCCGTGAAGGTCTCAAAGGGGAATTCTCCTTACGAGTCGTGAGGATCTCATAAGTGTAATTTCTCCTTAGGAATCATGGGGATCCCTAAGTGTGTTGCTCCCTTGTGAGTCGTAAAAATCTCACACAGGCATTTTCTCCTCACAAGGTCGAGAGGACCTTGCAAGTGTCTTTTAACGAGATTGCGCCCTTTCGGATTTTCTCAAAACTCGCCGGTAGCCCTGCTGTTTTTACTCACGGAGCCTTTTCTGGTTTTCATCTGTGTCCATTTCGCTTGTGGACATACAATTTTTTTAACACCACGTCAGCCTGGGGACGGCGCGGGTTGGTAGTAGTTTAATGATGTTTCGGTCAAGCGTTCATAGGTCCGAGATTTTTCGGGCAACGTACGATTACGCAGCTAGATTTTCTCGGAAATCTTCGCCTTTTTTGTGTCGGAAGTGGATTCCTTGAAGAGTGGGCTGAGAGCGATTTCTTCGTCAGAGTCGCTTCCGAAGGTGATAACTTGTGATCCCTTGGTGTCGGCTATGTAACAGTTGCCATCAACTCTTTTGCGCTCATCTGTCGTGCTTTTCTGTTCCCGACGAGCCTTGCGCTTCACTCATTGAACGTGTTGTCGGTGGGCAACATATCCCTGCCACCAGTTTTTAAAGGCTATGCACTCCTCGGTAGGGTGTGCAACCCTATGATGGTACAAGCAGAAGTTAGGATGCATATCCGCTTCATCAAGACGTATACTACCAGGAGAATTTCCTATGAAAGAGGGCAAATTCATTCATGTTGACAGGGCCCTAGCGAATCGTTTCCTTACTTTAAGCTTGTTTTTGCTGGCGATAGGGATGCTTCGATCCGGTTGGGGTGCCTCGACCTTTTCATTCGGTCGTCGGCGTTTAGCTTTTTCGAATATAGCCAATTCGCGCTCTCGATTGGTTTTGCTTTTCTGACAGGCTTCGTTCAGTAGCAAGTCGATCATCTCGTCAGACGGTTCCAAGGGTTTTGGCTTCGATCCTACCCCCAGCTCTTTTATGCTGTCTTCTATTGTCGAGTGAGCTTCTTCGTTAGTTAACGCCGAATGAGTGATCATGTGGAAACTTGCCACATAGTCCTCAGATTCTTCTGATGAGTCATCCCCATCGTTATTGTCGTTACCGCTCTCAAGAATATTGTTAAGAAATTCTTGGAGTGTGACTGGGGTCCGCGTCTTCTGGTTATATTCCTCCAGTGCGTCAATATGCTTTTGCAGATCCGTGCGCTTGTCATCAAACTGCGCGAGCTTTTTGATCTTCTTCTTTTTCTTCGAAGACTTTGACGGCTGGGCCCGAATGTTTTGTCCACCATCACTATTAACTCCTAATGTTGGGCGTTGTTTCAGCATTCCCTCGATGATCTCCGGCTCTAGCGGGCTCTTCCACCTGATCGCCGGGCATATTTGAAGATCTTTCAGCATTCTTTTAGTTTTTTCCGAAAGAATGACTTCCCATGGAGCTTCCTCTATAAATGAGCATGATGCCCCCGGCGTGTCCACCCTTTTAGGGGTATGCTGTTGTGGTGGATTTACCTTCCAGTTTTCGGACAGCGCGAACTTGCCCTGTTGGTATTGGTCTTCAACCCAGTTTTTGAAGACGTAGCAGTCTTCGATCGGATGGCCCAATACTCGATGGTAGGGGCAGTAGTTAGGATCGTTGACGTCGTTCGGTCACGATGGGTGTCTTGACTCCGGTAGAGTGATGAGCCCATTGCGCACTGTCAGTTCAAACAGTTTCCTTGTTTTATCCCGGGGAAACGAGTAAGGACGTCTCAACTTCTCATCGAGGGATTGCCGCTTGTTGCTTTGGCGAACAACCGGTCTCGAGCCACTCGGTTGTTGTTGAGGGTTGGCGACGAAGATAGTTTTCCCTATACCCCTTTCGTTTCGAAGCTCCGTTTTCGACGAGGACGGCTTATGGTCCATCTGGTCCTTTTGGGCCAGCTTTTCAATTAAGGCCTGGAAGGTGGTTGGTTTGAAGAACATCATGAATTGGGATATGGTCGCCTGCGGATCGAGGGTACCTACGAACATGCCTACCGCAGGAGCCTCTTCGATGCGCTGTTCACACTTCGACCATAGATTCCACCACCGTATTGCATACTGGACCTAAGTTTCTCCCGGCTTCACACTGGCATTGATCAGTGCCGTGATTGGGGTACGTTCACTAGTGCTCACAAAACGTTGGGTGAATAGCAGCTCCATCTCTGCAAATGTCTTGATAGAGTCATTCGGGATTTCCGAATACCACTCGAATGCCGTCTCTGACAAGCTGCCGACAAACTGGTGGAGTAGTAGTTTATCATCACCTCCAGTGTTGCCGCACAGAGCCCTAAATTGAGCAATGTGCAGGTGTGGATTTCCCATCCCCTTATGTACATGGAATTTGGGGATCGTATATCCCGGCAGGTACTTTATTTGGTCGTACCAACCCGGACAGGGTCGTCCAGTTTTAACAATTTGGCCGGCCGCTTCGTTCGCCTGATGAACTTGCATTTGTTGTGCGATATAGTCATCCAGGGCGGCTTTAGAAATGGTCTCCTCTTTGGCAGCTGAACAAGCCGGAAGAGGGTTTGATGTCTCTCCCCTATCATCTTCAAGGATTATTGGAGGGTCTTCAGCTGGGGGATCCGGCTAGATCATCATACCGACCATATCTTGGAAGAGAAGCGCCATTCGTTTTATATTGGCCGCTTATTCTGCTGCTTCTCTGTCCTTCTTTTTGAGAACACTGCGGAGGAAGTCAGCATCGGTTTCCTGTTCATGACGCTGCTCTGATGATGCCTCCGGGCTTTCTTTTGGCCCAGTGAATGCGGCCTTTTGCGTTAGCATTTCCTGAAGCTTCTGTTGCTGCTCCTGGGCTTTTGTCACGGATCGCGTAAGCGGTCGATGACCCGTAGAGATACGGCTATCCTCTTTTCCGGATGCCATATAAACAGTGTGGACCACCATGCCCCCAGACTTGGGGCGTTTAGGTTCAGTGCTCTTGCGATTCGTTGCAGACACCGGGATTTTCTCCAGCCTTCTCCTTTTGTGGGCGATCGAAGTTGAGGGGGTCGTTGCAGTGGGTACCCAAGTAGCTGTCGCCTTCTGTGGCTTGACGGGGTGGTTCTCTTCTTGCCGAACCTTCATCTTTTTCTGTCGGCGGAGATAGTATTGATCTATCATGGAGTCCTGGACTTGTCGCCAAACTTTATAAATTTAAGAGGACAGCCGCTGAGGGGGCTGCTCCAGCTTCGCCTTTGTAGCATTCTTCACAGGTGGAGGAGACTTTTTTAGAACAGCGGTCGGAGAGTTCTTATGGACCCTCCTAAGTAGTTCAAAACTGTTCCCGGTTGGAACCGCGGCATCGACTTCTACCATTGGAGTTGGCGGAGTCAATCCAGAAGGGAAATTGCCCCCAGCTTTCCTCACTCGGCTCCAGTGGCGACGTCGAGCATGTCGTGCGTCCGAGATCACCTCCGCTGTTGGATGAGCTTCTTCATGCCCCTTGCTTTGAGGAGAGACTGTTATTGGTGCTAGCCTGTCGAAGACTGACACCCGTTGAGAGGGCCGACTTTCGAACAGGGGAAATAGCTTTCATGACTTCACGTGGAGTAGGAGCTGAAACGGCCAGTCTTGTGAAGACCGACCCCTTAGCAGGAGAAACCGCCTTGGGGACTTCAGGAGTAAGAATGGCCACCCGCTTTGGGATAATCTCTTCAGGAATTGTGAGCTTCTTCACGGGCCCGTTGGAGCTTTGGCCCAGTCTGCTGAAAACTAAGGCGCTTGGTTTGGACGACCCGTTAAGAGGGGCCACAGTAGTGGTAAGCCGATCAAAGACCGACTTTTTCTGAGCTTCTTGCAATGATGCAGGGGTGTTGAAGCTCATCGGTGGGAGCATGGTCCCGAAGAATAGCCTAGTGGTGGCTTGAGTCACCTGGTCTACTGGCATTGTAAAAACGGAGGCCGCTTGGGGCCCGTAAGTCACTCCTCCAGATAGGACAGAATGAGAGTTGTTGCTGCAGCTGGAACAGTTAGAGGCCATTGATGTTCTTTTTTCTGCACGGGAGCAAAACCAAATCTTAGTACCTCAAACCCAAGAACAACCATATCAAACCGCGATTCGTTCACGAACATGACACACGAAGTGTGGAGTGGAAAGAGGAAAAGGTCCCACCGGGCGTGCCAGAATTTGTTCTCCACCGAAAGACGCGACCGGGACGTTGGGACGTCTGGGCCTGAGTTCCGATGGCAGATGCTAATTGGTGCTATCCGTCCACCTCTCTGAAGATGCCAAGTTGATTTATGGCACCGTGTATCGAAGGTTTAAATGGATGCGGCCAATATAGCAGACTTCGTCAGATTCCACCTTATTGAGGGATTTTTGATTATGGGGACGCTCTTCCCTGCAGGCGTAAGCCCCTGCAGTTAGTTACGCTACCACATCGCGGTAACTACTTTCTCCTTCTCCAGATGGTCACTTCGTGTCGTGTGTGTTTGTTTTGTTTTTGGTTGCCCGTGGATTGTATATGGAGACTAATTTATGTTGTCGCCCGTAGGGCGTGGATTAGTCCAAATTCGTATTTTCTTAGATTTGGGTTTGGGGTTGGGTTTAAGGATACGAAGTCTCATTTGAGACTAAGATCAACTTAAACGTATGTTAAGGATACGTTAGTCCAATTTTAGACTAAGATCAACTTAACGGGATCGTTTAGATCCAACAAAAGAGCATTCGGGCTCTATTGTTTAGTTTAGGGACATTGCGGTCGATTACGAGTTTAAGGACATGGTAGTCCAAGGTTAAGGACATCATAGTCCATGGGTTTAAGGACCCCACAGTCCGAGGTTGAGGACATCATAGTTCAAGGTTAAGGACATCATAGTCCATGGGTTTAAGGACCCCACAGTCCACAGTTTAAAGACGTCATAGTCTATAAAGTTTAAGGACATCATAGTCCATAAATTTAAGGACCCCACAATCCATGGGATGATTGGTTATCGGGACCCGTCACTTCTCTGAAGACGTTGAAGGATTACAACGACAAATATCAAAGGAGTGAAGAATTGTACCCTTGAACCAATGTTGATTGGGAAATCTGTAGTCCAATTTGGGACTAAGATCAATTAATTAGATTATGAGCACGTGGGCTCAGTTAAATCTGAATTGAGCACTTATGGCCAACTTGGGCTAAGTCCAATTAGGTTTAAAATGCTGGATCTTTGTTAGGACTGTTGAACATTTGTCTGGGCTCAGCTCCTCATTATTTAGCAATGCTAAACATGAGTCTGGGTTCTGACCATATTTTTATCTCTTATTGAGTGCTGAGCACTCATATGCCATATAAGATGATCAATCTTGGAAGGCAAGGATGTATTTGAGGTTCAGTCAAGGGGGAGTCTTACCTTTGGAAGACTTAGCCGATTTGGGATAAGACTATTTAGCATATAGTGTTAAATACTAGCACATATCTGGCGGTCACGTGTTCCCACGTGATGCATGGTGTTAAACACTAGAGATGAAATGCTTAAAATAGTGTTAAACACTAAAAGTTAAGCGCTCACGTGAGGTCACGTGAGGCGACCTAGGATTGGGTCAAGTCTCCCTTATTTTATTCTCAGAATAAGTATTAAACACTTTTAGTCTTCAAGGCCATCACGTGTGGGCACGTGATGGGCATCCATGCACTGGATATTAAAAGGATTTGCTAGGGGTCACGTGGGGACATGTGAGGGCGCTCATGCATTAGATTTTAATCCTTCAGTGCTTTCCATCTTCTCTTTTTTTAAAGAGATGTTTGTCAGGGGTCACGTGGGGACACGTGAGGGTGCCCGAAGTCTGTTCTGCCTTGGCTTTGTTCTTTCTTTTTTGAGGAATTTATCTAAGGGTCACGTGGGAGCAAGTTACCCAGTTTCATTCGTTCTCTTTTGATCACTGAGGAGGGGAGTCACGTGGACACACGTGGTCAGGTTGGATACTGATGCTTTTACGTGCATGAAAAGTTTAAGTCCCTTGTTTAAGAATTAAATTCTTTTATAGGGTTAAACCCTGATTCTATTCAGAGGAATTAAATTCCTATATATTTGAAAGAATTAAATTCTTTAAACCCAATTCTCCCTCTAAGTTTTGGATCTGCATGGCAGAATCTCCCCGATGAGAATTAAATTCTCAACTTATGGGGAGATCTGCTTCTGCAGATCTTCAACCATGAAGAAGAACTAAGTTCTTATATTAAGGGTTAAACCCTATCTTTGTTGGAGGAATTAAATTCTAATGTGCTTTTGTGGGAGAATAAAATTCTCTAAATTTAGGTCCTCCCTTAGGCTTTAGATCTGCATGGCGGAATCCCCCGATAAGAATTAAATTCTCAACTTATGGGGAGATCTGCTTCTGCAGATCTTCAACCAAAAGAAGAACTAAGTTCTTATTCAGAAGAGTTAAATTCTTAATTTGAGAATTAAATTCTCTTTTTTGTTTTGTGGAGCTTATGATCTCTTTCCCTTTCTCACCTAGGGTTTCTTTCTCTTATGAGGAAATCTTCTTTTCTCTCTGGAAAATTAAATTCTCTTCTTTTTTCTCTCTGTTGTTGTTGTATATTTTTTTTCTCTTCTCTTCTTGGCTCCTATTTATAGGAGAAAGAAAAGAATCAGTTTGTTTAGTCAATCTTTCATTGAAATTTTTTAATAGATTTTGTAACCAACATGATCTTTTAGATCACTCACTGAATTTTATTCACCATTGGATTTTTAATCCAAAAGATATTTTATCTGTTATTCCTGACAAATTTGAGGGAAATCTTTTCTTGTATAGAATCTTTCTATAAATTGATGATTTTTAATCACCATTGGATTTTTAATCCAACGGTGCTCCGCTTTATAGAGCGCAATCTTTTTGTTTGGAAAGATCTAGGAAAATATTTTTCCAACTAGGGTTTTTGATTTTCCTTAATTAGAATTTAATTCTATTAGTTCAGAAGGTTTAAGAGCCTATCATGTGTTAGCATGTGACCCCACTGATTGACCATTTAATTAGAATTCAATTCTATTAGTTCAGAGATCTTCAGGAACATATCACGTGTCAGCATGTGACCCCCTGTCACGTGTGGGCACGTGATACCTCATTTAGGGTTTTCTTTCCTTTAAGTCAGAGGGTTTTTAAGACCCTATCATGTGGTGGCACGTGACCCACGGATTAAGTTTTTTTAACCAGAATTTAATTCTGTTATTTTAAAGAACTCATGAATTATCACGTGTCAGCACATGACCCTTGGTCACGTGATGCCCCATCGGGGTTTTTCCCTGTCGTTTTCTTATACTTTTAGTTCTTTTCAGTGGGTTTAAAGGCCCATCACGTGCGGGCACGTGACCCCATTTGATTAGGATTCAATTCTTATCATTTCAGAACCTTCAGGAAGCCATCACGTGTCGGCACGTGACCCCCGATCACGTGTGCGCACGTGATGCCCCATTGGGGTTTTTTCCTTGTATTTTATGAGGGAACAGTAGACAACTTAACAACGGTGTTATCAACACGGTAATCGTCGTTGAAAAAGACACAAATCCTGCCGCCCATGTGCAGCGGTTACTGATAACATCAAAACAATCAGGACTTCAATTTCTTTTCTAATTGTCTGACTCAGACTAAGTCTCATTAATAATCTGACTTGAATTTGATTCAAGTACAATCTATAATCTACAATTCAACATGAATCCATGAATACACATATTCAATCTATCAATCTGTATTGACCGAACCGAACCATGGATATACTTCCATTTACATGATTCTCCAGTTACATCCATTTACTGATATCATGGTTTCGGCAAGTCATCCAATTATACAATCTATATTACAATTAAATTACAAGTTGCAATACAATTCAAACAATACTACAATATAAAACAATACTTCACGGGGTTTAAGGGGTAGATTGGTATGGAAGGTGTTAGAAGTGGCACGAGACTGCAAGATTTAAGACACCTAACCTGAATACCATGCCGTTGTTTCGAGCTTTCTAACGGAGCCTTGTACTTCCATTTGCCTTAGTCTCTAGAATATAGAGACTCCTCTCGTATACACTGGTATCTTTCTATACCAAGCTACAAACAACAGCATTAACACTAAATACAATATTATAAAAATATATACAACTTTAAAACCTACACTCTCTCTCTTACTCTCTGTCTTTTCTACTTCTCCCTTATCTTTGGGACTTACCAAGCGATTGTTCGCTGACGACATTCTTTCTCTTTTTTCTTTGGAATGTTGTCAGGTGATCTGGACACTCAGGAGATCGAGCCTACTAGCGAGGACTTGGATCAGCTTGCCTACGACCCAGAGCTCTAGCTTCATTATACACATTTTTATTTCAGTACTTTTCATTTCTGTTATGCCACTGTTTAGGTATTGCTTTCTTTCAGATGTATTTACTTTTCCATGCATTGTACAAAAAATGTGAATAAATAAAGTTGTTGTTTCATTACAATTGTCTCTTGTGTACATTTCTTTTATATTGCTTAGATACGCTTAGCATATTTACTTCAGAGTAAATACGTAGCGGCCCCGTCGCGTCCCTTCTGCCCATACATTGTGAAGCGGGGTGTGACAGGTTTTATTGGCGGCCCATATAGGTTAGAGCTGTATGAAACCCTACCATGCAGTTTTGTTCTGCGTGAACAAATTAAGCAATATGACACAAGAACCAGCAACTAAAACATTCTTTACAATTCATACCACTTGAATCTTATCATTTCATAAACTTTGAATCTGTCCTAACCAAAATTCCCCCATCTCTTTTACAATCTTACCAAAACCGTCGCATTCTTTCATTCCTTTACACATTTTTCATACACTACCAATAGTTCTATCACCAAATTTTCCTTGAATCTGTTACACTTTCCTTTTACAAATTTCGAGGCCGAATTTTTATAAGGGGGTAGAATGTAACAACCCTAAATTTCCTGTACAACTTTCTGTACATATTTTTCAAAAAAAAATACAGAAAGGGGTATTTTTGCCTAAGCACAAGATATAAGTTTGTTTTGCTTGTTAATAGCAAGAAGGAGCTTGTAGCTCATTGGTAAGATCTTGCACTGTTGAACCAAAGCACCAGAGTTCAAATCCCATCACCCACATTATTTTTAATATTGTTTTTTTTAAATTTTTAGAAGCCCAAGAGCCTACACGTGCATAACTCATAAAAACCCCACTACACATGTAAAACAAACTGACCCAGGGGCTACACCAAACGACGAGGGACACGTGGCGGCGAGCCCCGGCCCGACTCGGCCGACTCGGGCCGGCGACTCGGCCAGTCGGATCGGCCGGACCGCCGAGTCGTCAACATAAAAGTCATGACTTTTCACCTCCCCATCACTCCTGCATACTTTAATTCGTTGGATTGGTTCTATATCTCTTTAAAATCCCTTTAAAACCCTATTTACTCCACTTTAATACATTTTTAATACAATTTTCAATTCAACCTTTCACCTACCCTAACCCTAATCTTTCCCTATAAATATCAACCCTAAACACACCCTCCTCACTCTAAATTTCTATCCAAAACTCTCAAGAAAATCCCTAGAACTTTTGTGTACAAGTGGAGTTAGCGAAGGGCGAAACTCCGGCGAACTTCCGACGACGACCCTAAGAGCTTCCGGTGACGAAACGACGCACCGACGAATCCTACTTCCTCCTCTACCCCTTCTCTTGATTCTAAGCCAGTAAGTCCCACCCCCCACGTCTCTATTATTTTCTAAAAACACGTATTTTTAAATACCGACGGAATCGGAGTTAATCCGATACCCGATTCGGTTCTTTCTAAAAATCTCACTTTTTTTAAATACAATCATACTAAACTCTTACATGTTGACTATTAAATATTAACAAGTCATATTGTACAAGTTCCATATCAAAAGGATTTCTATTTCAATTGTTATCGTACTTTTTTCACTAAAATACCATATAGTTTAATTCCGACATTTAAAACATCACAATCTTGCTATACCTTTAAGTAGATCACGAGGTAATGACCTACCTCCTCACAACACTCATATGCAACATAGAACAATACATTTCGGGAACATAGAATACGGGAAAACGAATCTTTACATATTAATACCTTTTACTATTAAAACCGTTTTCTACAAGATACGTATTTATTACAAATCTTTGCAAAGCGCCGCTACAACCCATTTTGGGGAACCCGTTCGTGATGGTGCGGATTATCGCACATTCTCGGGCTTAGTAGTACGAGATTCAGACCTCCGCAAGGAGTATTCGGTCTCGAAGATTTAAAATACGAATATCTTAAGAAAATGAGATTTCTAGAAATAGAATATATATTAAAATTTATTTTCATATAAATATATGTAGGTATCATTAAAATTTCTATTTTTGTGGTAATATAAATATTCCAACTTTTCTAAAATCACAAGAATCACTTTACATTAAAATACCATGAATTCCATACAAGTTCAATATCACAATTAAATATTATGAAAATTAAGTTATTTTCACTAGAAATATCACAAATATAAAATCTATAACTATGAAAACTCTAAAGACGATAATTAAATACTTGGGGTGTATTTTGAAAATTATACAAAAGTATCTTTACATAAAATCCCCTCAAGTTCTATAAATTACCCTAAGAACCTTAGTAAATATAGGTTTAAGCGGGACCAGTCTCTTGAACCTCAGGGAGCCGGAGATATGGGTGCTTGCCTATCTAAGGTAGAAAACTTAACAACGGTGTTATCAATGTGGTAATCGTCTTTGAAAAAGACACAAATCCTGCCGCCCATATGCAGCGGTTACCGATAACATCAAAACAATCAGGACTTCAATTTCTTTTCTGATTGTCTGACTCAGACTGAGTCTCATTAATAATCTGACTTGAATATGATTCAAGTACAATCTACAATCTACAATTCAACATGAATCCATGAATACACATATTCAATCTATCAATCTGTATTGACTGAACTGAACCATGGATATACTTCCATTTACATGATTCTCCAGTTACATCTATGATTCCCCAGTTACATCCATTTACTGATAGCATGGTTTCGGCAAGTAATCCAATTATACAATCTATATTACAATTCAATTACAAGTTGCAATACAATTCAAACAATACTACAATACAAAACAATACTTCGCGGGGTTTAAGGGGTAGATTAGTACGGAAGGTATTAGAAGTGGCACGAGACTGCAAGATTTAAGACACCTAACCTGAATACCACGCCGTTGTTCCGGGCTTTCTAACGGAGCCTTGTACTTCTATTTGCCCTAGTCTCTAGCATATAGAGACTCCTCTCGTATACACTGGTATTCTTCTGTACCAAGCTATAAACAACAGCGTTAACACTAAATACAACATTATAACAATATATAAAACTTTAAAAGCTACACTCTCTCTCTTACTCTCTGTCTTTTCTTCTTCTCCCTTATCTTTGGGACTTACCGAGCGATTGTTCGCTGACGACATTCCTTCTCTTTCTTCTGGAATGTTGTCAGGTGATCTGGACACTCAGGAGATCGAGCCTACCAGCGAGGACTTGGATCAGCTTGCCTACGACCCAGAGCTCTAGCTTCATTGTACACATTTTTATTTCAGTACTTTTCATTTCTGTTATGCCGTTGTTTAGGCATTGCTTTCTTTCAGATGTATTTACATTTCCATACATTGTACAAAGAATATGAATAAATAAAGTTGATGTTTCATTACAATTGTCTCTTGTGTACATTTCTTTTATATTGCTTAGATACGCCCAGCATATTTACTTCAGAGTAAATACGTAGCGGCCTCGTCGCGTCCCCTCTGCCCTTACACTGGGAAACGGGGCGTGACAGTTTTCTGGTACTCATAAGGATACGGACACTAAAGCACAATTTCAGCCTATTGATGTTGAGATGGATGGGCGGAATACAGAGACATACGGTGAGAACCAGGACCCACAGAAAATGGCGTTAAGGAGATCAGCACGTACACATAAGGCACCAGTCAGCTATAGTTTTGAAGATATAGTTGCATTTACTTTAGTCACTGAAAACAGAGATCCCAGCGCTTATCAGGAGGTCGTTGGGCAAGGGAATAGGGATCGATGGTTTGTTGCGATGACAGAAGAGATGAATTCACTTCGAAAGAACGGAATATGAAAGCTAATTGAGATACCGAAAGGAAAACGGGTTATTGGTTGCTAGTGGGTATTCAGGAAAAAGGATGAGCAATACAAGGCACGGTTAGCTATGAAAGGTTTTGCTCAAAAGGAGAGAGTCGACTACAACGAGATTTTCTCGCTTGTAGTCAAGCATGCATTTATTCGAGTTTTGTTGGCAAAGATTGCTGCTCAGGATTTAGAGTTGCAGCAAATGGACGTGAAAACAGTCTTTTTACATGGAAAGTTGGAAGAGAAAATTTTCATGAGATAACATGAAGGATTTGTAGAGCTCGACAAGGAGTATCACGTATATGAACTCAAGTGGTCTCTATATGGGTTGAAACTGTCTCCCAAGCAGTGGTACAAGCGCTTTGATTGTTTTATGAAGACCAATTACTTTCGATATGAGTATGCCAGCTGCGTGTACTTGAATCCTTTTAAGGATGGCTCGTCGATATATCTACTCTTATATGTCGATGACATGTTGATTGTTGCTAAGAGCATGGCGGGAATAAAGACGTTCAAAGCTTAATTGAGTGCATAATTTGACATGAAGCATTTAGGTGAAGCAAAGAAGATTCTTGGGATGGAGATTTTTCGAGACAGGAAAGCCGGAAAGTTTTGGCTATCCCAAAGATGGTATATTGAAGAGATTCAATATAAAGGACTCAAGACAGGTGAGTACCTTTATCGTCTGTCATTTTAAGCTATCCTCCAAGGAATGTCTGAAATTAGCGGAGGAGAAGAAAAAGATTCTCGAGTACCATATGCGAGTGCGGTGGGATCGCTGATGTACGCTATGGTATGCACACGTCCAGACATATCCTATGCGGTAAGTTTGGTTAGCCAGTACATGTCAAATCCAGGAAAGCTCTATTAGGAAGCTGTAAAGTGGATAATTCGGTATCTAAAAGGAACTAAAAATATTGGTTTACTCTTTCACAAGTCAGAAAATAAATCGAGCTAGCTGTAAGGATACGTAGATGCGGATTATGCTGGTGACTTGAACAAAAGAAGATCAACTATGGGCTATATATATACAGTTGAAGAATCTCCAATTAATTAGAAGTCGACACTTCAGGATACCGTGGCTCTATCAACGACGGAGGTAGAATACATGGCAGCAATGGAAGTATCGAAGGAAGCCTTGTGGTTAAAAATTTTAGTTGGTAAGTTCGGATTCGATAAGGGGTTGATTCCTTTATTTTGTAACAGTCAAAGCGCCATTCAGCTGGCGAAGAATCAGGTATACCACAGTCGAACGAAGCACATCGACGTGTGGTATCACAAGATAAGAGAGTGGACCAAAAAAAATATCAATTTGATTAAAATCGATACAAAGATGAATCCGGCGGACATACTAACGAAGGTTACTCCTACGGAGAAATTCAAGTCAACCTTGGATTCTATTCAGGTACTCAAATGTGAGGAAGGCGCGCGACCTCGGTAGGAGAGTCGTAACAGTTTCGAAGTTAAGGTGAAAAACTGTGACTGTATCAGTTTCGCAGTTCTGAGGAAAAATTATGACAGTTTCGTGGTTTCAAGGTTTGGAGCTGTGCCTGCAGGGGAAACGGGAAGAACTAAGGCAACCCTAAAGAATACAAGACAAAAGTAACAAATTTTCAAGATGGCTATAAGGATATATAAGACAAGATGAAGATTGTTGTGAAAGTATCTTATATATCGAGACTGCACACTATCAAGTTTCAGGCATTGAGACGGCTCATGCTTGACATGAGACGTCCATACATCCAGAGAAGAAATATGATTTTCAGGCACTTTATGAGCCTTCTTAACGAAGTGTTGAGCCGCTTCTAAGAGATAGAGAACTCGGAAAGTTTTGAGCCGGGCCAAGAAGATATTGAGCCGGCTCAAGAAATCTGTTGACGGTTCGTTGCGTAGATCAAGGTTTCGAGTTTATCTCGAATATTCAGTTTTGGGTAATAGTTTCATAATTATTGTATTTCTATTTTATATCAGATTTGTAATAGGGTATTAATAGGATACTAGGGGGTTAAAATTTAAAGTGTGTAATCTTGATCATAAAGTTTAAGGGAGACAAAACGACGGCTCCATAAGGGATCAAGGCACCATTAAGAAGAACTTCGAGAGAGAAGAAGATCTCGTTGGAGATCTATAAGGAGAGCATTTGTAACTCTTGTAAGATTTTTCTCTAAATTCTAATAAAGATATTCTCCCATATTCTTTCAATTTCTTCTTGTGTAATTTGATTTTGCGTTTGCTCTAGTTGTCATCCGTTAAAGGGAATCTTAATTTGGATCCATCAAGATTGGTATTGCCACCGCTGCGTACCAACAATTTTCTTCATTGACCCAATGCATAACTTGAACATTTAGAGGAAAGTTTGAATTTGATTGAAGAATTAGTAGGAGCTACCTGGAAATATGACACGACTTGAGTATCTAAAATAATGGAACATTTGAGAGATTTAATCTTCTCTTCTTTTTCTTTCCCCTAATGAAAGGAAAGTTTGCACTCTAGTTTTCATTATTGAAATTTAGATTGCAAAACAAGCATAGCTTTGATGGCTGAAGAAACATTCTTGATGGTTGCTGAGCCATTGCTTTCATTCTGAAAATATTTGAGGAAATCTTGCCGACAACTTTAGTGTCCATTATGATTCTCTAAACATAAATATGCAAGTGGTCCTGATGGAGGTCTTGTTCTCCTTCAGATGTTATTTTCCGTTGATCTGCTGCGAGCACTGATGGACGGCTGGGATTGAGTTGGAGGGTTGACTCTTAGAGCGTGTGGATCTCAATGGGCTTTGTATGGTTGAGGCCGAGTTACTTGCAAAGAAGTCCCGGGGTGGTTGTACCACCGAGGACCCTCTGACGATCAAGTTAGATGGAGTACTTTGGCAGAGTAACAGCCTAGTGGAGTCAAAATGGCCTACCTCGATCGTCTGAGAGAGGGGTTTAAATAGCGGCAGCAATGCGCAGGCAGGCGCGAGAATCACGCCGGCCATTACGCCCTTGGCGTCACGCCCGCGTGATAGGTGGGATCCCGCATTAATGACGAGATAGGCTCGTTAATGGGGGATCGAGATGGCGTGGAACGCGGGATGTGGGCGGCGGATATCTCGCGCATGGAGAGATTCACGGAGCCGTGGCGGAGGCGCCTGCGATCAGTGCTGCGGGTTGGCCGGTGAGACCGAGGAATATGAGCTCGGCGGGAGGCTCGGGAACGAGCGGGAGGGCAAGGCATCTTTGTTCTGCGATAGCTCGGAGGTGAGCTGTGGGTGGTCTAGAAAGCCTCGGAAGGTTGGGAAACACTTCGAGAAACTCTAACCGAGGTTCCGGATCCTTTCTTATAGGTTCTGGGACACGTCATCTACAACGTGTCAGCATCTGAAGAGTCACCGACACCGAGCCTCATCATTAGCCCCCAACTCTCATCTTGACCTGCTCCTGGGTCGGGTCGAGAGTGGTCTGACCGATCACTCGAGGTGATCTATCATTCGAAGATATTGTCGGCGCGCATTCCCGGGCAAATAGTAGTATTTTCTTGATGGCGTCAGCGGATCAGGGGAGAGATATCGCATTAAAGGGAAGCGCCGGATCGTGTGTACGTTCGTCAAAGCGACAGCTCATGCGTCTGGCGTTGGTTGGCCAGCGAGACGTGTCGCAGGAGTTCCCGCGCCCGAAGGGGCGTGCCCAACATGAGTGCGACATATGGAACGTTGTCGGGCGTTGGTTGCGAAATGTCGTTTTGGCGGGAGGCGATCGGAGCCGTAGGATGGGTATGCCAGCAGCTATAAATAGAGGTGGGATCCCCATCAGGGCCCATACCTCTTCATAATTTCCTTATCCCTAGTCGTGTAACCTCGGCGCTCTTCTCCTCAGGTCGGATTCCTTGTGTTTGATTTCCCGAGGACACTCCCCTTTGATCAGGTTATATGTATTCTTCTGAGGAGTCTGTAGATGTAATCCGGGTAGAGTCTAGGAAGTCTTCGGCAGCTTCCTCTTCTACATCCTCCACTTCTTCCTCGTTTGGGTCGGAGTCCCCCCGGGGAGTTAGGGTTAGTCATGTTCCCCGGGGTCACGCAATGGGGGGGTCCCGACAGCGCAGGTCACGGATGCTCTTGGGGCGTCATCCATGCCGAAGCACGTGGATGAGCTCGCTACCATCCGAACTTGTTTCCACATTCCTCCCGGCTATTTGCTTCGTCTGGCCGATGAGGTGGAGAGGCCAGACCAGGTAAGGGGTAAGGAAATTGCCTTGTACCTAGAAGCCTTTTGGGCCGGGATGCGCCTGCCTTTCTCCCCCGAGGTGAGTGCGGCATTGAACTATTTCGAGTTAGCTCCGGGCCAGCTAGTGCCGAACTCTTAGAGGATTCTCCTTAGGTTCCTGGTCCGGTTGAAGATGCATCTGATCCCTTTCCGCCAGAGCCTTCTCGTGTCTTCCCTTTGCTACAAAAGCCACCCCGGCGCTCGTAGGGGCGAGCCGAGCTGGGTATACCTCTCCTTTAGGAAGCACAGAGGGAGTGCTATCGGGTCAGGGGTTGTCGTAGTACCTTCTTCCATTCATGACCGAAAGAAGAATTTTTTGTTTGTTGAGCCGTCCGAGAGTGAGGATTGGCCGGTGCCCACCCAGTGGCAAGGGGCCAGCTGCCTGCGGGTGAGTCGGTCGATGGATACCGATGCATTGACGGTGTCAGAGTGGGAGCCCCTCCCCCAGGCTGATGTGTTTCTGTCTGAGCGGGCCCTCAGTTGGGCCGGGCTCAGCCCCGCCCAGTTCGCGGGTAAGTTAGGAATTTTCGGTCGACTTGTTTTAGACTTAAGCACTCTTTTACTTTTCTGATGTTGTTGACTCTTTTGTATTTTGTCTTTTTCAGAACTCATGGACCTAAGCAAGCTCTGGGCGGCAATGTTCGACGTGAAAAAGGGAAAGAAGGCCGGAGGCGCCGGCCCTTCTCGCCCGTCGTCAGCTCCGGTCCTGTCGGCAGCCCCGCCGGTGGAAGCTTCATCCAGACGCCCAAGCGTATCCCGGACCCCCGAATCCATCCGTGCACCGGCCCGAAAACGTGCTCGGGAGCAAGAGCCCCGGGCTTCCGAGGTGGGGGCCGAGACTGGTTCTCCCGCGTCGCTCCTTAAGAGGTTCCATAGGACGTCCCCCTCCACCCCGGCTTCTCCGATCCTCGTGGACGATGGGGAGCTCCGTTTCGAGGTGCCCTCGGGAATTTCCGTCGCCGACAGCTTGCTCTCGGAGATGGAGAAGTCAGCCGGGGGCAGAATCCCTCGGGGGACCCTCCGGGCCCAAATGGCGGCCATAGCTCAGGTGGCCGTACAGGTTAGTGTGCGCATCCCATGTGATCGGGTGCCTCCCTTTTCTTTTTAACCTTCTTTCTTTCCTTCAGGTCCTCTAGCACGTCGTCCTCGTCGTCAATATGGAGGACGAAGAGATAGCCCTGGCGATGCAGGCCGCAGGCCGCGAGGAGAGCTGGAGGCAGGAGCTGGAGGCGGCGATGGAGAGGATCGTTGTCCTTGAAGACCGGGTGGAGGCCGGAAGTTGGGAGGTCACCCGATGCCGAGAGGCTGCCCGAGCTGTCGAGGACAAGTGGCAAGACTCCCAGGTGCTCATCTCCACCTTGAAGAAGATGGCGAACTCTCTCCAAGGGGAGAACGAGGCGGCGAAGGAGGGGATCAAGCGCGGCGAGGTTCGGGCGTCGAAGGCTGAGCTTCGGGCGTCGAAGGCGGTGGAGAGCTATAAGCAGTTGGACCAGTTTTATACCGACCTTGCTGAAGCTATTGGCATTATTTAGCACGACGCCCACCCAGATGCCAGAGTTTCCTGACGGCGAGCTCCGGACTGCATACCCCCGTGGGGAAGAGGTGCAGGGGGACGATCCCGGCGGTGCTGGAAGGGAAGATGCCCCTGGAGGGCCCGTTGGGGATCAGTCGGTCGACCTGGGTACCGGCACCGGGGTTCCCGCCATGGGCGTCGTCCCCGAGGATGCCGCCCCGGTGGTCGCAGTAGACACGGGGCTCATCGGGGTTCTCCACGGCCCTCAGGCCTGAACTTCCTCGCCTCCTTTCTTTTTTGCGCTAAATTTTGTAAGCTTCCGGGCGTTTTGTTAGGCTGGGGAGCCTATAATACCTTGTAAAGACTTCTGATTTTTTTTATGAATAAATAAAAATCTCCTTACAGCTTCTTTGCGTGCGCATTTTCCTTTTGTTTGTGGTAAACATTTGTACTTGCACAATACTGCTTTCATCTTTAGGTCGGTATTTCATTTAGCGATCACACATCGTGTTGAATTCTATCGCTTGCCAAGCGTGCAAGACTGGTGAAAGGTCATTATCCCTATGGCCCCGAAGTCAAGGTGAAGATCGCTTAGACGTGGATGGAACGAGCAGGGTAGCTGCTCGGTGGCCTCTTTGTGAGGGTTTGGGTCATTGGCGTCGTGGGGTAAGAAGTTATCAGCCGTGGATAACCGAGCAGGGTAATTGCCAAGTTGCTTCTTGGCAAGGGCTTCGATCCTCAGCGCGGTAGGGGCCATAAGGGGCCTGCTAAGGACGGACCGAGCAGGGTTGCTGCCCGGTGCCTCTTGGCGAGGGCTTCAATCCTTAGCGCGGGAGGGGCCGTAAGAAGCATGCTAAAGACATGCCGAGCAGAGTTGCTGCCCGGTGCCTCTTGGCGAGAGCTTCGATCCCTGACATCATGGAGTATGAAATTACCAGCCAGGGATAACTAAGCGGGGTAGCCGCTCGATTGCCTCTTGGTGAAGGCTTTGATCCTTAGCGCGGGAGAGGCCGTAAAAGGCCTGCTAAGGACGGGCTGAGCATGGTTGCTGCCCGGTGCCTTTTGGCGAGGGCTTTGATCTCTGGCGTCATGGGGTAAGAAATTACCAGCCAGGGATAACCGAGCGGGGTAGCCGCTCGGTTGTTTTTTGGTGAGGACTTTGATCCTTAGCGCGGGAGGGGCCGTAAGAGGCCTGCTAAGGATGGGCCGAGCAAGGTTGCTGGCCGGTGCCTCTTGGTGAGGGCTTTGATCCCTGGCGTCGTAGGGTAAGAAATTACCAGCCAGGGATAACCGAGCTGGGTGGCCGCTCGGTTGCTTCTTGGTGAGGGCTTCGATCTCTAGCGTCGTAGGGTAAGAAATTACCAGCTAGGGATAACCGAGCGGGGTATCCGCTCAGTTGCCTCTTGGTGAGGGCTTTGATCCTTAGCGCGGGAGGGGCTGTAAGAGGCCTGCTAAGGACGGGCCGAGCAGGGTTACTGCCCGGTGCCTCTTGGCGAGGGCTTTGATCACTGGCGTCGTGGGGTAAGAAATTACCAGCCAGGGATAACCGAGCGGGGTAGCCGCTCGGTTGCCTCTTGGAGGTCTTTATCTCCTTCAAATGTTATCTTCCGTTGATCTGCCGCGAGCATTGATGGACGGCTCTGATTGAGTTGGAGGGTTGACTCCTACAGCATGTGGATCTCAATAGGCTTTGTATGGTTGAAGCCGAGCTACCTGCAAAGAAGTCCTGGGGTGGTTGAACCACCGAGGACCCTTCGACGATCAAGTTAGATGGAGTATTTTTGCAGAGTAACGGCCTAGTGAAGTCAAAATGGCTTACCTCGATCGTCTGAGAGAGGGGTTTAAATAGCGGCAGCAATGCGCAGGCAGGCGCGAGAATCACGCCGGCCGTTACGTCCCTGGCGTCACGCCCGCGTGATAGGCGGGATCCTGTATTAATGACGAGACAGGCTCGTTAATGGGGGATCGTGATGGCGTGGAACGCGGGATGCGGGCGGCGGATATCTCGCGCATGGAGATATTCGCGGAGCCGTGGCGGAGACGCCTGTGATCAGTGCTGCGGGTCGGCTGGTGAGACCGAGGAATATGAGCTCAGCGGGAGGCTCGGGAACGAGCGGGAGGCCGAGGCATCTTTGTTCTGCGACAGCTCGGAGATGAGCCGTGGGTGGTCTAGAAATCCCCGGAAGGTCGGGAAACTCTAACCGAGGTTCTGGATCCTTTCTTATAGGTTCTGGGACACGTCATCTGCAACGTGTCAGCGTCTGGAGAGTCACTGACACCTCAGGTCCATTGCCCAGATCTTCTTGGTCTCAATAGGACACAGGAAATGTACACCAAAGCTGCATCAGATTCTTTTACAGCTGAGATTCCACATGCGCAAAAGATAGCAAAAGGTCAGTGTTTCTGATGGCTTGTTTTGCATTGCAAGGAATAAATGGTTTGTCGCGGAATCAGTTGTCTTTTCTGGAATCATTATCAGCCCAATAAATAGTATTGAAAAACCTTTAAAATAATAATGCATATGATATAAATTTAGTTGATAGTTATTCTGGGTATCGCAGATATATATATCAAGAGATGATCACTTTATTTGTGATCTTTGGTTCACCAAAACTGATGCAAATTTCTTTACATATACTCTGCAAGGCTCTACCTTATTTCCTCAATAACATGAGTTGCTTCTGTTAGCAGTAATTAAACAAAATCCTAAAGTAATTTTATTCATGGACGGCTCTACCTTATTTCCTTAATAAAAGGAGTTGTTTCTATATATTAAATGAATCCTAAAGAAGTAGATTGCATCATCTGAGAGATATATTGACATATCTATCAACTTTTGAACAGGTCTAAAATGTAAAAACCTCACTCAGGCTTGGGAACAAAAGCTTGATCAGTGCTTTAATCTTTTATGCACAGCAACTGACATTATAAACAAGCAAAGGTAAAATTGTTGCTTCCCTCGCTGTTCGGATTTCACCTTTTTCGTATTTTTATCAAATCTCTACATTCTTGGTTTCATCGTACGCTATGGCAGGAAACTAAACTACTCAGTGCATGTGGTCTGCTTTAATTCTTGAAGATCATGGTTGTAGGAACTGGAAAATGAATAAAGAATAAAATTGAGCACGTACTTTCATCTCCACAAGCATTTGATTTACGAAATCACTCACTTAAGAAGAAAGAACTACATCAGTTACAACGAGCAAAGTATGAATGTACATCTCTCATAATATGAGCACAACTCGCACAGCCAATTCTATTCAAACCTGTAGAAGAAGCAAGCATAATTTTATATCACAAATGTCATAGCTTGAAGCCTCACCAGCCGGGTTGAAATGGCTTGGGTTTCGGATATCGCTCTCATAAAGCTTTGATGAAGCTGCTGAAGATTGGAAACTAGTAGCACGAATCGTCTCCATGGCGCAACAACAAGTGTGAAAGGAATTACCCAGATGGCTAACTCAAGTATCACCATTTCCTCTCTCACCCTTGGATTCTTTATAGCCTCTTTATGTCTTGGTAGTTGCTGGCTTCTTATATATAAATATAGAGAATTTGTTCTGTGGTATCCACTAATCTTTGCTTATGTGGATGGCAACACTAATCTTTGTTAAAAATTTTTTGATATAACTTTATTCCTTATGTTAACTTTTTTTATATACTACTTTATTCCTTTACCATATTAATCATGTATTCCTGCTATTTATCAACGGTCATAATTTTCTACTTGCATCTTCCTACTTGGCCAATAATTCAAAAATATATCGGTATGTTGCTGTGTATCAATTTGATATTTACCCATGACCAAATTTTGCATTCAATCAAAACTTATTATAATGTGTGCCTGCTAAATGTAAATTTCGTATAACAAATATACCATCTTTCTCGTGTTGTTATTACGTCTGGTTGGTTGACAGTTGGCTATAAAATCTTGTGAAGAATGCAGATATTTTCTTTTTCTCCTTGGCGACCATGTGTGAGTTTCTGGCTGTCCTAGATCAAATACAGCAGACATGGATGTCTGGCGTGGGGAAATCATACTAGCAGCCCCCGCAGGCAACATCATCTCTGCATCTGTTGCTTAAAGGAATAGCACAAAATGAAATTATTGCTGAGCTGCCATTAGCATATTCTGTATAATTTGTTTTGTTGTTTGATTATTTATGTTTTTAATTTGGAACGGTGTGATAAGAACAAGCTGTAGGCCCATGCTCTTGCATTAATCACCTGGAACAAGATTATTTTCTGTTGAGCTTGCTCCGTATTCTTGATCCTTATAAGTTTCCCAATTCAATTCGGCGTTTCACAAAGGATATTAAGTTGAGCCGGCTCAATGTCTTTATGAGCCGGCTCATAAGCCGTCCAGTATTGTCATCAGTTCTCTGTTTGCAAGAAACGACTCATCATTTGTAAGTTCCTTGTGCTCGCACTGCAATACTTACGGCCAAGACGGAATGAAAAACAATAAATTTTATGCAAGCACAAGTAATCATAACCCAAGAAAAACATCCAAACACTAAAACCGGCACAACTAGAGAGCTATCTACGAGCATACAACTTTGATGCATGTCTACCCAAGCGTAGAAGACCTCTTCTATACTTCTAGGACACCGGGAACAAGCTTGAACACCGATCCTCCTTGTCGAAAATGATCCACGCGAAAGAATCCGATCCAAGTTTTAGCTCCACTCAAGTGAACCTTTGTGAAGCAACTAACAATCAATACTTGCTAAGTAAAGAGAGTTAGAGATGTAGTAGTGATCATTTTCTTTTTCCTTTCTCTTTTCCACTCTTGGTAAATCTCAAGAGAGCTCAGGGATGAAGAAGGAGGAAGAGAGGACAAAGAGCGGAGATGAGAGAATGTATTAGTGGAGAGAGATTCAAGCAACTCCAACAGTATTTACAAATCTTTTTCCATTAAAATAATAAATGCCCATCCCTCTCCACCATATCAATCATCCACCCCACCCTCCACCTCATTTCTTTTTAAATAAAAGAAAATAGGATATGAGATGTCCTCTTTCTAGAAGTATTTTGTATAAATATAAAAAACAACTTCCGTATATGTATCATATACACCTACGCGTATTCGTAAATAAATACGAATAGCAAGAGAGAGAGAGAGAGAGAGAGAGAGAGAAATAGAAAATGAATATAATACTAGAATATATATTATTAAATCAATACTTGATTTAATAAGCCGGCTAGTATTATCAAACGTCCGATTAAAGTCTGTGTATTCAATACACGTATTTAATCAGGCTCCTGTACGTATCAATCATACGGTCTCTACATCGTTTCGCCTGAATCGAGAAACCCTTTGTGTGGGATTCTAAAGACTCGACAATACGCTGGCAGTGAGTTACTGGATCAAATCCATAACCACAAGCACGTCAGTAGCACTGGCTGTACGTAACGGCTATCCATGTATCTGTCGAAATGAAGGTCGACAAATAAGCTCATATGTACACTTACTGAGCCCATAAGTGACAATCTCCGTACAACCCGGTCTTTTCTTTTAAGAGTGTCGCATACTGGGTCTGGGGGTGGAATCCGTCATACCTCTAATAATCCAATAAGTTATACCGATGTCAAGCTCATAATCAACTGAGAAACTACCGATAACACTTATCAGTAAATCTCAACTGCCATGGCCAGAGACTTATGCTTATAGCTAATCGTGCACAGCGTGACATCAACTCCATATATCAGGAGAGACGAATCCCTTCCAATCGCTCATTGCCTCTATATGGCTTGGACTGTACCTAACTAAAACCTGCTTATAAGGCTCTTTAAAGCTGTGGTGGGATAGTAATCAAAGAACCGTAGGAACCACACAAGATATTATGATGATCTCAGGCCTACATACTACCTTATACTTATGTCACTAGAGAACCGCTATCTAACAATAGGTATAATACCATCTAGGAGTTTTGGGCGAGTCTGTTTAGTGTACTTATTCCCCAATGAGCACCTGTATACAATCTTTGGTGTCAAACACCAATGGCTGTGGGATCATCGCCCCTGTCGGGGTCAAGAAACGTATATACTAGTCTACTCTGGAATATCAATACACAGTCTCGATACTTCCATGATTAGAAACATTTAAGGATGTGCTTATGGACTACCCAAGCACCATTAGTATTGTTGGATATAGTGCCCTTAAGGCAATTATTATGATTGCAAGTAGGAAATTATGATAATTGAACGAGGACCTATACAAGTGGAATAATCTTACTCGAAATGATAGTATGCTATCTAGTTTGTCTTCATCGTTAATGAAGCCCATAGGATTCTTGCTTGACGACCAGTATTATGATGGCGATCATATACGTGGGAGCTTGGTTGTCCATAAGCATATCCTTAAAGGTCTCTAGTCATGGGAGTATCAAGGCTGGGCATCGATATTCCGGAGTAGACTAGTGTATATGTTTCGAGACCCCGACGAGGTGCGGTGGCCGGTTTCACAAGCCACTGATGTTGTGTCACCTAAGATAGTATACAGGTGCTCACTAGAGGTGAGTACACTGGACGGACTCGCCGAGAACTTCTAGATGGTATTATATTTATCGTCAGATGGAAGTTCTCAGGTGGCATGAGTACAAGTTAGTCTCTTGAACCGAGAACGTCATTTGTCTCCTGTGAGTTCCCACTGTACTTTGATTACTACCCTATCATGGTTTAAAAGAGTCGTGCAAACAGGTTTTAGTTGGGTACAATCCCGAACCATATGGAGGCAGTGGTCGATTGTCAGGAATTCGTCTCTCCTGGTAATATGAGTCGATGTCGCGCCGTGTTAAGTCGGCTATCACTAGAAATTCGTAAACATGGTGGATGAAATTTACTGATGGTTGGTAAATAGTATCTCTATTGGTGATGCGCTTAACTCAGACACGACTTATAGGGTTAGTAGGGGTCTGACGTTATCCACCCCTAGACCCGATATGCGATACTCTTTGACGAAGAGACCGGACTGTACGGAGATTGTCACATTCAGGCTCAGTAAGGTAAGAACGTACTTGATTGTCGACCCCCCTTTCGGTAAGTTCTTATATAGCTGTTACGTACAACTAGTATCGCTGACGTGCTTGTGGTTAAACCCATTGCCAGCGTATTGCCGAGTCTTTAGAGTCCCACACAGAGAGTTTTCCCGGTTCAAGCGATAGAAGTAGGAGCCATACGTTGGTACGTGCAGGGGTCCGATTAAATACGTGTACGGGATACACGGACATTAATCGGGCGTTTGATAATACTAACTGGTTTAGGATTAAACCAGATTATTAAATCAGGTTTTAATTTAATAATTTATATATGTATTTTGATATATATATTTTAGTATTATTTTTCACTATTCAGTTTCTCTCTTCGGTGCTATCCGTATTGTTCCCTGATTAAAAATCAGGAATTACCTCAATGAGATATCACGTGCTCATACGTGATCAATGGCCACGTGTTGACACGTGATAGTTAAAGCAGAAACGAAAACAAGCGGCTGAGAAAAGACCCCAATTGGGGGTCACGTGCTCACACGTGACAAAGGGTCACGTGCTCACACGTGACCGAGGGTCACATGCCAGCACGTGACAGGCTTTGAAAGCCTTATAACTTAACAGAATTAAATCCTAAATTTCTCTAAATCTTTCCAAATGAAAAAAGGATTATGAGGAACCGTTGGATTAAAAATCCAAGGGTGATTAAAAAATCACCAATTTATGGAAAGATTTTAGACAAGGAAAGATTTCCCTAAATCTCACTAAAAATAACAAACGGAATATCTTTTGGATTTAAAATCCAACGGTGAATAAAATTCACTGAGTGATCTAAAGGATCATATTAATTATGAAAATAAACAAAATCTTTCAATGAAATATTTACTAAACAAATTGATTCTTTTCCTTCTCCTATAAATAGGAGCCAAGAAGAGAATTTTGGAGATAGAATTTTGGGATCTGGAGATTTTCTAAAAAAAAGCAAATAGCAGAGAGAAAAGAAAGGAGAATTCAATTCTCAAGAAAGAAACACTAGGTGAGAAAATGGAAAAAGATCAAACTTCAAAAAGAGAATTTAATTCTCAAATCTAAGAGTTTAACTCTTCTGCAAAAAGAACTTAGTTCTTCCTCTGGTTGAAGATCTGCAGAAGCAAATCTTCCCATAGGTTGAGAATTTAATTCTCATCGGGTTGAGATTTTGCTATGCAGATCCAAGACTTAGGGGGAGAATTGAGTTTAGAGAATTTAATTCTCCCAAATTTACAGGAATTCAATTCCTTCATGATAAAACCAGGGTTTAACCCTATATGAGAATTTAATTCTCCTAAAATTATAGGAATTTAATTCCTTCAAGATGGACAGAACTAGGGTTTAACCCTAATTGAGAATTTAATTCTCTCAAATTCACAGGAATTTAATTCCTCCTAAATGAAATTAGGGTTTCACCCTATATAAGAATTTAATTCTTTTACATATATAGGAATTTAATTCCTCCAAAAAGAGATTAGGGTTTAACCCTATATAAGAATTTAATTCTTGCACAATAGGAATTTAATTCCTCCAAAATCATAATTAGGGTTTAACCCTACAGAGAATTTAATTCTTAAAAAATAAAGAGACATAAAAGATCTCCATATATGCAAAGAACTAAGGTCACGTGTCCCCACGTGACCCCTGAAAAGATCCCCAAAAATGAGAAGGAAAAAGCTTTGAGGCAATTCCTCACGTGCTCCCACGTGACCTCCAAAACAAAGAGAATAAAAGCAAAGGAAATGTTGGCTCTGGGCGCTCTCACGTGTTACCACGTGACCCCTAATAAATGCCTTAACGAATCAGTGCATGAGTGCCTATCACGTGCCCACACGTGATGGCCAAAAAATTAAAAAGTGTTTAACACTTATTTGCATAACAAAGTGAGGAGATCTGGCCCCACCTTTGGGCGCCCTCACATGTCCCCATGCGACCCCTCTTTCTTTAATGTTCAACACTAATTCGAGCGCTTTATTTCCAGTGTTTAACAACTGATTGTCTTCTAGTGTTTAACATTAAATTGAGAATCTTATTTCTAGTATTTAACACTACTTTGAGAATTTTATTTCCAGTGTTTAACACTGTTATCTTCTAGTGTTTAACACTAATTTGAGAGCTTTATTCCCGGTGTTTAACACCGCTGTTCCCTAGTGTTTAACACTATTTTTTAAAAGCCAAATTGGCTAATTTTCCAGATGCAAAAGCCTCCCCTTCAACTGAGTCTCAAAATTGAGTAAAACTCACAACTACAATATTAATGCTCAATCAAAGATAAAAATGTTATCAGAGACCTCAAACTCTTGTTTAGCATTGCTAAATAATATGGGCTTGAACCTAGACAAGTGTCTAATGGTCCAACAAAGAGCCAACACTTCAGATATAATTGGACTTAGCCCAAATTGGCCATAAGTCATCAATTCAGATTTAACGGAGCCAATGTGCTCATAATCTAATTATTTGATCTTAGTTCCAAATTGGACTACAGATCCCCAAGCAACCTTGGTTCAAGGGTACATCTCTTCACTCCTCTAATATTTGGCGTTGTAATCCTTCAACGTCTTCAGAGAGGTGACGAGTCCCGACAACCACACATTTCATGGACTGTGGGGTCTTTAAACTCACGGACTATGATGTCCTTAACCTCGACCGTGATGTCTTAAAACTAACATTGGACTGTGGGGTCCTTAAACCCATGGACTATAATTTCCTTAACCTCGACCGTGATGTCTTTAAACTAACATTGGACTGTGGGGTTCTTAAACTCACGGACTATGATGTCCTTAATCTCGACTGTGATGTCTTTAAACTAACATTGAACTGTGGGGTCCTTAAACCCATAGACTATGATGTCCTTAACCTCGACCACGATGTCTTTAAACTAACAATGGACCGAGATGTCCTTAAACTAACATTGGACCGTAATGTCCTTAAACTAATTATTGACCGCAATGTCATTAAACTAAACAATAGAGCCCAATTGCTCTCTTGTTGGATCTAAACGATCCCGTTAAGTTGATCTTAGTCTAAAATTAGACTAACGTATCCTTAACAAACGTTTAAGTTGATCTTAGTTTCAAATGAGGCTAACGTATCCTTAAATCCAAACCCCCAAATCCAAATCTAAGAAAGATACGGATTTGGACTAGTCCATGCCCTACGGGAGACAACATAAATTAGTCTCCGTATACAATCCACAGGCAACCAAACACAAAACAAACACCCACGACACGAAGTGACCATCTGGAGAAGGAGAAAGTTGTTACCGTGATGCGGTAGCGTAATTAACTGCAGGGGCTTGCGCCTGTAGGGAAGAGCGTCCCCACAATTAAAAACCCCTCAAACGAGGGGGAATCTGATGAAGTCTGCTATATCGGCCGCATCCGTTTAAACCTTCGATACATAGTGCCATAAATCAACTTAGCATCTTTGGAGAGGTGAACGGATAGCACCAATTAGCATCTGCCCCGAAAGTCAGGCAAGACGTTTATCACGTCTTTGCCGCGTCTTTCGGAGGGGAACAGATTCTGGCACGCTCGGTGGGACCTTTTCCTCTTTCCACTCCACACTTCGTGTGTCGTGTTCGCGAACGAATCGCGGTTTGATATAGTTGCCTTTGGGTTCGAGGTACTAAGATTTGGCGTTTTGCTTGGTGCAGAAAGCAAAGGATCAATGGCATCCACTTGCGCAAAGTGTTCCAACTGCAATTGCAACCCGTGCTCCACCTCATCTGGAGGCATAGCTTATGGGCCTCAAGCGGCTTCTTTGTTCACGATGCCGGTGGAACAGGCCACTTAGGCCACCACAGGATTGTTTTTCGGGACCATGCTCCCACCGATGAGTTTCAGCGTCCCTGTGCCATTACAAGAAGCTCCCAAGAAGTCGGTCTTTGATCGGCTCACAACTACTGTGCTCCCCCTCAACGGGTCGTCCAACTCCAGCGCCTCGGTCTTCGCCAAATTGGGCCAAAGTTCCTGTGGGCCCATAATGAAGCCTGCAATTCAAGAAAAGGTTACTCCGAAGAGAGTAACCATCCCTGCTCTCGAAGTCGTCAAGGCGGCTTCTCCTGCTAAAGGGTCGGTCTTTACGAGACTGACTGTTTCGGCTCCAACTCCAGCCCTCGTTCCTGCTCAAAAGTCCGTCTTTGACAGATTGAATACCGTTACTCAACGAATGTCGGTCTTCAAGAGGCTGGTACCAGCAGCGCCTCACCAGAACATGGGGCATAACAAAGCCATCCCCATCACCGAACCAACACCAACAGCTCGACAAGCTTGACGTCGCCACTGGCGCCGAGTAAAGAAGGCTGGGGGCAACTCCCCCTCTGGGCTAGCTCCACCAGCCCCAACGGTGGAAGTCAATGCTGCTGTTCCAACCGGGAACAGCTTTGAATTGCTGAACAAGGTGCGCAGGAACTCTCCTACCGCTGTATTGAAAAGATCTCCTCCACCTATGGAGAATGTTACAGAAACAAAGCCGGAGCAGCCCCCTCAGCGGCTGTCCTCCAAGGTTTACAAAGTCTGGCGACGGGTCCAGGAATCAGTGATTGATCAAGACCATCCCCGCCGACAGAAGAAGCTGAAGGTTCAGCAGGAAGAGAACCGTCCTGGCAAGCCACGAAGGACGAAAACTTCCTGGATGCCCGCTGCAATGGCCCCCTCAATGTCAACTGCTCAAAAGAAAAGGAGGACAGAGAAAGCCCCTATGACCAGGGCAGAACGCAAAGACGTTGAGCCCAGACGCCCCAAGTCTGGGGGCATAGCGGTACATACGGTTTACATGGCTTCCGGAAAAGTGGAAAGCCGTGCTTCCACAGGTCATCGACCACTCACCCGATCAATAACAAGGGCTCAGGAACAACAACAGCAGAAGTTTCAGGAGATGCTAACTGCAATGGCCACACTCATCGGACCAAAAGAAAGCCCGGAGGCGTCATCGGAGGAGCGTCATGAACAAAAAACCGATGCTGACTTCCTACGCAGAGTCCTTGAGAATAAGGACAGAGAAGCTGCAGAACAAGCCGCCAACATAAAACGAATGGTGCTTCTCTTCCAAGACATGGTCGGGATGATGTTACAACCGGATCCCCCAGTTGAAGACCCCCCTATCTTTATTGAAGACGACAGAGGGGAGACGTCGAATCCTCCTTCGGCTCTTTCAGCAGCCAAAGAGGAAACTATTTCCAAGGCCGCTCTGGATGACTATATTGCTCAGCAAATACGAGCTCACCAGGCAAATGAAGCGACTGGCCAAATTGTTAAAACTGGGCGACCGTATCCAGGCTGGTATGACCAAATAAAGTACCCGCCGGGATACACAATCCCCAAATTCCATGTGTATAAGGGGACAGGCAATCCCCATCAACATGTCTCTCGGTTTAGGGCTCTTTGCGGCAACACGGGGGGTGATGATAAGCTTTTGCTCCGCCAATTCGTCGGAAGCTTGTCGGAGACGGCATTTGAGTGATACCCCGAACTTTCAAACGACTCCGTCAAGACTTTCGCAGAAATGGAGTTGTTGTTCACCCAGTGATTCGCGAGTGCTAGTGAACGCACCCCAATAACGGCACTGATCAATGCCAGGGTGAAGCCAGGCGAGACGTGGGTCCACTACGCAAACCGATGGCAGAATCTATGGTCGAAATGTGTAACACCCGAGCCCAATAATACTATTTATATTACTAGTTGAGGGTCTATATTGCTCATTCCAATTTTTCTGATCTTCTGGTGTTTATTGCTAAATTTTAACCGGTTAAGTCATTTTGGCACATAACAAATTTTAACTCCTAAAATGAAATTAAAAGTGTCCATGTTGGCCTACTCGTCGCCACTAGTCACGTGGTAGCGTCCGCGTGTCGAGATTCCGTTCCGTTTGGCTAAACGGGCAAGTTTGGACGGCTACGCGCGCGTGCAAGTGTCCGACTTGGGGGCATGCTTTTTAATCATTAAACACCTCTTTTCAAAATTTGGAACCCGCTTAAAATCCTATAATTTGAATTTGGAACATTTGGGCGCAAACCAGGCTCGATTTGGAAAGGTTTCATTTCGCGCCAAAAAGGCCCATTTAATCTAATATCTTAAACTAATATTTATGCGAATATTTTCACCTTAACTGTTAAATCCCCTCTAAAATCTTTTAAAATTTGCTCTGTTATCCCTCCAGCCAATCGCGAGCGTGAGTTACCCTCTCGTGGGCCCCACCCTACCTTCTCTCTCTCTCTCCAATCTCTCTCTCTCTTCCTCTATTTATTCTTCTCGCATGCAGCCGCCTTCTCTTCCCCATCGACCATGAGAACACCCAAGCAAACCCTAACCCTAACCCTAGCCCTCGCGACCTCACCGCCGACCTCCCCGTGACCTCGTCGCCGCCATCAACACCCCCTCGACCTAGCCGCACCTTCCTCCCCTCGTTCTCCCGCTCTCTTCCACGCCTGCACCTGACCCGACGACGCCTCCAACCCCCGCAGACCTCGCCGTCGACGCCACCTCCCGTCGCCGACGACTCCCGCGACTCCCTCTCACCCTCCTCGTCATTACCTCGTCATCACCTCCCTCGTCCCCTCGCCGGACCACCATCAGACCCGAGCAGAACCCTAGCGCCAAACCTCCAGGTCGCCGGAAATCGCGTCGTCGACCCTCGTCGACGCCACCTCCGACCACCTCCCTTCCCCCTCGACCACCAGAGTCGACTACCACCCTTATTCTCACTGCAGCACCTTTTTCCAGCGAACCCAGGATTTCCAGCCGTCGTTGTTCGCCGTCGCTGCCTCGCCGGCGTTCCAGTGCCGTCGAGCCATCGTGGTTGCACCCTGCTTCTTCCCTGTAAGTTTTCCTTGTCCTTCCTTTTGGTACAATCCCCCTCGCTGGTCGTTTTTTTGCGTGTATCATATCATTGTTGCTAACTTCGTTGCCGATGACTTTTGCCGGAATCCGACCGTGCCGTCTTTTGAACCCGATGCTCCAGCGAGGTACCCTGGTCCGTGTGATCCCGTGTTCGCTGTTGGGACTCGATCTGAGATCCGTGCACCCGTCTCGCGTTTTCTGCCGACATCGCATCCGTGTTCCGGTTTGCAAAACCGTCGAGGCAAGTATCTGAATACTTGCTCTAACATGCTAGCGTGCGAGATCTAGTCTTGCCACGCAATTGAATTCATAATATAAGACAACTTAATAATGGTAATTGATAAAATGTTATGAGTTAGAATTGACTGTTGCAGTTATCCTTATCATGGAATCGTTATGATAGTTCTCGTAATTAATCAACCCAACATCAATCCATATTTCAACTAAATAAAACGACTGGATCATATCTGCTTTAACTGTTAAATCATTCACGAGACAATTATTATACTTAGTGTAAATTTCTGTAGCTTCATTACTTCATGATTGTGGATATTGCTTCACCTTGTGGCTATTGCACCCTAAAGGTGCGTGAACCTGTTAATAAGAGAATACAAATATCACTGTGGTTACATGGAATATTATGGTTATTTACTGTTTCCTGCTGCTGTTCATTATTGATTGTATACCTGTTGTGAGCACATACCCGATTGCACTACATATTGGCCTGACCCTGCTACACATGACATATACATACATACCGACTCATCCTGTTGTACCATGACACGACTTGTTTCATGATTTCGTGCCTAATGCCGACAAACCCGACCATCCCTGCTGTCTATCCAGACAGACCTACTCTTACCGGATTTTGTGTTGGCATTAGTCCTTGACTACTGAATACCTGACCTGACATACATAGCTTGGGGGTATGGGGAAATCAAAGGTGAAACCGACTTGTAACTCAACAGTTCGATACATTGATCTGATCAGTCTTACGGGCTTGGCCAGCTCCGGAGTGTTGATGCTGACATCACTCGTCCATCCTATTACCTTTTACTGCCTAGCGGCACGTCTCGGATTCAGACCCGAGGATCTTGACCGTGGTCCCGGGCACGCACGGGATACTATTGAGTTACATCGACGATTCATCAATTGGTTTCAAAGACTATAGAGTAGAAAACCTGATAGGACAGTTTAGTCACCATTGCACATTACCCTGCTTGTTATTTCTTATTACTGCTTTATTCATGTTCATATTTGCATTGCTTATCATCATGTTTACATTATATACTTGATGTCATGACGCGCTGACGTCTGGGTTTTGCATGGCCCAGATTCCGTACCACTGTCGACGACCGAGCAGGAGTACTTCAGCCAGCAGGCTGATTTGAGTTCTATAGTGGTCAGTTCATTTATTGCATTTTATTTCCAGGTGTGATCCCGCATTACGGGACGTACCTTTCTATTATTGCATTGGATCATTAGCTTCCGCACTTATTGTTTATTGATTCTTGTTATTATGACTTTGGACATGTATTAGATTAGTTTATTATCTTGTTCTTGATATCCTTACAACCGTAATGTGACTGTGGATGGATACTTCCTACCCACAGGTAGCATGGTTGGCTATGTCACGTGCCCAATCTTACGTACTCTGGGAAGCGGGGCGTGACATGGTTCTTTTGGTATCAGAGCCATAGGTTAATTGGGTCGATTCTTTGTAGTTGGGTATTGCACCCGATACACGAATCATAATACCCGTGATTAGGAAACATGTCCTGCCACCTTGACCGTTTTACCGTCCTTGAATCATTCTTCCGGATCATGTCGACATGCAAACTTACTTTGCATTGTCAACTCGAAAACCCGATTTCTTGTTATCCCTAGGACTTGGGCGACTTGGGTGGAGTTAAGTAATTGCGGCTATGATACCGCGGCATAGCTACAATGCGGTACTCTATTTAAGTATCTTGGAGTTCTAGCCTTGATCCACGTTCAGAATCTATCATCATGCTAATGTTGGGTATTTTGAGTTCAGGATTATGACAGGTAAGAGGTTGAAGACGTACCGGAGGCATGTGAACAAAGCCGCCATGCTTGGAGTGATAAGAGAAATGTTGGAAATCAAGGAGACAGACTGAGCTGATCCAGCAATAGCAGATTCGTTTCAGGAGGGTTTGCAGATCGTTCAGCAGTCTGTAAACAACGATGGAACTAGACCAGTTAGCCGAGTAGGGACCGTGGCAGATTTTAGACGTTTGGGTCCTACTATTTTTTCACTGCTCTGGAGGAGCCGTTGCCAGCCGAGCCGTGGCTAGTGACACGGAGAATTTGCTGATTGCGACACAGATTCCAGAGGACAGAGGAGTTGATGTGGTGCGCATTCAGTTAGTGGATTACGCCCGAGAGTGATGGCTTGTTGAGGAAACCCGCTTGCCCAAGCCGATCAGTTGGGCGAAGTTTTTCTAAGAACCCCCTGGAGAAGTTCTTCCCGCAGACTGCGCGAAGGAAAGGGAAGAAATTTATCGGACTAAGGCAGAATGGAGCAACCGTGGACGTGCATGCAGCGGAGTGGATGAGACACAGTAGTCTCGCTGGACCTTTCACGGCCAACGATGCAGACAGCAGTTGCGGTAAGGAAGCAGTTCTGTCGGGCCAGTCGAGTTTAGGGCTAGGCCGACAAACAGTGTTCTTGCGACTATGGAAGTGAATAGTAATGAAGAGCCGGCAGTTGTTCGCGACTTTATGGATGTGTTTGAAGACATTTCGGGCTTACCGCCGAAGCGAGATGTGGAGTTTGCGATTGACCTTATTCCTGGTGCAGCGCCAGTATCAAAATCTTTTATCCGATGGCACCGGTGGCATTGGAAGAAGTTAAGAAACAAGTTGGTGAATTACTCGAGAAGGGATGGATTCGAAGCAGCAACTCACCTTGGGGAGCTTCAGTTCTTTTAGTAAAGAAGAAGGATGGCACGAGAAGGATGTGCATTGATCATCGAGAATTGAACCGGGTGACTAGTAAGGACAAGTACCCGATCCCTTGCATTGGAGAACTTTTTGAGCAGCTTAATGGTGCGAGGGTATTCTCGAAACTGGACTTGCGATCAGGATATCATCAAGTCCGAGTGAAAGCAGAAGACATTTGCAAGACGGCGTTTCGGACTCGATATGGACATTTCGAGTATCTAGTGATGCCCTTCGGAGTGACTAATGCGCCAGCAATATTTATGGATTTGATGAACATGATCTTTCCACCGTTCTTGGACCAGTTTATTGTGGTATTCATTGACGATATTCTGGTGTACTCGAAGAGTCCGGAGGAGCATGCTGAGCATTTAAGGATCGCACTGCAGACGCTGAGACAAGAGAAGTTATTTGCGAAGATGAGTAAGTGTGAATTCTGGCTGGAAGAAGTGAAGCTCTGGGGCATGTCGTGTCGGGCGATGGAATCGCCGTCGATCCTGAAAAGAGTGCAGCAGTTCGAGATTGGCCTATTCCGAAGAATGTTGCGGAGATTAGGAGTTTTCTTGGACTCGCCGGATACTACAGAAGATTTATGGAGAACTTCGCTTGCGTAGCTGAGCCGTTAACCAAGCTCACACGAAAGGAGGTACCGTTTGTTTGGACGGATGGATGTGCTTTAGCCTTCGAGACGTTGAAGCAGAAGTTGATAACCGCCCCGATTCTGACCGTACCAGATAATTCAGGAGGACTGGTGATTCATAGCGACGCATCCGGAAAGGGATTGGGATGTGTTCTGATGCAGAATGGGAAAGTCGTCGCGTACGCATCGAGACAACTGAAGACTCATGAGAAGAATTATCCGACTCATGACTTGGAGCTTGCAGCCGTGATCTTCGCCCTGAAGATTTGGAGACACTACCTTTTGGGCGAGAGAGTCGAAGTCTTTACAGATCACAAGAGTTTGAAGTATGTATTCACTCAGAAGGAGTTGAACATGAGGCAACGCAGATGGTTGGAGCTGATGGCCGACTACGACCTTGATCTTAAGTACCATCCGGGAAAAGTTAACGTCGTGCCAGATGCGCTAAGTCGGTTACCAGCCATTCAGGTATTGACCGCACAAAGGGAGATCATTGCGGATTTTCAGAGATTTGACTTGGAGGTTGTGCTTCCACGTGCTACAGGACAGTTGATGCAGTTGCAAGTACAGTCGTCCTTAGTTGAGAAGATTAAAGCGACACAATCGCAGGATGCTAGACTGCAAAGGTTTCGGGAGCAGGTTGAAGCCGGACTGCGAACCGATTTACTGATCCATGAAGACGGTTCGTTGAGATATGGTAGCCGTGTGTGTGTGCCAAAAGGAGATGTGCGTGAAGAGCTTATGAAGGAGGCACACAGTTCAGCTTACTCTGTACATCCAGGAGGGACAAAGATGTACCGAGATATTCGACAGCACTTCTGGTGGGAAGGTATGAAACGGGAAATTGCTCGCTTCGTGGCTAAGTGCTTGGTATGTCAGCAAGTCAAGGCTGAACACCAAAGGGTTGCTGGTTTGTTGCAACCACTTCCGATTCCTCAGTGGAAGTGGGAACATATAACCATGGATTTCGTGACGGCTCTACCGCGGAGTCCAAAGGGCAACAATGCAGTATGGGTGATTGTCGATCGGTTGACCAAGGCAGCTCACTTTATTCCTTTTCGGGTTGGTTAATCGACAGAGACTTTGGCAGAGCGATACATGCAGGAGATTGTGAGATTGCATGGAGTACCGGTAAGCATCGTGTCCGATCGGGACACTCGGTTCTTGTCGCACTTTTGGAGGAGTTTACAAGAAAGTTTGGGGACTCGATTGAAGTTTAGCACAGCTTATCATCCTCAGACTGATGGACAATCAGAGAGAACGATCCAGACCCTTGAAAATATGTTGAGAGCTTGCATGTTGGACTTCAAAGGTTCTTGGGAAGATCATCTACACCTGGTGGAGTTTTCGTACAACAATAGCTTCCAAGCGACTATTCAGATGGCTCCGTTTGAAGCGTTGTATGGTCGTAAGTGCCGTTCACCGGTTTGTTGGGATGATGTTGGTGAACGAAGGTTACTAGGACCAGATTTGGTGGTACAGACAGTCGAGAAGGTGAATACCATCAGGAAGCATATGAAGGCAGCTCAAGACAGACAGAAAAGTTGGGCCGACACGTCAAGAAGACCTCTAGAGTTCGCCGTGGGTGATTTGGTATTCCTGAAGATATCACCGACTAGAGGGGTGATTCGCTTTGGCAGTCGGGGAAAGCTTAGTCCTCGATTCGTTGGACCCTTCGAGATTTTGGAGCGTGTTGGAGAGGTATCGTACCGGTTGGCGTTACCACAGTCATTAGCAGGAGTTCACGATGTGTTTCATGTGTCTCAACTACGGAGGTATGTTCGTGATGAGACTCATGTCTTGGATCATTCGGAGTTAACCGTACGGGAGGACCTAACTTTTGAGGAGCGACTAGTCGAAATCAAGGATCGAAGAGAAAAGGTTCTTAAGAACAAGGTTATCCCTCTTGTACTAGTTTCTTGGGGTAATCGATCGCATGGAGAATCCACTTGGGAGCGAGAAGATGAGATCCGACAGAAATTCCCTCACCTTTTCCAGTAGTTAGCTATCTTGTATTCTTGGAATTTCGAGGACGAAATTCTTTTTGTAGTTGGGTATGATGTAACACCCGAGCCCAATAATACTATTTATATTACTAGTTGAGGGTCTATATTGCTCATTCCAATTTTTCTGATCTTCTGGTGTTTATTGCTAAATTTTAACCGGTTAAGTCATTTTGGCACATAACAAATTTTAACTCCTAAAATGAAATTAAAAGTGTCCATGTTGGCCTACTCGTCGCCACTAGTCGCGTGGTAGCGTCCGCGTGTCGAGATTCCGTTCCGTTTGGCTAAACGGGCAAGTTTGGACGGCTACGCGCGCGTGCAAGTGTCCGACTTGGGGGCATGCTTTTTAATCATTAAACACCTCTTTTCAAAATTTGGAACCCGCTTAAAATCCTATAATTTGAATTTGGAACATTTGGGCGCAAACCAGGCTCGATTTGGAAAGGTTTCATTTCGCGCCAAAAAGGCCCATTTAATCTAATATCTTAAACTAATATTTATGCGAATATTTTCACCTTAACTGTTAAATCCCCTCTAAAATCTTTTAAAATTTGCTCTGTTATCCCTCCAGCCAATCGCGAGCGTGAGTTACCCTCTCGTGGGCCCCACCCTACCTTCTCTCTCTCTCTCCAATCTCTCTCTCTCTTCCTCTATTTATTCTTCTCGCATGCAGCCGCCTTCTCTTCCCCATCGACCACGAGAACACCCAAGCAAACCTTAACCCTAACCCTAGCCCTCGCGACCTCACCGCCGACCTCCCCGTGACCTCGTCGCCGCCATCAACACCCCCTCGACCTAGCCGCACCTTCCTCCCCTCGTTCTCCCGCTCTCTTCCACGCCTGCACCCGACCCGACGACGCCTCCAACCCCCGCAGACCTCGCCGTCGACGCCACCTCCCGTCGCCGACGACTCCCGCGACTCCCTCTCACCCTCCTCGTCACTACCTCGTCATCACCTCCCTCGTCCCCTCGCCGGACCACCACCAGACCCGAGCAGAACCCTAGCGCCAAACCTCCAGGTCGCCGGAAATCGCGTCGTCGACCCTCGTCGACGCCACCTCCGACCACCTCCCTTCCCCCTCGACCACCAGAGTCGACTACCGCCCTTATTCTCACTGCAGCACCTTTTTCCAGCGAACCCAGGATTTCCAGCCGTCGTTGTTCGCCGTCGCTGCCTCGCCGGCGTTCCAGTGCCGTCGAGCCATTGTGGTTGCACCCTGCTTCTTCCCTGTAAGTTTTCCTTGTCCTTCCTTTTGGTACAATCCCCCTCGCTGGTCGTTTTTTTGCGTGTATCATATCATTGTTGCTAACTTCGTTGCCGATGACTTTTGCCGGAATCCGACCGTGCCGTCTTTTGAACCCGATGCTCCAGCGAGGTACCCTGGTCCGTGTGATCCCGTGTTCGCTGTTGGGACTCGATCCGAGATCCGTGCACCCGTCTCGCGTTTTCTGCCGACATCGCATCCGTGTTCCGGTTTGCAAAACCGTCGAGGCAAGTATCTGAATACTTGCTCTAACATGCTAGCGTGCGAGATCTAGTCTTGCCACGCAATTGAATTCATAATATAAGACAACTTAATAATGGTAATTGATAAAATGTTATGAGTTAGAATTGACTGTTGCAGTTATCCTTATCATGGAATCGTTATGATAGTTCTCGTAATTAATCAACCCAACATCAATCCATATTTCAACTAAATAAAACGACTGGATCATATCTGCTTTAACTGTTAAATCATTCACGAGACAATTATTATACTTAGTGTAAATTTCTGTAGCTTCATTACTTCATGATTGTGGATATTGCTTCACCTTGTGGCTATTGCACCCTAAAGGTGCGTGAACCTGTTAATAAGAGAATACAAACATCACTGTGGTTACATGGAATATTATGGTTATTTACTGTTTCCTGCTGCTGTTCATTATTGATTGTATACCTGTTGTGAGCACATACCCGATTGCACTACATATTGGCCTGACCCTGCTACACATGACATATACATACATACCGACTCATCCTGTTGTACCATGACACGACTTGTTTCATGATTTCGTGCCTAATGCCGACAAACCCGACTATCCCTGCTGTCTATCCAGACAGACCTACTCTTACCGGATTTTGTGTTGGCATTAGTCCTTGACTACTGAATACCTGACCTGACATACATAGCTTGGGGGTATGGGGAAATCAAAGGTGAAACCGACTTGTAACTCAACAGTTCGATACATTGATCTGATCAGTCTTACGGGCTTGGCCAGCTCCGGAGTGTTGATGCTGACATCACTCGTCCATCCTATTACCTTTTACTGCCTAGCGGCACGTCTCGGATTCAGCCCCGAGGATCTTGACCGTGGTCCCGGGCACGCACGGGATACTATTGAGTTACATCGACGATTCATCAATTGGTTTCAAAGACTATAGAGTAGAAAACCTGATAGGACAGTTTAGTCACCATTGCACATTACTCTGCTTGTTATTTCTTATTACTGCTTTATTCATGTTCATATTTGCATTGCTTATCATCATGTTTACATTATATACTTGATGTCATGACGCGCTGACGTCTGGGTTTTGCATGGCCCAGATTCCGTACCACTGTCGACGACTGAGCAGGAGTACTTCAGCCAGCAGGCTGATTTGAGTTCTATAGTGGTCAGTTCATTTATTGCATTTTATTTCCAGGTGTGATCCCGCATTACGGGACGTACCTTTCTATTATTGCATTGGATCATTAGCTTCCGCACTTATTGTTTATTGATTCTTGTTATTATGGCTTTGGACATGTATTAGATTAGTTTATTATCTTGTTCTTGATATCCTTACAACCGTAATGTGACTGTGGATGGATACTTCCTACCCACAGGTAGCATGGTTGGCTATGTCACGTGCCCAATCTTGCGTACTCTGGGAAGCGGGGCGTGACAAAATGCGAACAGCACATCGAAGAAGCACCAGCGGTGGGCATGTTCGTGGGCACCCTAGACCCTCATGCAACTATTTCACAATTCATGATGTTCTTCAAACCGACCACGTTCCAAGCTTTAATCGACAAGCTGGCCCAGATGGACCAGATGGGTCATAGACCGTCTCCTCCGAAGCCGGAGCCGCGGAACGAAAAAAGGTAAAGGGAAAGCGACCTTCGTTGCGAATACCCAACAACAGCCCAGTGTCCCAAAACTAACAGATCAACTGGAAGAGAGATGGCGATACTATAATGAGAAAATGAAGCGTCCCTATTCGTTCCCTCGGGACAAAACGAAGAGACTGTTTGAACTGGCGACGCGCAACAGGCTCATCAATCTGCCAAATCCTAAGCGACCACTGCAGCCCGGCGAGGCTAATAATCCCAATTATTGCCCTTACCACCAAACGGTATGCCATCCAATCAAAGATTGCTTCGTCTTTAAGGGATGGATCGAGGATCAGTACCAACAAGGCAAGTTTGCGCTGTCTGAGAAGTGGAAAGTAAGCCCACCACAACCGCACACTCCTAAGAAGACGGACACACCGAGGGCATCGTGCTCTTTTGTTGAAGAAGCTCCATGGGAGGTCGCTCTTTCAGCCAAAACTAAAAGAATGCTGAACGATCTCCAGACATGCCCGACGATCAAGTGGAAGAATCTGTTGGAACCTGAGATCATCGAAGGGATGCTGAAGTCGCGCCCAACTCCAAAGATTGGTGGTGATAGCCAAAGCACTCACACCCAGCCGTCAAAGTTTTCGAAGAAGAAGAAGAAAATCGAAAAGCCCGTGAAGCCCGGTGACAAGCGCACGAACCTGCAAAAGCAAATTGACACGCTGGAAGAGTATAACCAGAAAGCGCGAACTCCAGTCATACTTCAAGAATTTCTCAGCCACGTCCTTGAGGACGGAGATGATGGAGAAGATTCATCGGATGAATCTGAGGGTTACGTAGCAAGCTGCCATGTGATCTCTCACTCGTCGACAGACGATGAAGAAGCTCCTTGCACCGAAAGACCGGGGGCAGGTCCTGAACCGGAACTTCCAGGGCCATCAGACGAAATGATCGACGCATTCCTAAACGAAGCTCTTCTGAAAAGTAAAGCTGACCAGGAGCGTGAGACAGCCATGTTTGAAAAAGACAAGCGCCGGCGATTGGATGAAAGGGTCGAGACATTCCCGCCAGATCAAAGTACGTCCACCGCGAATAAAAGTAGGTTCAGGACGAGGAAAAGGTTCGCTAAAGCCATATCAATGGGGATGAATCTACCGCCCTCCGAAGGAAACATTCTCGGTGAAGCAATGTAACATTTTGAAAATTTGGAAATAAATAAAATTATTTAATTAAATAATAAAGTGTTAAATTAAAAAGTTATTAAAACCAAATAAGACAATATCATAAGTTTTATATAAAACAAATTAAATTTTATTTTTAGTATGGAATATAAATAAATTATAAGGGTTTAAGTGTGAATTTTAGCTTCATTTTAATAAAAAGAGTGTTTTATAATAACATAAGTTGTGAAGGGTTCTTATGTAAAGTTTAGGATATTGCGTAAATGGGAAATTGTTAAGGGTGTAAGTAGAAAAAGGGGTTAGATAAAGTTAGTTCAGAATTTTATCAAGATAATTCATTTTAGAAATGATAAAGTATTGCCACCACCTCCTCACATGCATAACACACTCCTCACACCTCCTCCTTGCATGAAACCATCACCTCTTGCTTGGTGACACCTCCTCCTTCACCTTATCCTTCCTTTTTATCACATATCTCCTGTGATCAGATCATTCATCTTGTTTAAAATCTAAAAATTTAAAAGATAGAAAAAAAAGAAAACAAAGAAGAACCAAAGAAAAAAAGAAGAAGAGATGAACTAAGCCTAGGATTTCCTCACCATCAAGCAAAGAGCTAGGAGCTAAGGGTTTTGGTGTCTTGGAGGAAGCTTTTTAATCATCCTCAGTTGGTAAATTCCTAACTCAGTAGAATAGATTCTGGATTTTGTTTAAGTTTGAAATCATAGTGTCCATAATATCGTATTTCAAGAAAAATTGGACCCTGTAGTAATCTGCTGTAAGTTAGATAAATTTTAACATAACAAAACAGTGCCATAATGATATATGTGGGACCTAGAACAACCCATAGAAACACAAACCAAGGAGATCGGTTTTTGGCCGGCGACATAAGGGCATATTCCGGCGTTGCCGGATTTGTAGGAGGCTTGAGTGTTTTGGCTTTTTGGGTAGGTCTCTGTGTAGAATTATGGTTAATCTGGTATTGTTTAATCAATTTAGTTTAACTGTATATAAAATCTGGGAGCAAATATCGGAAATAGGTATCTAAAACCCATAATACGACACGGGAAATTCGTAACGTGTTCTGTTTCTGTTACGAAACAGCGTTAGGTTAATTTCCAGTAAAATTGAGTGTTAGATCATATGCAATAGTCGGATGTGGTATAACTAGAACGTACAACTTGTGTTTTCATGATTTTGTCGTGTCGGAATAGTCGTTTCCTTATACTAGTTATTGCTATGTTAGATTCAAATACGGAGACTTTGGAGGCTGCGAGGAAAAGAAAAAGGATTGGTGATTCCTGAGTAGATACGACGTATTTACGGTGAGTAGATTTACATCTACGGGGGAAGTTGGGTGGATGACGTATAGCACCTCCGCAACCTTATAACTATTATTGTAATTTCTACTTAAGATTTGTTGTTCGTTAAAGTATTGACTTGGTATTGCATTTTATATACCCTCCATTTGCATAAAGTTTCACATGTAGTTTTAAATGAGATATACGTGATATTTGATTCGTATGATATGGGTGTGATTTGATGAGTTTATACGAGGGATTATGCCGTACTTAAGATGATATGGATATAGCGATATGATGAGCTATAATACAAGGATTTATACGTATCGTAAATGATGAACGTTATATGCCGAATAACGGGCAATTTATTCTATGACTCGTAGAGATAGATTAGGTTCTGTTTTAGGATATAATACTGGTATGAGCTATATTATTTTTAAAAACCCTAGTTCGTTGTCTTTTAAATAAACTACTATGATGCGTGCCAATTTCTAAAACAAACATCTCTTTTAAATCTTAGGCAGCTTCCTTATTTTAAACTCAACGTTCCGATCATTTCTAAAGATAATGGTATAGCTCATAACAAGTAACTACAAAAAGTACGTTTAGACTTCTTATAGGGTTGTATTATGTATTCGATATTATATGTTTCCGCGTTACGCACACTCTGGTAGAACACTGCACAAATACCAATGAGTACTATGCTGCACAAGCACTTATCTATATGTTACACTACACCTCATTGGTATTGCCATGTCACTGTAGAATCGTTCTGTTACATATGTGTTAATATGTAGACTGTTACACCGTAGAACACTTGCACAAATACTAATGATTTTCATATTGCACGAGCACAGATGCGTATGATACACTACACATCATTAGTAGTGCCATGACACATTAGAATTGAAATCATTATGTTATGTAATATGATTACGTAGTCTTTTCCTATTTATGTTGTAGTACTATGGATGATGTATTTGAATTCTTGAGATTTCTGAGTATTTTACTTCTGATGATATACATATCGGTGGTATGGGACACTGTTATATATATACACATATAGTATATCATTAATACAATATATGCAAGTTTCTTATTCCTCACTTGATATTTTTATATGATGAATAAACGTCCACCATGAGATTTGTGTTTTCTGATTTTAATATCCGGACCGAGTCTTTGGGTATACGGTTACAGATTTACAGTTTTATCCAGACTGAGTCGGTGGGGAAACAGTTAGATACATGGTGGACTCGGTCGAGAACGAAGGGCAGGATAGCCGCATTATAGGCGGGGAGCCAAACGAGGTGACTCGATTCCAGAGATAAAATGAACACGGCAGATATGCACGGGATACTGACCGGGGTTCGACTTGGTACGACAGATATCCAGGGGATACTGATCATAGCCTGGATATCGGGCGGCGATCATCTGTTGAGATGGTGTCGACGGTATCTGTATTTACATGTCATGCTGGACACGAGAGATTTCGGATTTCGATGTCGATGCTGGACATCCATATGTATACTGATGTGATCATTATCTTGAGGTACACAGTTGGATATGTTTTATTGGATTCCACCAGGACTGATCCGGGGGACAGTACATGCATATATATTGTACAGATATTCATAGACCAAAAGGGAATACCAATACGGATAATAGATTCATGATGTTGATTCATATGATATTGAGATATTATACTTATTGCATGATAGTTAGTATTGCACCTTTATATATCATATGGTATATCGATACAGATTATGATAGTACTATACTTATGACCTAGGTATCGTCATGCATTCCGATTTCTACTTTTAGATGTACTTTTATTCACTGATTTGGTAACTCATCCCCGTTGTGCCACAGTTTCTTGCAGGTTTTACCGCTTGGATTATCAGCGGTTTGGGCACACATTCTTTTAGGGATTGATTGGTAAGTGAGTTGTTATTGTATCTTACTCACTCTTGATTATTCATATATACTTGTATCTAGCGGAAACTCTATCAACTTAGAAATGATATATTATGGACTTAGAAGCGAGGATTAGAGTAGTGTCTTGAGTTGTCACACTCTTTGGAGTCGACTTCTGTTTTAGATTGTTTGGTTGCTCCATTGTTTGGACGTGGAGACTAGTTTCCGTTAGGATGCTATTTTATTATACTGTATCGGGTTTTTATAAAAATGCAAAGGAGGTGATGACAAGTTTCAAAACATCATAAGGGCTTTTCAACATACTTAGTTAAATTTAGATGTTATTTAAATTGATATTATCGGCTGATTATTTAAACCTCGCCTCCAATATTTTTCATAAAGGGTTTAGATTCCGGGTTTCAGCTTACTTAAACCGCGTCGATGTCATCATATGTCACGTGATTTAAGTGCCGGTCACGTGCCATATTTGGGTCATGACAAAGTTGGTATCAGAGCGTTTGGTTTAACCTTTGTTCGAGTCTAGGTTGACTATATGGAGTCTGGGGATACATTTTTACCTAGGCTTGACCTTATAGGACTTGGACTTGACTTTGAGGGTCTTATACCCGAACTTTCGTTATATAGGATGATCTTTGTTGATGGAGTAGGTACTAAGTAGAGTAACGTACCGTACATATGTTCCGCGGCATATTTACAATATGATACTCCACCTAAGATACCTTAGGATTTATATCTTGAGATTCTCTTTATGTTCCTTCCGTTGATCTATCTTCGTCAGTGCATGATTGGTTGTTCGATCACCATGTTATGAGGGCCGAGAAGGTTACAGTTAGAGATATGGTCAGCGCAGACTTGTCTGGGACAAGGACTGACTGGGGTGACTTTTTGATGATATAGAGATACGTCGTTCATTCATATATGGTCGTGTTTAAATGGTGGGGCAAGTTCTTCAGGATCCGCACCAGATGGTAGAGTCATTGTTAGAGATCAGACAGACTTAAGACGTGATGTTTTTCTTCTCTCTGAAAATCGTGGTGTCATGTATTGTTAAAAATGGTAACAATCATTGCTGAGGTTAGCGAGATGTGCTTCCCGAGTCCATGAAGTTAAATGGCTGACGACGTTACAAGTGTAGATGGACCAACAGGATTCATAGACGTTCAGAGGTGAGATGGTTAGGAATTTAAATCCGTTGTGGCGTTTCGATACGAGATCGGTGAAATTGATGTATTTCTTCCGATGGAGTTTGTTCAGACCAGATGCAAGTAGTTCGAGAAGGAGATCGTGCAGTAAGCTTTTCTCCGATAAATTGGGACGAGTCTTCGAAGGTGAGATTAGCCAGACTTCTCTACAGGGTATCAGAAGTAACGGATTCTCTAAATTCTTCAAGTGTGCTTTCTGGCTGGATATTGTAGAATTCTAGGGTCACGTAGTTGCAAGAGATGGGTTACGTAGGGACCCCAAAGAAGATAGAAGCGGTACAGCACTGGCCCAGACCTGTGTCAGTTACAGAGGTCCGAAGTTTCTTGGGTCTGGCCGGTTATTACAGACGTTTTGTGCAGGATTTTTCTTGAATCGCTGCACCGTTGACCGGTTTGACTAGGAAAGAAGTCCTATTTCTTTGGACAGATGCATGTGAACAGAGTTTCCAGCAGTTAGAGACTCGATTGACGAATGCACCTGTCTTATCGTTATCGTATGGGTCAGATGGTTTTGTTGTGTAGCGTGATGCATCTCGAGTGAGTTTAGGCTGTGTATGGATGCAGCATGACTGGGTTTTAGCTTATGCTTCTCGACAGTTGAAGAGGCACGAGCAGAACTACCTCACTCATGATTTGAAGATAGCTGTTATAGTATTCGCGCTGAAGATTTGGAGGCATTACTTGTACGGTGAGTCGTGTCAAATCCTCACAGGTCATAAGAGCTTAAAGTATATTTTTCAGCAGAGGGATATGAATCTAAGGCAGCGTAGATGGAAGGACTAGTGAAGGATTACGATTGTGAGATCTTCTATCATCCAGGCAAAGCAAATGTTGTGGCAGATGCCTTGAGTCGGAGGCCTAGAGGTAGCTTATCTCATCTACGCACCTTACAGAGGCAGTCTTCTACAGACTGGTAGATTTTATGTGATAGTCGTGTACAGTTCGAGTTCACATCGACAGGAGGACAGTTAGCACATGTTCGCACCGTCCTCAGTTATTGGATCATATTCTGGAGACACAGCCGTAGAGGCTCGTATGTCAGAGATTATGGCTTAGGTTAGGCAGGGCAGAGAGTCGGAGTTTGTGATTGATGATAGTGGGGTATTATGTTTTGGGAATTGTCTTTGTGTGACAGATTCGGATGGACGGAGATGTGAGATCTTAGAGGAGGCCCATAGATCAGCATACAGTATTCATCCTGATTCCACCAAGATGTATCTTGACTGGAGGGATGTTTATTGGTGGAAAGGAATGAAGATGGACGTTGCAGAGTTTGTTTTAAGATGCTTGACTTGTTAGCAAGTCAAGGCAGAGCACTAGAGGCCGGCTGGAGAATTGCAGCCCTTACCCATTCCAGAGTGGAAATGGGAACAGATTTCCATGGATTTCCTTGTGAGTCTACCCAGGACTAGCAGAGGGTATGATTCCATTTGGGTGATTATAGATAGATTGATAAAGGCAGCTCACTTTCTTCCGGTGAAGACGACGTATGGGTTACGCAATATGCTCAGATGTATATCGACGAGATGGTACGATTGCATAGAGTTCCGACATGCATGGTGTCAGATAGGGGTACCCAGTTTACTAACAGGCTATGGCAGAACTTTAAGAAGATTTTGGTACATGATTGAGTCTTAGTACAGCTTTTCACTCACAGACGGATGGTCAGTCAGAGCAGACCATTCAGACATTAAAGGATATGCTTCGAGCTTGCAGCCTTGATTTCGGTGGTAGTTGGGATCGTCACTTACCTTTGATAAAATTTTTGTATAACTATAGTTTTCAGGAGATGATTCAGATGGCTCCCTTTGAAGCTTGTTATGGAAGGAAATTTCGATTGATTGTTTGCTGGACGTAACTGAGCGAGAGTAGCATTTTGGGACCGCAGGTAATATAAGAGACTACGGAAAAGATTCAACTGATACGAGACAGAATGAGAGCGGCCCAGTGCAGACAGAAATCATATTCAGACCATCGACATCGTAAACTCAAGTTTGATGTGGGAGACCACGTGTTCCTTTATGTATCTCCGATAAAAGGTGTGATGCGTTTCGGGAAGAAGGAGAAGCTCATCCTAAATGTGTCGGACCCTACGAGGTTCTAAAGAGAGTGAGTGCTGTAGCTTATCGTTTAGCACTTCCACCAAGTTTTCCCGATGTGCATCCTGTGTTTCACATTTCGATGCTTCGCAAGTATCTTCACGATCTTTCTCACGCGATCTAGCATCAGACCTTACAGTTTGAGCCGGATTTATCCTACGCAGTGCAGCCTGTAGCTATTCTAGACAGGCAGGAAAAGCAAATAAGATCAAGGGTGCTTCCATCTGTAAGGGTTCTTTGGTAAGGAAGGAATCGCGAGGAGATTACTTGGGAAACCGAGGATGCGATGCGAAATGAGTTTTCCATATATTTAGAGGGTATGTCTAGTTAATTTTAAATTCGGAGACCGAATTTTCTTAAGGGGGGAATATTGTAACATTTTGAAAATTTGGAAATAAATAAAATTATTTAATTAAATAATAAAGTGTTAAATTAAAAAGTAATTAAAACCAAATAAGACAATATCATAAGTTTTATGTAAAACAAATTAAATTTTATTTTTAGTATGGAATATAAATAAATTATAAGGGTTTAAGTGTGAATTTTAGCTTCATTTTAATAAAAAGAGTGTTTTATAATAACATAAGTTGTGAAGGGTTCTTATGTAAAGTTTAGGATATTGCGCAAATGGGAAATTGTTAAGGGTGTAAGTAGAAATAGGGGTTAGATAAAGTTAGTTCAGAATTTTATCAAGATAATTCATTTTAGAAATGATAAAGTATTGCCACCACCTCCTCACATGCATAACACACTCCCCACACCTCCTCCTTACATGAAACCATCATCTCTTGCTTGGTGACACCTCCTCCTTCACCTTATCCTTCCTTTTTATCACATATCTCCTGTGATCAGATCATTCATCTTGTTTAAAATCTAAAAATTTAAAAGATAGAAAAAAAAAAGAAAACAAAGAAGAACCAAAGAAAAAAAGAAGAAGAGATGAACTAAGCCTAGGATTTCCTCACCATCAACCTAAGAGCTAGAAGCAAAGGGTTTTGGTGTTTTGGAGGAAGCTTTTCAATCATCTTCAGTTGGTAAATTCCTAACTCAGTAGAATAGATTCTGGATTTTGTTTAAATTTGAAATCATAGTGTCCATAATATCGTATTTCAAGCAAAATTGGACCCTGTAGTAATCTGCTGTAAGTTAGATAAATTTTAACTTAACAAAACAGTGCCAGAATGATGTATGTGGGACCTAGAACAACCCATAGAAACACGAACCAAGGGGATCGGTTTTTGGCCGGCGACATAAGGGCATATTCCGGCGTCGCCGGATTTGTAGGAGGCTTGAGTGTTTTGGCTTTTTGGGTAGGTCTCTGTGTAGAATTATGGTTAATCTGGTATTGTTTAATCAATTTAGTTTAACTTTATATAAAATATGGGAGCAAATATCGGAAATAGGTATCAAAAACCCATAATACGACACGGGAAATTTGTAACGCGTTCTGTTTCTGTTACGAAACAGCGTTAGGTTAATTTCCAGTAAAATTGAGTGTTAGATCATATGCAATAGTTGGATGTGGTATAACTAGAACGTACAACTTGTGTTTTCATGATTTTGTCGTGTCGGAATAGCCGTTTCCTTATACAAGTTATTGCTATGTTAGATTCAAATACGGAGACTTTGGAGGCTGCGAGGAAAGGAAAAAGGATTGGTGATTCTTGAGTAGATACGACGTATTTACGGTGAGTAGATTTACATCTACGGGGGAAGTCGGGTGGATGGCGTATAGCACCCCCGCAACCTTATAACTATTATTGTAATTTCTACTTAAGATTTGCTGTTCGTTAAAGCATTGACTTGGTATTGCATTTTATATACCCTCCATTTGCATAAAGTTTCACATGTAGTTTTAAATGAGATATACGTGATATTTGATCCGTATGATATGGGTGTGATTTGATGAGTTTGTACGAGGGATTATGCCGTACTTAAGATGATATGGATATAGCGATATGATGAGCTATAATACAAGGATTTATACGTATCGTAAATGATGAACGTTGTATGCCGAATAACGACCAATTTATTCTATGACTCGTAGAGATAGATTAGGTTCTGTTTTAGGATATAATACTGGTATGAGCTATATTATTTTAAAAACCCTGGTTCGTTGTCTTTTAAATAAACTACCAGGATGCGTGTCAATTTCTAAAATAAACATCTCTTTTAAATCTTAGGCAGCTTCCTTATTTTAAACTTAACGTTCCGATCATTTATAAAGATAATAGTATAGCTCATAACAAGTAACTACAATAAGTACGTTTAGACTTCTTATAGGGTTGTATTATGTATTCGATATTATATGTTTCCGCGTTACGCACACTCTGGTAGAACACTGCACAAATACCAATGAGTACTATGCTGCACAAGCACTTAACTATATGTTACACTACACCTCATTGGTATTGTCATGTCACTGTAGAATCGTTCTGTTACATATGTGTTAATATGTAGACTGTTACACCGTAGAACACTTGTACAAATACTAATGATTTCCATGTTGCACGAGCACAGACACGTATGCTACACTACACATCATTAGTAGTGCCATGACACATTAGAATTGAAATCATTATATTATGTAATATGATTACGTAGTCTTTTCCTATTTATGTTGTAGTACTATGGATGATGTATTTGAATTCTTGAGATTTCTGAGTATTTTACTTCTGATGATATATATATCGGTGGTATGGGACTCTGTTATATATATACACATATAGTATCTCATTAATACAATCTATGCAAGTTTCTTATTCCTCACTTGATATTTTTATATGATGAATAAACGTCCACCATGAGGTTTGTGTTTTCTAATTTTAATATCCGGACCGAGTCTGTGGGTATATGGTTATGGATTTACAGTTTTATCCAGACTGAGTCGGTGGGGAAACAGTTGGATACATGGTGGACCTGGTCGAGACCGAGGGGCAGGATAGCCGCATTATAGGCGGGGAGCCTAACGAGGTGACTCGATTCCGGAGATAAAATGAACACGACAGTTATCCAGGGGATACTAATCGGGGTTCGACTTGGTACGACAGATATCCAGGGGATACTGATCGTAGCCAGGATATCGGGGGGCGATCATCCGTTGAGATGGTGTCGACGGTATCTGTATTTACGTATCGATGCTGGACACGAGAGATTTCGGATTTCGATGTCGATGCTGGACATCTATATGTATACTGATGTGATCATTATCTTGAGGTACACAGTTGGATATGTTTTATTGGATTCCACCAGGACTGATCCGGGGGACAGTACCTGCATGTATATTGTACAGATATTCATAGACCAAAAGGGAATACCAATACGAATAATAGATTCATGATGTTGATTCATATGACATTGAGATATTATACTTATTGCATGATAGTTAGTATTGCACCTTTGCATATCATATGGTATATCGATACAGATTATGATAGTACTATACTTATGACCTAGGTATCGTCATGCATTCTGATTTCTACTTTTAGATGTACTTTTATTCACTGAGTTGGCAACGCATCCCCGTTTTGCCACAGTTTCTTGCAGGTTTTACCGCTTGGATTATCAGCGGTTTGGGCACACATTCTTTTGGGGATTGATGGGTAAGTGAGTTGTTATTGTATCCTACTCACTCTTGATTATTCATATATGCTTGTATATAGCGGAAACTCCATCAACTTAGAAATGATATATTATGGACTTAGAAACGATGATTAGAGTAATATCTTGAGTTGTCGCACTCTTTGGAGTCGACTTCTGTTTTAAATTGTTTGGTTGCTCCATTGTTTGGACGTGGAGACTAGTTTCCGTTAGGATGCTATTTTATTATACTGTATCGGGTTTTTATAAAAATGCAAAGGAGGTGATGACAAGTTTCAAAACATCATAAGGGCTTTTCAACATACTTAGTTAAATTTAGATGTTATTTAAATTGATATTATCGGCTGATTATTTAAACCTCACCTCCAATATTTTTCAAAAAGGGTTTAGATTCCGGGTTTCAGCTTACTTAAACCGCGTCGATGTCTTCAGATGTCACGTGATTTAAGTGCCGGTCATGTGCCATATTTGGGTCGTGACAAGCAGAAATGCATCCTAGCTACTGCTTATATCATCGAAAGATTGCGCACCCTACTGAAGGGTACAATGCTTTTAAAAGATGGGGGCAGAGATATGTTGCTCACCGGCAACATTTTAAGCGGATGAAACGCAAAACTCGTCGGGAGCGAAAAAGTACGACCGAGGAGCTTAGAAGAACTACCGGCAACTGTCACATGGTTAACGCCGGGGGATCGCAAGTTCTTACCTTCGGGAGAGACTCTGACGAAGAAATGACTCTTGGCCCTCTCTTCAAAGAATCCACCTTAGGAAAAGAGGAAGAACCAAAGACCTGTGAAAATATTCAGCTGCGCAATCGTACGCTGCCCGAAAAGAATCTCGGACCCATGAACAAAAAAGATAAGGGAAAAGAAAAGGTCTCTGAATATATCGCCCTAGATGACCAAGTCATCAAAGAGTTGACCGCCAAAGACCCGCCGAAGAAAAATAAGGTGGATTACAACGTTCTGGCATACTTGAGGAAGCTACCCTCGCAGCTCAGCATTCTCGATACCCTTATGCTATCCAAAGAGGCAAGAGATTCATTGATCAAGGCGCTACAAGCGCCAGGGCAATTCCAAGCTTTCCTCGCCGAAGAAAAGATGAAGGACGAGCTGGAAGAAGTACATACGGCCGATATCACCTTCGGTGATGAAGATCTCCTCCTCGGGACGTGCGAGCACAACCGACCCTTTATGTCTCCGGATACTGTCACGATATCAAGATAGGAAAAATCCTGATTGACAATGGGTATTCCGTCAATCTCCTCAACGTGCGAGTGTTGAAGGAAATCTGCATGAGCGTTCAACACCTCGCTCGTGATAAAATCACCATCTCCGGTTTTGACTCCCAGTCATCACGGACTCTCGGGTCTGTGATACTGACGCTGCGCTTCGGGCTACTTGTCACGGATATTAAATTTCACGTCATTGACGCCAAGGCCTGCTATAACGCTTTGCTCGGCCGGCCTTGGTTACACGAGTACAACATCATCCCTTCTATACAACATCAGTGTATGAAGTATTTCAGGGATGGTCTCGAGTACACTGTGACGGGGGAGTTGAACCCATTCTCCGTGAACGAAGTCCGAAAGTATGAAGATGCAAAATACTTCTTACCAGATTTTGAGGACACAGAAAGATGTCACAGACCGAAGAACAAGGCTATCACCACTATTCCAGTCTTCGGGAGTGATACCGAGGAGGAGGAAGAGATAGTTTATTCAGGGCTGCCCCAACGAAACATCCCGGGACCGTCCGCCCCCATGTTGATCTTCGGCAGCGACTCGGAAAACGAGATTAACGCTATATTTTCCGCTCAGCCACCAATACAAGCCTTCGCTAGCGATAATCAAAGTTTGCAAATTACCATGGTTCCAAAAGAACATTACAAAGATCTCGATGCACTTAAAACTTATAGAGTGCAAGAACTGCAGACATTTTATGTCCCTCCCAGGTGAAAGGGTGAAGAGGCGATCCTATTCTACCAATCTGGGGAAACTAAAGTGGATAAAGAAATCTGGCACGGTGCCGATTCTACGCTCGACAGGCTCGAACCCATCCGTCTTCCTAGATATTACACGGAAGGCTTGAAAAGGCTATTGAAGCGTTAATGGGTACCCTTCAGACAGACTACTCGACAAGCTCGATTCTACAACAGGATTTGGGATGTCCCTGGAACTCAGCGCTAGTTACCCAACGGGAGAATGGAAACGATCGGGCCTGGATATGTTCAATCCAAAAGGCGAGAGCGAGTCTATGGCAGTTACGTTATACATGACTTCAATGAAGAAGAAGACATTCTGTTAAGAGAGATCGATCCTGAACCAAAACAAGGTCCTATCATCAAAATGTCGAGCCCGTCATTTGAAGAACGAATGGACAAGCTAGTAAGGGAAGTGGGTCAAAAGATCCGAGATGACCTTAACCGCGAGATGGCCATTTACGAAAAATCCAGGACACAGCGCCTCCTTCAACAGGCCGCGGGGAATGGCAATGCTCTTCCTTATCAACCCATCGTACGAAAGGCCCGACGCAGAGGCAAAAACAAATCAAAGAGTGGGAAAAGCGTTCATGAGCGACAAAGCAGGATCAAGAAGCCACGCGATCGGGAATCGAGCAATCCAGAATCATCTTTTATAAAAAAGATGGGTCGAGCATACTCTTTTCCTCAGAACAAAACACGGAAGATACTTGATCTCACCATAAGACATCAGATGATTACACTTCCGGGGCCTAAACATCCCGAGCAAGCCAACGAGGTCTCTCACCCAGACTATTGCTCTTATCACCGAGCAATAGGACATCCTCTCGAAAATTGCTTCACCTTCAAGAACTGGGTCGAAGACCAATATCAGGTCGGCAAGTTCGCTCTATCCAGCAGTTGGAGGATAAATCCGCCACAGAAGCACGAACCGAAAGTCGCACATACAGCAAGAGTAGAACCAGATCAACACCAGTCTTGGAAGCGAGCTCATACCTGTCACGTGATTACGCTATCAAAAGAAGAGCCCAAGAATATGGATGACCTCCCCTGGTGCTTCGAAAACAATGATGATGGGGTGATCTCAGAATTTCCACCGGCGCCGAAAGAGCTGGAAGATGGAATACATACCACTGCAGATGATCTCAAGAAAATTGATTTGGGAATGGCAAGTGACCCGCGACCGACATTCGTCAGTGAGCTGCTGTCTTAAGAAAGGGTGGCTACACTAAAGGACGTGCTTATGCAGCATAAAGATTGCTTCGTATGGAACTATTCCGAGATGCCAGGACTAGATTTGTTGTCCATAAATTGGCAATATCCCTGGACGCCAAGCCAATCAAACGAGCACCAAGGAGAATGCGGCTCGAGCTTGATATGAGTATCAACGCCGAGGTCAAGAAGCTGATCGACTCTGGCTTCATCCAAGAGGTGCAGTATCCTGATTGGATCGCCAACATCGTCCCGGTGATGAAGAAAAATGGGACGGTGCGCATCTGTGCAGACTTTTGGGATCTCAATAAAGCCTGCCCAAAAGACGACTTCCCAGTACCGGTCACCGAGCTAATGATAGACAATACGTCCGCTCACGAAATTTTCTCCTTCATGGACGGCTCGTCAGGATACAATCAGATAAAGATGCATCCCGAGGACCAGAAGCACACCGCTTTCCGGAGCCCTTTGGGTATATTTTGCTACAAGGTGATGCCTATCGGTCTAAACAACGCCGGTGCCACCTATCAGAGGGCCATGACGAAAATCTTCGATGACCTCATACATGAAATCGTCGAATGCTATATCGACGACCTTGTGGTGAAAAGCAAATCATACAAGGAACATCTAGAGCATCAAAAGATCGTATTTTAGCGCCTCCGGCAATACAACTTGAAGATGAACCCTCTCAAATGCGCGTTCGGAGTTTCCTCGGGCAAATTCCTAGGATTCATCGTCCGACACCGAGGCATCGAGATAGATCTGTTAAAAATTAAGGCGATTATAGAAATGCCCCCGCAAAGGACTCTCAAGCAATTGCGATCTCTCCAAGGGAAGCTCGCGTATATTCGGCGATTTATAGCCAATCTCTCAGGCAAGTGCCGTCCTTACAGCCACCTGATGAATAAAGGAACCCCTTTCGTCTGGGATCGCAAATGCCAAAATGCACTGGACAAAATCAAGCAATACCTGTAGAACCCGCCAGTGTTGGCTGCTCCGGTCAAAGGAAAGCCTCTCATTCTGTATACAACCACCCTTGAAGGTTCCTTAGGCGCATTATGGGCACAAGAGAACGACCAAGGGAAGGAGAGAGCCCTCTACTATTTGAGTCGAGTTCTACTGGGAACAGAAAGCAATTACTCGCTCATCGAAAAACACTGCCTGGAATTAATCTTCGCGATAACAAAGCTCAGGCATTATGCATTGGCGCATGAAGTCCGTCTCATATCGAAGGTGGATCCTCTCAAGTATTTGATGTCAAAGGACATATTGACGGGGAGACTCGCTAAATGGGCCCTGCTCTTAATGGAGTTCTCAATAACCTATCAGCCTTTTAAGGCAGTGAAAGGCCAGGCCATCGCCGACTTCCTCGCCGAGCTTCTGATACCTGACGATTCCCCCTTGAATTGCGAACTGCCAGAAGAACATGCGTTTGACACGATCGACGGAAGTGCTACCCGGTGGGAACTTTACTTCGATGGAGCATCTTCGATGAAGAAGCGCAAACAAAACACCCCTATAATAAAATCAGGGGTAGGCCTCATCTTCGTAACTCCACAAGGAGGGATAATGCGCTTTGCCTTCTCCTTAACAGAGCCGAGGACAAACAATGAAGCCGAGTATGAAGCTTTGATAGCAGGTCTCGAGATCGCCATCGATATAGGGATTGAGAACCTCCTCATATACGGAGACTCCCAACTGGTCGTTAGTCAAGTAAACGGCGACTATCAAACGTGCAAACCAGAACTGGTAAAGTACGGCGAGAGGGTACAGCAACTGTTGACCCAAATACCTTCCTACACCTTGGAAAGCATACCGCGTGCGAAAAATAGTAAAGCGGATGCATTAGCCAAGCTTGCTAAAGAATTGGCCGATAAGAACCTCGATGACGTAAGAATCATGGTACAAAGCCGTCGGGTTCTTGCACCGGCAGAAATATCTCCGGAGCCGTCCGAGGAAAAGGGAGCGACCGAGCAAATGACTCTACAAATAAAAGACCAAGAAACGGTTGAGAATTGGAGAGAAGTCTTTATAGACTACTTCAAATCCCGTCATACGCCTGAAGATGCGTCCTCAAAACATCAGCTCATGAAGCGAGCTCTATCTTTTGCCTTCGTCAATGATACTCTGTACAAGAGGTCATTTGATTCTCTGTGGTTAAGATGCCTGGGACCTGAAGAAGCAAAAAGAGTCGTCAAAGAAACTCACGACGGACTTTGCGGTTCTCACTAAGCCGGCCCGAGGATGAAGCTGAAGATTAAAAGGATGGGCTACTATTGGCCCACGATGATCCAGGACTGCCTCGAATACGCGAAGCAATGCCACTCGTGCCAGATTCACGGGGATTTTATCCATCAGCATTCGAATCCACTACATCCGACGGTAGCTAGCTGGCCGTTCGAAATGTGGGGAACTGACATAATCGACCCCATCGAACCAGCATCGTCCAGAGGACATCGATTCATTTTGGCGATAACTGATTATTTCTCCAAATGGGCAGAAGCAGTACCGCTGAGGGAAGTGAAGATGGAGAATACCCTCCATTTCTTCAAGATACAAGTCATTTATCGGTTTGGAACTCCACGACGGATCATTTCCGATAACGGGCCAGCCTACAGAAGCCACAAGATCAGCCGCTTCGCACAACAACACAACATAGACTGGAGATACTCCTCAGTTTATAATCCCCCGAGCTAACGGTCTAGCTGCGGCTTTCAACAAGACCTTGACGAAGATCGTGAAAAAGACGGTGTCCCGAAATAAGAAGGACTGGCATGAGAGACTGCATGAAGCTCTCTGGGCATATCAGACTACGTTCAAAACGGCCACGAACACAACGCCGTACGCATTGCTATTCGGTACAGAAGCAGTACTTCCCCTCGAAATAGAGCTACCCTCTTTATAAGTGGCAGTTCATTACGAGCTAACGAGCGAAGAGAATGCTCACCTTCGGCTCGAGGAGCTCGATGCCCTTGATGAAAACCGGCTCATAGCGCAACAAAATCTGGAGGCTTATAAAGAAAAGATGACACGCTCATACGAAAGATTGACTAGGCCAAGAACATTCCGCCAAGGCAAACTTGTGCTAGTGGTCAAAAGACCTATGATCCCCAATCATGCTAAACGAGGGAAATTCGAGCCGAATTATGAAGGCCCGTATATTATAGACAAAGTCTACCAGGGTGGAGCCTATGGACATGCATGGTGAAAGACCTTTCAGGCAAATAAACGGTCGCTTCCTGAAGAAATACTACGCTTGACGAGTCACGGCCTAGGTCAATGATAGATGACGACGACTATGTCCGCTCGCTATCTTCCTAAGCCTCAACTCTGTAAGTAGTAACCGGCTTCCTTTACAACGGACCGAAACGTCCTTAAACTAACAACGGACCGAAAACGTCCCTAAACTAACAGCGGACCGAAACGTCCCTAAACTAACAGCGGACAGAAACGTCCTTAAACTAACAGCGGACAGAAACGTCCTTAAACTAACAGTGGACCACAACGTTCTTAAACTAACGACGGATTGAAACGTCCTTAAACTAACAACGGATCACTATGTCCTAAAACTAGCCGTTGACCGAGATGTCGATAAACTACGGTGGATTGCAGCATCCCAAATCTGATACAAAAAAAAAAAGAAAGAAAAAAAAGAAAGAAAAATGGTATGTCCATAAGCAAAACGGGCACGGATGAAAACCCGAAAGGGCTCCGTAAGTAAAAACAGCAGGGCTGCCGGCGAGTCTTATTAAAACCCGAAAGGGCGCAACCTCGTTAGAATACAAAAAAGAGAAAAAAGAGAACAGTATGTCCATAAGCAAAATGGGCACGGATGAAAACCCGAAAGAGCTCCGTGAGTAAAAACAGCAGGGCTACCGGCGAGTTTTGTGAAAACCCGAAAGGGCGCAATCTCATTAAGAGACACTTTCAAGGTCCTCTCGACTTTGTAAGGAGAATCCACCTGCGTGAGATCCTTACGACTCACAAGGGAGCAACACACTGGGATCCCTACGATTCCTAAGGAGAAATTACACTTGCGAGATCCTCATGACTCGTAAGGAGAACCCTCTTATGGGACCCTCACGGCTCATAAGATTCAAAAGTCTTAAGCTACAGAGATCTGAACCTGTTCTTAAGCAGCCCCCATAACCTCTAATACTGCCCTACAAGTGGCTTAATGCCGACCCTTGTATACAATCTACGGGCGCGAATAAAAATTTCCCTAACAAAGTCCCATCCGTGACTAGGTATATGTTTACACGGTAAACAGCCCTTGTAAGTCCTTGTTTACCTCCGAATCACAGAGACGGGACCACGTAAGTCCGTCTTGCCTGAAATTCAGGGTAGATGCTAATTTGTGCTATCCGTCCACCTCTCCGAAGACGCTAAGTTGATTTATGGCACCATGTATCGAAGGTTTAAACGGATACGGCCGATATAGCAGACTTCGTCAGATTCCCCCTCACAGTGAGGGGTTTTTGATTGTGGGGATGCTCTTCCCTGCAGGCGCAAGCCCCGGCAGTTAATTACGCTACCGCATCGCAGTAGCAACTTTCTCCTTCTCCATTTGGTCACTTCATGTCGTGGGTGTTTGTTTTATGTTTGGCTGCCCGTGGATTGTATACGGAAACTAAGTTATATTATCGCCCATAGGGCGTGGACTAGTCCAAATCCGTATCTTTCTTAGATTTTGGTTTGGGGGGTTTGTGTTTAAGAATACGTTAGTCTCATTTGAGACTAAGATCAACTTAAACGTTTTTTAAGGATACGTTAGTCTAATTTTAGACTAAGATCAACTTAACGGGATCGTTTAGATCTAACAAAAGAGCAATTGGGCTTAATTGTTTAGTTTAGTGACATTGCGGTCGATAATTAGTTTAAGGACATTACGGTCCATTATTAGTTTAAGGACATCTCGGTCCACTGTTAGTTTAAAGCCATCGCGGTCGAGATTAAGGACATCATAGTCCGCGAATTTAAGGACTCCACAGTCCGTTGTTAGTTTTAAGACATCACGGTCGAGGTTAAGGACATCATAGTCCGTGGATTTAAGGACTCCACAGTCCAATGTTAGTTTTAAGACATCACGGTCGAGGTTAAGGACATCATAGTCCATGAGTTTAAGGACCTCACAGTCCGATATTAGTTTTAAGACATCACGGTCGAGGTTAAGAACATCATAGTCCATGAGTTTAAGGACCCCACAGTCCGATGTAATGTGTGGTTGTCGGCACCCGTCACCTCTCTAACGACGTTGAAGAATTACAACGACAGATATCAGAGGAGTAAAGAGATGTACCCTCGAACCGATGTGAATTGGTTGAAAGAGCATATGGGCTCAGTTCAATATAAGTTGAGAACTTATGGTCAGAATTGGGCTAAGTCCAATTAAAAATGTTTAACATTTTTAGTTGCTCTGGCTATCAAGCCTTTATTTGGGCTCAGCCCTTTTAATAATGCTAGGCATTGGGCTCTGACATTTTTGTCTTATATTGAATGCATAGCATTCATCAGAACAAAGTGTGTTCTTCCAGTGTGCCACGTGGCGCGTCAGGCGCTTTGCGCCAGTCAAAGAGCGCATTGCGCTTCAGTCGGGTAGAGCACACGAAGAGGACACGTTCGCGCTTAGCGCTAAGCGCTAGCTTGTTAGTGCATTGCGCTTTTAATTTATGAGCGCGTTGCGCTAGTCTTTTGGCACGTCAACGAGCGACATGTGGTGCGCTTGGCGCTGAGCGCCAGCCCATGAGCGCAGTACTCTGCTTTAAAAGCGCAAAGCACAGATTGTGTCTATGGTTGACACGTGGCGTGTTTTGGCGCTGAGCGCCGGTCCAAGAAGCGCAAAAGCGCAATTCATGAGTGCAAGGCACTTTTCAATAGCGCAAGGCGCATCTGATCAATTTTAAGATCAAAGAACAAATTTATGTTCTTCAAAAGAGGCTTTTTCCTCAAGATCCAAGAACAAAAGTTCTTGTTTTTATAAAAGGCTCTGCCTTTGTAGATCAAAAGATCTGTGAATGAAGTAAAATACTTCTTTTAGTATTTTATGATTAGATCTTTTGATCTTTTCCTTTTTATTAAAGACCTTGGTCTTTTTTCAGATCTATGATCTTTTTAGAAGATGGTTCTTCTTTTTACGAGATGTATCCATCTCTATTATTCAAGAACATAGTTCTTTTTTTACCTTGAAGATGAAGAAAAATCTTCTTTTTTCTAAGAGCTTTCTCTTCTTTTGCAGAAGGGTTTTCTCTCTCTTTTCTGTATTCTGTATATTTTAGACTTGAAGTCTAGGGTCCTTTATATAGGGCCAAATGATTTGTTAAATCAGTTTTGAGAGATCTTTCTCTAAGTTGATTTGGGAATATTTCCCACCGTTGGATCTTTGATCCTAAGGTTTCTATTTTACAGAAGATAATCTTCTTGTTTTAATAATGATTGAAAAATCTTTCCATAACAGAATTTTAGTTCTGATTAATTAATAATTTATTATTAGTAGATCTTTTGATCTGACGGTGGGGGAATTTTTAATTCCAGCGCTGGCGCACCTACGTTTGACACGTGGCGCGCAGCACAACTGCGCTAGCGCATATGTGTTTGACACGTGGCGCGCAGCGCAACTGCGCTAGGGTACCTGTGTTTGACACGTCACGCGCAGCGCAGAGCGCAGCGCAACTGCGCTAGCACACCTGTGTTTGACACGTGGCGCGCAGCGCAGAGCGCTGGATCTGAAGCGTTGCTTCAACTTTTAAATTTTGAATTTTGAAACAGAGTTTTGCTCTGATTGGGGGTGCGCTGCCTAGGGCGCAGCGCACCTGGTGCCAGCGCGTCTACGTTTGACACGTAGCAAGCAGTGCGCAGCACGCAGAATCTGAAGCGTTGCTTCAATTTTTGAATTTTGAAATTCAAAACAGAGCTTTGCTCTGATTGGGGGAAACAAATGCCCCCCACCGTTGCACTCATGTGGAGCACACGTGAGTGCAGCGGTGGCAACATCTGAGCCCTTGGATCAACTCAGAAGTTGAAAAGGCAGTTCAGTGTCTATAAATAGGACCTTTGGTCCTTTAGATAATTATCATCTTCTTCTTGAGAATTTTTTCTCAGAGCCTTGCTCTTTTGTTAAGAACTTTCAAAAGTCAGAACTCTTAGGTAAAATTAAAAAATTTAATTTTAATAAATTAGGGTTTTTACCCATTGACAGAGCCTTGCTCTTCATAGATCTTTGATCTAAAGAAAACCCTTTTAGGGTTTCATTAATAGAGCCTTGCTCTCATGAACCCATAGATCTAAACAGATCATTTCTTGGGGTTTCTTATCCCATGAATCAGAGCTTTGCTCTTTGATAGTATATGTGGATCTTTTGATCTTTGATGAAGAACTCTTAAGAGTTTTCTCATGGATCTTGAAGATCCTAGAATTTTTAATTCACAAAAATTAATTAATTTTAATTAATCTTTAATGGATTTTCCATCATCATTACAGAGCCAGACTCTTTAAGGAATTTTACTCCTTTATGACCAGAGTTTGACAAGTGTCACTATGTTATAGAGCTTTGCTCTCAAAGGGAGATTTTCTCCTTTTCCCGAGGGATTTCTCATTCAATGAGAAAATTATTTGAGGATCTCCTCATTAATTAACAGTCTCATCCAATGATGAGGCTGTTCTATTAATCGATGCATTGTCATCTGGATTTTGTGGGTCCCCCTTTGGTCCCCTTTCCACTGCATTGCAGTGTGGTACAAACTTTAAAGTGCCGAGTGTCAGAATTAAATTATAGTACTGACAAGCGAATTCTGTTCTTTATCGCAAGCGACATGTCTTCCGATCTCTCTTTCCCATTTTTCCATTCAGAGGGAGGATTCCCTGAGGCACCGGTGGACCGGGAGGTTCTCGCGCTTATCAGAGACTATGACCCAGAACACAAAAACCTTCACCTATGGGGTAGGTGGTATGACCAGATCATCAAAGGTCGTCAAAGCTTCTCCTGTGCGATGCCGTCCGAGCCGATCTTGTTGATTTCATATGCAGATGCACCCCCGGTGAACTATGCCGTGGAGGTTGTCAATTGGACTTCGGAGGGTCTTCTTCAATCTTCGATTGCCGCCATACCCATGCAGCTGCCGGCGGCTTTGGATACTTTAGGGCGGCGCATATGCCAGGGCGAGTCGTGCCCTTGGGGACAACCCTACAACATTGGGTTGACCCCTCGACATTCGGCCGGGTATTTGCAGTAGGCCGGGTACATTTTGTCAGCGAAGAAGGCGCACCTGCTGAAGATCGGTCTATACCCTGCGGTTTATGCCTCGCTATTCCAATATTCTGCTCCTCCGACATGGTGGATTAAGGCGTTCCTGGAGCAATGGAACATCCCAACCCATACCTTTCTTCTACTGGACAGAGAAGCCTCTATCCCCTTAGAAGAATTTGCTAAGATTTCCGGTCTGCCGGTGAAGGGGGAGCACTATGAGGAGCTGCTTCCTCCAGATGAATACGTTTTTGCCACCAAGCCGGTGGTGATGGGCCTAACGCTGGAGAACGCTATTCAGCACTAGTTTCCTAGTCTGATAAAGGTGCTGAACATGTACGAGAGCTTCTTCTTGGAATCCGGAGGTCGGGGGGTCAGCTTCGCAGACTTCATTGCCCGGTTTCTTCGCCCGAAGATTCTATCGCAACGAGGCGAAAAATTTGCCAAGCTCGACGACCCTTTAGCCTTTGGCTTGGACCGTCGACCAGTGCTAGAAAATGATCAGAAAGGCTTTTATCTTCCCGATGCCGCGATCATTCCTCTGTCAGAGATCGCCGCTCCGGGTATTGACGAAGAGGCTTTCTTTCTTGGGTTTCTGGGGCTGTGGTTGTGCTGGTTCACGCTCCTCATGCACCCTCGCTATATGAGGTCGTCTGTCTTCTACCCAGCACATAGAATGGTGGCTGGAATACAAGTGGCCATCGGGATTGCCGGGCTAGCCCACCTGTACCATGGTCTCAGCGTGGCGGCGGATACAACTGAACCGGGGGTGCAAGTCGCCAACTTCCTGATGCACTACTTTACTTCGTGGATGGAAATGCACGTGCTCGGGGTATTTGTCATTCATAAAAGACCCTCGTTTTTCGAGAAATACAGATTCCCAAGAATTATGCGGCTGGTCGACGCTTCTATCGTGAATCCGTCTCAGCGGGAGGCTAGGGGGTTGCTTCTTCGTCCGCCTACAGTCGGGGCCGGTATGTCTTTTACGGACAAAGTCCTGACAATCGGCCAGGAAAATTCCAAGACGGTGCTGGCATTGCGCGACAATTTTAAGGACGGGGCCTCCGTGTTGAAAGCCCGGGAGATTTTACATCTATACTCCATTAGGCCGGGCTTCCTCGTATTCAGGCAAAATGATGCGGCGCTTTTTATGAGGTACAACCCTCATCATTTTGCCCAGCAGCTGAGTGATAACCAGGGGGTTCCACTGGAGGCGTTTTTGGAAGAACCTGCTGCCACCAGAGAGGGAATACGGGGTGTGCTACATCACTTCATGCGCTTGAATACGGGCTCCCACTTCTTCATTAGCGAACCAAGTTGCATCCCGAGGGCCCTTAACGTATACGGGGCCTGGTATCAACACGCGATGTGTGCTGTCATCAGGGAAGAAAGGCAGCTGCTGCTCGATCGCAAGAGTGCGCCCCCTGCCGGCGATCGCAACATCCGTTTAAGGCGACAGATCGCTGTGCCCCCTTCGCTAAGAGAGGCTGCTGCAGCTGAGCCTCCATGTCTGCTAAGCCCCATGCATGGATTGCCCCGTGATCCTATGGACGTGCCATCGGCGCCCTGTGCTCCCGTAGAGACGGTAAACGTAGTTTCACCCGAGTCTGGTATGGGATTGGATATCGGGACTCGCTGTCCAAAAGTGCCCACGAAACGCAAGCTGGTGCTGGCTGCAACTGGAGCTCGCTCACAGAAGAAGAAAAAGAAGTCGCTTTTCTCTGCCGATGTCGTATTTGGTCAGGAGCCTCATGCTCCTTATAGTGAGGGCTTGAGCGAGTATGGGACAAATGAGGGCTTATTCATGCCGCCAGATGATACTGATCTGGCGGCTGCCATCGCAGCTTCCGAACGATTGGCAAGACGCGAAGAGGGGTTGGCTAACCTCGCGCGATCAAGTAATCATTAGTTGTATTTTTCTCCATTGCATCATACTTCTATCATTGTTTTTTCGACTAACGTTTTTCCTTCTTTAATAGGCATTTCTACCGAAGAAGCTCTCGCCGCCTCTCTTAAGACTTTTGAGGAAGAGGAACGACTTCGGGCATCCTTGGGCCTCGGTACATTTCGGTTCGCCATGTTTCCGCCTTTGTTTCTTATGAGTGATCTGAACCTTTCTTTGTCTTATCGCAGGGACCACGATGCCGATCCCTCAAGCTGATGCGGAAATTCTTCTCGGGCCAGCTATTGAAGTCCCGGCCTCTTCGGTACTGCCGAAAGAGGCCTTACTTAAACAACCGATGACGGAGGCCTTGACGGCTTCTGAGGTAACCCTGGATGTGGACGATGATGTCCTGTTGAAAAAGGATTCTAGGAGGTCTGCTTTGACGGCCCGGGAGGAAAGGAAGCGCCAGAGGCGCGCGGCAAGGGAGCGTAGTGCTGCTTTAGCTGCGGGAGCAGGTTCAAGCGCCATTACCCTTGCTGCTGCTCCTTCAGAGGAGTCTCCGGTTGCCTTGTCTACTGCTCACAGACGGACGGCACGCGTGGCTCGGGAAGCCAACGGTAAATCAACTCCAGGTAATGTGCCTTGAGGCTCTGTTGTCAAACTTTTAAGCTATCAGTTCTCATATATCTTATCTTTGCAGAGCCAAATCTTCCCGAAGAAGTGGTAGCGACCGCTGAGCTTGAGGGGGCGGTGGAGGAGGTAGCTGCTGAACCCGGGGCGACGGTAGGCATGTGGCCGTAATTGCTGGGTCCGAGGTAGTAGCTGACGAGACAGTCACGATTGCTATGCCCGAGACAGCTACCATTGCCGAGCCCGAGGCGGCGGCGGGTGAGACGGTTACCACGGCCGAACCTGAGGCAGCGGTGGATGAGACGGCTGCCATTACTGAGCTCGAGGTGGTGGCGAGCGAAACGGGTACAATTGCTGGGTCCGAGGTGGCCGCTCTTTCCCAAGAGTCGGGCACTGCTCCGATCATCGCTCTTCCTGCCTATGGTTCTTTGTCGTCTCCCGGCGTTGCAAGCATGACGACGGCTCCCATGGAGTCAGGGGACGAGGCGACGGGAGGTGAGACCACCCCGATGGAAGAGGGAGACGCCGTTGTTGTATCAAGTGACGCCCTTGTCAAGGCTCCGGCTGGCGACTCATCAGGTAGATTTTAGGTTACCGCCCTTCTTTTTATTCTGCAATTTTTCCTGACAAGGTTTATCTTGTTTCTAATGCAGGTGCGGCTAGTGCTGATGTCGAGCTACCCAAGGCAGCGCTGTCTGTTACCGCCCTGATGGTGACCACCTCTCTACCTTCTCTCGCACCGTCGCAAATGCTGGAAGGTATGGATTTGTGACCATCAGTCTTATCTCTCGGCTGTATAATTCATATACTGACATTGCGTTATCGCGTTTTTGCAGGAGTCCTTTTTGACCGCTTGTACCAGGTGTTGCATCCCCACTTCTCCTTCCCGTCGGAGATTGCTTCATCCAGTGGCGCTGGTGAATACAACTTTCAGTTAATGCTCTTTCTTTTTCCGTCAATGAAATCATTTCTGATTCTTCTTTTCCTTGATTGCAGTACTACAGATTGAAGTAGGATATGAGAGGCCAGTTGCGCCACTGGTCCTCCCGGCTTTGCCACCCGCTGCAGCTTGTATAATAGTAAATCCCATTTTTCATGAATCTTTTATATTTCTTGATCCATCATCTGATTGTGATTTGTTTTGCAGCAGTCATTTCAACTCCAGCCTCTTTCGAATCTCGCATTATGATGCCGGCAGGTCCCTTCTCCAGACGTCCATCCTCAAAGGGTGCTATGACGAGTCTGCGTATGCTGAATACGTCGAGGAGCTTGATGCGGAGGCTCCTGCATATGCCGTAGATTTCACTGCTGAGGTCAATCCGATGCTGGTGACGCTTGTAAATTTCCATAATGAAGGCATCGTCGAGTCTTAGGTCAATCACTGCAGGAAGATCGAGACTTGTCTGCATCAGCTTGAACTTATGCGTCTTGCCCCTGTGACTCAAGCTTTGAACTCCCAGCGGGTCGCATGGGTCGAGCAGAGTGCGTCCTTCCTCCGCCATTTCGAACAAGAAGCGACCCTGAGGCGGAAGGAATGTGCGGAGGCTTCCGCCGAGTCTGTCCAATTGCGTGCCCAGGTCGAAGCGAACGTCGCACAACTGAGAGCTGTCTTTGACACCTTGCAGAGATGCATCTCGGACGGGCTTGTATTGAGACAGAAGCTCGACTCTATCGAGCGGGTTACGCAGAGTCGTGTAGCTGCCCAACCGGAAATCGATGAGAAGATTTCATCCTGCTTGTAACAAAGGACTCGAATCGAAACGGAGCTGGCCACGGCGGCTGATCATGAGAAGGCACTAAAAGAAGTGCGAGAGCAGCTTACGGACTTGTTGAAAACGCTTCCTTCTCAGTAGCTGCCTTTGTATCAATTATACACTTGTAATCTTTGAATAATATGTATCCATTTTTTATTCTTTTATATGATGTATCTTGTATTCAATTGAGTTCATGAATAAAGACACATTTTTTTATTATATTGCTGCTTTCTTCTCTGCTTTCTTCTCCCTGCTGTGTTGTTATCATATGATTTTAGTAAGTGCGGTCTGTAGATAGTATATAGCTGTCAATCTTGGACTCTTTGTAAGGTGGCGATGGCTTAGAAAACAGGGTTAGGATCTTTCACCTAAGACTTTTCAACTTTATGAGCCGTGAGGGTCTCATAAAGAATTTTCTCCCTACCGGTCGAGAGGATCCTATAGGTGTAATTTCTCCTTAAGAATCGTGAGGATTCCTAAGTGTGTTTTCTCTTGAAAGTCGTAAGGATATCACAAGAGAATTTACTCCCTTACGAGTCATGAGGACGCGCAAGTGATGGATGAAGTTGTCCTTATCCGCATTTCACGGAGTCAGGGGTTGCTCTGGATGCTTCCCACGGGTTCACTGCCGTGTTCTGCGAGGACAAGACTCCGCTCTGGACGTTTTCCAGGATACCGTAGTTTAAAGACATCGTGGTCGAGGTTAAGGACATCATAGTCCATGGATTTAAGGACTCCACAGTCCGTTGTTAGTTTTAAGACATCACGGTCGAGGTTAAGGACATCATAGTTCATGAGTTTAAGGACCTCACAGTCCAATGTTAGTTTTAAGACATCACGGTCGAGGTTAAGGACATCATAGTCCATGGGTTTAAGGACCCCACAGTCCGATGTTAGTTTAAGGACATTACGGTCGAGGTTAAGGACATCATAGTCCATGGGTTTAAGGACCCCACAGTCCGATGTTAGTTTAAAGACATCACGGTCGAGGTTAAGGACATCATAGTCCATGGGTTTAAGGACCCTGTAGTCCAATGTTAGTTTTAAGACATCACGGTCGAGATTAAGGACATCATAGTCCGTGAGTTTAAGGACCTCATAGTCCAATTTTTGCTCTGGATGCTTCCTACGGGTTCACTGCCGTGTTCAGCGAGGACCAGGCTCCGCTCTGGATGCTTCACACGGGTTCACTGCCGTGCTCTGCGAGGACCGGGATCCGCTCTGGACGTTTTCCACAGGGTCAGGAGTGACATAATCCGCGTTCCACATAGCCAGGAATTTTGCTCTGGATGCTTCCCACGGGTTCACTGCCGTGTTCGGCGAGGACCAGGCTCCGCTCTGGATTCTTCACACGGGTTCATTGCCGTGCTCTGCGAGGACCAGGATCCGCTCTGGACATTTTCCATAAGGTCAGGAGTGACATAATCCGCGTTCCACGTAGCCAGGAATTTTGCTCTGGATGCTTCCCACGGGTTCACTGCCGTGTTCGGCGAGGACCAGGCTCCGCTCTGGATGCTTCACACGGGGTCATTGCCGTGCTCTGCGAGGACCAGGATCCGCTCTGGACGTTTCCCATGGGGTCAGGAGTGACATAATCCGGGTTTCACCTAGCCAGGAATTTTGCTCTAGATGCTTCCCATGGGTTCACTGCCGTGTTCGGCGAGGACCAGGCTCCGCTCTGGATGCTTCACACGGGGTCATTGCCACGCTCTGTGAGGACCAGAATCCGCTATGGACGTTTTCCATGGGGTTAGGAGTGACATAATCCGCGTTCCACGTAGCCAGGAATTTTGCTCTGGATGCTTCCCACGGGTTCACTGCCATGTTCGGCGAGGACCGGGCTCCGCTCTGGATGCTTCACATGGGGTCATTGCCGTGCTCTGCGAGGACCAGGATCCACTCTGGACATTTCCCATGGGGTCAGGAGTGACATAATCCGTGTTTCACGTAGTCAGGAATTTTGCTCTTTATCCGGATTTCACGGAGTCGGGGTTTGACTCTCGGTCATCTATGCACCGACGAGTCATGGAACTGGGGGTTGCCGCTGTTCCGCTTTGCTTGATGTTGTGTCCGTTGTAATAAGACGAATGTCAAGATCATCTCTAGGCTGTCTATGAACCATTGAGATTTGGCCTCTCCTTCTGATGAAGCTTAGGGAGGAAGGGTGTGATTCCTTCTTTGTTTGCGCCCCTGGATTGTATACAGGGATTGACATGATATCACCTGTAGGGTAAAGATTTCATTTTTTTTTATTTCTTTCCGCGATGCTCTATCATTTCATCTTTTATATCGCGAAGGTCGCGATTGCCCAATCATTTCGGCTATTTTTTTTATTTTTACTCGCTGCTTTTTATTGCGAGTTGCCCAATCATTTCGGCTATTTTGCATGCATATATTTTTACTTGCTGATTTTGTCTGCAAGTTGCTCCATCATTTCAGCTATTTCATATGTGTCACGCCCCGCTTCCCAGAGTACGCTAAGATGGGCACGTGACATAGCCAACCATGCTACCTGTGGGTAGGAAGTATCCATCCACAGTCACATTACGGCTGTAGAGATATCAAGAACAAAATATAACTATCTAATACATGTCCATAAGCCAAGATAAATGAGTCAAGAATAATAAAAATGCGGAAGCAAAAGATCCAATATAAAATAACTGGAATGTATGTCCCATAATGCGGGCTCACATCAGGAATAAAAATGCAGAAAAGTAAAAGAACTAACTACTACTGAATCCTCACTGCTCAGCCTGCTGGCTGAAGTACTCCTACTCGGACTGCAGCAAAGGTACGGAATCTGGGCCATGCAAAACCCAGATGTCAGCGCGTCATGTCATCAAGCAATAAAATATAAACAGGGTAACAAGCAATGCAAATATAATCATGAATGGTAAAGCAGGTGTAACAGCAATATAAATCAGGGCAGTGTAGGGTAGTGTGCAGTGAGTAACCTAAACTGGTCTATTGGGTTAACTACTCTTAAGTCTTGAAATCAATTTAATGAATCATCGATGTAACTCAATAGTATCCCGTGCGTACCCGGGACCACGGTCAAGATTCTCGGGCTGAATCCGAGACGTGCCGCTAGGCAGTAAAAGGTAGCATGTACAGATGAGTGATGTCAGCATCATCACTCCGGGGCTAGCCTAGCCCGTAAGACTGATCAGAACAGGTATCGAACTGTCGAGTTACAAGTCAGGTTTCATCATTGATTTCCCCATACCCCAAGTTATATGTGTTCAAGTCAGGTATTTAAGTAATCAAGAACTAATGCCAACACAGGAGCAGGTAGGTACAGGTTTGTCTGGATAGACAACAGGAACGGTACGTAAGGACTACATGTCAGGTTTGTTGGCATTAGGCACAAGATCAGGTAACAGGTCAAGCCATGGTACATCAGGTCAAGTCAAGTAGTGTACGGTACCATGTCGGGTCAAGTAATATGTGTGTAGCAAGTCATGTCAGGGTGTAAAAGATATCATGTGCGTGCTCATAATCAACTAACATAATAATGGTTATAAATAAACAAGCATGGTATCAACAACCCAACAAATTAGCACATGTAATAGGTTAAGCAATATGCGCAGATTAAACTACTTAGCTGTACGGTTACCCGTTTGTGTTTAAGAGATGGTTCCAACATTATATGAATGCAGTATGGTAGATATGAATGTTAAAAAAATCAGGTTAATAAGTATTAAGTAATCTAGGGATGCGATGACATGTAATAATATGTTCAATGGATGCAAATGTAACTAAAACCGGTTAAAAATGCATACGGATGTCCGATAGGTTAATACTAGAGAAAAGGTTATCATGGCTATAAAACAATTGTGAGCATGTGATCTAACATATACATGTGATTACTAGGTATAGTCAACTAGATACAACAATTAGGTTTCAAGTTCTAGATCAGAAAATATGTAAACGGAACGTTATGCGGTTAACTTGAAATTCAAGACTTTAGATTCTATCTAGAGATTTAATAGGAAAATAGATAAATTAATAGGAATAGTTTGAATAGCATCTAGCAAGTTTCACTTGCCTCGACGGACCGCGATACGGAAAACTGAACGTCTCGCGTCGGCAGAAAAAGCCGCGACGCGCGCACGGTACACGGAAAGAGTCCAAACGACGAACAGTGGAATCACACGGGTCAGAGGTCCTCGTTGGATCGTCGGGGATCGTCGCCGGCACAGTCGGATTTCGGCGAACCAGAAAACAGTAAACATTACAATAGACAAGAGATGCATGGAAAAAGAAGCCAGAAGAATGAAAGAGAACAGATGGGATTGATGAAAGAACTTACTCACTGGACTGCAAGGGGTGACAGCGTCGTCAATGAGTCGTCGACGGAGCTCCGATGATCAACAGAAGCACCCTTTATTTTTTTAACAGAAAAGAAAATTTAAATAAAGAAGAAGAGAAAGAAGAAGAAGAAGAGAAGGATGAGGGAGAGAAAGGTTGCTCACTGGGTTTGGGAGACGGCTGTGGTTGCAAAGGTGGCAGTCGTCGGCAAGGATCTCCGGCAAGAACGAAGGTAATGCAGTGCGCGTTTCTAGGTTACAGGGAAGCATCGGGTGCTCGGGTGCTAGGGTTTGGTGTAGGTTGGGATTTAGATGTAGGGTTCTGGCGTTGGAGGGAGAGCAGAGGAGAGGGAGGAGATGGTGATGGTGATAGGAGATGGCCGGCGGCAAAGGAACGATGGGTTCCTGAGTTCGCTGAAGGGTGTGTGTGCAGGGGAAAGAGACTCTGGACGAAGAACGAGAATAAGAAGATGCAAAGGAGGAGAAGAGGAGATGCTGAGTCTCTGTTTGGGTTTGATGCAGTTAGGGTTAGGGTTTACACGAGGCGGTGGGTTTCTTTAAAGGAGAGGAGAAACTGCGGGGGTTTTTAAAGGAGGGAGAAGGAGAAAACATGAAGGGAGGTGACCAGATCTGCGAGCGGTAATGGGAATCGAGGAATACACAGAATTCACGAGAGGTGAGAGAGTGGGTGCGAGAGGAGAGAGAAAGAGAAGGGAGAGAGAGAGAGCTGCGTCGCTAGAGAGAGAGAAAGAAAAGGAGAAAGAAAGAGAGAGAGATATGCGCACGTGGGCCAGGGGAAAAATAGAAAAGGATTTGATTGGCTAAAAAAAAAAGAGAGAGAAGTTTAGTGGTGGAGTCCAGGTGCACGCAGAGGGAAAACTTGATTGGCTAGAGAAAGAATTTGTTTTGGGAAACATTTATTAAAGATTTTATTAGTATTCTAAAAGAATCATTCTAGGCTGGGGAAAGGAAAATAGAGATGGGGCCCAGTACAAAACTGTTAGTGTTTATGCCCTAGAAGGCCATTACTGTATCATACTAGTTTGTATATTACTTAATGGAAGCTTGGGATATTCACATGTATATAACAGTCTTGCTAAACATGGTAGTATGCTACTTGGTTTTTCTATCTTAATATGTGAGTATACGTATTGATAGAGCTCTTAGGATCTTGTTTGACTACCAGCGTTGTGATGGCAGTCACACTAGTGGGGGCTGGGTAGTCTACAAGCACATCCTTATTCAGGTCCCTGGTCGTTGGATTATTGAGACAGAGCATCGATACTCCGGAGTAGACTAGTGTGTACGCTTCTCATCCCAGTTGGGGAGATGGTCTGTCCCACAGCCGTCAGTACGTCGTACTGGAGATAGTATGCAGGTGCTCGTTAGGTTACGGGTACACCGGACATGACTCACAGGGAACTGTTGGTTGGTTTTATACCAGTCGTCAGTGAACAGTTCCCAGGTGACATGAGTACAGCATAGTCCGCAGACTTGACACTGCTACTTCGCCTCGAGTGTGTCCCACTGTTCTTAGATTGCTACCCTACCACGGCTCAAAGGAGTCGTGCAAACAGGTAGCAGTTGGGTGCAGTCCCGAGCACTTGGAGGCAGTGGCGGTTAGACAGGATTCGTCTCTCCCGGTATTGGGAGTTGATATCGCGCTGTGTCAGAGAGCCATTACGCAAAGTCCCTGGCCAGGGCAAGCGAGATTTGCTGGTAGGTTCCAGTAGTTTCTCAGGGTGTAATGGGCTTCCCTCCGACACGACTTATACCGCTATTAGGGGACTGACGCTTGCCGCCCCTAGGCCCGATATGCGATAGTCTTGGACGAACGGACCGGACTGTATGGAGATTGTCACATCAGACTCAGTAGGAGTTCGGATGGGTTCCCTCATCGGCCTTCTTATCGACATCTACCTGGGGACCGTTACGTACAGCTAGTGCCGCTTGCAGTCTGTGGTTAAACCCACTGCCAGCGTAGTAGTCGAGTCTCTAGAGTCCCACACAGAGAGTTTCCCTACTCCAGGCGAAACGATATAGAGGTTGTATGGTTTTACGACAAGGGTTCGGACGCATACGTGCGTTTACGCGCGTACGATTTTCGGACAGTTTTTACCAGTCGGCTTTGGTTTAAGCCAGTTACTGGTATCCGGTTATTGGATTTATACAGTCTAAAGTTTTTCCGTATTTTTGCGGAAAGGAGGGGCGTTCTCGTAATTGCGCGAGAAGCTTCTAGAAGATGGTGACTAAGGAGATTTAGGTGGCATATGCAATGAATGTGATTAGTGAGTCATATGGATGATTCATCCATGTCATTAATGCATGATAAATGCTTAATGACTCATGGAGTGAATCATCACTAGATATTATCAAGCATGGTTGCTAAATTCATTTCTTATTCTTTTCTTGATAAAAGAAATGCTTGATATATATCATGTTATCTCACTATTCTCATATCATTATCTTTATCATCTTCTCTCTCCTCAAGCTCTCCCTCTTCAAACACTAATCCTCCCCTCTCATGAGTTGAGTACAAGGATTAGTAAGACTACTTAATCCATAACCCTCTCTATATTTCACCTAGCTTCTTTGATTAGCACTTAAAGAAGTTTAGTTGCCTCAAGTTTAGAGGCTAAGCTTGGAGTAAAGCTCTCGGGTGGATCGTCTACTACTTCGAGAAGGCCGAGGAGGAAGAGGAGTTCACAAAGACGAAGGACACGATTCGTTAGGTATAATCCCTAAACATAGTAGTATAGAAACTCTATGTTTTAAGTTAGTTATCGTTTAGCTTCGATTCAAGCGGTTAGTCGATGTTTGTTCACTAAACAAGTTCGTTTTTGAAAATTCCGCCTCCCCACAAGTATTGGGGTGTTGTACATCGACTTACAGTGGTATCAGAGCCTCGCTAAACAATAAATAACTTATTTTCAAATTTGTATGAATTTCGAACGGAAAAAACGAAACCGGAAAAGCCCGAAAATATCAGTTTCTGTCGATTTTTAAATGAAGTCCAAAAATTTTTCAAGGATGTTCAGAAAGCTTAAAATGACATTATTAGAACACACAAAAAATTTGGTCCCCTGAATCGCCTACGGCGCCGCGGAACCGCGACGGATAGCACCGATCCGCCGCGCTTCCGCCGCCGAGTTGACGATTCAGGGACCCATTTTTCTTGTGATGGTTCTCTGTGATATTTGGGATTTTCTGGTAATTTTTAATTTTGCTCAGGTTTCAAGTTTACAGAGAAGTATTGGAGCAATATTAAATGTGTTTAATCGATCGAAATTATACAGTATTTGCTTATTGGATTATATCTGTGATTGTATAATGTGTTCGTAAACCTCCCCTAACTGCTAGTATGTCAGTTGGCAGGGGGTTGCACATTTCTGAAATGGATTTTATCTGTTTGTGCATATGAACTGTGTTGGACTGTTGTGATGTATAGCCGGGGTTATGTGATGGGTTATTATTTAATTCATTTGATGTAAATGTAATTTGTTGTAATATTATTTTGCGGGGCACATCCAGGTTGCGGTTGTAGCCACCGTTGTATTATTTCATTTTACTGTTTTTGCTCCTAGGACAGACCCAAGGTGGGGTGCACAAACTGCCGGGCGGGTAGTTTGCCGTACCCGTTGGGGTCTTGGGTGGGGTAATGGCTACTCATCACAACTGTGTAATCCGTCTTTTGTTGCAGGCTCGAAACAAACACGGATTACTTGCAAATCCAATAAAGTTCATCTGTGATCTGGAATGCCTATTATTGCGTCTGACGAATGTACAATATCTATATATGATAGCTATTTAGACGTCACTTATGTTTTACACCCGCGCTAGCCCAGCCTCCGCTCTGTCGTTAGTTAAGTAACCTAACGGGTGATGACGGGACCCCGTGGCGAATGCGGATGGCATAAGAGGACGTTGTATTTTCGTTGTTTTCTGCAATGATAGGTTAATGATGGGACGCATTATCTATAATGCAAAGAAAAACAAACCAAAGTTTAAATCGTTGGAACAGTTTAAAAGAAACCACTCGGTTAATTTTAAAACAGATATTTTTAAATGCGGAGACTTAACCACTCCTTTTAAAAGCTATCAGGTTCCTTCGGTTATATCAAGTTCACTACGTTCACGGTTTCGCCAAAATCAGTCGTAGCCCTCCGTCATTTCTTATGGATGGTCAGTAGTATTCAAGCTATGCTTGTTGGCTTACGTCAAGGCATAGTGTTTGGTAGCTGCTGGGGTATTCATTTGTTGCATAGATAGATGTGTTGGTTTGGGACAGTCGTATTACCTTGTTGGCTTACGTCAAGGGTATATACGGGTGGGTTCAAATTAACAAGATAATGATGGGCAGAACTTGACATGTGACTTATGATTTGTTGGCATACGTCAAGGTCATAAGAGCATGGGGCAAAAAAAAAAACTTATATCGGGAATTTCTAAAGAAACTGAAATTTGCAAAGAGATGCATACCATTTGGAGTTTGATGAATGTTGGTAGGATTCCTTCAACATTATCATACGATGATATTTGGATCCCGATCCTACTGTGAGTATATGCTACTTATCAGGATATTCGTCACTTAACGATCAATGCTATAAACCTAGTAGGTGTCCAGAAAAGTGTCAGCGGGGTTACGCCCCCAGAGAAAAGAGGTTATTTAATTAAGGAACTTCGCGAAAGCGTTGGAAAACCTCCCTCGAAGTACCGACACCAGCCTGGCTGAACGGTTAAGCAAGTATTGTACAGTGAGAATAGTCCTGGCTAATTCTTCTTTTATGGTTTGAGGAAGGATTCGAGAAACAGTGGGAGCCATCCAGTTTAGATAAACTAAAAACCACTCTAAACTTGCAAGAGCATCATGCTAAAGAGTTTTCTTCTCTCTCTCCTAATTGCAGCGACCCTGAAAATGACTGGACTTAAGTTACTTTTAGAGAAAAATATACTGACAGGGCCAAACTATAAAGATTGGCTGCGGAATGTCAAAATGGCTTTGACCTATGACAAATTGGGGTACATCCTCACCGCTACGGCACCTGCTGTCCCTGGTCCGAAATCCAGCAATGCGGATAAGGAAATCCGCAAAACCTGGGATTTAGATTGCGCGAAAGCCAAGTGCATCGTGCTTGCCTCAATGAACAATGAACATCAGAGGAGGCACGAGGATATGACCCTAGATGGCATATTTCTCCATACAAAGAAACTTTATGGAGAGCAATCTCGTATAGCAAGATACGACACCTCTAAGAACTTGTTTCGAGCGAGGTTGACTGTCGGGTCATCGGTAGGTGAACATGTCCTAAAGATGATCGGCTATATTGAAGAGCTCGCAGACCTTGGGACGACTTTGGATAATGAGCTATATACAGACCTTATTCTCCAGTCCCTTCCTCCCACCTACGCCCAGTTTATCCTGAACTTCAACCTTCAAGGAAAAGAAGTTGAACTTCCGGAACTCCTGAACATGTTAAGGAGTGCAGAGGGCACCTTGCAGAAGGCAAGGGAAACACTCGCTATGTTTGTTGGCGGTGCATCTTCTTCCGGGTCCAAGGCTAGGGCCAAAGGAAGGAAGAAGAAGGCCGTCCCCAGACCTAGAGGAGGTGTTAGTAAGGTGGGAGGGAAGGGAAAGAAAAAGTTTGCGGTACCAGTAGTGGGCCAGGATGAGTGCTTCCATTGTCACAGGAAAGGGCACTGGAAGAAGGATTGCAAGGCGTGGAACGCCAAGAACCAGGAACCGAAGCAAGCTGTGGCTTCGACTTCAGGTGTGTTTGTAATTGAGAATTGTCTGTCGATCAACTCTACTTCCTGGGTATTGGATACCGGATCAGGATCTCATATTTGCAATTCATTGCAGGCACTGAGAAACCGTAGAGTGCTGAAGGAAGGTGATATGACCCTAAAGGTTGCTAACGGAGCTAGCGTGGGAGCTGCGTCCATCGGGGATTATCACCTAGGATTGACGAGTGGACACATTTTGGTTTTACATAACTGTTATTTTGTATCAAGCTTAACGTGTAATATCATATCAGTTTCCTTGTTATCAAATAAAGTTTATGATTTCACGTTTGTAAGAGATGTTGTTAACATCCATCTTAATCATGGTTTGATTGGGTCAGGTACACTAAATAACGGTATATATGTTTTAAACCAACTCCAAATTTTCAATGTCCAGAACACACTAGAAAGAAAGTCTCCAGATTTAAATAAAGCTTTCTTATGGTATTGTAGACTGGGTCACATCAATGAGAGAAGGTTGACTAAGTTACATAGAGAAGGATATTTGGACTCGTTCGAATATCAAACTTATGACACTTGTCAATCTTGTCTCAAAGGAAAGATGACAAAGACTCCATTTACTGGACAAGGAGTAAGAGCGAGCGAGCTCTTAGGACTCATCTACAGCGATGTATATGGTCCAATGTCTACACATGCGAGGGGTGGTTATTCCTACTTCATTACTTTTACAGATGATTTCTTTAGGTTTGGACATGTCTTCTTAATGAAGCATAAATCCGAGGCCTTTGAGAAATTCAAGGATTACAAGAGTGAAGCGGAAAACCAAACAGGCAAAAGTATTAAGACAATAAGATCTGATCGAGGTGGAGAATACTTAAGTGCCGAGTTCCTAGGTTACCTAAAAGAGAAAGGAATTCTCTCTCAGCTTACTCCTCCATACACTCCACAGCACAACGGTGTATCGGAGAGACGGAATCGAACCCTATTGGATATGGTACGATCCATGATGAGTAATGCTGAGTTACCGCGATCTTTCTGGGGTTATGCGCTAGAATCAGCGACATATCTTTTGAACAGAGTTCCAACCAAAACTGTGCCTACCACACCATATCAGATATGGAGTGGGAAGAAACCCTATCTTCAGTACCTGAAGACATGGGGATGTCCAGCTTTTGTAAAAAAGCAGCATCCGGACAAGCTCGAGGCACACTCAGTAGAGTGTAAGTTTGTGGGATATCCAAAGAACTCTATGGGATATTTTTTCTATTATGCAGAGGAACAAAAGGTTTTTGTTTCTCGTCATGCCCGCTTCTTAAAAACTGAATTTTTAGAAAATCAGAAGAGTGGGAGCGTAGTAGAACTGGAAGAAATTCCAGAACCACAAACTGCTACTGAAAGTTTGGTAGAACCAGAAGTTCAAGAAGTACAGGACATTCCCGCACCCCTCCGCAGGAGTAGTAGGCCGTCTCATCCGCCTGAGAGATACTACGGTTTTCTCATAGATGGGGATAGAGAGGATTGCATCATAGATGATGATGAACCTACTGACTTCCAGCAGGCCATCCAGAGCGGCGACTCGGTACGATGGCTAGATGCAATGCGGACCGAAATGGAGTCCATGTACACCAACAAAGTATGGACTTTGGACTTTGCTCCAGATGGGGTAAAACCCATAGGATGCAAATGGATCTTCAAAAAAAAGATTGGTGTGGATGGACAGGTGGAAACCTATAAGGCTAGACTTGTTGCAAAGGGTTTTCGTCAAAGACCTGGTTTGGACTATGACGAAACTTTTTCTCCAGTGGCTATGCTCAAATCCATTCGGGTCCTTCTTGCTATTGCTGCCTTCCATGATTATGAAATCTGGCAGATGGACGTAAAGACGGCTTTTCTGAATGGAAATTTAGAAGAATGCGTCTATATGGATCAGCCAGAGGGTTTCAATCAGAGTGGGAGCAGCGGGAAAGTATGCAAGCTGCTTAAGTCCATTTATGGACTAAAGCAGGCATCGCGGAGTTGGAACATCTGTTTTGATGAGACAGTCAAAGAATATGACTTTATCAAAAATCCAGATGAACCGTGCATATATAGTAAAGTTGTAGCCACGTATTCCTCGTCTTGTACGTGGATGACATTCTATTGATAGGAAATGACATTCCTATGCTACAATCTGTCAAAGGATTCTTGTCACACAGGTTCTCCATGAAAGACCTGGGTGATGCCTCTTACATTCTGGGGATCCGGATCTATCGTGATAGATCCAAGAGGATGTTGGGACTTTTGCAGTCCAGGTATATCGACATTATACTGAAAAGATTCAGTATGGAAGATTCTAAGCGCGGTAATCTACCGGCTTGTCACGGAATCACCCTCTCCAAAGAGATGTCTCCCAAGACTGATTTGGAAAGGGAACGCATGTCTATTATACCCTACGCTTCTGCGGTGGGCTCTATAATGTATGCGATGTTGTGTACCAGACCAGATGTAGCTTACGTATTGAGCGTGGTAAGCCGGTATCAGTCAGATCCAGGGGAGAAGCACTGGATAGCAGTAAAGAACATTCTCAAGTACCTGAGAAGGACTAAGGAGATGTTCTTGGTTTACGGCGGAAAAGACCTCAGGTTGGAGGCCTTTGCTGATTCCGGCTTCCAGAGTGATAAGGACGATTCCAAGTCTATGTCGGGTTATGTCTTTACCCTCAATGGAGGGGCGGTGTGCTGGAAGAGCTCCAAGCAGGACACCGTTGCTAACTCGACGATGGAAGCGGAGTATATAGCTGCTTGCGATGCCGCAAAAGAAGCAGTCTGGATGAAGAAGTTCCTAACAGAACTTCAGGTGGTTCCTACCATAGTTGATCCAATACCTCTGTATTGCGACAACAACGGAGCTATAGCTTTAGCGAAGGAACCAAGGTCCCATCAGAAGTCCAGACACATCTTGAGGCGGTATCACCTCTCTCTTTTTGAGTTGTAGGAGGCCTTTTTGCATAAAATTTCTTTTGTAAAACCCCTCTCTCTTTTTCCTCAGCCCTAGGACAGCCCCACCTTGTGTGAGACCAGAAATTTCTGGCCTCATTTCTTGAGTTGCCTTCTTGAGTTGAATTTGATAGTTTATGGTATTAATTTAAATATAATGGATAAAGTATGATACATTGACTTTTGTGGACTTGACCATGACTTTCCCCACTTGCCCACACCCTCCCCCATTCCTCCTCTGGCCGAAAATCCTGCACACCCTCTTCTTCCTCTCTTTTCTTTTCATTTTCTTCAATTTCTTCAAGAAAATACATCAAAATCCATGATTTAATTCAAAAATCCAAACAAAATCCTTAAGCTATCATTATCCTTAGCCATTCTTGCTTGGATCTTGGTGTTGAGGCCATCAATTGGAGCAAAATTTTCTTGCTTGATCCATAGATCAAGAGGTATAATTTCTATCATGTTAAATTATTTTGTTTAAGTTTCTTATGTTGTATGGTTTAGTGTTAATTTAGTGTAGTTTAATCTAGTTTTCTTAGGTTTTGCTTGAAAAATCTAACTAGGGTTTGAAAGCCATAATAGTTAATTAAGTTGTTTTATAATTAATCTAGTTGTTAATGAACTAATCTATATGGTTACCTTGTTATGTAGTCTTTTATTTTTGTTAATTTAGTTAACTTTAAAAGTTCGATTTTAGTTGTAATTGTCGTTTTAAGGAATTTCAAGAGAGGGTTAGTGTATGGAATTGAGTTGTGAAGCTTGATTAGTGAGTTGATTAAGGTTTAGAAAACATTATTTAGTTGATTGAACCTAAATTGTTATCTAGTATTTTGCTAACCTAAATCTAAGGGGTGAACTTGCTAATTGGGTTTGAAATTAGTGTTAATTAAGTTTTTCAAGTATGGATTTTGATTTGCAATTGCTATTTATAAAAATCAAGAAAGGGTTTGGTTATGGAATATAGGTGTTGGAGCATGGTTAATGTGTTGTAATTAGTGTGTGTGGATTGCTTGTAGTGTGCTTGGGTGAGTATGCTAGATTGTAGTCGTTTTGTCGCAAATCGGCGACGTTGCACCGATTTTTGGAATGTATCTGCTTATTAGATTTTTATATAAATTATGTGATGGATTATTTTTGACATCTTGATGATTGTATGGCTTGTCCTACGACTTTTAGGATGCGTGAGTGCGGATTTTTGGGTAGTCGGGTTTTAGTTTTGCCGGGCGACCAAATCGGCGTTTTTTGGCAGTTTTTGCGATTTTCGCGTGTGTCCGCGCACTTTGTGCACGTTGTGCCTAGCTAGCGAACTTTAGTAGTTTCGTTGGGGTTTTGCGTCGTTCTTGATATGTAACCTTATATTTGGTACTGATGTAAATTCCAGGTTCGGTCGCGGAAACGTCAGACGCGGCGCGAAAGGGAAAGGCGGTGATTGGACACAGCTAGCCAGGGATTCCGGTGAGTAGATTTAACATCTACGGGGGACGATCGTTTGGATGGCGCAAGTCGCCCGATAGATTTAGTAAACTGGAAAATAGTAAATTGGATAATCACTTGTGACATTAGAATAATAATACTGGCATGATAATTGCTGCAATTAGATCAATATGTTATATCCATATACGCAAACTCACTTGTAGGACACATGCACCATTACCAGGTTTTTATATGCAGCACGAGCACTATTCATGTTTACACACACACCCTGGTAATTGCCATGCCACCACACTAGATAACCTTTAATTTAAACCTTTTACTAATTTATACTTAAATTGTGCTATTTCCTTAAAATGAAACCGTAGGATTGCTATTCATGTGCATGTACTTCATCATATTCATTGTTCATGCTTAATACATTAATCACACATCGCGACTTGATTATTGATATCATACGCATTCATTATCATTGATATATGCACTTATGAGGATTTCTTGAGATTTTATGATATTGCTGGATTTCGGGGGAAAGCCGCAAAATTTCCAAACTTATGATATTTTTAAAACATGTAAATTGCGGTTTTCTAGTGATGTAAGTGTCGTCCACCATGAGTTTGCTGTGGTTTTTGGAGACCCGTTTCGAGGAGTTGGATGAACCGTTTCGGGTACATGGTGGGCCCGGTAGGGTACCCCGGGGCAAGAAGCTCGTGGTGTTGACGATGAGCCTGGCAGGGGACGGATTACCTACCGGTGACTTCATTGGGCACGGCGGATATCCAGAGGATACCGACCGGGGCCGCGAGAGGATGATATATTGATACTGAGATGGGTCAGCCGGATGGCTGAGGCCAGAGACACTATGACATGGATTTATGAGATTTGAGACAGCTTTTGGGTGTCGTTGCTGGACACCGATTTTCGTCGATTCATTGACATTATGCTGGCATTCTAAAAGAGTTTCAAAAACAAAAAGAGAATAAATATTTCTTATATATACATATTGAGACCTCAGATATTCATGTTGCATACATATTAGCACACTGATATGATATACACACCTGCTAGTGCATCCAGTCATACATGTATTTTAGATGCTAGGATGCTTGTGTGCATGCATACGATAGCCTTTGCAGATGTTATTTATTACTCACGAGTTGGCAACTCACCCCCGTTGTGCCACAGTCTTCTGCAGGTCCGCTCCATCAGTTCAGTAGCGGCGGGCGCACTTGTTCTTTTACCTCTTTCGCCTGAGCTCGAGATTTGCTCATAGGTGGGTTATGTTATCATTTTTGTACCACCTTGTATATTCTTTGTATCTAGTGTACTCCATCTACTGTTTCTACCAGATTATTGTATATTGACCTAGAGATGAGACTGTGAGGTTTGTGGATTTTATGCTGTATTTTGGGGTCGAGCTCACTTGAGCCGACATGCTACTTTTTCATGCTTCCTTATGCTTTATTATGATTATTATGCTTGCTGTCATTTACATTGCGTGGGATTTGTGGCCGCCTTATGGCGAAGAGCTAGCTCCCGCTTGGGGATGCCCTATTTTGTTGGATTCATGTATATATTTTGTTGTACCCATTTTTGGGGGTCAGTATTTACAAAGGAGACTCTGCCGAAATTTTCGGGAAAAATTGGTATTGTTTTTAAAAAGGGTTTTACATGACTTATTTGATAACTTGCTTTCAAATGATTGGGTTTTCTTCACTCTTTTGCTTCATTGGTTTTGTTTTCTGGGCTTTGGCTTACTTATTTTACGGACGCCTTTAGACGTTTCGTAAACTTAAGTGACAGTCACGTTCCGTACCCTGCGGGTCGTGACAAAGTTGGTATCATAGCGATAGCTTTTACCTTTGTGAGTGTAGGATGACCCTTGGTAGATGGAGTAAGTGACTTAAGCAGGGTAACGTAGCATGCGTATGTCCGCGGCATACTTACGATACGGTACTCCGCCTAAGTGACTTTAGGATATACTTGCTTGAAAATTCCTTCTTCAATTCCGTGTATCCTATGATCCTATTGCACTGTTCTTATTATCCGTTTTCCTGTAACAGCCACTATGCCGCCGAAGGCTACGAGGGCATAGAGGGCTGCCGCCAGAGACGAGATTCGAGCTGGCTCGTCCGAGACTAGGACTGAGCAGGGTGGTATGCCTACGCCGCAGGGACAGACCGATCCACCTTCCCCAGGCCGTATGGATAGGCTCGAGACTGGTATGGAGGAGTTGCGACAGATGATGGGAGGCATGCAGGAGCTACGTCAGATGGTAGGATCCCTAGTTGCAGCCAGTCGTACATCGAGGCCGGATGACGTACCTACTACATCACAGAAGACCATGATACCTGCTCCTACTACTACCACCGTGGCCATTCCGGTTTCACTACAGGATTTCATGAGGCTGAGACCTCCAATATTCACCGGCACTGAGGCAGCGGAGGACCCACAGACGTTCCTTGACAGTTTAGCCAGGATTTGCCGTTCGCTGAGATGTTCGGATGATTGATGGGTAGAGCTTGCGAGTTTCCGACTAGAGGGTCTCGCGCAGACATGGTGGGAGTCAGTCTTGAGAGGTCGAGCTGCAGATCTACCGCCTATGACTTGGGCCGAGTTTACAGCGGTCTTTCTAGCCCGTTTCCTTCCAGAGAGCGTTCGTGACGCCAGAGCTCGCAGCTTCGAGGCCTTAGTCAAGACACCTGGGATGACGGTGTCTGAGTATGACATCCAGTTTACACAGTTATCCCGATATGCTCAGTATTTGGTGGATACCGAGGAGAAGATGGTGAAGAGGTTCGTACAGGGACTTGATGCCCAGCTATATCTTGCCATTGGCGCCCAGCACTACGACACTTATTCAGCTGCTATGGATACGGCATTGCGGATGGAGGCACGCATATCACGGACTTCGGCCGTTTCTGGGCCGAAGAGGATGCGCACCGATGTACCGCCTCAGAGGCAGCGCGCCAGATTCTTTCCGAGAGATAGGCCTGGCAGAGGATTTGGGCGGGGACAGTTATATGGTCCTTATCCCCAGGGGCAGCAGCCGTCACCAGGATGTTTTGGGTGCGGGAGTCTGCACCATCTTGTCAGAGACTGTCCGGTGAGACGACAGGGAGCAGCGACAGTTCCGCATGTGACCCTACCACCATCACCACCCCCTCCTCAGAGAGCCCTACTTCCTACCCCAGGCGATACTCCACGCCAGTTAGGTGCACCGAGAGGCCGTGGACGCGGCGGTCCTGTTCAGAGAGGACGAGGAGGCAGAGGCCGAGGTCGAGGTCAGCCCGCTATCGGTGGAGGACAGGCCCGAGTATTTGCTTTGACACCGCAGGATGCGCAGGCATCCAATGCCGTTGTGACAGGTACTTTGCCAGTTTGTTCTTTCGACGCACGGGTATTATTCGACCCAGGTTCCACACATTCGTACGTATCTACACACTTTGCACCGATGTTGGGCCGTGAGTCGTCGTCGTTAGATCAGCCGCTTGTTGTTGTTACTCCGGTAGGCGAGTCGTTTGTCGCTCGGTTTGTATTTCGTTTGTGTTCCGTTCGTATCGGGGAGAGGGATTCATCAGTTGATTTGATACTCCTCGATATGTTGGACTTTGATGTGCTTCTGGGCATGGATTGGCTAGCCACTTGTTATGCTTCGGTGGACTGCCGTGAGAAGGCAGTCAGATTTAGCTTTCCGGGAGAGCCAGTCCTTGTTATTCAGGGAGACCGCAGTGTCGCCCTTCCCAGCTTAATTTCTTCTCTTCGCGCTGGTCAGCTCTTGCGGAAGGGATGTCAGGGATTCTTAGCGTTTGTTTGTGATACGCGAGCTACAGAGGTTCCGTTGGACCGGGTCCTGGTAGTTTGTGAGTTCCCTGATGTTTTCCCTGATGAGCTACCTGGGCTACCGCCTGAGCGCGATGTTGAGTTCTGCATTGATTTGATTCCCGGTTCGGGGCCTATTTCTATACCGCCTTATCGGATGGCCCCGGCAGAGCTTCGAGAGCTGAAGGATCAGTTACAGGATCTGTTGGATAAGGGGCTTATTCGGCCGAGTGTTTCTCCGTGGGGTGCTCCGGTCCTGTTTGTCAAGAAGAAGGATGGAAGTTTGCGCTTATGTATCGACTACCGCCAGCTGAACAAAGTTACCGTTCGGAACAGATATCCGTTGCCGCGCATTGATGATTTGTTCGACCAGCTTCAGGGTGCGGGGTATTTTTCGAGGATCGACTTGCGATCAGGATACCATCAGCTGCGAGTTCGACAGGAGGATATACCGAGGACAGCTTTCCGCACGCGCTACGGCCACTACGAGTTTTTGGTGATGTCGTTCGGACTCACCAACGCCCCAGCAGCATTTATGGATTTGATGAACCGTACATTCAGGCCGTATCTTAACTTGTTCATCATCGTGTTTATCGACGATATCTTGGTGTACTCCCGGAGCAGAGAGGAGCACGAGCAGCACTTGCGGATTACGTTACAGACTCTGAGGGAGCATCAGCTATTCGCGAAGTTCTCCAAGTGTGCTTTCTGGCTGGACAGCGTCGGATTCTTGGGTCACGTGGTTATGAGAGACGGCATTTGTGTGGACCCGAAGAAGATTGAGGCTGTTCAGCAGTGGCCCCGACCTACATCGGTGACTGAGATCCGTAGTTTTCTAGGCTTGGCGGGCTACTACAGGCGTTTTGTTCAGGACTTCTCCCGTATAGCTGCACCGTTGACCGGTTTGACCCGGAAGGGAGTTCATTTCGTCTGGACAGAGGAGTGCGAGCGCAGTTTTCAGCAGCTACGGACTTGTTTGACTACGGCGCCGGTATTATCTTTGCCTTCGGGATCAGGCGGATTTGTTGTCTACTGTGATGCTTCGCGAGTGGGATTAGGATGCGTATTGATGCAGCATGGCCGGGTGATCGCTTATGCTTCTCGGCAGTTGAAGAAGCATGAACAGAACTACCCCACTCATGATTTGGAGATGGCTGCAGTGGTCTTTGCACTGAAGATTTGGCGACATTACCTGTACGGCGAGTCGTGTCAGATATTCACCGATCACAAGAGCTTAAAGTACATATTTCAGTAGCGAGACCTGAACCTCAGACAGCGTCGTTGGATGGAGTTGGTGAAAGACTACGACTGCGAGATCTTATATCACCCCGGCAAGGCGAATGTGGTGGCAGATGCGTTGAGTAGGAGGCCCGGGGGTAGTCTATCCTTTTTGCGCGCAGTGCAGAGGCAGTCGTCAGCAGATTGGCAGATGTTATGCGACAGCCGAGTTGAGTTCGAGTTCACTCAGACAGGGGGACAGCTCGCGCATGTTCGTGCACGCCCACAGTTGCTTGACCGTATATATGAGGCACAGCGCAGTGACGACCGTTGCTCAGAGATCATGGCACAGATGGGACAGGGCAGATTTTCCGAGTTCATGGTTGACGATCAGGGGATTTTACGATATGGATCTAGACTGTGCGTACCAGATGCTGATGGATTGCGGCGCGACATTCTTGAGGAGGCACACCGATCAGTGTATAGTGTCCACCCCGGTTCCACCAAGATGTACCATGATATGAGAGAGACCTACTGGTGGGACGGGATGAAGAGGGACATTGCGGAGTTCGTTTCGAGATGCCTGACTTGTCAGCAAGTCAAGGCCGAGCACCAGAGGCCCGCAGGAGAGCTACAGCCGTTACCCATTCCAGAGTGGAAATGGGAACAGATTTCGATGGATTTCGTTGTGGGTCTACCCAGGACCAATCGAGGGTACGACTCCATCTGGGTGATCGTGGATAGATTGACGAAAGCGGCTCACTTCCTGCCAGTGAAGACGACTTTCAGCTTCGCTCAGTATGCTCAGCTCTATATTGACGAGATCGTGCGACTACATGGCGTACCGACTTGTATCGTGTTAGATCGAGGCACTCAGTTCACCAGCCGGCTTTGGCAGAGACTTCAGGAGGCTTTGGGCACTCGTTTGAGCTTCAGCACAGCGTTTCATCCGCAGACAGACGGACAGTCAGAGCGGACCATTCAGACTCTCGAGGACATGCTCAGAGCGTGCGTTTTAGACTTTGGTGGTAGCTGGGATCGTCATTTACCTCTAGTGGAGTTCTCCTACAACAACAGCTTCCAGGATACGATTCAGATGGCACCTTTCGAGGCATTGTATGGGAGGAGATGCAGATCGCCCGTTTGTTGGACAGAGCTCAGCGAGAGCAGCATTTTGGGGCCGCAGCTTGTTGAGGAGACGACAGCGAAGATACAGTTGATCCGAGACCGGATGAGAGCGGCTCAGAGCAGGCAGAAATCGTATGCAGACAGGCGCCGTCGCAGGTTAGAGTTCGCAGTTGGCGACCATGTTTTTCTGAAAGTCTCCCCGATGAAGGGCGTGATGAGTTTTGGGCGAAAGGGGAAGCTTAGCCCTAGATTCGTAGGTCCCTTCGAGATCCTCGAGCGGGTTAGCGCTGTTGCATATCGTTTGGCTCTTCCTCCCAGCTTTCCCGATGTTCACCCCGTCTTCCATGTTTCGATGCTCCGCAAGTACCTTCACGACCCTTCGCATGCGATTCAGCACCCGACAGTCCAGCTAGAGCGCGACCTTGCTTTTGCAGAGCAGCCGGTGGCCATCTTGGATCGGCAGGTGAAGAAGTTGAGGTCGAAGATTATACCAACCGTCAAGGTCCTTTGGCGTAGCCCGAGCAGCGAGGAGGTTACCTGGGAGACCGAGGGCGAGATGAGGAAGAAATATCCCCATCTCTTTGAAGGTACGCGTAGCTATATTTTTAAATTCGGGGACCGAATTTCTTTAAGGGGGGAAGATTGTAGCGTCTTGAAAAGTCGTTCTGGTGTTTTCCTAAAATTCGGTGAAAATTCGGTATTTTTCCGAAAACCGTCTTTCTCGATATTTTGCATTTTAGGGCTAATTATACCTTAAATGGATAGGTAATTACTTGTTTTTAGTAGCTAATGAGTTAATTATGAAATTTTGGTCATTTAAAAAATTTTCCCTATTTTTCAATTTTTTAATATTATTTTAAGCCGGTAAGAAAATACATTAAATAAGCGATAAATACAAATTTTTCCGGGCTAATTTTAATCTCTAAAATTATGATAATTATAATCTAGTGATAACATAAATTTTTAGTAATTTATTTTGATTTTTTACAAATTTTTATGATTTGAAACGAATTTATTGAATTTTGGGCTAAAACTTGCAATTTTTGAGTTGTAGGAGGCCTTTTTGCATAAAATTTCTTTTGTAAAACCCCTCTCTCTTTTTCCTCAGCCCTAGGACAGCCCCACCTTGTGTGAGACCAGAAATTTCTGGCCTCATTTCTTGAGTTGCCTTCTTGAGTTGAATTTGATAGTTTATGGTATTAATTTAAATATAATGGATAAAGTATGATACATTGACTTTTGTGGACTTGACCATGACTTTCCCCACTTGCCCACACCCTCCCCCATTCCTCCTCTGGCCGAAAATCCTGCACACCCTCTTCTTCCTCTCTTTTCTTTTCATTTTCTTCAATTTCTTCAAGAAAATACATCAAAATCCATGATTTAATTCAAAAATCCAAACAAAATCCTTAAGCTATCATTATCCTTAGCCATTCTTGCTTGGATCTTGGTGTTGAGGCCATCAATTGGAGCAAAATTTTCTTGCTTGATCCATAGATCAAGAGGTATAATTTCTATCTGTAGGGTTCCTAGGCACTCTAGTGAGGTCTCCTAAGCCATCAACCATGGCAATTTCAAAAATTATGGTGCCTACAAACCCTAAACTACGGATCGATAACTAGATGTCTAGGCGAAAAAGAACTAGTTAACACTTAACTATTGTGAATACGGAAATACAACCTTTGTAGATCCGGTCCTCCACCTCCACGGCTCCGCAACGAGGTCGTCTCCGCTGTCCAAATCAAATCCGGGCTCTAGAGTCGGCTTCGTCGGAGAATGGGCAAGCTAGGTCGTCGATGTCCATGCCGAAGATGATCTACGTCGAGGCATCGCTAAATCAAGCTCCGACTTCACCAAGTCAAGAAACTTGTGAAGTAAACACACTCTACTACTTGGCAAGAGGTAGAGGATGAAGAAATAGGAGTTGGGTTAACTTTAGAATTGGATTTCTCACTCTAATTTATCAATCACCATTGATGAGGTAAGCTTTCTTCACTTGAAGCAAGGAAGAAGAAGAAGAAATGTTATGATAAGTTATTTAAAAAAGAAAAGAATATCCAATCTTTATCATAACTTAACCATGGTTATGTGTAGAGATTGAACTAGGGTTAAATCAAATGGTTAGGTTAAGCATGAGATAAGAATGGTGGACAAAGTCAAAGGTTCATGAATCTTCATGAAAAAACAAAGAAAGCCTCCATTCTTCTCATATCATTTTCCAAAAAGAAAATAAATAAATAAATAAATAAATAGATATGAAAAACAAAACCCTAACCATTTGAATAACCATGGTTTAATCTTTACACAAACTCAAGTTAGCATGCATCATCAAACATGATACATACAAGTGCACAAAAACATATCGCATATGCAATGCGCACGAACCAAGTGAGAAAATCCGTCTAAAGTGAACCGATACTAGTTAATGCAAAGTAATATATCAAATATATAATTATACATTAAATCATTAAATCAACACTTGATTCAATGATCCGGTCATGTGCACATAACCGACTGGTATCATTAGTAACATCTTATCGAATCAACACTTGATCCGATAACCCGGCTATATCGCATATAACCGATCAATGTCACATCGCGAGAATCGAATACAGTATCACATACTCGTATTATTCTCGGTCCCGCACATATCTCATATGCGCTCCTATTTCGTTTCGCTTGAGCCAGGAAACCTCTGTGTAGGACTCTAAAGACTCGTCAATACGCCGGCAGCAGGCGATGATCATATCAAACACCCACAAGCCGCAAGCGGTCTGCTAAACGTAACGGCCACCCGGGTATTGAGCGATCTGAAGATCGACGAGCAAACCCGCTCACACTCCAGTGAATCCGACCAGTAACACTACCGTACAGTCCGGTCTGTTCGTCTGATATGTCGCATATCTCGCCTAGGGGTGGTAAACGTCAGACCCCAATAGCTCAATAAGTCGTGTCGATATGAGGTCTATAACAATTCAAGAAACTACAGGTAACACTTACCAGTAAATCTCAGCAACCCTGGCCAGGGATTTCCTGTTATAGCCAATCGAACACAGCGCAACATCAACCCCCTATACCGGGAGAGACGAATCCCCTCCTATCGCTCATTGCCTCCATGTGACTCGAGACTGTACCCAAAAACCACCGTTTTGCACGCCCTCTTGGACGTGGTAAGATGGAAATCAAAGCACAGTGGGAACCACACAAAACTCTATGACGATCTCGGGTCAACAGACTACTCTGTACCAGTGTCACCAGAGAACTGCCATCTGACGTGAGGTATAATACCATCTGGGAGTTCTCGGCGAGTCCGTCCAGTGTACCCAGTCTCTACTGAGCACCCGTATATCATCTCTGATATCAAACACCAATGGATATGGGATCATCCATCGCCCATCTGTATGGGTCGAGAAGGTACACGCTAGTCTACTCTGGTATATCGATGCCCCGTCTCGATACACCCTCGACTAGGGACTTTGAAGGATGTACTTATGGACTACCATGTCCCCACTAGTATGATCCGCATCATAGTCCAGGTAGTCAAGCACACATCCTAAGGGCTTTACCAACATGTAACAGAGAGACAATCAGTATACACGTTAAGGTAAAGTTCAACCAGATAGCATACTATCATGTCGAGCAAGAAAGTCCTCCCTATATATGTCCCAGCATCCACTACAATATACATCCTATGTACAGTAATGGCCTCTAGGGCATACATATAACTAACAATCTCCCACTTGCACTAGGGCCATCTGTAGCAGTGGTTGCAGTATCTCATACTCAACCATCCCATAAAAGTCTCTCTCTGGGAACAGGCCTTTATGAGTGGATCCGCTGTGTTGTCCTCTGAGTCTACTCTCCAAACCTCGATCACCCTGGAGATCAACCATCTCCATGATCAAGTGATACTGCCTTAGAATATGTCTGGATCACTGATGGGACCGGCGTTCCTTGGCATGAGCTACAACTCCATTGTCACACAATGGGAGGAACATAGTTCATCTCATGAACCAATATACACCCAAACAGCCTCTTTGGTAGCATCTTAAGTAGCGATGTATCCTGCCTTTATCGTCTAGTATGTCACGGTATCTATCTTGGAACTCTTCCAATATACCGTCCCTTTACTGAGGGTTAAGACAATGCCTGCGACTGACACTTAGTCGTCATTATCACCCTGGAACCCTTCCAGTGATTCTCCCCAGGATCAATTGATACCATCTCACTTCAACTAGTGAGAATCCTAACATCCATTTAGATCTATCTCATAGGTCCAAAACCCAGGATTTAGGAGGTATCACTTTGATCCTATGTGGAGAATCATTGTGATAAGCGGAGATTGATCGAGCGTAGCATAGGAAACTCCTTCCCTATCAAGAGCATGTCATCCACGTACTCTACGAGGATCGTCACCATACTCCCTACTGCCTTCTTGTATATACAAGGTTCATCTACCATTTTGATGAAGTCAAACTCTTTGACTACCACATCAAAACAAATGTTCCAACTCCGCGATGCCTGCTTTATCCTATAAAGCATCTTGCATACGTTTCCGCTGCTCCCACTGTCTACGAGGCCCTCTGGCTGTGTACTTATAGACGCTCTCTTCCAAATCATCATTTAGAAAAGCAGTCAAGACACCCAACCACCAGATATCGTAGTCATGGTATGTAGCCGTGGCAAGTAGGATCTGGATGGACTTAAGCATAGATCCTTAGAAAAGGTTTCAACATAATCCACACCTGGTCAATGATGCAAACCTTTAACAAGTCTAGCTTTGAAAGTCTCAACTTTTCCATCTACACCAAGTAATCTTCTCAAGATATACTTGCTCCTGATGGGGATTTAACCCTTCAGATATTGCAACCAAAGTCCATACTTTGTTGGTGTATATGGATTCCATCTCAGATCGCTAAGCATCCAGCCATTCTTACAGAGTCTTACTCCTGATGGCCAGCTCGAAACTAGTTGGGTCATCATCTCATGATGCAATCCTCGCTCCCATTGTCATAGAGAAACCGAAGTATCTCTCAGGTGGGTGAGGAACCTTACTAGATCGGCGGAGAGGCTGAGGTTCGTTGGTTTCTACTGAATCCTCTGGTTCTACCAAATCATCTGCTGTAGTTTGTATAGCTGGAACACTTCCAGTTCTACATAACAGACCTTGCCTCGAGCTTGTCCGGATTTTGCTTTTAGACATAGGCCGAACAACCCCAAATCTTAACTAGCTTAAGACATGGGCTCTTCCCTTTCCATATCTCATATGGAGTGGTAGGTAATTGATTTGATTCGAACCCTATTCAATAGGTATGCAACTTCATAAGTGCATAACTCCCATAAGGAAATAGGTAACTCAGTAGTACTCATCATAGAGCACACCTTATCATATAGGGTGTGATTGCTCCTCCCCGATATACCATCGTGCTATGGTGTATACGGAGGAGTAATACTGAGAGAGAATCTCATTCTCCTTTAGAATAGTCCAGGAATTCCATGCACAAGTATTCTCCTCCCTGATCTCATCAAAGGACATAATACTTATACCCGTATTTTGGTTCTCTACTTCTAACTTATATTCTGTGAATATCTCAAAAGGTTCAGACTTGTGTTTCAACAGGAACATAGGTCTGAATCTTGAAAGATCATCAGAGAATGTAATGAAGTATAAAGAACCGGTCTTGGCATGTGTAGACAGGGGACCTTACATACATCAACATGTATCATCCCAAGAGTTTACCAACTCTTTCTCTGTTTCCAATAAACAGAGCTGAGGTCATTATTTCTTTGTGACATGACTGGCAAGTTTCATAAGATGTAAATTCAAACTGATTTAAATATGCATCTTTATGTAACTTCAGCTAGTCGGGTCACATTGATATGACCTAGTCTACAATGCCTCAAGAGGGATTCGTTCATTTCTGAACTCTTCCTCTTGTGTGTGTTCCATATACTAAGAACTGTAGTTTGATTTAGAACATCAACGCTTTTAGATAACGTGCCTGATCCGATCAACTTTTGATATAGGAAATGTTCAAAACATTATCCAACAATACAAAATTTTATCGTTTCTTTGCTAACAAAGAGACTGATATGATTTTGTATATCAGGTTCGGTATCTAATAACATTCGTTCAAAATCAATGTATTTGTAATACTGGGTGACAGTGACCAACAGACTTGGCTGCAACATTTGCCCCGTTTTCTGCCACATGAAACTTATCACCCGTTCTCAGTTCTCTACCTTTCTGTAGCCCTATGTAACATATTACATATCTGGGATCCTGATCTGGTATCACATACCCAGGACGTAAAGGATACTGAGAAATAGTTCTCTGTAATGAACACACCCGAAGATGATGCATCAGCATGCACTCTCTTCGTTTGGGCGGCACGGGAATTCTGGTAATCCCCTATTTCCTGCTCTGTCTTATAACTATTATAAGTTGGAGCGGGACCAACGTTCCCCAGCTCAGTATAACAAGCGGGTTCGGTCAATATTCCGTATTATTATCTTGATTAAGGCGTGATATGGTCGCTACCTGGAGAGAGAGAGAAGAAAACACTCAGCGTGCGCTCTGTCAAGAATAGATTGGTTATTATTTTATCTAATCAGGATGGCTCCCACTGCTTTTTATCAAATCTTCCTTCAAACCCTAAAAGGAAAGACTAGCCGGGATTAATTACACACTACAAGTTCACCAATCTTTCAGCCAGGCCAGTGTCGGTACTTTGAGGGAGGTCCCCCGTGCTTTCGCACGAACCTAATTAATGTAAACCTCGTTTTCCCAGAGGCGTAACCCCGTTGACACCTTTCTAGACACCTACTTGATCGGCTAATTGTAATGTATAAAACTCTCCCAGGAGTAACTCTTACTCGCAGCGGGTATCGGGATCCAACTATCTCATAGAAAGTATGCAATCTCATTGCAAATTTCAACACTTGAAATTCCCGATAATATTTTGCCCCTAGCAGCTATATGACCTTAACATAGTCAACAAATCATAAGTGCTAGTCAAGTTCAACCCGTCATTTCCCGATTGAATTAAACCCACCCGCACGACCCTTAACATAGTCAACAAAGTCGCACGACTACCCTAATCCAATCACATCATATGCTTATGCAGATAAGCACTAATTAGCTACCGCACACTACGCCTTAACATAGTCAACAAACGTAGCACGAATACTAACTAGTACTTATTTGAAATGACGGAGGGCTACGACAGGTTTTTCTGAAAACCTTTTGCGTAATGAACTTGATATCGTTGTAGAATCAAATGATTTTAAAATGGAGTGCTTTTGAGGCTTTTCTAGTTTTGCTAAAGGAGTCACTCCCGGTGAAGGGATCGTCGGTCCTTTCCTCGTCGAATGAGGTGCGGAATATATCATATATATCACTGTGCAAAGCAAAAACAGTTAAAAGCAATCAAAAGTCAAACCGAGTGTGTAGCATCTGCCAGTTATTGCTAAAGGAGTCACTCCCGGTGAAGGGATCTCGGTCCTTTCCTCATCGAATAAGGTGCAGGATATATCACATATACCGCTGTGCAAAGCAAGAACTGTAGCTACCTGTTTTATTTTGAAATTCGATTCCACAACATCTTAGGTTTCTTTTACTTTCATTAATCACATTAATGAAGTCCCATCATTTAAGTACCTAAACATCACAGATAAATACGACGTACACTTATGCCATCCGCATTCGTCTCGATGTCCCCTCGTGCACCGTTAGGTTAGGTAACTAACGGCAGAGCGGGGCAGGGCTAGCGCGGGTGTAAAACATAAGTAACGCCTATATAATATATCATATATACTTTATACTGTATCTATCACAGAACATCACATGATCACATCACAGATATCACAGCAGAAGAATCATATGAAATATTGGATATACTAGGACGTCCGTGTTTTCAATACGAGCCAGTATAAAACACGGATTCCACGGTCGTGATGAATAGCCAAACCCACACCCCTAGACCCCTACGAGAGCGGCAAGCAACCCTACCAATTCTGGAGTTAGGAGACCCGGACCCGACTCCTCGAGTTGGTCTCCCACTGGACTCCAGAACCCGGTTACTTGTGCCCTCCTCCTTGGGTCTATCCTAGTGCGGAAAAGTAAATAATATACAAACGGTGACATCTTCCGCTACCTGGAAGTGCCCCAATAAAAGAATATTACATACAAGTTTTTTTTTACATGAATGAAAATGAAAAACACTCATCTCACATAAAAACCCCCGGCTATTCAAACACGACGATCCAATACAACATATCCAGCAACACATAACATCACATGTCATCAACGTAAGTAAATATGCGCATCCCAATTGTCGTTGACATATAGCAACGAAACCGGCGATATCACATATTACACTTACGGTCACAGAAAAGAAAGTGTAAAACTACAACAGTTGGAATCCGCAACCACCTCAGACATCGCATGCCTGACCAAATGAATTACTTAGACATCGCATGCCTAACAATTATAAACCCCGCATTTTAGTCTCATTATCGAAAACACTTTTCAATATCAAGTCGGGCAATTCAACAAGATTCCCGACATCCTGATCGAATGCTCGTCGCAAACTTTAGTAGGCGGCCGCACCCCCGATACCGTTGACGAAGTGCACCAAGGCGGAACACCGCTACCGCGAGCACCCGGAGGGATGCTTTCGGCGACGGGGTTCTCCTACAGTCACTTGGTCGGGGCTATGGAGTGAGGCTGTCTATTAAGTTTACCCGGCGAGTATCCGCGTACGCTACGTGATTGCGACGGACTTTTGATCACATCAAAATTCCATGGCAACCGATCAAGTGAGACTAAACTGCTATGTTTATATCATTCATTCAGTTATCTCATAACTATTTGTGAATTCCAATTATTGTATCCCATTCCAGATAATTAGAAAATGTTAAGCTTTCCGATCGAACATTCTAACACCCAAGTTTTCCCGATACAAATCAACACATGAAACAAGTCTAACAGCATTCAGTTCGTACCTCAGTACCAACGGTCCAGCCGTAGAAGGGTCAAGCCAACGCCTCACATGTGGCACGCCGTACTGCCCCAAACCCGAAGGTTCAAAGGGCAGTTCAAGACGGTCACATAATCGAGTTAAGGTTTGTTGTCTTCTAGAGGGACCATCGCGTTACTTGCACTACTTAGAACGTCGTTAAACCACGGAAAAATCCAACACTTGGAAATTTCCCGACAGGGGAAAAATTGGGTATTTATATCCGGTCGGACTTTTTAACATATTCTAAAATTTATCCGGAAAGCCACATAGACAAAATTTGATAATCCGATCGTATGTACGAACCCCCTATACAACCCAAAATACTCAACTCTTGATTTCAGAAAAAAAATATTCCAGGAAAACCAACACTGCAAAATAGGAATTACTGTGTAAAATTGAATGCCTAATAAGACAAAAGTGCGGCGGAAGGGCCGCATTAGCACGCTAATGCCGCGGTTCCGCCGCACTTTAGAAAGATCATTAGGCAATTTTTGCACCGTAATTCTTATAATTTCCTACTGATTTTTCTGCATATTTTTAATTCTCAAAAATCCACGAATTTCAAAAAAGTACAGAGAGCATTCTAAGGTTTGGGTTTCGGTTCGATCGGACTTCAAACTCCGTCTACGCATCGCCTAAGGCTCTAGTCAGCTCTGATACCACTGTAGGGTTCCTAGGCACTCTAGTGAGGTCTCCCAAGCCATCAACCATGGCAATTTCAAAAATTATGGTGCCTACAAACCCTAAACTACGGATCGATAACTAGATGTCTAGGCGAAAAAGAACTAGTTAACACTTAACTATTGTGAATACGGAAATACAACCTTTGTAGATCCGGTCCTCCACCTCCACGGCTCCGCAACGAGGTCGTCTCCGCTGTCCAAATCAAATCCGGGCTCTAGAGTCGGCTTCGTCGGAGAATGGGCAAGCTAGGTCGTCGATGTCCATGCCGAAGATGATCTACGTCGAGGCATCGCTAAATCAAGGTCCGACTTCACCAAGTCAAGAAACTTGTGAAGTAAACACACTCTACTACTTGGCAAGAGGTAGAGGATGAAGAAATAGGAGTTGGGTTAACTTTAGAATTGGATTTCTCACTCTAATTTATCAATCACCATTGATGAGGTAAGCTTTCTTCACTTGAAGCAAGGAAGAAGAAGAAGAAATGTTATGATAAGTTATTTAAAAAAGAAAAGAATATCCAATCTTTATCATAACTTAACCATGGTTATGTGTAGAGATTGAACTAGGGTTAAATCAAATGGTTAGGTTAAGCATGAGATAAGAATGGTGGACAAAGTCAAAGGTTCATGAATCTTCATGAAAAAACAAAGAAAGCCTCCATTCTTCTCATATCATTTTCCAAAAAGAAAATAAATAAATAAATAAATAAATAGATATGAAAAACAAAACCCTAACCATTTGAATAACCATGGTTTAATCTTTACACAAACTCAAGTTAGCATGCATCATCAAACATGATACATACAAGTGCACAAAAACATATCGCATATGCAATGCGCACGAACCAAGTGAGAAAATCCGTCTAAAGTGAACCGATACTAGTTAATGCAAAGTAATATATCAAATATATAATTATACATTAAATCATTAAATCAACACTTGATTCAATGATCCGGTCATGCGCACATAACCGACTGGTATCATTAGTAACATCTTATCGAATCAACACTTGATCCGATAACCCGGCTATATCGCATATAACCGATCAATGTCACATCGCGAGAATCGAATACAGTATCACATACTCATATTATTCTCGGTCCTTCACATATCTCATATGCGCTCCTATTTCGTTTCGCTTGAGCCAGGAAACCTCTGTGTAGGACTCTAAAGACTCGTCAATACGCCGGCAGCAGGCGATGATCATATCAAACACCCACAAGCCGCAAGCGGTCTGCTAAACGTAACGGCCACCCGGGTATTGAGCGATCTGAAGATCGACGAGCAAGCCCGCTCACACTCCAGTGAATCCGACCAGTAACACTACCGTACAGTCCGGTCTGTTCGTCTGATATGTCGCATATCTCGCCTAGGGGTGGTAAACGTCAGACCCCAATAGCTCAATAAGTCGTGTCGATATGAGGTCTATAACAATTCGAGAAACTACAGGTAACACTTACCAGTAAATCTCAGCAACCCTGGCCAGGGATTTCCTGTTATAGCCAATCGAACACAGCGCAACATCAACCCCCTATACCGGGAGAGACGAATCCCCTCCTATCGCTCATTGCCTCCATGTGACTCGAGACTGTACCCAAAAACCACCGTTTTGCACGCCCTCTTGGACGTGGTAAGATGGAAATCAAAGCACAGTGGGAACCACACAAGACTCTATGACGATCTCGGGTCAACAGACTACTCTGTACCAGTGTCACCAGAGAACTGCCATCTGACGTGAGGTATAATACCATCTGGGAGTTCTCGGCGAGTCCGTCCAGTGTACCCAGTCTCTACTGAGCACCCGTATATCATCTCTGATATCAAACACCAATGGATATGGGATCATCCATCGCCCATCTGTATGGGTCGAGAAGGTACACGCTAGTCTACTCTGGTATATCGATGCCCCGTCTCGATACACCCTCGACTAGGGACTTTGAAGGATGTACTTATGGACTACCATGTCCCCACTAGTATGATCCGCATCATAGTCCAGGTAGTCAAGCACACATCCTAAGGGCTTTACCAACATGTAACAGAGAGACAATCAGTATACACGTTAAGGTAAAGTTCAACCAGATAGCATACTATCATGTCGAGCAAAAAAGTCCTCCCTATATATGTCCCAGCATCCACTACAATATACATCCTATGTACAGTAATGGCCTCTAGGGCATACATATAACTAACACTATCATGTTAAATTCTTTTGTTTAAGTTTCTTATGTTGTTTGGTTTAGTGTTAATTTAGTGTAGTTTAATCTAGTTTTCTTAGGTTTTGCTTGAAAAATCTAACTAGGGTTTGAAAGCCATAATAGTTAATTAAGTTGTTTTATAATTAATCTAGTTGTTAATGAACTAATCTATATGGTTACCTTGTTATGTAGTCTTTTATTTGTGTTAATTTAGTTAACTTTAAAAGTTCGATTTTAGTTGTAATTGTCGTTTTAAGGAATTTCAAGAGAGGGTTAGTGTATGGAATTGAGTTGTGAAGCTTGATTAGTGAGTTGATTAAGGTTTAGAAAACATTATTTAGTTGATTGAACCTAAATTGTTATCTAGTATTTTGCTAACCTAAATCTAAGGGGTGAACTTGCTAATTGGGTTTGAAATTAGTGTTAATTAAGTTTTTCAAGTATGGATTTTGATTTGCAATTGCTATTTATAAAAATCAAGAAAGGGTTTGGTTATGGAATATAGGTTTTGGAGCATGGTTAATGTGTTGTAATTAGTGTGTGTGGATTGCTTGTAGTGTGCTTGGGTGAGTATGCTAGATTGTAGTCGTTTTGTCGCAAATCGGCGACGTTGCACCGATTTTTGGAATGTATCTGCTTACTAGATTTTTATATAAATTATGTGATGGATTATTTTTGACATCTTGATGATTGTATGGCTTGTCCTACGACTTTTAGGATGCGTGAGTGCGGATTTTTGGGTAGTCGGGTTTTAGTTTTGCCGGGCGACCAAATCGGCGTTTTTTGGCAGTTTTTGCGATTTTCGCGTGTGTCCGCGCACTTTGTGCACGTTGTACCTAGCTAGCGAACTTTAGTAGTTTCGTTGGGGTTTTACGTCGTTCTTGATATGTAACCTTATATTTGGTACTGATGTAAATTCCAGGTTCGGTCGCGGAAACGTCAGACGCGGCGCGAAAGGGAAAGGCGGTGATTGGACACAGCTAGCCAGGGATTCCGGTGAGTAGATTTAACATCTACGGGGGACGATCGTTTGGATGGCGCAAGTCGCCCGATAGATTTAGTAAACTGGAAAATAGTAAATTGGATAATCACTTGTGACATTAGAATAATAATACTGGCATGATAATTGCTGCAATTAGATCAATATGTTATATCCATATACGCAAACTCACTTGTAGGACACATGCACCATTACCAGGTTTTTATATGCAGCACGAGCACTATTCATGTTTACACACACACCCTGGTAATTGCCATGCCACCACACTAGATAACCTTTAATTTAAACCTTTTACTAATTTATACTTAAATTGTGCTATTTCCTTAAAATGAAACCGTAGGATTGCTATTCATGTGCATGTACTTCATCATATTCATTGTTCATGCTTAATACATTAATCACACATCGCGACTTGATTATTGATATCATACGCATTCATTATCATTGATATATGCACTTATGAGGATTTCTTGAGATTTTATGATATTGCTGGATTTCGGGGGAAAGCCGCAAAATTTCCAAACTTATGATATTTTTAAAACATGTAAATTGCGGTTTTCTAGTGATGTAAGTGTCGTCCACCATGAGTTTGCTGTGGTTTTTGGAGAACCGTTTCGAGGAGTTGGATGAACCGTTTCGGGTACATGGTGGGCCCGGTAGGGTACCCCGGGGCAAGAAGCTCGTGGTGTTGACGATGAGCCTGGCAGGGGACGGATTACCTACCGGTGACTTCATTGGGCACGGCGGATATCCAGAGGATACCGACCGGGGCCGCGAGAGGATGATATATTGATACTGAGATGGGTCAGCCGGATGGCTGAGGCCAGAGACACTATGACATGGATTTATGAGATTTGAGACAGCTTTTGGGTGTCGTTGCTGGACACCGATTTTCGTCGATTCATTGACATTATGCTGGCATTCTAAAAGAGTTTCAAAAACAAAAAGAGAATAAATATTTCTTATATATACATATTGAGACCTCAGATATTCATGTTGCATACATATTAGCACACTGATATGATATACACACCTGCTAGTGCATCCAGTCATACATGTATTTTAGATGCTAGGATGCTTGTGTGCATGCATACGATAGCCTTTGCAGATGTTATTTATTACTCACGAGTTGGCAACTCACCCCCGTTGTGCCACAATCTTCTGCAGGTCCGCTCCGTCAGTTCAGTAGCGGCGGGCGCACTTGTTCTTTTACCTCTTTCGCCTGAGCTCGAGATTTGCTCATAGGTGGGTTATGTTATCATTTTTGTACCACCTTGTATATTCTTTGTATCTAGTGTACTCCATCTACTGTTTCTACCAGATTATTGTATATTGACCTAGAGATGAGACTGTGAGGTTTGTGGATTTTATGCTGTATTTTGGGGTCGAGCTCACTTGAGCCGACATGCTACTTTTTCATGCTTCCTTATGCTTTATTATGATTATTATGCTTGCTGTCATTTACATTGCGTGGGATTTGTGGCCGCCTTATGGCGAAGAGCTAGCTCCCGCTTGGGGATGCCCTATTTTGTTGGATTCATGTATATATTTTGTTGTACCCATTTTTGGGGGTCAGTATTTACAAAGGAGACTCTGCCGAAATTTTCGGGAAAAATTGGTATTGTTTTTAAAAAGGATTTTACATGACTTATTTGATAACTTGCTTTCAAATGATTGGGTTTTCTTCACTCTTTTGCTTCATTGGTTTTGTTTTCTGGGCTTTGGCTTACTTATTTTACGGACGCCTTTAGACGTTTCGTAAACTTAAGTGCCAGTCACGTTCCGTACCCTGCGGGTCGTGACAGATAGAGCTCTTAGGATCTTGCTTGAATACCAGCGTTGTGATGGCAGTCACACTAGTGGGGGATGGGTAGTCTACAAACACATCCTTATTCAGGTCCCTGGTCGTTGGATTATCGAGACAGAGCATCGATACTCCGGAGTAGACTAGTGTGTACGCTTCTCATCCCAGTTGGGGAGATGGTCTGTCCCACAGCCGTCAGTACGTCGTACTGGAGATAGTATGCAGGTGCTCGTTAGGTTACGGGTACACCGGACAGGACTCACAGGGAACTGTTGGTTGGTTTTATACTAGTCGTCAGTGAACAGTTCCCAGGTGACATGAGTACAGCATAGTCCGCAGACTTGACACTGCTACTTCGCCTCGAGTGTGTCCCACTGTTCTTAGATTGCTACCCTAACACGGCTCAAAGGAGTCGTGCAAACAGGTAGCAGTTGGGTGCAGTCCCGAGCACTTGGAGGCAGTGGCGGTTAGACAAGATTCGTCTCTCCCGGTATTGGGAGTTGATATCGCGCTGTGTCAGAGAGCCATTACGCAAAGTCCCTGGCCAGGGCAAGCGAGATTTGCTGGTAGGTTCCAGTAGTTTCTCAGGGTGTAATGGGCTTCCCTCCGACACGACTTATACCGCTATTAGGGGACTGACGCTTGCCGCCCCCTAGGCCCGATATGCGATAGTCTTGGACGAACGAACCGGACTGTATGGAGATTGTCACATCAGACTCAGTAGGAGTTCGGATGGGTTCCCTCATCGGCCTTCTTATCGACATCTACCTGGGGACCGTTACGTACAGCTAGTGCCGCTTGCGGTCTGTGGTTAAACCCACTGCCAGCGTAGTAGTCGAGTCTCTAGAGTCCCACACAGAGAGTTTCCCTACTCCAGGCGAAACGATATAGAGGTCGTATGGTTTTACGACAAGGGTTCGGACGCATACGTGCGTTTACGCGCGTACGACTTTCGGACAGTTTTTACCAGTCGGCTTTGGTTTAAGCCAGTTACTGGTATCCGGTTATTGGATTTATACAGTCTAAAGTTTTTCCATATTTTTGCGGAAAGGAGGGGCGTTCTCGTAATTGCGCGAGAAGCTTCTATTAGATGGTGACTAAGGAGGTTTAGGTGGCATATGCAATGAATGTGATTAGTGAGTCATATGGATGATTCATCCATGTCATTAATGCATGATAAATGCTTAATGACTCACACTAGATATTATCAAGCATGGTTGCTAAATTCATTTCTTATTCTTTTCTTGATAAAAGAAATGCTTGATATATATCATGTTATCTCACTATTCTCATATCATTATCTTTATCATCTTCTCTCTCCTCAAGCTCTCCCTCTTCAAACACTAATCCTCCCCTCTCATGAGTTGAGTACAAGGATTAGTAAGACTACTTAATCCATAACCCTCTCTATATTTCACCTAGCTTCTTTGATTAGCACTTAAAGAAGTTTAGTTGCCTCAAGTTTAGAGGCTAAGCTTGGAGTAAAGCTCTCGGGTGGATCGTCTACTACTTCGAGAAGGCCGAGGAGGAAAAGGAGTTCACAAAGACGAAGGACACGATTCGTTAGGTATAATCCCTAAACATAGTAGTATAGAAATTCTATGTTTTAAGTTAGTTATCGCTTAGCTTCGATTCAAGAGGTTAGTCGATGTTTGTTCACTAAACAAGTTCGTTTTTGAAAATTCCGCCTCCCCACAAGTATTGGGGTGTTGTACATCGACTTACAAAAACAAGAGCTCTGATTGGCTCGTGGAAAAAGATATGGGGAAAAGGGTTTCGAAATAATCAAAAGATTTTTTATTTGTTACCAAGATCTGAGGTTAGCCTTAAAATAAATATTGTAGTCTTTAAAATATTTTTGAACTGATTTAGGAAAATGTTAAAATTAAATAGGATTTGGCGGGATACAAAATATTTCAGAATTGCGCCCGGGTCGGGTCCAAAATTTTGAATTTGAAATATGAAAATTATTAGCAAGTTCCAAAAATCAAAATGAAGGATTTTGTAAATAAAAGGCATACCCCCAAGAACGAACGCACGTACGTGCGCGTAGCCGTCCAAACACGTCCGTTTCACTGAACGGGACGAGAACACGATGCAAGGACGCTACCACAGGGTTAGGGGTAACAAGCAGGCCATGACATGTATTTTAAATTATTTTAAATGAATTAAATTGTTATATGCAAAAGTGTAAGGTTAGGGTATTCCATAATTAAGAAACAACAAGCTCACGCAAGCGGTCGAACATAAAGAATCTACCACACATCCACCAAGTAAAAGAATTAAACACTACAAACCACACATACGGCAATAGAAATTGGTATAACAGAACTCGGTTGTTACAGTATGCATGTGTGGCTTGCTAGCTTTTCGCTGCAAGCTCGGAATTAGACACCGATTTCAGCATCAGCGCCGCTACTACTGGGATATTGTCAGGAGCAAATCATCATTTGCCTCTGTCGATGTCGAACAAAGGTGGCTTAATAAACAGGGTTAGGATCCTGTCGACTAAGGCTTTTGACTTCATGAGCCGTAAGGGTCTCATGAAGGTATTTCTCCCTACAAGTCGTGAGGGTCTCGTAGGTGCGTTTTCTCCTTTGGAATCGTGAGGACTCCTAAGTGCATGTTCTTCTATAAGTCGTAAGGATCTTACAAGAGGGTTTTCTCCTTATAAATCGAGAAGACTTACAAGGGTTGTTCACCATATAGACATATCCCTAGTCACGGAGGGGACTTCATTAGGGAAATGTTTATTCGCGCCCGTGGATTGTATACAAGGGTCAACGTCGAGCTGCTTGTAGGGCAGTATTGGAGGTTATGGGGGCTGCTTAAGAACAGGTTCAGATCCCTGTAGCTTAAGACTTTTGAATCTTATGAGCCATGAGGGTCCCATAAGAGGATTCTCTTTACGAGTCGTGAGGATCTCGCAAGTGTAATTTCTCCTTAGGAATCGTGGGGATCCCTAAGTGTGTTTCTCTCTTGTGAGTCATAAGGATCTCACGCAGGTGGTTTCTCCTTACAAAGTCGAGAGGATCTTGCAAGTGTCTTTTAACGAGATTGAGCCCTTTCGGGTTTTCACAAAACTCGCCGGTAGCCTTGCTGTTTTTACTCACGGAGCCCTTTCGGATTTTCATCCGTGCCCTTTTTGCTTGCGGACATACGTTTTTTTTTCTTTTTTTTTATTCTAACGAGATTGCGCCCTTTCGGGTTTTCACAAAACTCGCCGGTAACCCTGCTGTTTTTACTCACGGAGCCCTTTCGGGTTTTCATCCGTGCCCATTTTGCTTATAGACATACCATTTTTTTTTCTTTCTTTTTTTTCTTTCTTTTTTTGTATCAGCTTTGGGATGCTGCAATCCACCATAGTTTATCGATGTCTCGGTCAACGGCTAGTTTTAGGACATAGTGGTTCGTTGGTAGTTTAAGGACGTTTCGGTCCATTGTTAGTTTAAGGAATTTTCGGTCCGTCGTTAGTTTAAGGACGTTTCGGTCCGCCGTTAGTTTAAGAACGTTTCGGTCCACTGTTAGTTTAAGGACGTTTCGGTCCGCCGTTAGTTTAAGGACTTTCCGGTCCGTCGTTAGTTTAAGGATGTTCCGGTCCGCTGTAAAGGAAGCCGGTTACTACTTATAGAGTTTGGGCTTAGGAAGTTAGCGAGCGGAGATAGTCGTCGTCATCTATCATTGACCTTGGCTATGACTCGTTAAGCATAATATTTCTTCAGGAAGCGACTGTTTATTGGCCTGAAAGGTCTTTCACCTTGCATGTCCATGAGTAGATAGGCCCCACCCTGGTAGACCTTGTCTATAATATACGGGCCTTCATAATTCGGCTCGAATTTCCCTCGTTTAGCACGATTGGTGATCATAGGTCTTTTGACCACTAGCACGAGTTCGCCTTGGCGGAATATCCTCGGCCCGATCAATCTTTCGTATGAGCGCGTTATCTTTGCCTTATAAGCCTCCAGATTCTGTTGCGCTATGAGCCGGGTTTCATCAAGGGCATCGAGCTCCTCAAGCCGAAGGTGAGCGTTCTCTTCATCCATTAGCTCGTAATGAACTGCCATTCGTAGAGAGGGTAGCTCTATCTCGAGGGGGAGTACCGCCTTTGTACCGAATACTAATGCGTACGGCGTTGTATTCATGGCTGTTTTGAACGTAGTCCGATATGCCCAGAGAGCTTCATGTAGTCTCTCGTGCCAGTCCTTCTTATTTCGTGACACCGTCTTTTTTACGATCTTTGTCAAGGTCTTGTTAAAAGCCTCAGCTAGACCGTTAGCTCGAGGATTGTAGACTGAGGAGTATCTCCAGTCTATGTTATGCTGTTGTGCGAAGCGGCTGATCTTGTGGCTTCTGTAGGCCGACCCGTTATCGGAGATAATCCGTCGCGGAGTTCCAAACTGATAAATGACGTGCGTCTTGAAGAAATGGAGGATATTCTTCGTCTTCACTTCCCTCAGCGGTACTGCTTCTGCCCATCTGGAGAAGTAATCAGTTGTCGCCAAAATGAACCGATGTCCTCTGGATGATGCTGGTTCGATGGGGCCGATTATGTCAGTCCCCCATATTTCGAACGGCCAGCTAGCCACCGTTGGATGTAGTGGATTTGGATGCTGATGGATAAAGTTCCCATGGATCTGGCATGAGTGGCATTGCTTCGCATACTCGAGGCAGTCCTGGATCATCGTGGGCCAATAATAACCCATCCGTTTGATCTTCAACTTCATCTTTGGTCCGGCTTGGTGAGAACCGCAGAGTCCGTCATGAGTTTCTTGGACGACCCTTTTTGCTTTTTCAGGTCCCAGGCATCTTAACCATAAAGAATCAAATTACCTCTTGTACAGAGTATCATTGACGAAAGCGAAAGATAGGGCTCGCTTCATGAGCTGTGTTTTAAGGACGCATCTTCGAGCGTTAGACGGGATTTGAAGTAGTCTATAAAGACTTCTCTCCAATCCTCAACCGTTTCTTGGTCTTTTATTTGTAGGGCCGTTTGCTTGATCGCTTCCTTTTCCTCGGACGAATCCGGAGATATTTCTGCCGGTGCAAGAACCCGACGGCTTTGCACAACGATCCTCACGTCATCGAGGTTTTCGTCAGCCAGTTCTTTAGCGAGCTTGGCTAATGCATCCGCATTGCTATTTTCCGCACGTGGTATGCTTTCCAAGGTGTAGGAAGGAATTTGGGTCAGCAGTTGTTGTACTTTCTCGCCGTACTTCACCAACTCATGCTTGCACGTTTGATAGTCGCCGTTTACTTGACTAACGACCAATTGGGAGTCTCCATATATGAGGAGGTTTTCAATTCCCATGTCGATGGCGATCTCGATATCTGCTATCAAGGCTTCATACTCGGCTTCGTTGTTCGTCCTCGGCTCTGTTAAGGAGAAGGAAAAGCGCATTATCCCTCCTTGTGGAGTTACGAAAATGAGGCCTACCCCTGATTTGATTATGGGGGTGCTTTGTTTATGCTTCTTCATGGAAGACGCTCCATCGAAGTAAAGTTCCCATCGGGTATCACTTCCGTCGATCGTGTCAAACGCATGCTCGTCTGGTAATTCGTAGTTCAAGGGAGAATCGGCAGGTATCGGATGCTCAGCGAGGAAGTCGGCAATGGCCTGTCCCTTCACTGCCTTAAGAGGCTGATACGTTATTGAGAATTCCATCAAGAGCAAGACCCATTTAGTGAGCCGCCCCGTCAATATAGCCTTTGACATCAAATATTTGAGAGGATCCACCTTCGATATGAGACGGACTTCATGCGCCAACGCATAGTGCCTGAGCTTCGTTATCACGAAGATCAATGCCAGGCAGTGTTTTTCGATGGGAGAATAATTGCTTTCTGCCCCAGCAGAACTCGACTCAAATAGTAGAGCGCTCTCTCCTTCCCTTGGTCGTTCATTTGTGCCCATAATGCGCCTAAGGATCCTTCAAGGGCGGTTGTATATAGAATGAGAGGCTTTCCCTTGACCGGAGCGGCCAGTACTGGCGGATTCTACAGGTATTGCTTGGTTTCGTCCAGTGCGCTTTGGCATTTGTGATCCCAGACGAACGGGGTTCCTTTCTTCATCAGGTGACTGTAAGGACGGCACTTGCCTGAGAGATTGGCTATAAATCACCGAATATACTCAAGCTTCCCTTGGAGAGACCGCAATTGCTTGAGAGTCCTTGGCGGGGCATCTCCATAACTGCCTTGATCTTTGACGCATCTATCTCGATGCCTCGGTGTCGGACGATGAATCCTAGGAACTTGCCCAAGGAAACTCCTAACGCGCATTTGAGAGGGTTCATCTTCAAGTTGTATTGCCGAAGGCGTTGAAACACGGTCTTCAGATGCTCTAAATGTTCCTCGTATGATTTTCTTTTCACTACGAGTTCGTCGATATAGCATTCGACGATTTCATGTATGAGATCATCGAAGATCTTCGTCATGGCTCTCTGATAGGTGGCGCCAGCGTTCTTTAGACCGAAGGGCATCACCTTGTAGCAGAATATACCCAAAGGGGTCCGGAAAGCGGTGTGCTTCTGGTCCTCGGGATGCATCTTTATCTGATTGTATCCTGACGAGCCATCCATGAAGGAGAAAACCTCATGGGTGGAAGTATTGTCTATCATTAGCTCGGTGACCGGTACTGGGAAGTCGTCTTTCGGGCATGCTTTATTAAGATCCCGAAAATCTACACATATGCGCACTGTCCCATTTTTTTTCATTACCGGGACGATGTTGGCGATCCAGTCAGGATACTGAACCTCTTGGATGAAGCCAGAGTCGATCAGCTTCTTGACTTCGGCGTTGATACTCATCTAAAGCTCGAGCCGCATTCTTCTCGGTGCTTGTTTGATTGGCTGGACGTCCGGGGATATGGCCAGTTTATGGACAGCAATCTCTGGATCTAGTCCTGGCATCTCGGAATAGTTCGATGCGAAGCAATCTTTATGCTGCATAAGCACGTCTTTTAGTGTAGCCACCTTTTCTTCAGACAGCAGCCCACTGACGAATGTCGGTTGCGGGTCACTTGCCGTCCCCAAATCAATTTTCTTGAGCTTATCTGCAGTAGTATGTATTCCATCTTCCAGCTCTTTTGTCGCCGGTGGAAACTCTGAGATCACTTCGTCATCATTGTTTTCGAAGCACCAGGGGAGATTATCCGTACCGTCGGAGTCTTCTTCTGATAACGTTATCACGTGACAGGTACGAGCTCACTTCCAAGACCGACGTTGATCTGGTTCTACCCTCATGGATTTGGGTTCATGCCTTTGCAGTGGGGTTACCCTCCAGCTGTTGGATACAGCGAACCTGCCTTGCTGATATTGATCTTCGACCCAGTTCTTGAAGGTGAAGCAGTCTTCGATAGGATGTTCTATTGCCCTATGATAGGAGCAATAGTCCGGATGGAAGACTTCGCCTGCTTGCTCGGTGTGCTTGGACTCTGGGAGTGTAATCAGTTGATGTTTTATGGCAAGATCAAGTATTTTCTTTGTCTTCTCTTGGGCAAAAGAGTATGCTCGACCCATCTTCTTTATAAGAGATGAATCTGGATTTCCTGGCTCCTGATCGCGTGGCTTCTTGGACCCGCTTTGTCATTGTCGAACGCCTTTCCCGTTCTTTGGTTTGTTTCTGCCTCTGCGTCGTGCCTTTTGTACAACGGGTTGACAGGGAGGGGCACTTTCATCTTTCGCAGCCTGTTGAAGAAGGCGTTGCGTCCTGGCTTTCTAGTAGATGGCCATTTCGCGATTGTGGTCGTCTCGGACCTTTTGACCGGCTTCCCTTATAAGCTTGTCCATTTGTTCTTCGAACGATGGACTGGGCATTTTCACGTCGGGAGCCCTTTCTGGTTCAGGGTTAGAATCTTCCCACTGAGCATCCCCTTATTCATCAAAGTCATATACGACGTAGCAGTTGCGTAGTAGTTCCCGTCTCTTGGGTTGAACATACCCAAGCCCGGTCGTTTCCATTTTCCCGTTGGGCAATTTCCGCTGAGTTTCAGGAACGTTCCAGATCCTGTTATAGAACCGTGCTTGTCGAGCAGTTTGCTTAAGGGGTACACCTTGGCGTCTCAAGATTCTCTTTAGTCCGTCCGTGTAATATCTGGGCAAATAGATAGGCTGGAGCCTATCAAGTGTAGAGTCTGCGCCATGCCAGATTTCTTTCTCTACTTTGGTTTCCCCGGATCGGTAGAATAGGATCGCCTTTTCGCCTTTTCGCGTGGGAGGGACGTAGAATGTCTGCAATTCTTCCACACTGTAGGTATGAAGCGTGTCTAGTTCTTTATGATGCTTGGGCGGAACCATGGCAACTTCCAAACTTTGCTCTTCATCAGCGAATGTTTGAATTGAAGGCCGAGCAGAGAATATGGCGTTGACCTCATCTTCTGAGTCGCTGCCGAAGATAAGCATAGGAGCGGACGGTCCCGGCTTGTTGTACTGGGGTGGCCCTGAATAAACTATATCTTCCTCGGTATCACTCCCAAAGACCGGAATGGTAGTGATAGCTTTGTTCTCCGGTTTATGACATCTCTCTGTGTCTTCAAAGTCTGGTAAGAAGTATTTTGCATCTTCGTACTTTCGGACTTCGTTTACGGAGAATGGGTTCAGCTCTTCTGTTACAGTATACTCGAGACCATCCTTGAAGTATTTCATACACTGATGCTGTGTAGAAGGGATGATGTTGTACTCGTGTAACCAAGGCCGACCAAGCAAAGCATTGTAGCATGTCTTGGCATCGATGACGTGAAATTTAATATCTGTGACGAGTAGTCCGAAGCACAGCGTCAGTATCACAGACCCGAGGGTCCGTGATGACTGGGAATCGAAGCCGGAGATGGTGATTTTATCATGAGCGAGGTGCTGAACGCTCATGCAGATTTCCTTTAACACTCGCACGTTGAGAAGATTGACGGAAGACCCATTATCGACCAGGATTTTGCCTATCTTGATATCGTGACAATATCCGGAGACATATAGGGGACGGTTGTGCTCGCACATCCCAAGGAGGAGATCTTCATCGCCGAAGGTAATATCGGCTGTGTGTACTTCTTCCAGTTCGTCCTTCATCTTTTCTTCGGCGAGAAAAGCATGGAATTGCTCTGGCTCTTGTAGCGCCTTGATCAACGAATCTCTTGCTTCTTTTGATAGTAAAAGGGCGTCGAGAATGCTGAGCTGCGAGGGTAACTTCCTCAAGTGCGTCAGAATGTTGTAGTCCACCTTACTTTTCTTTGGCGGGTCCTTGGCGGTCAGATCTCTCATGACTTTGTTATCTAAGACGATATCCTCAGAGACCTTTTCTTTTCCCTTATCTTTTCTGTTTGCGGGTCCAAGATTCTTTTCGGGAAGCATACGATTACACAGCTGGATATTTTCACAGGTCTTCGATTCTCCCTCCTTTCCCGAGATGGATTCCTTGAATAGAGGGCCAAGAGTCATCTCTTCATCGGAGTCGCTCCCGAACGTGAGAACTTGCGATCCCCCAGCGTTAACCATGCAACAGTTGCCGGTAATTCCTTTACGCTCCTCGGTCGTATTTCTTTGCTCCCGATGAGTTTTATGTTTCATTCGTTTAAAATGTTGTCGGTGAGCAACATATCCCTGCCACCATCTTTTAAAACCATTGCACTCTTCGGTGGGGTGTGCGATCTTTCGATGATAAAGGCAGTAGCTAGGATGCATCTCTACTTCACCGACAGTGTTTCCTTCGGAGGGTGGTAACTTTATTCCCATTGATTTGGCTTTAGCAAATCTTTTCCTCGTCTTGAACTTGTTTTTATTCACGATGGATGTCCCTTGATTCGGCGGGAGTGTCTCGACTCTTTCGTCCAGCCGCTGGCGTTTGGCTTTCTCAAATATGGCCATCTCACGCTCTCGATCAGCTTTGCTTTTCGAAAGAGCTTCGTTTAGGAATGCGTCGATCATTTCATCTGATGGCCCTGGAAGCTCTGGTTCGCGACCTGCCCCCAGTCTCTTGGTGCAAGGAGCCTCTTCATCGTCTATCAATGAGTGAGAGATCACATGACAACTTGCTACGCAACCCTCAGATTCATCCGACGAGTCTTCTCCATCATCTCCATCTTCAAGGACGTGGCCGAGAAACTCTTGGAGCGTGATTGGAGTCCGTGCCTTCTGATTATACTCTTCCAGCGCGTCAATCTGTTTTTGCAGGTTCGTGCGCTTGTCGCCAAGCTTCATGGGCTTTTTGGATTTCTTCATCCTTTTTGCAGATTTCGACGGCTGGGTGTGAACACTTTGGCTATCGCCACCAATTTTTAGAGCTGGGCGCGGCTTCAGCATCCCTTCGAAGATCTGGGGCTCCAGCGGATTCTTCCACCAGATTGCCGGGCATGTCTGGAGATCATCCAGCATTCTTTTGGTTCTGGCTGAAAGAACGACCTCCCATGGAGCTTCTTCAACAAAAGAGCACGTTGCTCCCGGTGTATCTGTCTTCTTAGGAGTGTGCGGTTGTGGTGGGTTTAATTTCCACTTTTTCGACAGTGCAAACTTACCTTGTAGGTACTGATCCTCGATCCATCCCTTAAAGATGAAGCAATCTTCAATTGGATGGCTTACCGTTTGGTGGTAAGGGCAATAATTGGGATTATTCACTTCACCGGGTTGCGATGGTTGCCTTGGATTCGGCAAATTGATAAGCCTATTGCGCATCGCCAGCTTTAATAGTCTCTTCGTTTTATCCTGTGGGAACGAGTAAGGACGCTTCATCTTCTCATTATAATAGCGTCGCCTCTCTTCCAGTTGATCCGTTAGTTTTGGGGCACTGGGCTGCTGTTGGGTGTTCGCAACAAAGATCGCCTTCTCTTTACCCTTTTCGTTCCGCGGTTCCAGCTTCAGGGGAGATGGTCTATGACCCATCTGGTCCATCTGGGCCAGCTTGTCGATTAGAGCCTGGAACGTGGTCGGTTTGAAGAACATCATGAACTGTGAAATAGTCATAGGAGGGTCTAGGGTGCCCACGAACATGCCCACCGTTGGCGCTTTTTCGATGCGTTGTTCGCACTTCGACCACAGGTTCCACCATCGGATTGCGTACTGAACCCACGTCTCGCCCGGCTTCACCCTGGCATCGATCAATGCCGTTATTGGTGTTAGTGTATATGCCCTAGAGGCCATTACTGTATCATACTAGTTTGTATATTACTTAATGGAAGCTTGGGATATTCACCTTGTATAAACAATCTTGCTCAATATAGTAGTATGCTACTTGGTTTGTTTCTACTTCAATGTGTACATGTGTTTATTTTGCGATATCACCTATACACATTAGTGGAGCCCTTAGGATCTTTGCTTGATTACCAACGTTGTGATGGCAGTCACACTAGTGGGGGCTGGGTAATCTATAAGCACATCCTTATACAGGTCCCTAGTCGCAGGACTATCGAGACAGGGCATCGATACTCCGGAGTAGACTAGCGTATGCGCTTCTCATCCCAGTGTGGGAGATGGTCTGTCCCACAGCCATCAATACGTCGTACTGGAGATAGTATACGGGTGCTCGTTGGGTTACGAGTACACTGGACAGGACTCGTCGGGAACTGACAGGTTGGTATTATACCTATCGTCAGTTATCAGTTCCCAGGTGACATGAGTACAGCTTAGTCCGCTGACTTGACACTGGCACTTCGCCTCGAGTGTGTTCCCACTATACTTTGACTACTACCCTACCACGGCTCAAAGGAGTCGTGCAAACATGTGGTAGTTGGGTGCAGTCCCGAAGCACTTGGAGGCAGTGCCGGTTAGACAGGATTCGTCTCTACCGGTATTGGGGGTTGACATCGCGCTGTGTTTAGGAGAGCCATTACACGAGTAGTCCCTGGCCAGGGCAAGCGAGATATACTGGTAGGCTTCCAGTGTTATCTCAGGGTGTTTTGGGCTTCACTCCGACACGACTTGTACCGCTATTGGGGGACTGACGTTTTACCGCCCCCTAGGCCCGACATGCGATGTATCAGACGAACAGACCGGACTGTACGGAGAATGTCACATTCAGACTCAGTAGGAGTTCAGACGGGGTTCACCTCGTCAGCCTTCTTGTCGGCATCTACCTGGGGACCGTTACGCACAGCTAGTGCCGCTTGCGGTCTGTGGTTAAACCCACTGCCAGCGTAGTGTCGAGTCTTTAGAGTCCCACACAGAGGGTATTCGCCTCTGGGCAAAACAGAGTAGAGGTCGCATGGTTTTGCGACAGGGTTCGTTCTCATCCGCGCACTTGTGCACGTTTGGAGTCCGGACGGATATTGCCAGCGGGCTCTGGTTTGAGCCGGATACTGGTATATGTTTTGGGGTTACCTTTATCTCTCAGTATTCATGTTCCTCGGAACAAGAATGCAGGTGTGTATGCACAGTTGTTTGAGGCGGAAGAAGAGGTTTTTCATTAGGGTTTCGGAACGGGTGCGCATGCACAGTTGACAGTCGTCTTTTTTCCAAACCCTAATGAATTAGTGAGATATCAATTAATAATAGTAATTAAATGAAATTATGTTATGGTTGGTTTTGTTGACTTGTTGACCATGGTTGACTTGTTGACCATGGTTGAATGTTTGACCATCATCATTACTTTGCAAGGATGCTCCTTGATTCTTGCCAACATTCATTTAATGAAGTGATGATAGTGGTCATTCCAAAACAACCATCAACTATTCTCATTTGAATTATTATTATTAATTAGATAATTCTTTTTCTTTTGATATGGTTGCAAAAAGGAAAAAGATAGCTCATTCTATCATATTCATTCTCTCTCCTCACTTCATCTTCTTCTTTCTCAAGCTCAAGGAGAATCCTTCTCATGTGTTGAGAATCCCTCTCCTTGAAAAGAAAACACCCCTTAGACACTCTCTACTCACTCTAGGATCAAAGGTTTAGCAAGCCGAAGTTTCTAGTTCTCTCAAAGTTCGAGAAAGAGCCCGAAGGTTGAACCCTCAGGTGGATCCATCTTTGACGGAAGAAGGCGACGAGGAAAGAACTATCAATCTCTACAAAGTTTGAAGAAGAAGGAGTTCAAGTTTAGGTATAACCATCTTTCCGAGTAGCTAACTCTCTTTAGCTTGTTTGCTAGTTTTAGTTTAGGAAAAGATCCCGACTTTGTTAGTCCATGTTGCCCCATGCGCTAAAAATTTGATTTTTATACCGTTTCCGCCTCCCTGTAAGAACCGGGGGTCGCAACGTGGACTTACAGTGGTATCAGAGCCTAACTAAACTTAAACTAGCTTGGTAGCGAAGTGTATGGAAGTTCGAAACCGAAAAATCATAAAAACCGGAAATCAAAAACCCTAAGTTTCTGTTGAAATTTTTTATGCTCTAAAAGTAAAACTTTTTACTCCTAAAATCGGCTCAGGGTTTTGTGAGAACACCCACGAAAAACGATCCCATGAATCCTTCAAAGCGCCGCGGATCCGCGGCCTCAGCTATTCTCTTCGCCGCGGATCCGCCGCCGTTTAGCCTCTTCATGTGATAGTGTTTTGTGCAGTGTTCATCTGGTAGGGTTTTGGGATTTTTCAAATATGTTATATGTGCCCAGATTTTCCAGAAAAGAAATTTACTTTTGGGGTCCTATAAATCCGTATTTTTTTTCGAACTTCGCTACACTTTGGCTATATTGGTTATATCTGTGATGTTTGTTTGTATTGAACGTCGGCTAATCGCTATAAGTCGATTAGTCGGGGTTATACATCTCTGTGATCTGTGTTTGATATTGAAATGTGTATATGAATGTGTTGGACTGTCGCGGGTGAATAGCCGGGGTGGATGTGAGATGAGCTTTTGTTTTTCTTTCATTCATTTGTAAATGTAAATTGATGTAATAATATTATTTGTATGGCCGCACAACCGGGTCGGGGTTGTAGCCGTCATTGTATAATTCTTTTTACTGTTTTTGCTCCTAGGATAGACCCATGGAGGGGTGCACAAACTACCGGATACTTGGCGGGTAGTTTGCCGCACCCGTAGGGGTCTTGGGTGGGGTATTTGCTATTCACCGCGACCGTGTAATCCGCTTTTCGTTGCAGGCTCGAACGGATTGCGGATTGCTAGTATATCCAATGTATTCATCTGTGATCTGTAATGTCTATCATTGCTTTATATTTAGGCGTTGCTTATGTTTTACAGCCGCGCTAGCCCAGCCCCCGCTCTGTCGTTAGTTAAGTAACCTAACGGGTGATGACGGGACCCCGTGGCGAATGCGAATGGCATAAGCGTACGTCATATTTTGGTTGTTTTCTGCAATGGTAGGATTAAATGATGGGACGCATTAAAAGAACTAATGCAAGAATATCACGCATTAAAAGAACTAATGCAAGATAATAAACCAAGTTAAAGTCGTTGGAACACTTTCGAAAAACCACTCGGTTCTTTTCAAAACTAACTTTTAAATGCGGAGCTTGAGCCACTCCTTCTAAAAGCTATCTCGTTCCATCGATTATATCAAGTTCACTACGTTCACGGTTTCGCCAAAACCATTCGTAGCCCTCCATCATTTCAGTTAAATATACGGTAGTATTCAAGCTATGTATTTTGACCTCACGCCAAGGCATAGTGATTGGTAGCTGCCGGATATTTATCTGTTGCATAGATAGAATGCGTTGGTTTGAAACAGTCGTACTGCCATTTTGGCCTACGTCAAGGGTAAGTACGGGTGGGTTCAAATTAACCGGGATAATGATGGGAAGAACTTGACATGTGACTTATGACATTTTGACCTCACGCCAAGGTCATAAGAGCATGGGGCAAAAATCCACATCGGGAGTTTCACAAGTACTGAAACTTGCTAGATTTGCATACCATTTGGAGTGTGATGATTCTGGTAGGATTCCTTCAGTTTCGTCACGCGATGATATTTGGATCCCGATCCTACTGTGAGTATATGCTACTCCTCGGGAAATTTCTCACTAAACGATCAATGCTATAAACCTAGTAGGTGCCTAGAAAGGTGTTAGCGGGGCTACGCCCCCAGGGAAAAGAGGTTCTTAAATTAAGGAACTTCGTGAAAGCGTTGGAAAACCTCCCTCGAAGTACCGACACTGGCCTGGCTGAACGGTTAAGCAAGTATTGTGCGGTGGGATTGATCCCGGCTAATTCTTCCTTTATGGTTTGAGGAGGGATTCGAGAGACAGTGGGAGCCATCCTGTTTAGACAAATTAAAAACCATTCTAAACTTGCAAGAGTATCGTGCTAAAGTGTTTCTTCTCTCCCTCCTGCAGCAACCAAATCGAAATGACTGGACTTAAGTTACTTCTAGATAAAAACATACTGACAGGGCCAAACTACAAAGATTGGCTCAGGAATGTCAAAATGGCAATCACTTACGACAAGCTGGGGTATCTTCTTACCACCAAAGCTCCCCCCGTCCCAGGTCCCACCTCCAGCGTCGCGGATAAGGAAATCCGTAAGACTTGGGAGATTGATTGCGCGAAGGCCAAGTGCCTCGTGCTTGCCTCTATGGACAACGAACACCAGAGGAGGCACGAGAATATGGACTTGGAATCCATATTTCTTCATACAAAAGAACTGTATGGAGAGCAGTCTCGTATCGCAAGATACGAAGTGTCGAAGAAGTTATTTTCGGCAAAGTTGGCCGTCGGATCATCGGTAGCGGACCACGTGCTTAAGATGATTGGCTACATTGAGGAGCTCGCGGAACTTGGGACCACGTTGGAAAGTGAACTCTATACGGATTTAGTTCTCCAGTCCCTTCCTTCCACTTACGCCCAGTTCATACTGAATTTCAACTTGTAAGAAAAGGAAGTTGAACTTTCAGAACTCCTCAACATGCTGAGGAGCGCAGAGGGCACCCTACAGAAAGGTAGGGAAACACCCGCTTTGTTTGTAGGAGGATCTTCTTCTTCTAGGTCCAAGACGAAAGCCAAGGGAAAGAGGAAGAAAGCCCCCGCCAAACCAAGGGGCGGTGTTAGTAAAGTGGGAACGAAGGGAAAGGAAAAGGCAACAAAGATAGCGGGGAAGCTTGTGGGTAAAGAGGAATGCTTCTATTGTCACAAGAGTGGACACTGGAAGAAAGATTGCAGGGCTTGGAAAGCCAGGACACAGGAACTGAAGCAGGTTGTGGCTTCAGCTTCAGGTGTGTATGTTATTGAAAACTGTCTTTCTATAAACTCTACTTCCTGGGTATTGGATACCGGATCAGGATCTCATATCTGTAATTCTTTGCAGGCGTTGAGAAACCGTTGGGTTTTGAAGGCAGGTGACATGACCCTCAGAGTTGCGAACGGAGCTAGCATGGATGCTAAAGCCGTGGGGGACTATCACCTGGGAATGTCAGATGGGCATGTTTTGGTTTTGCGTAATTGCTTTTTTGTACCCAACGCAACTTGTAATATCATTTCTGTATCTTTGGTTTCTAAAGAAGGTTATGAATTTGCGTTTGTAAGTAATGTTGTAAACATTCACCTTAATCAAGTTCTGATTAGGTCAGGTACATTGAGCAATGGTATATACGTATTGAACCAACCACAGATTTTCAATGTCCAGAATACACACAAAAGAAAGTCTCCGGAAATCAATCAGACTTTCTTATGGCATTGTAGACTGGGTCACATCAATGAGAGAAGGTTGACTAAGTTACATACAGAAGGGTATTTGGATCCGTTCGAATATCAATCGTATGCCACTTGTCAATCCTGTCTCAAAGGAAAGATGACAAAGACTCCGTTCACTGGACACGGAGTAAGAGCAAGCGAGCTCTTGGGACTCGTACACAGCGACGTGTGCTGTCCAATGTCTACACATGCGCGAAGCGGTTATTCTTACTTCATTACTTTTACGGATGACTTTTCAAGGTACGGTTATGTCTTCTTAATGAAACATAAGTCCGAAGCCTTTGAAAAATTCCAGGAATATAAGAATGAAGTAGAAAAACAGACCGGCAAAAGTATCAAGATTCTAAGATCGGATCGAGGTGGAGAATACTTAAGTACCGAGTTCCTGAATTATTTAAAAGAGAATGGGATTCTCTCTCAGCTTACTCCTCCATACACTCCGCAACATAACGGTGTATCGGAGAGACGGAACCGGACCCTATTGGATATGGTACGGTCTATGATGAGTAACGCTGAGTTACCGCGATCATTCTGGGGGTATGCGCTAGAAACAGCTGCATACCTTTTGAACCGAGTTCCTACTAAGACTGTGCCTACCACACCATATGAGTTATGGAGTGGGAAGAAACCCTATCTTCAGTACCTGAAGATTTGGGGATGTCCAGCTTATGTCAAAAAGCAGCATACGGACAAGCTCGAGGCACGCTCAGTACTGTGCAAGTTTGTGGGATACCCAAAGAACTCCAGGGGTATCTTTTCTATTACGCAGAGGAACAAAAAGTCCTTGTTTCTCGTAATGCCCATTTTCTGGAACATCAGTTCTTAGAAAAAGAAGTAAGTGGGAGCGCAATAGAACTGGAAGAAATTCCAGAACCTCAGACTATTACTGAAAGCTTAGTGGAACCAGAAGGTTCGAAAGAACAGGACATTCCTACGCCGCTCCGCAGGAGTAGTAGGCAGTCTCATCCGCCCGAGAGATACTACGGTTTTCTCATAGACGGGGATAGAGAGGATTGCATCATAGATTATGATGAGCCTACTAGCTTCCAGCAGGCCGTTCAGAGCGTTGACTCGGTAAAATGGCTGGATGCAATGCGGACCGAAATGGAGTCCATGTACACCAACAAAGTATGGACGTTGGACATTGCTCCAGACGGGGTAAAACCCGTAGGATGCAAGTGGATCTTCAAAAGGAAGATTGGTGTAGATGGACAGGTTGAGACCTATAAAGCTAGACTTGTAGCAAAGGGTTTCCGTCAAAGACCTGACTTGGACTATGACGAAACATTTTCTCCAGTGGCTATGCTGAAATCCATTCGGATCCTTCTTGCCATTGCTGCCTTCCACGATTATGAGATTTGGCAGATGGACGTAAAAACCGCTTTTCTAAATGGAAATTTAGAGGAGTGTGTCTATATGGATCAGCCAGAAGGTTTCATTCAGAGTGGGAGCAGCGGAAAGGTGTGCAAGTTGCTTAAGTCCATCTATGGACTAAAGCAGGCATCGCGGAGTTGGAACATCTGTTTTGATGAGACGGTCAAGGAATTTGGCTTTATCAAAAATCCAGATGAACCATGCATCTATAGTAGATTTGTAGTGAGAACTGTAGTATTCCTCGTTTTATACGTGGATGACATTCTCTTAATAGGAAATGACATTCCTATGCTACAATCTGTCAAGGGGTTCTTGTCACAAAGGTTCTCCATGAAAGACCTGGGTGATGCTTCGTACATCCTGGGGATCCGGATCCATCGTGATAGATCCAAGAGGATATTAGGACTTTCACAGTCCAGGTACATCGACACTATACTTAAGAGATTCAGTATGGAAGATTCCAAGCGCGGTAACCTACCGGCTTGTCACGGGATCACCCTCTCTAAAGAGATGTCTCCCAAGACTGATTTGGAGAGGGATCGCATGTCTATTATACCCTACGCTTCTGCGGTAGGCTCTATAATGTATGCGATGTTGTGTACCAGACCGGATGTAGCTTATACACTGAGTGTAGTAAGCCGGTATCAGTCAAACCCTGGGGAGAAACACTGGATAGCAGTAAAGAACATTCTCAAGTACCTAAGAAGGACTAAGGAGATGTTATTGGTGTATGGCGGAAAAGACCTCCAGATCGAGGCCTTTGCTGACTCCAGCTTCCAGAGTGACAAGGATGATTCCAAGTCCATGTCGGGTTTTGTCTTTACCCTCAATGGAGGGGCGGTGTGTTGGAAGAGTTCCAAACAGGAAACCGTTGCAGACTCGACGATGGAAGCGGAATACATCGCTGCATCTAATGCCGCAAAAGAAGCTGTCTGGATAAGGAAGTTCTTGAAAGAACTTCAGGTGGTTCCGTCCATTGTTGACCCAATACCTCTGTATTGCGACAACAACGGGGCTATAGCTTTAGCGAAGGAACCCAGGTCCAATCAGAGATCCAGGCACATCTTGAGGCGGTATCACCTGATCAGGGAGATCGTGGATCGCAAGGAGATCGAGGTTCGGAGGGTTGCTTCAGAAGAAAACACTGCAGATCCATTCACCAAGGCCCTACCCCAGACGCAGTTCGAACGGCTGATCGAGATTATAGGTCTTCGATACGCCAGTACATGGCCTTAGTGCAAGTGGGAGATTGTTAGTGTATATGCCCTAGAGGCCATTACTGTATCATACTAGTTTGTATATTACTTAATGGAAGCTTGGGATATTCACCTTGTATAAACAATCTTGCTCAATGTAGTAGTATGCTACTTGGTTTGTTTCTACTTCAATGTGTACATGTGTTTATTTTGCGATATCACCTATACACATTAGTGGAGCCCTTAGGATCTTTGCTTGATTACCAGCGTTGTGATGGCAGTCACACTAGTGGGGGCTGGGTAATCTATAAGCACATCCTTATACAGGTCCCTAGTCGCAGGACTATCGAGACAGGGCATCGATACTCCGGAGTAGACTAGCGTATGCGCTTCTCATCCCAGTGTGGGAGATGGTCTGTCCCACAGCCATCAGTACGTCGTACTGGAGATAGTATACGGGTGCTCGTTGGGTTACGAGTACACTGGACAGGACTCGTCGGGAACTGACAGGTTGGTATTATACCTATCGTCAGTTATCAGTTCCCAGATGACATGAGTACAGCTTAGTCCCCTGACTTGACACTGGCACTTCGCCTCGAGTGTGTTCCCACTATACTTTGACTACTACCCTACCACGGCTCAATGGAGTCGTGCAAACAGGTGGTAGTTGGGTGCAGTCCCGAAGCACTTGGAGGCAGTGCCGGTTAGACAGGATTCGTCTCTCCCGGTATTGGGGGTTGACATCGCGCTGTGTCTAGGAGAGCCATTACACGAGTAGTCCCTGGCTAGGGCAAGCGAGATATACTGGTAGGCTTCCAGTGTTATCTCAGGGTGTTTTGGGCTTCACTCCGACACGACTTGTACCGCTATTGGGGGACTGACGTTTTACCGCCCCCTAGGCCCGACATGCGATGTATCAGACGAACAGACCGGACTGTACGGAGAATGTCACATTCAGACTCAGTAGGAGTTCAGATGGGGTTCACCTCGTCAGCCTTCTTGTCGGCATCTACCTGGGGACCGTTACGCACAGCTAGTGCCGCTTGCGGTCTGTGGTTAAACCCACTGCCAGGGTAGTGTCGAGTCTTTAGAGTCCCACACAGAGGGTATTCGCCTCTGGGCAAAACAGAGTAGAGGTCGCATGGTTTTGCGACAGGGTTCGTTCTCATCCGCGCACTTGTGCACGTTTGGAGTCCGGACGGATATTGCCAGCGGGCTCTGGTTTGAGCCGGATACTGGTATATGTTTTGGGGTTACCTTTATCTCTCAGTATTCATGTTCCTCGGAACAAGAATGCAGGTGTGTATGCACAGTTGTTTGAGGCGGAAGAAGAGGTTTTTCATTAGGGTTTCGGAACGGGTGCGCATGCACAGTTGACAGTCGTCTTTTTTCCAAACCCTAATGAATTAGTGAGATATCAATTAATAATAGTAATTAAATGAAATTATGTTATGGTTGGTTTTGTTGACTTGTTGACCATGGTTGACTTGTTGACCATGGTTGAATGTTTGACCATCATCATTACTTTGCAAGGATGCTCCTTGATTCTTGCCAACATTCATTTAATGAAGTGATGATAGTGGTCATTCCAAAACAACCATCAACTATTTTCATTTGAATTATTATTATTAATTAGATAATTCTTTTTCTTTTGATATGGTTGCAAAAAGGAAAAAGATAGCTCATTCTATCATATTCATTCTCTCTCCTCACTTCATCTTCTTCTTCCTCAAGCTCAAGGAGAATCCTTCTCATGTGTTGAGAATCCCTCTCCTTGAAAAGAAAACACCCCTTAGACACTCTCTACTCACTCTAGGATCAAAGGTTTAGCAAGCCGAAGTTTCTAGTTCTCTCAAAGTTCGAGAAAGAGCCCGAAGGTTGAACCCTCAGGTGGATCCATCTTTGACTGAAGAAGGCGACGAGGAAAGAACCATCAACCTCTACAAAGTTTGAAGAAGAAGGAGTTCAAGTTTAGGTATAACCATCTTTCCGAGTAGCTAACTCTCTTTAGCTTGTTTGCTAGTTTTAGTTTAGGAAAAGATCCCGACTTTGTTAGTCCATGTTGCCCCATGCGCTAAAAATTTGATTTTTATACCGTTTCCGCCTCCCCGTAAGAACCGGGGGTCGCAACGTGGACTTACAATTGGGGTGCGTTCACTAGCACTTGCGAATCGCTGGGTGAACAACAACTCCATTTCTGCGAAAGTTTTGATGGAGTCGTTTGGGAGTTCAGAGTACCACTCAAACGCCCTTTCCGATAAGCTGCCGACAAATTGGCGGAGCAAAAGCTTGTCATCGCCACCGGTGTTGCCACAAAGAGCCCTGAACTGAGCGACATGTTGATGGGGATTGCCTGTCCACTTGTACACATGGAATTTCGGGATCGTATAGCCCAACGGGTACTTTATTTGATCATACCAGCCTGGATACGGTCACCCAGTTCTAACAACTTGGCCGGCTGCTTCATTTGCCTGGTGAACTCTTATTTGCTGAGCAATATACTCATCCAGTGCAACTTTGGAGATGGTATCTTCCTTGGCTGCTGATAGAGCCGGCAGAGGGTTTGATATTTCTCCTTTATCATCTTCAATTATCATTGGAGGATCTTCGGCTGGGGGATCCGGCTGGATCATCATGCCCACCATATCTTGGAATAGAAGGGCCATTCATTTTATATTGGCTGCTTGTTCCGCAGCCTTTTTGTCCTTCTTCTCAAGTATTCTCCGAAGAAATTCGGCATCAGTTTCTTTCTCATGGCGTTGCTCCGAGGATGCCTCTGGGCTTTCTTTTGGCTCGGTGAGTGCGGCCATTGCAGTCATTATCTCCTGAATCTTCTGCTGCTGCTCTTGAGCTTTTGTCATGGATCGCGTAAGCGGTCGATGACCTGTGGAGATACGGCTATCCTCTTTTCCAGATGCCATATAGACGGTATGCACCACCATGCGCCCAGACTTATGGCGTTTAGGCTCAGTGCCTTTGACATTTGTCGAAGGCATATGGATTTTCTCCGGCCTTCTCCTCTTATAAGCGGTCGAAGTTGAGGGGGCCGCTGAAGTAGGCACCCAAGTAGCCGTCGTCTTTTGTGGCTTAACAGGACGGTTTTCCTCCTGTCGGACCTTCAACTTCTTCTGCCGACGGGGATAGTCTTGATCAACCACCGACTCTCGGACTTGTCGCCAGATTTTGTAAACTTTAGAAGACAGCCATTGAGGGGACTGTTCCGGCTTCATTTCTGCGACAGTTTCCACCGGCGGCGGAGATCTTTTTAGTACGGCGGTAGGCGAATTCCTGCGCACCTTATTCAGCAGCTCAAAGCTGTTTCCGGTTGGAACAGCAGCATTAATTTCTACCGTTGAAGCCGGTGGAGTTAACCCAGAAGGGGAGTTCCCCCGGCCTTCCTTACTCGGCGCCAGTGGCGACATCGAGTGTGTCGAGCTGTTAGGGATGGTTCGGCGATGGGGATGGCTTTGTCTTGCCCCCTGTTCAGATGAGACGCCGCTGGTGCCAGCCTCTTAAAGACTGACGTCTTTTGAGTAGCGGTATCCAATCTGTCAAAGACAGACCTTCGAGCTGGAATGGGAGCGGGAATAGTCAGTCTTGCAAAGACCGGCTCTTTGGCAGGAAAAGCCGCCTTGACGACTTCAGGAGCAAAGATGGCTATTTTCTTTGGGATGGCCACTTTAGGTGTTATGGGCTTCTTGGCAGGCCCATCGAAGTTCAGGCTCAGTCTGGCGAAGACCGAGGAGTTGGAGCTGGGCGACCCGTTGAGAGGGGCCGCGGTAGTAGCAAGCCGATCGAAGACCGACTTCTTGGGAGCTTCTGGCATTGGCACAGGAACGTTGAAGCTCGTTGACAGAAGCATGGTCTCGAAAAACAATCCTGTGGTGGCTTGGGTGACCTGTTCCACCGGCATCGTGAACAGGGAAGCCGCCTAGGGCCCGTAAGCTATGCCCCCAGTTGAGGCAGAACGTGGGTTGCAGTTGCATGTGGAACACTTCGAGCAGGTGAATGCCATTGATCTTTGCTTTCTGCACCAAGCAAAAATGCCAAATCTCAGTATCTCGAACCCAAGGGCAACCATTAGCAAACCACGATTCGTTCGCGAAACACGACACACGAAGTGTGGAGTGGAAAGAGGAAGAGGTCCCACCGGACGTGCCAGAATCTGTTTACCTCCGAATCACAGAGATGGGACCGCGTAGGTCCGTCTTACCTGAAATTCGGGACAGATGCTAATTGGTGCTATCCGTCCACCTCTCCAAAGACGCCAAGTTGATTTATGGCACCATGTATCGAAGGTTTAAACGGATGCGGCCGATATAGCAGACTTCGTCAGATTCCCCCTTACAGTGAGGGGTTTTTGATTGTGGGGACGCTCTTCCCTGCAGGCGCAAGCCCCTGCAGTTAATTACGCTACCGCATCGCGGTAGCAACTTTCTCCTTCTCCATGTGGTCACTTCGTGTCGTGGGTGTTTGTTTTATGTTTGGCTGCCCGTGGATTATATACAGAGACTAAGTTATATTGTCACCCGTAGGGCATGGACTAGTCCAAATCCGTATCTTTCTTAGATTTGGGTTTGGGGGGTTTGGGTTCAAGGATACGTTAGTCTCATTTGAGAATAAGATCAACTTAAACGTTTGTTAAGGATACGTTAGTCTAATTTTAGACTAAGATCAATTTAACGGGATCGTTTAGATCCAACAAAAGAGCAATTGGGCTCAATTGTTTAGTTTAGTGACATTGCGGTCGATAATTAGTTTAAGGACATTACGGTCCATTGTTAGTTTAAGGACATCTCGGTCCACTGTTAGTTTAAAGACATCGCGGTCGAGGTTAAGGACATCATAGTCCGTGGATTTAAGGACTCCACAGTCCGTTGTTAGTTTTAAGACATCACGGTCGAGGTTAAGGACATCATAGTTCGTGGATTTAAGGACTCCACAGCCCAATATTAGTTTTGAAACATCACGGTCGAGGTTAAGGACATCATAGTCCATGAGTTTAAGGACCTCACAGTCCGATGTTTGTTTTAAGACATCACGGTCGAGATTAAGGACATCATAGTCCATGAGTTTAAGGACCCCACAGTCCGATGTAATGTGTGGTTGTCGGGACCCGTCACCTTTCTGACGACGTTGAAGGATTACAACGACAGATATCAGAGGAGTAAAGAGATGTACCCTCGAACCGATGTAAATTGGTTGAAAGAGCAGATGGGCTCAGTTCAATATAAGTTGAGGACTTATGGCCAGAATTGGGCTAAGTCCAACTAAAAATGTTTAACATTTTTAGTTGCTCTGGCTATCAAGACTTTATTTGGGCTCAGCCCTTTTAATAATGCTAGGCATTGGGCTCTGACATTTTTGTCTTATATTGAATGCATAGCAAAAGTGTGTTCTGACAGTGCGCCGTGTGGCGCGTCAGGCGCTTTGCGCCAGTCAAAGAGCGCATTGCGCTTCAGTCGGGTAGCGCACAAGAAGAGGACACGTGTCGCGCTTAGTGCTAAGCGCCAGTTTGTTAGCACATTGCGCTTTTAATTTATGAGCGCATTGCGCTAGTCTTTTGGCGCGCCAGTGAGCGACACGTAGCGCGGTTGGCGTTGAGTGCCAACCCATGAGCGCAGTACCCTGTTTTAAAAGCACAAAGCGCAGATTGTGTCTATGGTTGACACGTGGCGTGTTTTGGCGCTGAGCACCGGTCCAAGAAGCGCAAAAGCGCAATTCATGAGTGAAAGGCACTTTTTAATAGCGCAAGGCGCATCTGATCAATTTTAAGATCAAAGAACAAATTTATGTTCTTCAAAGAAGGCTTTTTCCTCAAGATCCAAGAACAAAAGTTCTTGTTTTTATAAAAGGCTCTGCCTTTGTAGATCAAAAGATCTGTGAATGAAGTAAAATACTTCTTTTAGTATTTTATGATTAGATCTTTTGATCTTTTCGTTTTTATTAAAGACCTTGGTCTTTTTTCAGATCTATGATCTTTTTAGAAGATGGTTCTTCTTTTTACGAGATGGTTTCATCTCTATTATTCAAGAACATAGTTCTTTTTTTTATCTTGAAGATGAAGAAAAATCTTCTTTTTTCTAAGAGCTCTCTCTTCTTTTGCAGAGGGTTTTTCTCTCTCTTTTCTGTATTCTGTATATTTTAGACTTGAAGTCTAGGGTCCTTTATATAGGGCCAAATGATTTGTTAAATCAGTTTTGAGAGATCTTTCTCTGATTGATTTGGGAATATTTCCCACCGTTGGATTTTTGATCCTAAGGCTTCTGTTTTACAGAAGATAATCTTCTTATTTCCATAATGATTGAAAAAACTTTCCATAACAGAATTTTAGTTCTGATTAATTAATAATTTATTATTAGTAGATTTTTTGATCTGACGGTAGGGGAATTTTTAATTCCAGCGCTGGCGCACCTTGCGCTGGTGCACCTACGTTTGACACGTGGCGCGCAGCACAACTGCGCTAGCGCACCTGTGTTTGACACGTGGCGTGCAGCGCAGAGTGCTGGATCTGAAGCGTTGCTTCAACTTTTAAATTTTGAATTTTGAAACAGAGCTTTGCTCTGATTGGGGGTGCGCTGCCTAGGGCGCAGCACACCTGTCGCCAGCGCGTCTGCGTTTGACACATGGCGAGCAGCGCGCAGAATCTGAAGCGTTGCTTCAATTTTTGAATTTTGAAATTCAAAACAGAGCTTTGCTCTGATTGGGGGAAATAGTCCTCTCGACTTATAAGGAGAAAACACTCTTGTAAGATCCTTACGACTTATAGGAGAACACGCACTTAGGGATCCTCACGATTCTTAAGGAGAAAACGCACCTACGAGATCCTCACGACTCGCAGGGAGAAATACCTTTATGAGACCCTTACGGCTCATGAAGTCAAAAGCCTTAGTCGACAGGATCTTAACCCTGTTTACTAAGCCACCTTTGTTCGTCATCGACAGAGACAAATGATGATTCGCTCCTGGCAATATCCCAGTTGTAGTGGTGTTGATGCCGAAATCGGTGTCTAAATCCAAGCTTGCGGCAAAAAGCCAGCAAGCCACACATGCATACGAAATAGCCGAAATGATGGGGCAACTTGCAAACAAAATCAGCATGTAAAAATGTATGCATACAAAAACAGCCTAAATGATTGGGCAACTCGCAATAAAAAGCAGCGAGTAAATAAAATAAATAGCCGAAATGATTGGGCACCACGAAAAATAGCTGAAATGAAGGGGCAATCGCGACCTTCGCGATATAAAAGCTGAAATGATAGAGCATCGCAGAAAGAAATTAAAAAAATGAAATTTTTTTGCCCTACAGGTGGTATCACATCAATCCCTGTATACAATCCAGGGGCGCAAACAAAGAAGGAATCATACCTTTCCTCCCCAGGTTTCATCAGAAGAAGCCAAATCTCAACGGTTCACAGACAGCCTAGAGATCATCTCAACATCCGTCTCATTACAACAGACACAACATCAAGCAAAGCGGAACAGCGGCAACTCCCAGTTCCATGACTCGGCGGTGCACAGATGACCGAGAGTCAAACCCTGACTCCGTGAAATGCGGATAAAAGTCAACCCTTCCTGGCTACATGGAACGCAGCTTATATCAATCCTGACCCCGTAGGAAACGTACAGAGCGGAGCCTAGTCCTCGCAGAACACGGCAGTGAATCCGTGGGAAGCATCCATAGCAAAATTCCTGGTTATATGGAATGCGGCTTATGTCAATCCTGAACCCATGGGAAACGTCCAGAACAGATCCTCATCCTCACAGAACACGGCAATGACCCCGTGTGAAGCATCCAGAGCAGAGCCTGGTCCTCGCCGAACACGGCAGTGAACCCGTGGAAAGCATCCAGAGAAAAATTCCTGGCTACGTGGAACGCGTCTTATGTCAATCCTGACCCCGTGGGAGACGTCCAGAGCGGATACTGGTCCTCGCAGAACACGGCAATGACCCCGTGTGAAGCATCCAGAGCGGAGCTTGGTCCTCGCCGAACACGACAGTGAACCCATGGGAAGCATTCAGAGCAAAATTCCCGGTCACGTGGAACACGGATAATGTCAACTCTGACCCCATGTGAAGCATCCAGAGCGGATCCTGGTCCTCACAGAACACGGCAATGACCTCGTGTGAAGCATCCAGAGTGGAGCCTGGTCCTCGCCGAATACGGCAGTGAACCCGTGGGAAGCATCCAGAGCAAAATTCCTGGTTATGTGGAACGCGGCTTACGTCAATCATGACCCTATGGGAAACTTCCAGAGCGGATCCTGGTTCTCGCAGAGCATGGCAGTGAACCCGTGTGAAGCATCCAGAGCAGAGCCTTGTCCTCGCCGAACACGGCAGTGAACCCGTGGGAAGCATCCAGAGCAAAATTCCTGGTTACGCGGAATGCGGCTTATGTCAATCCTGACCCCATGGGAAACTTTCAGAGCGGATCCTGGTCCTCGCAGAACACGGCAATGACCCCATGTGAAGTATCCAGAGCGGAGCCTAGTCCTCGCCGAAAAACGGCAGTGAACCCGTGGAAAGCATCCAGAGCAAAATTCCTGGCTACGTGGAACGCGGTTTATGTCAATCCTGACCCCGTGGGAGACGTCTAGAGTGGATCCTGGTCCTCGCAGAACACGACAATGACCCCGTGTGAAGCATCCAGAGCGGAGCCTGATCCTCGCCGAACACGGCAGTGAACCCGTGGGAAGCATCCTGAGCAAAATTCCTGGTTACGTGGAACGTGGCTTACGTCAATCCTGACCCCGTGGGTAACGTCCAGAGCGGATCCTGGTCCTCACAGAGCATGGCAATGACCCCGTGTGAAGCATCCAGAGCGGAGCCTGGTCCTCGCCGAACACGGCAGTGAACCCATAGGAAGCATCCAAAGCAAAATTCCTGGTTACGTGGAACGCGGCTTATGTCAATCCTGACCCCGTGGGAAACGTCCAAAGCGGATCCTGGTCTTCGCAGAACACGGCAATGACCCCGTGTGAAGCATCCAGAGCGGAGCCTGGTCCTCGCGGAACACGGCAGTGAACCCGTGGAAAGCATCTATAGCAAAATTCCTGGCTACATGGAACGCGGCTTATGTCAATCCTGACCCCGTGGGAGACATCCAGAGCGGATCCTGGTCCTCGCAGAACACGACAATGACCCCGTGTGAAGCATCCAGAGCAGAGCCTGGTCCTCGCCGAACACGGCAGTGAACCCGTGAGAAGCATCCGGAGCAAAATTCCTGGTTATGTGGAACGCGGCTTACGTCAATCCTGACCCCGTGGGAAACGTCCAGAGCGGATCCTGGTCCTCGCAGAGCACGGCAGTGAACCCGTGTGAAGCATCCAGAGCGGAGCCTGTTCCTCGCCGAACACGGCTGTGAACCCGTGGGAAGCATCCAGAGTAAAATTCCTGGTTACGTGGAACGCGGCTTATGTCAATCCTGACCCCGTGGGAAACGTCCAGGGCGGATCCTGGTCATCGCAGAACATGGCAATGACCTCGTGTGAAGCATCCAGAGCGGAGCCTGGTCCTCCCCGAACACGACAGTGAACCCGTGGAAAGCATCCAGAGCAAAATTCCTGGCTACGTGGAACGCGGCTTATTTCAATCCTGACCCCGTGGGATACGTCCAGAGTGGATCCTGGTCCTCGCAGAATACGGCAATGACCCTGTGTAAAGCATCCAGAGCGGAGCCTGGTCCTCGCCGAACACGGCAGTGAACCCATGGGAAGCATCCAGAGCAAAATTCCTGGTTTCGTAGAACGCGGCTTACGTCAATCCTGACCCCGTGGGAAACGTCCAGAGCGGATCCTGGTCGTCACAGAGCACGGAAATGACCCCGTGTAAAGCATCCAGAGCGGAGCCTGGTCCTCGCCGAACACGGCAGTGAACTCGTGGGAAGCATCCAGAGCAAAATTCATGGTTACGTGGAACGCAGCTTATGTCAATCCTGACCCCGTGGGAAACGTCCAGAGCGGATCCTGGTCCTCACAGAACACGGCAATGACCCCGTGTGAAGCATCCAGAGCAGAGCCTGCTCCTCGCCGAACACGGCAGTGAACCTATAGAAAGCATCCAGAGAAAAATTCCTGGCTACGTGGAACATGGCTTACGTCAATCCTGACCCAGTGGGAAACGTCCAGAGCGGATCCTGGTCCTCGCAGAGCACGGCAATGACCCCGTGTGAAACATCCAAAGCGGAGCCTGGTCCTCGCCGAACACGGCAGTGAACCCGTGGGAAGCATCCAGAGCAAAATTCCTGGTTACGTGGAACGCGGCTTATGTCAATCTTGACCCCATTGGAAACGTCCAGAGCGGATTCTGGTCCTCGCAGAACACGGTAATGACCCCGTGTGAAGCATCCAGAGCGGAGCCTGGTCCTCGCCGAACACGGCAGTGAACCCGTGGAAAGCATCCAGAGCAAAATTCGTGGCTACGTGGAACGCGGCTTATGTCAATCCTGACCCCGTGGGAGACGTCCAGAGCGAATCCTGGTCCTCGCAGAACACGGCAATGACCCCATGTGAAGCATCCAGAGCGGAGCCTGGTCCACGCCGAACACGGCAGTGAACCCGTGGGAAGCTCCCGAGCAAAATTCCTGGTCATGTGGAACGCGGATAATGTCAACTCTGACCCCGTGTGAAGCATCCAGAGCGGAGCCTGGTCCTCGCTGAACTCGGCAGTGAACCCGTGGGAAGCATCCAGAGCAAAATTCCTGGTCACGTGGAACGTGGATAATGTCAACTCTGACCCCGTGGGAAACGTCCAGAACGGAGCCTGGTCCTCGTAGAACACGGCAGTGAACCCGTGGGAAGCATCCAGAGCAACTCCCGACTCCGTGAAATGCGGATAAGGGCAATTTCACCCATCACTTGCGGGTCCTCACGACTCGTAAGAGAGCAAATTCTCTTGTGAGATCCTTACGACTTTCAAGAGAAAACACACTTAGGAATCCTCACGATTCTTAAGGAGAAATTATACCTACGGGATCCTCTCGACCGGTAGGGAGAAAATTCTTTTTGAGACCCTCACGGCTTATAAAGTTGAAAAGTCTTAGGAGGCAGATCTTAACCCTGAATCCTAAGCCATCGTTGTCCTACAAAGAGATCGAGATGGACTATCCACAGAATCCATTCAATAAAAAGGGACACACCATTGTGAAGAAAAATATGTCTTTTATTCATGAATCAAAATGAATACAAAGTACAATTCGTGAAAGAACAAAAAATATACTCTTATTCAGGAGTATGTACAAAGGAAGAATGAAAAAATATATCTACAATTCTTCAAGTCGGCGGGCGATTCAGTAGATTTTTCAGTTCATCCCTTTTTCGCTGAGCCTCGCCTTCGTGATTTAGTATCGCCAAAAGACGGGCCTCCGCCTGAGCTTGCTGGGCCTGGTATGAGGCGAGCCGGCCTTCAAGCTCTGTCTCAGTAGCCTTATGAGCCTCAACACTTTCACGAGTGAACACGGCGGATTTGTCGATGGCTACCACCTCCTCAAGGACGCGGGCTGGTGTAGCGGCCTCTGAGGAAGGAGCAGCGGCTGCCGCTGCAGGCTCCAACGAAAGGACGGTAGCCTCAACTACCTCTACCCTAGCCTCTGGGTTGCCCTCAGGGAGATCCATTGGGACGACGACTGCCAAAGGTGCCTCCCCCGAAGGAGAAAGTACTTTGGAAGCAGGAACCACCGCAGGAGACTCTATCGCAAGAGCAACAGTTTCATCAACCCCCTCCACACTGATGGGTGCTTCACTGGGGATATCAGCAGGCTCTATGGACAAAACACGACTTAGAGCCTCTGCCGTCGCCGAAGTCCCTGCAAAGTTTGTAGAAGGATAAGGATACATATATGTGCATACAAGTAATATGAAATATTACAAAGAAATACAGAAACATATCGATGCGCAAGGGAGCTTCCAGTATGGCTTGTTCAAGCCGACGCTCCTTCATAAGGAGATATGCTCACCGAGGTCCGAGGGTGGACTCGTGGCCGCCGGTCCACAGGGAAAGCGCGTCCTCGGCGTCGGCTGAAACAGCCTGTTTAAGAGCCCTTTCGCCCCATTCTTCCAAAGGGCCGATGATTCATCGCCGGATCCACGGAGGGTCTTCGTAAAAGATTACGGCGGGATAGGACTTCTTCGGAATCCTTACGTTCTCCGACTCGTTTTGCGAACGTCTTATAGCCTCAGCCAATTGTGTGGCTTCCTCGGCAGTTGAACTCGGAAAAAGTAAGCCAGCATCCGATTCTTGCAGAGCCAATGGTTTGTCCTGAAGAATGGGCTCAGACTCTACTAAAGAGTCGAGCAGATTGGTAGCCGTCCTCCTCCGTCGTTTGGATCCAGAACCGACCGCCGAAGACGATCGTTTCCTCCCTCGTGGAACTTTGGCACAGCGCCGACCCACCTTACCTTCAACACCCTCGCTTCCAGCGCCCTTGCTTGGCGGTGCTACCAAGGACGACACAGCCATTGTCGACGCCACGGGCGATGGTACTGCTACCGGAGCCCGATTAGCCCGCAATCGAGTACCCAATGGCATACCAACTGTAGGAGTGAGGTCCACCTCCGACGCCCCCGGATTAAGCGCAACACTGGTGTCCCTCAAAGGGAAAGCGGACCGGTGCGCGCGGTCGCGGCGGAACTCCTGTGGCCTGAACCGAAATAGGAGCACCGTATCCAAGAAACACCCTCTTCTCCTCAGCAATAATTGGGCTGAACCGATGAAGGTACCAGCCCGTGAAGGACCCCACACATCGGGGAATATGGTCAGCTTCAGGAATCATGAAGCGAGAACAAGTGTTCAGCCTCACGAAGTGATGAGCAGCATCAAGAACAGCTTCAGGTGAAGGGACGGGCACAACTGTAAATGCCTCAAAGGGGACGCCTTGGTCATACCCAAGTTGTCGGGCAAAGCGGTGTGGGTTGTACCGCATGAAAAGGGCCGCACTGTTCTGACGAAAGACCAGATACCCTGGTCTGATCGCGTACAGGTGCATAGCTTCCCTAGGCTTCAAATAAGGCACCTCATCTTTCGACAGGTCGCAGAGTTGTTGAATTGGACCTGAAGGAGAAGATAGGGCCCGGTCAATGAACACCAGTCCGCCCGTGCTAGCGTAAGGAGCGATCAACACGCGAATGGACCCAAATTGAGTCGGGTCAGGGGCAGAAGCATCCATTAGCCGCATGAGTCGCGGAAAAGTGTAGGCATCATAAAATTCGGGTCTCTGGTGCGCAGCAAAAGCCCCCAACACGTGCATCTCAATCCAAGACGTGAAATAATGAAGAGAGAAATTTACCACATCCACACCTGGAGTTGAGGTATTAGCCGCAACGCCTAACCCATGATAAAGATGCGCTAGTGCTGGGATGCCTACGGCTAGCCGTGTCCCCTCAGCGATACAATGAGCAGGGTAGATAACCGAGGCTCTCTTGAAGCGGCGATGCATGGGGATGATGAACCAACTGAGCCAGACGCTGATAAAACCCACAAAGAAAGTCTCATCATCTATGCCGGGAGCTACAATCGATTCGAAAGATACCGCCGACATGATAGGGATGTAATACTGCGGCAGATCCTCTTCCTTAGTCAGCCGCCGGTTCAAACCAAACCCAAAGGGGTCATTAATGTTCACAAACTTTGGAGCCGTCTTCGATAGGACACCCTCGCGAAGGAAGCAAGCGATAAAACTCTTAAAAGTGACGCCCTACTCTTCTGATTCTGTGAACAGTTTGTCAAAGATGCCCAGGGCCTTGATCAAACTCGGGCGCTTATGGCGGACGGCATTCTCGGTAGATAGGTCGTCGAGCAATGCAAGCTCGGTTTCAAAGACGTACTCGTCGGGAGGCAGCAATTCCTCATAGAGGGTCTCCCTGATTGGCAGCCCCGAGATCTCGCGAAATTCTTTCAAGGAAATCGAAACTTCGTGGTCCCCTAGGAGGAAAGTGTTGGTAGGGAGATTCCACTGGTTCAAGAAAGCCTTAACCCACCAGACATGGGGAGATTGGTAGTGTAAGAGAGACGCATATATCGCTTGATAAAGCCCAACCCTCTGCAGTAGCGCGTGATGGGCGGACAAGATGTAGCGAGCCCAAGGAAGGTATCCCGTGGGGTGTCGAGGGGTAAGCCCTATTTTGTAAATCTGCCTCCATGGTTGGGCCTCACCCTGGAAAATGCGGCGTCCCAGAATATCTATGGCCGGGATCGGATGGTTTGGGATGCCGGCCGTCGAAGGCTTAAGACGTCCCATCGGGGTCTAATTCGGCATCTCCACAGTGAAGACAGTCCTTGGAGGATCCATCGGCAAGAATGGATAAGTAGACTCCGTCGGTATTTTGCAAAGGAAACTTCGGCGACCACGGATGATGTGACCATACCAGGTCTCCCACAAAAGCAAGTTGGTGCAGTTCGGATCATGAGCCCTGATCATCGCCATCACTTCCTCGTCAGATGGCGACTGAGGAAAAGCGGCCTCCGAACGAGTGAAAGGAAAGTACGGAACGGAAGTCATTGTGCCTGAAATAAAATAAGGGGAAACTTTTAAAACGAAGCCAACAGTGTATATATATATATATGATTATAAATATATGTATATATAAAAAGATAGCGACAGATGACTCATTTTATGGGACCATTGGTTACAAAACACATGGGTCCCATAAAATCAAGATGACGGCTTGCTAATGATGAGGCAAAGCAATTACAATGAGACAAAAGGAAGATTCTCATTAAATAAGCAATGGATTTCAAATAACCCTACACATTCCCCTATGAGAAATCTATCTTGGACTCTGTAACAAATCAAACAGAATCAAGGGAATTAAATTCCCAGAAAGCACCACTGCAAACTTCTTCTTCTTGGTTGCAGAGAGACAACTCAGGGCAAGAAAAACCCAAGGAGTTCTCTGGGAAGAACTAAGTTCTTCATAGGAATTAAATTCTTTTTGGAAAAGGGGAATTAAATTCCCAGAGACAATTTTCAGAGCCAAAGCTCTTTGAAGATGGAATTAAATTCCATGGAAATGACAAGCACCATCAACCCCCTGAAGATCAGAGAAACCCTAAAGGGCCTGTTGATTAAAGAATGAGTGGTTTTCTTTTTAAAGAACTTAAAGAAAAAATGGGTTCTTGATTAAAGGGAAAAACCCTTAGTGTGGATTTAAAATCCAAAGAGTTCATAAGAATGGAAGTTCTTCGATCGTTCAAAGATCATTACCTGAAGAAAGGGTCTTTCTTGAACAGAGTTAAACTCTGAAGATATTCGAAGCAGAGAACTAAGCTCTGAGAAAAGAGAATTAAATTTTCAAAGGGAAAAGTTAGCAAGAAAGAAGATGAAAGAGTGGAGACGCTTCTGAAGAGACTCCTGCATTTATAGGATGTGATGGAAAACGTTTCATCTCCCCTATTCCCTAGACAGATCCAACGGTCACAAAAGTGACAGTGTTGCACTCACGTGCAGACACGTGAGAGCAACGTTGTGGGGGCATTTGTTCTCTGATTAAAAATCAGGAATTACCTTAATGAGGTATCACGTGCTCACACGTGACCAATGGTCACGTGTTGACACGTGATAGTTAAAGCAGAAACGAAAACAAGCGGCTGAGAAAAGACCCCAATTGGGGGTCGCGTGCTCACACGTGACAAAGGGTCACATTCTTACACGTGACAAAGGGTCACGTGCTCACACGTGACTAAGGGTCACGTGCCAGCACGTGACAGGCTTTGAAAGCCTTGTAACTTAATAGAATTAAATCCTAAATTTCTCTAAATCTTTCCAAACGAAAAAAGGATTATGAGGAACCGTTGGATTAAAAATCCAAGGGTGATTAAAAAATCACTAATTTATGAAAAGATTTTAGACAAGGAAAGATTTCCCTAAATCTCACAAAAAATAACAAACAGAATATCTTTTGGATTTAAAATCCAACGGTGAATAAAATTCACTGAGTGATCTAAAGGATCATATTAATTATGAAAACAAACAAAATCTTTCAATAAAAGATTTACTAAACAAATTGATTCTTTTCCTTCTCCTATAAATAGGAGCCAAGAAGAGAATTTTGGAGATAGAATTTTGGGATCTGGAGATTTTCTAAAAAAAAGCAAATAGCAGAGAAAAGAAAGGAGAATTCAATTCTCAAGAAAGAAACCCTAGGTGAGAAAAGGGAAAAAGATCAAACTTCAAAAAGAGAATTTAATTCTCAAATCTAAGAGTTTAACTCTTCTGCAAAAAGAACTTAGTTCTTCCTCTGGTTGAAGATCCGCAGAAGCAAATCTCCCCATAGGTTGAGAATTTAATTCTCATCGGGTTGAGATTTTGCCATGCAGATCCAAGACTTAGGGGGAGAAATGAGTTTCAAGAATTTAATTCTCCTAAATTTACAGGAATTCAATTCCTTCATGATAAAACCAGGGATTAACGCTATATGAGAATTTAATTCTCCTAAAATTATAGGAATTTAATTCCTTCAAGATGGACAGAACTAGGGTTTAACCCTAATTGAGAATTTAATTCTCTCAAATTCACAGGAATTTAATTCCTCCTGAATGAAATTCACCCTATATAAGAATTTAATTCTTTTACATATATGGGAATTTAATTCCTCCAAAAAGAGATTATGGTTTAACCCTATATAAGAATTTAATTCTTACACAATAGGAATTTAATTCCTCCAAAATCATAATTAGGATTTAACCCTACAGAGAATTTAATTCTTAAAAAATAAAGAGACTTAAAAGATCTCCATATATGCAAAGAACTAAGGTCACGTGTCCCCACGTGACCCCTGAAAGGATCCCCAAAAATGAGAAGGAAAAAGCTTTGAGGCAATGCCTCACGTGCTCCCACGTGACCTCCAAAACAAAGAGAATAAAAGCAAAGGAAATGTTGGCTCTGGGCGCTCTCACGTGTTACCACGTGACCCCTAATAAATGCCTTAACGAATCAGTGCATGAGTGCCTATCACGTGCCCACACGTGATGGCCAAAAAATTAAAAAGTGTTTTAACACTTATTTGCATAACAAAGTGAGGAGATCTGCCCCCACCTTTGGGCGCCCTCACGTGTCCCCACATGACCCCTCTTTCTTTAGTGTTTAACACTAATTCGAGAGCTTTATTTCCAGTGTTTAACAACTGATTGTCTTCTGGTGTTTAACATTAAATTGAGAATCTTATTTCTGGTGTTTAACATTAAATTGAGAATCTTATTTCTCGTGTTTAACACTACTTTGAGAATTTTATTTTCAGTGTTTAACACTGTTATCTTCTAGTGTTTAACACTAATTTGAAAGCTTTATTCCCAGTGTTTAACACTGTTGTTCCCTAGTGTTTAACACTATTTTTTTAGCCGAATTGGCTAATTTTCTAGAGGAAAAGCCTCCCCTTCAACTGAGTCTCAAAATTGAGTAAAAATCACAACTACAATATTAATGCTCAGTCAAAGATAAAAATGTTATCAGAGACCTCAAACTCTTATTTAGCATTGCTAAATAATATGGGCATGAATCCAGACAAGTGTCTAATGGTCCAACAAAGGGCCAACACTTCAGATCTAATTGGACTTAGCCCAAATTGGCCATAAGTCCTCAATTCAGATTTAACTGAGCCAATGTGCTCATAATCTAATTATTTGATCTTAGTTCCAAATTGGACTACAGATCCCCAAGCAACCTTGGTTCAAGGGTACATGTTCAGACCATAATATTGCATTTATCATTCCCCTATTCTTATCATTTTTATAAATAAAAAGGTACTCTTGACGCACGTTTGTTGCATATTACAGGATACAGGTTTCTGGAGCAAATACAGTGAAAAAGACACAAAACAACAGAAAAGGGATTTTTTACCAACTATTAGACGGATCCTAGTCAAGCCTAGACGAAGAACAGTACAAGGTCCAAAATGTCATGTGAACGGTTAAAAGATCGCTACAAGTATTCACTGAAATATCTGGAAGAGAATAAGAAGCCAACAGAGAAACTACATATGGAAACAGAAGCCCAAAGAGCCACTGAACCAAGCCCAAAAAGCACACAGCCCAAGTCTACAGTTTGGCCGCGGATCCGCGGCCAAACCCATGCTGGCGCCGCGGATCCGCGGCCATATGATACACGTGTCGGTGGAATTTTGGTGCGTCGGTGCGTCGGTGCAGATGTTAGGATTTTCAGGGGTCAAATCTGTAATTGCACAAGTGCGAGAGCCTGTAACCCTAGGTTTTCTATTTTCCTATAAATTGTAATCTTAGATCTAGAAATTGTATGCCTCTTTTCAATAAATAAAGTTCAGAATTTCTGGGAGTGACAGTCAGATCTATTCTGTCTTCTACTTGGAGGGAGCCATCAAATCTGTAGGTAATTTATTTCCTTGCTTTTATTTTCTAGTATAATTTCTCATCCCCTAATGAGCGAGTAGTCTCCTCGCTTGTTAGGGTTAGCCTTAGCGAAAGGGTTGAGAGATAAGATCTCTCACCCCTTTCAATGTCATCTTCACTTTAGAGTTAGAACTCCATGCATACGCACACATCCGCTCCCTACGGCACCCTACCCCTCGAGGTAACGGTGAACCGTAGTATAAAGGGCCGGTTGCGCGCGTTTTCCATGGGGGTTAGGGTAATTATCAACAAAGGAAGGATACGAATCTAGAGGAAGAAACATCTTCCCAAAAGATTCGTATCCACTTTATTGATAATTAACTTAACACCTAATAGATCTAAAAAAAAGAAGGCAATTGAAAGCGGTGAAGGAAACATTAATCTCCAAAACTTTTCCTAAGCCTAACCCTAGCAAGATTCTTAATTAGATTAATTAGATCTAGTTTTTATAGATTTTTATAAAAACCAAAACGACAAATAGAATCAACTCGTTAAAACACAATAAAGGAATTTACCCGTCTCTGTGGATCGACCCGCACTCACCGGCTAGCTGCGAAGCGACGCCGTTTCTTGATTGCGGTAAACTCAAATTTTTGGAATAATCAAATGGCGCCGTTGCCGGGGACGGCGTAATCTTTCTTTTTGTGAATTTTCGGGTTGATATAAATTTTAAAAATTATAAAAATCTGAAAATATAAAAAAATATATATATATATCAAATTTGATCTGTTTGAAGGGTGTATATTTTTGAATCTTGCAGGAACAGCGAAGAATCGAAGATCTGGAAATTTACAGAGAGGAAATCAGAAAGTTGCATATAAGAACAGAGAGGAAATAAAGGCACAGAGCAGTCCAAATTTTTTCTGAAGCTGAAACCCTAATACAGCCGCTCTTCCGCCGCACGTAGGGGGTTCCCGCCGCGCTTCCGCGCTCTGGCTGCCACGTCAGCCCTAAAAAATTGCAGGGTTTGTTTTCTCTCCCCCTCCTCTGTAACCTCCATATCTCTGTCTGTGAAAATTTTCTGCAGGATTCTTTGCGTAAAGAGTCTTTCTCCCCCTTCTAAATAACAGATTTCTGCAGGTTTCTTTGCGCCGCGCTAAAAAATTCTGATTGCAAGTGAAATTTTATTTGTTTTGCATAATTTAACCGGATTCTAAGGGGCTATTTGACCAAACTCAGATTGGGTGGGGATTTCATCACCCTTCCCAGGACCCCAGAAAACACCTAAGCATTTTGCATCAACCACCTTTAATTAAAAAAAAAATTAGACTCAGACCTAGGGACAGCGAGCTCAATAGGAAAAGGACTAGGGTAGGCATCAGCCGTTTATCCTAACCGACATTACGGTGTCTAGGCTAGTGGTTTTTAATTAGGCCTACTGTAGTGGTGGTTCCTTCCCACTTACCTGGCCGTATTTGTCCGTGAAGAGGCGGTTTGAGGTCTATTTCTAGCCCTAGTTAGGAGCTGTCTAGCAGACCTAGGCGACCCTAGATCTAGGCCTGATTGTGCATGTGTGGTTGAGTCAGTTGTGTCACGAGTCCGTTTTCAAAAACCTCCTTGCAAAACTCACAAATAAAAAAAAAAAAAAGAAATTTTTTTAAAAACTTGCAACTTGTCGCGAAGAAACTTGAAACTCACTTCCACCACTTCTTCTCACTGACGTTATCTTACCCCCACATTCTGTTTTTCTTTTTTCTTTTTTTTCTCTGACTGCACTACCCTTTAGTGTATGTCATCTTGGACTAGGGATACTAACGCCCGATTAGTCCGTGTTTCGTTGGTACCGACCAATGAACCCTTCGACGAACCCTTCGTCGATCTTCCGTCCACTTCCTTACCTCCACTTTTAAATTCTTCTTTCGAAGGTATGTCGGGATTCAACCCCAACGATACCTTGCCGACGGGAATGATTCCACCTCCGCCAGGTGCGAATAACCCGAATCTACCGCCTGTTGTAGCGCCCGCACGAGTTGCGCTCCAGGATCTCTTCTACCCCGTTCGCACTTCTTTACCTACATGTCTTTCACCCCCACCGGCAAATGGGGACAACTTTGAAATAAAACCACAATTCATCAATATGCTGCCTAAGTTTCATGGTTTGGAATCCGAAGATGCATATATTTTCATTAATAAATTCCAAAACGTTTGCAGCATGATGAAGACAACCCAATTAAGTGATGACGCAATAAGGCTAAGGGTCATTCCATTTACCTTATGTGACCTAGCCGAGAAGTGGCTATACAGCACCGCATCACACTCCATTAGAAATTGGGACGAGTTTGTGAGAGCTTTTCTGAAAAAGTTCTATCCTCACCACAAAACTGCTAGAATCAGAAACGAAATCATACAATTTTCACAGCTTCCGTCCGAACCATTCTGGAAATGCTTCGAGAGATTTAAAGACCTACTTGTTCAATGCCCTCATCATGGGATAGAAAATTGGCAACTTTGCCAAACATTATACGAGGGATTGAACGCAGCAACGAAGCAGTTGCTGGAAACAATTTGTCAAGGTCATTTTCTCTCCAAGTCTAGCGACGAAGCTTGGCAGTTTCTTGAGGACCTAAGTGAGCAAACAATTCAGTGGGAGAGTACCAAGACCACAGTTGGTCAATCTAGGGCAGGCATACATCAAATAGATATGTCAATTGCTATGAAGGCCGAGATGGCCTCACTTATGAAAAAGCTAGAAGCCATTGAGACCAAAATCTCATCGACTTCTCCTGCCCCTACTCTACCCACAAGAACTGTTTGTGCTTGTTGTTCGAACCCGTCGCACCTAACCGAAGAGTGTCCTTATAATGCACCTATTCAAGGACAGGATCAAGTCAATGCTGCATTTCAGCAACGACAAAGAAATGATCCTTACTCTTCGACATACAATCAGGGGTGGAGGAGTCACCCGAATTTTGCTTGGAACCAAAATCAACAAGTCCAAGGGAACAATAATTTTCAAAGACCTCCTCCACAACAACAACAAGCACCATTACAAACTCAAAACCAGCAACCTTTCCAACAACAACCTTGTACAAATCAACCGAACAATTTGGTTCAACCTAATGATGATAAGGTTAGCTCGCTCGAGAAAAGTCTTGAAGCATTTCTCAAGCAAACGACAGAATCCGCAGCAAGATTTGAAAGTTATGTGCAATCTTTAATGAATAACAATGCCTCACACGATCAAAGTATCAAATCTATTGAGGCACAAATTGCACAATTAACTGCTGCATTGAGCGAGAGAGAAAAGGGAGAGCTTCCATCTCAACCATTGCCCAATCCCGGTCACCCACAAAATGCATATCACAATCACAATGTAAATGCGGTGACCACGTTGAGATCCGGAAGAGAGTTGCAAAATAATGTGGAAACTAGTGATGACATCCCCGCCGGTGGTTCTTCTTCCCCTTCTTCATTTTCTTCACTTCCTTCTTCACCTTTTTCTTTAGAGCCTATTCTCCACCCTTCACACGGCTCTACTTCTTCTGACTCGAACGGACCCGTTTCTAACAACACGAACACATCCACACTGGGATCCGTTCCTATTCCACATTCTACTCCACAGACTTTTGACTCAACAAATTTTCAGAATGCACCATTTCCAAATAGGTTGAGTCCTAATAAACCAAATACACAAGTGGAGAAGATTGTGGAGATCTTTAAGCAGGTTAGCATAAATATACCTCTCTTGGATGCTATCCAACAAGTCCTTTCATATGCAAAAATCTTAAAGGGCTTGTGCACCTCGAAGAGAAAGGCATCACAAGTGCCCAAGAAAGTGCTAGTGGCTAGTGCAGTGAGCAATGCTATTAACCACCATCAAACCTTACCCCAAAAACGAAAGGACCCCGGCTGTCCTACTATTTCAATCACAATTGGGGATAAGCAAATTAATCGTGCACTTTTAGATCTTGGGTCTAGTGTTAACCTGATTTCTTACTCCGTGTACGAACAATTAGGGGTTGGAGAGTTGAAACCCACTCGTTGCACTCTCCAAATGGCTGATCGATCAATCACCTATCCAAGGGGTCAACTAGAGGGTGTGTTGATCAAAGTCGGGGAATTCATATTCCCCGTTGATTTTATCGTTATGGATACACAACCTGTTGCTAACCCAAGAAACCAAATTCCGGTGATTCTTGGTCGACCATTTCTGGCCACTTCCAATGCCATAATAAATTGTCGCAATGGCTCCATGACTCTATCCTTCGGAAAGAGGTCCAGTGAGTTCAATATTTATAAGATGGGAAGTCTGCCCCCCGTGCCTAAAAGTAGTACACGAGATGTTTGCTCTATTCACGAAATCACGCAGGAGAACTGCGAGCTTGAAAGATTTCTATTTGATGAAAACAGTTTTGACGCCACTAGTGCGTCCCTCCTTGAGCCTACTACCGTTGACACAACCGATGCTGATTATCAATGTTTCATTTTTTCGGATGACGACGACTCACAGCCCGAATATGAGTCGTTTGAATTTTTGGATGAGTCAGTCGAACCATCCGAATCGGTTGTTTGCAGTGATTTCGAACCTGTGTTAGAGTCCTTTAAGTTCGAGGTAGATTCCGCAATGGTTCTTGCGCCTCCGAAACTCGAACTAATGTCCTTACCGCCTCACCTTAAATATGCTCATATAGGTGAGAATGAGACTTTTCCCATGATCATATCAGCCTCTCTAGCCTTCGAGCAAGAGAACGCTATTTTAAAAGTCTCACAAGATAGGCGGCAAGTTTCCAGTTGGACCATGGCGGACATCGAGGAGATAAGTTCCCTCATAAGTGAATATCATAAACATGTGATGGATGATGCCATGTCAATAGAGGACCCACAGGAACATCTTGGGGGTATTGTGGTGAGTCAACTTCCTCCCTTAGAAGTTGAAATACCCCCCTTTCTTTTAATAAGATACGAGAATGCTAACACTCCACTTATTGCTGATCATTTACATTCTCGTTTCGATGCATCACCATCACCTGTATATTCACCTCCACACCTCCCATTCCACTACTTCTATCTTCCCCAATTCTTTGCGGACCACCACAACTTAATTTTCCACCAACCAATATTCTTTACTGATAAATTTTTCAAATGGTTGGTGTTGACTTTTGGCCGATGCAAGGTTTGGCAGTAATCTCTAACATAGTTTAAATGAAGTTTGGGGGAGGGTCTTTTTGTATATATGTTTGTTTTTCTTAACAATAAAATTTTTTTATATAAATAAATAAACAGGGGAGTATCGGTATTTTGACCCTCTTGGTTTAGCATGACAGTGAGGACACTGTCAAGTTCAAGTTTGGGGGTATGCTCGATACGTCTTCTTCCTTCGCATTCATTTGTACATATTTTTGCATTTGCATATTTATTTGAAAACCCATAAAAATTGAAAAATTTCAAAAATTATAAAAATATTCGTATTCAATTTTGGCTAGTTGACTTGAGTTTGACTAATAGGTTAACTGGTTAGGAACAACTAGATCTTAGACTTAGTGAATTAAAAACCCTAAAAATAACATTTCTTAAAGTTTAACGGTAGAAAGTATATGCCTTGTAGTTTATTTAGAAATAAGCAAATTTTGGGTTCACTTCTTGGGCTAAGTCGAAACAAGGGAAGAGTATTGATGTTCTAATTAAAGTATAAGTTTGAAAGATAGTTCCTAGCTTAAGTCTAGATTCTGAAAATGTATACCCTACAAAATTGCACAATCACGCACCTTGAAACTTGGAATAGTAGAAGAGACCTTGAAATGCTCTTGTCTAAAGTCCTTAGTACAATGAAAATAAAAAAAAATAAAAAAAAAGTGAATAAAGAAAAAAAAATGGACACTGGTTTTTGTGGTTACTTAAGGCTGTAAAAATAGAAAAATATTTAGCGAGGGTGCTTCATCACCTAGTGCCTTAGACCAACTGGTTTGGGAGTCACTGCTAAAGTCTTGGATGTTGCAAAGACTAGGAAGTACGCTTTAAAGTGCAAACGCATTTTGTAATCGGTCGTTGGTACCTCAAGAAGTATTAACGATCGCATGAAGGATGTGTAAGCAAATTTTATTCACCAATTAATTAGTACTTTGGACAACTGACAAGGGGTTGATTGCTTAATTTGAATTTCCAAGTGTAGGGGTGACTTATACACACACGTAGGGGTATGTGATTGGAAATTGGATGAAAGGGAAAGGAATGAAAGATAGAACTTGTATCTTTAATAGAGTTGATAAAAATTCCTAAGTGGAGATAAAACCCTAGAAGGAAAACTTAAGAGATGCCGAAAGCTAAGTAGGTCTACATAACATATATAATCTTAAGTTAAATAATGAGGAAATGTGAAGAATATGGGTGGATAATTTACGAGTCAAAAGATAATAGAATTCCTTGTTAGAAAACCTAATTGGAAAACAAAAGTCAATGGGCCAAGTTGATAGGATTTTGTGGGTGTAATCCGCTGAAAACCCTCAGGAGACAACACTCCTCCTACTAGGGACACCTAGAGGTTTAACGGCTTGTTGCACGTGCTCAGTGCAATCGCGTTTCCCTGCGAAAGTGCGGTTAGGATTTTAGTGAATAAAATAATAAGTTTGCTCGAGGACGAGCAAAAGGTAAGTTTGGGGGTATTTGTTCAGACCATAATATTGCATTTATCATTCCCCTATTCTTATCATTTTTATAAATAAAAAGGTACTCTTGACGCACGTTTGTTGCATATTACAGGATACAGGTTTCTGAAGCAAATACAGTGAAAAAGACACAAAACAACAGAAAAGGGATTTTTTACCAACTATTAGACGGATCCTAGTCAAGCCTAGACGAAGAACAGTACAAGGTCCAAAATGTCATGTGAACGGTTAAAAGATCGCTACAAGTATTCACTGAAATATCTGGAAGAGAATAAGAAGCCAACAGAGAAACTACATATGGAAACAGAAGCCCAAAGAGCCACTGAACCAAGCCCAAAAAGCACACAGCCCAAGTCTACAGTTTGGCCGCGGATCCGCGGCCAAACCCATGCTGGCGCCGCGGATCCGCGGCCATATGATACACGTGTCGGTGGAATTTTGGTGCGTCGGTGCGTCGGTGCAGATGTTAGGATTTTCAGGGGTCAAATCTGTAATTGCACAAGTGCGAGAGCCTGTAACCCTAGGTTTTCTATTTTCCTATAAATTGTAATCTTAGATCTAGAAATTGTATGCCTCTTTTCAATAAATAAAGTTCAGAATTTCTGGGAGTGACAGTCAGATCTATTCTGTCTTCTACTTGGAGGGAGCCATCAAATCTGTAGGTAATTTATTTCCTTGCTTTTATTTTCTAGTATAATTTCTCATCCCCTAATGAGCGAGTAGTCTCCTCGCTTGTTAGGGTTAGCCTTAGCGAAAGGGTTGAGAGATAAGATCTCTCACCCCTTTCAATGTCATCTTCACTTTAGAGTTAGAACTCCATGCATACGCACGCATCCGCTCCCTACGGCACCCTACCCCTCGAGGTAACGGTGAACCGTAGTATAAAGGGTCGGTTGCGCGCGTTTTCCATGGGGGTTAGGGTAATTATCAACAAAGGAAGGATACGAATCTAGAGGAAGAAACATCTTCCCAAAAGATTCGTATCCACTTTATTGATAATTAACTTAACACCTAATAGATCTAAAAAAAAGAAGGCAATTGAAAGCGGTGAAGGAAACATTAATCTCCAAAACTTTTCCTAAGCCTAACCCTAGCAAGATTCTTAATTAGATTAATTAGATCTAGTTTTTATAGATTTTTATAAAAACCAAAACGACAAATAGAATCAACTCGTTAAAACACAATAAAGGAATTTACCCGTCTCTGTGGATCGACCCGCACTCACCGGCTAGCTGCGAAGCGACGCCGTTTCTTGATTGCGGTAAACTCAAATTTTTGGAATAATCAGTACACCTCTTCACTCCTGTGATATTTGGCGTTGTAATCCTTCAACATCTTTAGAGTGGTGACAGGCCCCGACAACCACACATTTCATGGACTGTGGGGTTTTTAAACTCACGGACTATGATGTCCTTAACCTCGACCGTGATGTCTTAAAACTAACATTGGACTGTGGTGTCCTTAAACCCATGGACTATGATGTCCTTAACCTCGACCGTGATGTCTTTAAACTAACATTGGATTGTGGGGTTCTTAAACTCACGGACTATGATGTCCTTAACCTCGACCGTGATGTCTTTAAACTAACATTGGACTGTGGGTCCTTAAACCCATGGACTATGATGTCCTTAACCTTGACCGCGATGTCTTTAAACTAACAATGGACCGAGATGTCCTTAAACTAACATTGGACCATAATGTCCTTAAACTAACATTGGACCGTAATGTCCTTAAACTAATTATTGACCGCAATATCATTAAACTAAACAATAGAGCCCAATCGCTCTCTTGTTGGATCTAAACGATCCTTTTAAGTTGATCTTAGTCTAAAATTAGACTAATGTATCCTTAACAAACGTTTAAGTTGATCTTAGTTTCAAATGAGGCTAACGTATCCTTAAACCCAAACCCCCAAACCCAAATCTAAGAAAGATACAGATTTGGACTAGTCCACGCCCTACGGGCGACAACATAAATTAGTCTCCGTATACAATCCACGGGCAACCAAACACAAAACAAACACCCACGACACGAAGTGACCATCTGGAGAAGGAGAAAGCTGTTGCCGTGATGCGGTAGCGTAATTAACTGCAGGGGCTTGCGCCTGCAGGAAAGAGCGTCCCCACAATCAAACACCCCTCAAATGAGGGGGAATCTGACGAAGTCTGCTATATCGGCCACATCCGTTTAAACTTTCGATACATGGTGCCATAAATCAACTTGGCATCTTCGGAGAGGTGAACGGATAGCACCAATTATCATCTGCCTCGAAATTCAGGCAAGACGTTTATCGCGTCTTCGCCGCGTCTTTCGGAGGGGAACACGTATTTTTATACGGATATGCATATATGTAGCGATATATATACCGGGTGAAATATTCTGTATTTATACGGGAATGCTTTTAGAAGAAGGACACCTTATATTTGTTTTTCTTTTTAGAAAAATAAATGGGAAATGAGGTGGAAATGAGGTGGCATGAGGCATGATTGTGCATGTAGAAGGAATGGCTTTGGTTTTAATGTGCATTTATCGATCATTTATGGTTGCACTATTTGAACCGTGGTGAATAAAAGCAAAGCCATTCATATTTTCTACACTTGATGATTTTCTTGAGTTGCTTTATGCTTTATGGTTGAGACTAAGCCATCCTTACCGCCTTCTTCTTCTTCTTCTTGCTCTCTAGCGAGCATGGTTTATGAGAGAAAATGTTTAGTGGAAAATTCCTATATCACCCACCATCCATCCATAGCAAAGTTTAGATAGTCGGTCGGAACCTCTTTCAGTTTCTCTCGGGGGGATCTTCTTCGGTGAGAGTAGTCGACTTTCAAGCGTGATCCCGGCGTCTACGAGCTTAGAGGGGTCTTCCACAATTAGGTGGACAGGCATCGAAAATTGTAATTCCATACCCTTATATTTCTAGTTTGCTAGTTTAGGATTTTGGATCGTTTTCTTGGGTTAGCGTGTTTCACACTCGCAAAAAGCTTTTGTTATCGCTTCCGTCTCGGCCGTAGCCTCTACGACGCAAGCGCCGAACACCAACATGGTATCAGAGCCACTACATAAATCTTAACTAGCTTGTTAGCACCAATTTAGAGTTTTGATTGACGGAATTTTCCGATTCACATTTCCAATATACTGCTTGTTGTTCGAATTTTAAAGTTGTTCAAAAAATTGTTCAGGTTGCATTAAAATTATGTGCAGGAAAAACTAAGGACCGGAAAGAAATTTGGGCACCTAAGCCCAAAATTTGACCGCTGAACTGCCGCCGGTTCCGTGGACCAATTTTGGCCACAGTGCCCCAAATTTTTTCTGGTGCTCTAATTCATGGAAATATGATTTTTGGAATATTTGGTTTTGGTCCAGTATTATTTGAGTATTGGTTTGTATTTGGGGCCAATGCAGAAACTTTTAATCGATCGAAATTTTAAATTCATGGTTTTCAATGCATTTTTTTGTTTCTGTGACCGTGAATATCATAGCACGGTATAATCCGACTGGTTGCTATATATACAATCAGACAGGTTTATGAATATGATATTTGCGTTGATATTCTGTGTTGCACTGATTTTTTGGATGGATTGTCGTGATGGATAGCCTTGTGTGCAATGTTAGATGTACAGTTTAGATTCATTTGTATATTCATTACTTCGGGACGAGCGTCCGACATGTGGACTGCCGTTTCTGCCAGTTTGTATATTCTTTTATTGGGGCACGACCGGGTTGAGGTCGATGTCACCATTCTATATATTTTTCTTTTCTGTACTAGGATTACCCCGTGGAGGAGTGCTCAAATAGCCGGGTTCTATAGGGCAATAGGCCCGCATCTCATGGCGTTGAGACCGGGGGGGCTCACTCTAGAATTGGCAGGCTATTCACCTCACTCGTAGGGGGTATAGGTTGACCCACGGAGGGGTGTTCAAGTTACCAAATTCTATGAAGTGTTGGGTGGCCCATTCACTTTGATGATTGGGGTTGCCTTACTTCCGAGATTGGCGGGTAACTTGCCACACTAGTAGGGGTCTAGGTTTTTCATTGCACTGGCTATCCACATGACCAAGGAACGTCACGTCTCATTTATGGCTCAAATGAAACGCGGGGCTCCTAGTTTATCCGCTATTTCATATTGTTGTTCACATGCCTGTGATGATTTTTATCTGCCTGTGATGACTATTATCTGCCTGTGATGTTGATATATATATATATATATATATATATATATATATATATATATATATAGTATATGCTTCTATATGTTTTGCATCCGCGCTAGTCCTTCCCCCGCTTTGCCGTTAGCTAAGTAACCTAACGGTGTATGACGGGCCCCGTAGTGAATACGGATGGCATATAAAAGCATGCTATTTTGGTTGTTTCTTCTGTGGCTTAGAAACTTAAAATGATAGGAATGCATTATCTGAATAATGCAAGAAAAATAAACCTAAATGATGTTGTCGGAACCAATTTTAAAACTACTCGGTTTTCTTCAAAACTCTTAGTCGTATTCTTTTGCTTTGCATAGAGGTATTCGGTTAGGAATATCCCACACCTCATTTTATGAGGGAAGGGCCTTAATCCCTTCGCGTGGAGTTCGCTCTTAAGCAAAGATTTATGTTACTAGTTTTAAAAAGCAGAGCATATACCACTCCATTTCAAAGCTACTCGAGTTCCTTCAACGATATCAAGTTCATTACATTAAAGGTTTTTCGCCAAAAACCAGCCGTAACCCTCGATTATTTCTTACGAGTAGTACTTAGTATTTGTGATGTGCTTGTTGACTGTGTCAAGGTGTAGTGTGCGGTAGCTAAGTGGTGCTTGTTTGTAGAAAGTAGTGTGATTGGTTAAGACAGTCGTGCGACCTTGATGACTGTGTCAAGGGCTCGTGTGGACGGATTTAACACAATCAAGATAATGACGGGTTGAACTTAACTAAGACCTTTTGATTTGTTGATTGTATCAAGCTCACTTGGGTCCCAAGGGCAAAAACCATATTGGAAGTTTCAAATATACGGGAAACTTGCAGGCATATGCATACCTTCTGGAGTGTGGTGACTTGAGTGGATTCTGTCAAGTTGTCATATGATGATAGTTGGGTCCCGATTCTCACTGATGAGTTTGTATTACTTCTTGGGAGATTTTTCACTTCACAATTAGCTAACCTATTAGGTGTTTAGAAAATGTTAATGAGGTCACACCTCTGCGGAAACGGGGTTATTAATTGGATCCGTACGAAAGCACGGGGGACCTTCCTCGGAGTACCATCACTGGCCTAGCTGAACGGTTAGCGAACTTGTAAAGTGTAAATGATCCCGACTAGTTTTCTTTTTAGGGTTTGAAGGAGAATTTGAGGAAACAGTGGGAGCCATCCTGATTAGATAAAGTGAAAAGCAATTTAATCTTGATAGAGTACACGCTGAGTGTTTCTTTTCTCTTTCTCTCTGGTACAGTGACCCATGACTTACCTTAAACTTTAAAAACTCATGAACCAAGTTAACCAAACCTTCTTACACGCTTGGGCTTTGGATTGTCATGATTCACGACAAAGTCACATATATCGCTGTCACCCGACTTTACCCTTTGCATTTCTTCAGAATACGTCGTATCACTACGATGATCCATAATGCTTGGAATAGCCATCGTATAGTTACATACAAACTCGAAGAAGTTACTTCAGTCGAGAATGGCCACAGATTCTGGAGAAATTGAATAGGATTATTCGGTTGTCTTTTTCTTTTACCTTCGCTCAGGTTGCGAGAGCTCCTTATATTAGGAGAGTACACCTATTACGCTTATTAGTTAGTCTCTCCCAAACCTTAGGCTGGTGCCAAAAGGTAGGGAAATAAGAAAATCAATTAGCCTAACTGTGATGTGCAGAAGGTAAGATGTAGAGATATATAAAGGGATTAAAGCGAGGACAAAGGAAATTGCGACTAATGTCATGAATCTGAATAATGGAAAAGGCATTACTAAGAATACCTATCCACCCCCTATGAAACATTTTCATATTTCAGTATTTTTGTGTACTTATAAAAGAGAATTGTTTTCCAAATTAATTCTGACTTCAGGGTTTGTATTTACTAGATTTGGATCTCACATCTATACGGTATTACAGATGCCGAGTAGGAGTAGAATATTAGGAAATGGGCGATTTGATTCTCAATATCGGAATTCTTTGTAATTGGTGATATTGGATTAAATCGCCTGGTTTTGCCTAACGGCAAATGTTTTGTTTTGAATAACCGTTGTTATGCGCCAAATTTTAAAATGAAATATCTGTATCTTTATTTTATAAAGTTAGATATACATTTTAAAAATTGTGTTATAAACATTTACCTTTATCAGTTGAGGATAAGGTAAGGTGTATTGAATAACAGTGTAAGACATTCTCGACCAAAATATAGTTTTCAATTTACAAAATATAGAATTTGAGTTAGTATACTCTTGGGAGTCATACATGAAAATGTATATTGTCCAGTGTCACTACTAGAAATTGTGTATATTAGGGACGGTATATTAGAGACCGTTAAAATATATACGGTCTCTAATAAAGTATCAGAGACAGTATATATTATACGGTCTCTAATAAACGGTCGCCAAAACATTGGCGACCATTCAGAGAGTATTAAAGACCGTATAATTCCCTAATACCCTATGTAATATCTAGCAGCCAAACCACTTCTCTCTCTCCATTCTCCCTAAAATTTTCCCCATGAATTCCCCAAATCTTCCTCCAAATCCATCGTCCCTACAGTCAAAATCATCGCCGACCCTGCCCTGCCATCACCGCTGCCGAGCATGACCCCATCACTTCCGCAGAGTGCGACCCCCTGCCCTCGAGAGCGACCGCGCCTCTGCCAACCTCGCCCCGGGCGCCCCCATGCCGACCGAACGCCCCTGGCCCCGCCCCGACCCTGCCCCTCCCGCTGAGCGTAACCCCCTACCGTCGAGCGCGTCCCTTCCCTTGCCGACAAGCATGACCCTGCCCCTAGCCCTAAGCGCGACCCTCTTTCCCCCTCTCTGTCATTTTCACACCTGTTCTTCCCCGAGGCGTGAAAATTTTGCCCCAAATCCATTCCAATTTTTTTTTCTTTCTATTTTTTTCTGCATTTTTTTCCAGTTTGTTGGTGTTTGTTGTTCCTGCTGCTGCCGCCATATCTTCTCACTAAACAAGATTAGTGTTTTTCCTCCCAATATTATTATTTATTTTTAATAAAATCGTGAAATTATGAAATTAGGTTATGAAATTTATTACGATTTTGGGGTTGATGGGTTTTAGAATTGAAATGTAATTGAAGAAAATTGTTTTAGATGGGTTGAATTTGAAAATAAATGAAAAATTGAAATAGAAATTTGGTATTTAGGGTTAGAGTTGGATTATAGGTAATTGACGGTCAATTGTTAGACGAATTTTGAGAAGGGTTCCTATCGAAATTTCTAAGAAATTTGAAAATTTCTATGCATGGATGACATTCATAGTGTTTCAAACGTCAAGTTTGAGACATTATAATGAATTGATGATATACAATGTTGTAAAATACATATTCATTCTCTATTATGTCGGTCATTGCATATATTGCCTATAGACAAATTATACATTGCATAATCGGGTTACATGTTATTACAAAAAAAACTGAATATATATATATATATATATATAGAGAGAGAGAGAGAGAGAGAGAGAGTCCCCCAAGAAAAAGATAGAAGAAAATATATCGATAGGAAAAAGAAAGAAAGAAAAATTAGCATTTATAAAGTGGATAATAAGTTTTGTTTTCTGTTTTTCTTTTTCTTTTTTTCCTTTTTTTGTTTGTTTGTTTGCTTCACAAAGGATATTACGTTTGTGCTTCAAAGTTTGGGTATCAAGTATTCAAGTGGGTTATGTGCATCATCGTCCACGTTTTTTGAATAAGGTCAATTATGACATCATCTAACCTTTTAATCTTGTTCAATGCAGTTGGTAGCCGTGAACATCTAGCCGTTGATTAATGGCCTTTTAAACCTTGTTTTAAAATACTGGTGATTTATTGGTTGTCATTTTTCACTGTTGGAGTTGTCAAACAAGATGTAATCCACAAGATACAGCGACAAACAATGACATGAAATTTTAACGGCAATTATACTGAAAATGTCTCGAGAGAGTGATTTTGGCAACATCAATGGGCATGTTCATGACAGAAGCAACAACAACGACCATGAAAACGATGCTAATAGAGATGGAAAAGTCAGGTCACTGCGGTGATGGCTGGATCAAAAGCAACAATGATGGATAACGACGGCAATAGTAAAGGCAACAAAGTGAAGGGGAGTATCATAGAAAGCATTAACAAAAGCACAATGAATCACCATACTTTGTTACAAGAATGGAACAAGCAAAACAGAATGTAGCACATCAAATTGCTGCACTCAGCATTTTGATACATGGTTTCAGAAACCATAAAGACATTAAACACAATTGAAATGCAATCAAAAGCTTAAATTATAAATGAACAGATAAAAGAACTCCAACATAACTAGATTAAGAAGCTCGATAATTGAACTTCAATGATAACTACTTCAATTTCAGATATGAATTTTATCAAGTCTAGCATGAATATAACACATTTAACCAAATGAAGAATAAAAGGAAAGGAAGTCTTATACAAAAGTTTTTGGAACCAGAGAGATTTGGTGACTTCCAGTTTAAAACAAACATGACAAAAAAGAGAAAATAACAAACCAAAACTAAAGTTCATTCACAAAAATTGAAATTATGCAGTAATCCAACAGTCTCAGCTATAATCTAGATTACTAATAACGGCTGATTTCCCAGACTCTGATTGTTCTATCGGTGTATCCAGTGAACATGGTGCTTCCATCAAAGCTCCAGCCCAAGCTTGTGCAATAAAGAATTTTCCGCAATGAAAATAAATACATAATTAAAACATTGATCAAAAGAAATACTAAAAGGGGAACACCATAAAAGAGAATAGCTAATACTCAAATTCTTTTAATTTTAAATTCAAAGATTATGATTTGAGTTCATGTATTTATTTATTTGTTTGGATTTGCAGGGTTCCGACGCTCGATAACATAAAATCTTAAGTTTGCATCTGTTAACTTCGCAAAAGTATCTTTAGAGTCACCTACAGCACTCGCCGAGCCATACTTTCATCTCAATTCCAATTTGGGAAATGCCTGCCGATGTAGCGATGGCTGGTAAGAAGATAAGAACCGTCATGATTAAGAGTGAAGTGAACTGGCAGATACTCCTCGCTCTCACAGTAAAACTTTGAATTACAAGTTCTGTAGAATCTTCTGGCCCACTTCAGTAATTTCAACTTGAATTTACTGAAGTGGACCAGAAGTTTCTGCAAACCCTGTAGTTCAAACTTTTACTAAGAGAGCGAGGAGTATCTATCGGTTCACTTCTTTACTCCTAGTCGCGATGGTTCTTGTCTTCTTACCGGCTAGTTTTATATCGGCAGGCATTTCCTAAATTGGAATTGACGTGAAAGTATGTCTCGGCAAATGCTGTTGGTGTACTCTAAAAATGCTTTTGCGGTGTTAACTGAAGTAGACTTAAGATTTTTAACGATGGGAGTCAGTGAGGTACGCATATACATGTTTTAGTAGTAGCTAGCACGATATTTAATTTCAAAGATTATGACTTAAGTTCGTGTATTTATTTATTTGTTTGGATTTGCAAGGTCACATGGGTTGAGTAATATGGGATTGCGCGCGATTTGGAGGCTTTTTCCGTATTGTTGGACATATAGTGTATGTACTTTATAGGTTTGTAACCAAAACACTATTTATTTATGTGTTTGAGTTATATTGTGTTTATATGTTAATTGGTTTGTTCGTTTGAATTGATATTGTTGGATATATTGTGCGTAGGGTGTTTATATGTTAATTGGTTTGTTTTGAGTTGATATTATTAGATATATCGCGTGTATCGTGATTATATGTTGGTTTGTATGTGAAACGCGATTGTTGCGTAATATATTAATTGTGATTTTTGTGTATTATAGTATGGAATATTGATTTTTTTAGTAATTTTTTTCAAATTAAAAGGGTATTAGCGACCGTTCATGCTACAGGAACGGTCTCTAATACCCTCATTAGCGACCGTTCACTGATATGTGAAACGGTTAAGAACTCTGTGCATGTCCACATGGCGTTTCATTTGAGATCGTGACAAACGGTCGCAAATATATTATTAGCGAATGGAGCGGTCGCTCATACACGTATCAGCGACCAACCCTTTTGCGACTGTGTATTAGCGACTGTTTTATTTATAAACGGTCGCTAATATTTATTAGCGACCGTTAACCTGAGATTAGTGACCATATTAAATGGTCTCTAATCTTTACAATATGTACTAGTGTGTCCTTCGGGACAATGGGTTAGTACTCTTCATTCAGATTTACCTATAAGTTCTCTGGTTTTAAACACGCATTCGTTGTAATACAAGGTCCAAAATTTTTGAGAAGTTTATAGGTATAAGAACAAAGTAGAGAACCATACGTTGAAAGTATTATGATTCTTCGAGGTGATCGAAGATATAAATACTTATGCTAGGTATTCCGTCATAGTAATATTGAGAACTTGATTCTCTCGCAGGTTGCTCATCCGAAGGTGCACTCCTTGATAAGTAATGTTGTATTGGCCTTTTTCCATTAGGTGATATACACTGGAAAAAGTTGCATGATATTTGAATCTGATTCCATCTAAATTAGTGCATTGGTTCTATATCGATATAGAACGATTGTATATCTTGAGATTGTTGAGATATGGAGTTATCCATTTTTTATTTAAAAGCAGAATCCGAACAAACTTGAGGCACGCTTCGGTAATGGCGGTTTGTGGATTATCTCAAGCATTCGCTAGAATTTTGTTTCTACCCTTTTTAAGATCAATAGTTACATTGTTATTGACTCGACACCATTTTATAAAGGAATCTTTTTGCAAAAAAAACTAATGGGGGTATGGTAGAATTGGAAGTGATTTCAGAATCACAAACGGTTACCGAAAATTTAGTAGAACCTAAGAATTCAATTGGACTTGATAAACCATTAGCCACTCCGCAGATTTAGTAGGGTTGCTCAGCCACCCGAGAGGTGCTTCTATTTTCACATAGACGGTGACAGGGAGGTCATCATCATGATTATGATGGCCCTATTAGTTATCAACGGGTCATAGGAAGTGGTAATTTGCAGGTGATCAGATGCTTCATATCCAAGATGGACTCCACGCACTTCAGCAAATCATGGATTTTGGACTTTGCTGGATGCTCCTGAATGGGTAAAACCCATTAGGAGCAAGTAGATCTTTCAAGATCTGTGCAGGTGAAAATAAATTAACCTAATAATACTAGACTTGTTGTAAAGATTTTTCATCAAATACCCGTTGTGGATTGTGATGAGACTTTTACTTCAGTGTCTATGCTGAAGCTCATACGGATATGACTTGGCATTGTTGTTCCCCCTACTTGTTATCAACAGTTCATAAGAAGTGGTAACTTCCAGGTGACCAGATGTTTCATATCCAAGACGGACTCCATGCACTTCAACAAATCATGGATTTTGGACTTTTCTAGGTGCTCCTGAGTTGGTAAAACCCATTAGGAGCAAGTAGATCTTTCGAGACCTGTGCAGATGGAAATGTACCAACCTAATAAGTCTAGATTTGTTGTAAACGGTTTCATCAGATACCCGTTGTGGATTGTGATGTGACTTCTACTTCAGTGTCTACGCTGAAGTCCATATGGATATAACTTGACGCTGATGATATTCTTGGTTATGATATCTGGCAGATGGATGATTATAATGTCATTCCAAATGGGATTTGGAAGTGTACGTGTATATGACTCTGCCAAAGGGTTATCGTAGTCAGTAGGAGCAGCGGAAGGTGTGCGAGTTTCTTATATCTATTCGTTGACTAAAGCATGGGTAGCGGAGATGGATCATCTGTTTTGATATGACAGTCAAGGTGATTGACTTCATCAAAACAATAGATGAACTTAGTAAGAAGGATGTAGGGAGTACTGTCCTGAGATTTGGATGACTTACTCTAGAAAGTGGTGTTTCTATACTACAATCGATCAAACTTTGGTTGTCATATAATATTTTCTCCACGTTGGATATGGATAATATATCAGGAATTCTGGTGACTAGATATAGTTTTAGATCAAGATTTGGGAAGTTCCCCAATCAGGTACTTAGACAGCATTCTAAACATAATTTAGAATGGACAACTCTTGGCGTGGTAGTGTACCCGCAGGTGATGGAGTCATCCATTCTAAAGAGATGTCTTCTGGACTGATGAGGAGAGGGACTGGCATGAATAACATATCATTTGCTTAGGAAATTGAGTCAATCATGCAATTCTTGTATAAAACCTGATAGATAATGTATCAAGGATTCTGGTTTTAGATCTAGATTTGGGATGTTTCCCAATCAGGTATTTAGACAACATTCTTAAAGTATTTTAGAATGGAAGACTCCTGACGCGGTGGTGTACCCGCAGGTGATAGAGTCACCCTCTCTAAAAGAGATATCTTCTAAACTGATAAGGAGAGGGACATACATGAATGCCATATCATTTTCTTAGGTAATTAAGTCAATCATGCAATAACTTGTATAACACCAGATATTGTTTTTGCACTAGTTGCAATAAGCATATATTAATCCAATTCTGGAGAAACAAAAGGATGCTACTATGAACATAAGTGGATGTTCTTGGTATAAGATAACGGCAACCTCCTCTGGGAGGCAGTTATCGATTCAGGCTTCCAAGATGACCTGGATGACAGAGATGCTGTTAAAGTTTTGAGTTTAGTCTCTTCTGAGAATCAGTGTATTGGATAGTATTCCAATAGGAATACTGAGGTAATCATAATGCAGGATACTGGTTATGATTCAACCAAAGATACAGCCCAAGAAATTTGTTGGATATAGTTGTTCATTTATGAACTTGGTCCCATCAAGTATCCAGACAAATTCTTGAGGTACGGTATTGTTCAGTTTGGGAGATTGTTGATCTCCGCAAAATTGAGATATAAAGAGAAGAAGTTGGAACATTGTAACGGATCCTCTTATTGAAGCTATTTCTCGAACACAATGAGTTTCACAAACATAGTTTGCGAAACTTATTAGTAGAGAAGTTGGGTATTCAGTAGCACACGAGCTGTGGGTACGCGATACCAAAATAATTATCCTTAAGTGTAGGTGGGAGATTGTTGGATATAGTACCCTCAAGGAAATTAATGTGATTGCAAGTAGGCAATTATGATAATTGAACGAGGATCTATACAGGTGTAACAGTCTTACTCGAAATGATAGTATGATATCCGGTTTATCTTCATCGTTGATGAAGCCCATAGGATTCTTGCTTGACGACCAGCATTATGATGGCGATCATATACATGGGAGCTGGGTTGTCCATAAGCACATTCTTAAAGGTCCCTAGTCATGGGAGTATCGAGGCTGGGGTATCGATATTCCGGAGTAGACTAGTGTATATGTTTCGAGACCTCGATAAGGGGCGGTGTCCGGTCTCATAAGCCACTGGTGTTGTGTCACCTAAGATAGTATACATGTTCTCACAGGAGGTGAGTACACTGGACGGACTCGTCGAGAACTTCTAGATGGTAGTATATCTATCGTCAAATGAAAGTTCTCAGGTGGCATGAGTACAGATTAGTCCCTTGACCTGAGATCGTCATTTGTCTCGTGTGAGTTTCCACTGTATTTTGATTACTACCCTACTACAGCTCAAAAGAGTCGTGCAAATAGGTTTAGTTGGGTACAATACTGAGCCATATGAAGGCAGTGGTCGATTGTCAGGGATTCGTCTCTCTTGGTATTAGGAGTTGATGTCGTGCTGTGTTCAGTCGGCTATCACTGGAAATCCGTGGCGACAGTGGATGAGATTTACTGATGGTTGATCAGTAGTATCTCTATTGGTGATGAGCTTGACTCAAACACGACTTATCGGGTTAGTAGGGGTCTGACGTTATCCACCCCCTAGACCCGATATGCGATACTCTTTAATGAAGAGACCGGACTGTACGGAGATTGTCACATTCAGGCTCAGTAGGGTAAGGACGTACTTGATTGTCGACCTCCCTTTCGGCAAGTACCTGGATAGCCATTACGTACAGCTAGTGCCGCTGACGTGTTTATGGTTAAACCCACTACCAGCGTATTGCCGAGTCTTTAGAGTCTCACACAGAGGGTTTTCCCGATTCAGACGATAGATGTAGGAACCGTACTTTGGTACGTGCAGGGATCCGATTAAATACGTGTACGGGATACACGGACTTTAATCGGGCGGTTGATAATACTAAACGGCTTAGGTTAAGCCGAATTATTAAATCAGGTTTTGATTTAATAATTTATATATGTATTTTGATACATATATTTTAGTATTATTGTTCACTATTCATTTTCTCTCTTTGGTGCTATCCGTATTTTTATACGGATATGCGTATATGTAGCGATATATATACCGGGTGAAGTATTCCGTATTTATACGAGAATGCTTCTAGAAGGACATCTCATATTTGTTTTTTTATAGAAAAAAACAAATGGGAAATGAGGTGGAAATAAGGTGGCATGAGGCATGGTTGTGCATGTAAAAAGAATGGCTTTGGTTTTAATGTGCTAGTTTAGGGTATTGGATCGATTTCTTGGGTTAGCGTGTTTAACGCTCTCAAAAAGTTTTTGTTATCGGTTTCGCCTCGGCGGCGGTCTCGGCGGCGCGAGCGTCGAAAACCAACAAGTATGATCCCATCATAATCCTGATAGTCAAGCAAGAATCCTATGGGTTTATCATTATATATTAGTGACACATAATAACAAGTAAAACGTATACACATTAATAATGACAAATCAGATAGTATACTATCATCTCGTACAAGACTGCTCTATCTGTATAGGTCCTCCTTCAATTACCATAATTGCTTTACTGCAATTAAAATAATGGATTTTGTCACGCCCCGCTTTCCGGTGTACGGCGAAGGGGGCTCGACGAGGCCGCTACGTATTTACTATGAAGTAAATACGCTAAGCGTATCTAAGCATTATAAAAGTAAATACACAAGAGGCAAGATATAATAAAACATCAACTTTATTTATTCACATTCTTTTTGTACAATGCATGGAAAAGTAAATACATCTGGAAGAAAGTAATGCCTAAACAATGGCATAACAGAAAAGGAAAGGTACTGAAATAAAAGTGTACAATGAACTAAAGCTCTGGATGTTCAATGAAGTGGTCCAAGTCTTCAGCAGTGGGTTCGATCTCTGACGTGTCCAGATCACCTGACGACATTCAAAGAAGAAAGAAAGAGAATGTCGTCAGCGAACAGATCGGTCGGTAAGTCCCAATGATAAGGGAGAAATAGAATAGACAAAATAAGAAGGTAGCTTTTAAAGTTGTAGTATATTGTTATAATATTGTGTTAACGCTGTTGTTTGTAGCTTGGTACAGAAGGATGCCAGTGTATACGAGAGGGGTCTCTATATGCTAGAGACTAGGGCAAACAGAATATAGAGTACAAGGCTCCGTTAGAAAGCCCGGAACAACGGCAATTGGATACGGTTAGGTGTCTTAAATCTTGCAGTCTCATGCCACTTTTAACACCTTCCGTACCAGTCTACCCCTTAAACCCCGTGTTATCTTGGTTGTATTGTTGTATTGTATTGAAACTTGAATTGTCTTGTAATATAGATTGTATAATTGGATGACTTGCCGAAACCATGATATCAGTAAACGGATGTAACTGTATAATCATGTAAATGGATGTAACTGGAGAATCATGTAAATGGAATGTATATCCATGGTTCGGTTTGGTCAAGTTGTATAGATTGATAGATTGAATATATGGAATAATGGATTCATGGATTCATGTTGAATTGTAATATTGTAGATTGTAGATTGTAGATTCTCGATTGTACTTGAATCATATACAAGTCAGATTATTAATAAGACTCAATCTGAGTCAGACAATTAGAAAAGTAAATTGAAGTCCTGATTGTTTTGATGTTATCAGTAACCGCTGCACATGGGCGGCAGGATTTGTGTCTTTTTCAAAGACGATTACCGTGTTGATAACACCATTGTTAAGTTGTCTACCTTAAATAGGCAAGCACCCACTTCTCCGGCTCTCTGAGGCTCAAGAGATTGGTCCCGCTTAAACCTATGTTTATTAGGGTCCTTAGTGTAATTTACAGAACTTGAGGGGGGTTTTATGTAAAAATACTTTTGTATAGTTTTCAAAATACACCCCAAGTATTTATTAATCGTTTTTAGAGTTGTAATGAATGTAGATTTTATGTTATGATATTTCTAGTGAAAATATCCTAATTTCATAATAAAGGGTATTTATTTGTAATATTAACTTGTATGGATTTCATGGTATTTTAGTGTAAAATGATTTTTGTGATTTTTGAAAAGAGTTAGAATATTTATATTATTACAAATAGATATTTTAATGTTATATATACATATATTTATATGAAAATAAATTTAATATATATATTATATTCTAGAAATCTCGTTTTTCTTAAGATGTCGTATTTTAAATCTTTCGAGACCGAATGCTCCTTGCGGAGGTCTGCATCTCGCACTACTAAGCCCGAGGATATGCGATAATCCGCACCATCCCGAACGGGTTCCCCAAATCGGTTGTAGTGGCGCTTTGTAAAGATTTGTATAAATACTAAATCATTAAGAAAAATAGTTTTATAAGTAATGGTATTTATTTGACAAGATGTCGTTTTCCCGTATTCTATGTTTCCGAGGGTATTGTGCTATATTGCATATGAGTGTGTGAGGAGGTAGGTCATTACCTCGTGATCTACTTAAAAGTATAGCAAGGGTTTTGATGGTTTAAATGTAGAAATGAAACTATATGGTATTTTAATGAAAGAAATACAGTAAAATGAAAATAGCAATTACTTTTGATATGAAACTTGTTCAATATGATTAGTTAGTGCTTAATAGTTAACATGAATTGGTTCTAGTATAATTGTATTTAAGAAAAGTGAGGTTTTAGGAAGAAACCGAATCGGACATCGGATTTGTTCCGATTCTGTCGGGTTTTGTAATTCCGTATTTTTAGAAAAAGAATAGAGAAGAGGGATGGGGACTTACGGGTTTCGAACTAGACAAGAGGAAAGATGGAATGAACGTAGCTTCCGGTGCGTCGTTTCGTCGCCGGAAACTCCTAGAGTCGTCGTCGGAAAATCGGCCGGAACTTCGCCTTTCGCTCACTTCGATTGCACACTAAGGTTTTTAAAGATTCCTTGAGAGTTGTCTCAGGGTTTTAGGGCGAGGGGGTAGAGTGTAGGGGTGGTATTTATAGGGTTAGGCTAGGGTTAGGGTAGATGAAGAGTTTAAATAATAAAAATGTAATAAAATGTGATAAATTGTAATAAAATGGAGTAAATAGGGCTTTATGACTTCTCTGGAACCAATCTGGAAAAAAGAAGTGTGCAGGGAGGGTTCAGAATAGGAAAATACACAACATTGATGAAAGGGACTTGGCGGTCCGGCCGAGTCCGGCCCCGGTGCCGGCCCGAGTCGGCCGGTCCGCCAGCCGAGTCGAAGGGTCGGGGGGTGGCTGGTCGGTTGGGGTGCTCACTGGTATATTTAGTTTTGTGGGTGTAGTGGGGTTTTTGTGAGAAATGCACGTATAACTGTTGGTATTCTAAAAATTTCAAAACAAAATAATATTAAAAATAATATGGGGTATGGTATTTGAACTCTGGTGGCTTGGTTCAGCAATGCAAGGTATTACCAATAAGCTACAAGCTCTTTCTTGTAATTATGGAGCTAATTAATTACTTATCTTGTGCTCAGGCAATAAATACCCATTTATGGATTTTTTTTGAAAAATAATATTTTGAAAAAATTTGTATAGGAAATTTAGGGTTGTTACAGCTTTGAAGGCACCTATATCTAAGATCATTAGCTTGAGCCGGCTCTTGAGCGGATTAGGCCGAATATTTGCAGTTTCGAGAAATTTGAGAAATTATTTATTTAGTCATATCTCTAGCATACTATATATATTATAGTATTTTGTAACCCTAGAGATTGATAGCTTTTAAGATAATTTGAACCTATTGTATTTGTGAGAGTTGAATAAGGTTATTGGAGAGAGATTCATCCACCGTTTGTAATCCTCCATATTTATTCAATCAGTAAAGTTTCTCGTTTTCCCATTGTTTTTCCCGTAAGGGTTTTCCACGTAAATCTTATGTCTTTTGGTTTGTGCTTTATTTATATCGCTTTGGATTATTTTTTTCTTCTCTTTATCGTTTGTTTATTGTTTCGTGATCGTATTTGCCGTAACAAACTGATATTAAAGCTACGTTGTGTTTAGGAGATTTGGTGTTTTGTTTGAACTGTTTGGTCTTCGATCTTATGATCTAAGTTTACGGTGGCAAACGACGCTTGTATCCTCTTCTCCATCTTCTTAGATTGTAATTTTGAAATTTTTTGGGTTCTTTTGATCGTGCAACATGTCTCCAACAATTATGAAGTTCAATATTGAAAAAATTGATGGAAATATGAGTTTTGGTCTATGGAAAGTTCGTATGATTGCCGTATTGACACAAAGTAATTTAAATAAGGTGATTTTTAGGAAGAATTCAAAGCCTTCCACTATGATGGAAGAAGCATGAGAGGAGTTGGATGAAAAGGCCTCACGGCTATCCAATTGTGTTTGACAAACAAAGTTTTGCAAGAAGTTTTAGCGAAGAAGATGGCGGCTAGTTTGTGGTTGAAATTAGAGAAGTTATATTTGAAGGAGTCTCTCATAAATCGACTCCTGTTGAAGCAGTGTCTCTTCACACTTCGTATGTCAGAAGGCTCTCTTATCAAATCTCATATCGGTGGATTTAATTTGATCATTACAGATCTGGGTAAGATCGATATTAAGATTGATGATGAAGATCAAGTACTTTTACTGTTATGTTCTTTGCCACGCTCTTTTAAGCATTTTCGTAACACCGTGGTCTGTGGACGAGATATTATCTCGATCAACGATGTCAAAGAAAATTTAATGAATAAGAAGAAGATCGTCAAAGAGTTTACTTCTAACGAAGGTGATGGTCAATATTCAGGCTTATTTGTTCGAGGGCGAGTGGAGAAGAGAGATCCGGAAGGTAGCAAGAAGATGTCAAGGTCGAAGTCCAAGAATAAGAACTTGACCTGCAACTATTAAAAGAAGAAGGGGCACATCAAAATCGATTGTTTCAAATTGCAGAACAAGCAGAAGTATGAAAACAATCAGAAGGAGTTTTCAACTAAAACTAGTATTGCGGAAGAAGATAAAGAACTACCTATGGTTCTTGACAATATACATCGATCCAAGGACGAATGGATTATGGATTCGGGTTGTTCATACCATATGTGTCCTAATAGGGATTTGTTCATCACCTATGAGTCTGTTAATGGTGGAGTGGTTTTGATGGGCAACAATAGTTGTGTCGAACTATTAGCAAGGGGATGATCCAAATCAAGATGTCTGACGACGTTGTGAGAATATTAGCGGAAGTTAGGCATGTATCTGACTTGAAGAAGAATCTTATCTCATTGGGCACATTCGATGTTAAGGGTTATAAGTTCTCTGCTGAAGGTGAAGTTTTGAAAGTAACCAAAAGTGCTTTCGCCGTTATAAAGGGCTTGAAAATTGGGTCCTTATATGTGTTGCAGTGTTCAACAACTACCTGGTCGGCTGCAGTTTCTTTATCTAAATCCAAGTCGGATTCAGATATTACCAGATTATAGCACATGAGGCTAGGGCATATAAGTGAGAGAGGTATAGCCGAGTTATCGAAGCAGGGTCTACTTTGTGGTCAAAGTACATTAAAAATGGAGTTTTGTGAGAATTGCATTGTTTAGAAGCAGAAACGAGTTAGTTTAAGTTCGGCGGTGCATAACACAAAATGTACTCTTGACTATATTCATTCGGATCTATGGGTAGCCTCTCAAGTTGCTTCTAAAGGAAGCGGTGAAAAATATATGCTTATTTTCATCGACGATTTTTCGAGAAAGGTTTGGGTCTACTTCTTGAAAAACGAGAGTTATGTGTTTCTTACATTCAAGCAATGGAAGATGTTGATTAAGAAGCAGACAGGCAAGAAAATCAAGAAACTAAGGACAAACAATGGATTTGAATTTGCGGTAGAGATTTCAATGAGTTTTGTAAAAACGAAGGCACTGTTTGGCATCATAGCATTGTCCGCACACCACAGCAAAACGGAGTCACAGAGCGCATGAATCGGACTCTTTTAGAGAAAGCTCAGTGTATATTATCGAATGCAGGGCTCGGTAAAGAGTTTTAGGCAGAAGCGGTGAACACGACATGCTACATGGGGAATCGATCACCTCATACATCACTTGTTAGTAAAACGCCAGAGAAGATATGGTCTAAGAAGTATATCGATTATTCTACACTTAAAGTGTTTGGTTGTCCCGTATATGCACATTGTCGTGAAGGCAAGTTAGACCCTCGAGCAAAGAAATACGTTTTTCTTGGATATGCTACCGGGGTCAAAGGTTATACATTGTGGTGTTCAGATCCTAAGTCGCTAAAATTTATGATTAGCAGAGATATCACTTTTGACGAGTCTACTATGTTCAATCCGAGAATACGGAATCTCCAATTGCAGACGATACAAGGAAGGACGAACCGAGCGTTGAATTTAAGGTCAGTGAAAGCTCGGGTTCGCAGGGGATCTTTCCTTCACCATCGTCTAATAAAGATCAGTCCCAAGATGAGCAGTATCTATTCGCTCGAGACCGACAACGAAGTGACATGGCTATGATGATCTAGTAGCATATGCGCTGTCTGTTGGAGAGACAGTTGATAGTAGCGAGCCTATGAGTTATCAAGAAGCTACCTCATTCGATGAGTCGGCTCGTTAGCTTGTCGCTATGAATGAAGAGATTGAGTCTCTTCACATAACCAAATATGGAAGCTCATTAAGTCCGAATGAGGAAAGAAAGTAATTGGCTGCAAGTGGGTTTTCAAATAGAAGGAAGGAAATTAAGGGGTTGCAGATACTCTATACAAGGTACGATTGGTAGCTAAAGGCTATTGGCTGGTTTGGGGATTGGACTTCAATGAAGTATTTTCTCCGGTTGTAAAATACGCCTCTATTCGTGTCTTGCTCGGTTTGGTAGCTATGCAATATTTGGAGCTCGAGCAGCTCGATATTAAGACAGCTTTCTTGCACGGTGATGTGGTAGAGAAGATCTACATGCAACAATCCGAAGGTTTCAAAATTGAAGGCAAGAAAGACCATGTTTTTTTTTGTTAGAGAAGTCTCTTTACGGTTTGAAGCACTCGCTTAGACGTTAGTACAAGAAATTTGGCTCCTTCATTAGAGATATTGGGTTTACGAGAAGCAATAGCGAAAATTGGGTTTATTGCAAGAAGTTCGCCGATGGTTCTTTCATATACTTGTTGTTTTATGTTGATGATATACTGATAGCATTAAGGTATATGGTTGATATTCAGAAGCTTAAGGAACAGTTGAAAATCAAGTTCAAGACCAAAAATTTAGGAGTGGCCAAGAAAATTCTCGATATGGAAATTAGGTACGATCACGAGGGAAGTAAACTTTATTTGTCTCAATAGCGATATATTGAGAAAGTTTTGAAGCGTTTTGGCATGACAGATGCTAAATTAATTAGTACCCCTCTAGCTGCTCATTTCAAACTTTCAACTCGTTTATCACCGTAAAGTGAGAAAGAAATTCAGTATATGTCGCGTGTTCCTTATTCGAGTGCGGTAGGTAGCATTATGTATGCCATAGTTTGTACCCGACCCGACATTTCACATGTAGTTAGTGTTATTAGTCGCTATATGGAAATTCCTGGTTAAGGCCATTAGTAAGTAGTGAAATGGATTTTACGATACCTATGAGATATGTCTGATGTGGGTTGGAGTTTGGAAGGAACGGTGATAGTTTGGTTGGTTTCAGCAATTCTGACTATGCAGGTGATCTCGACAGGCGAAGGTCGATCACCGACTATGTATTCTTTTTAGGAAGATGTGTCATTAGTTAGCGTGCTTCGTTATAGCCTACAGTAGCGTTGTCTATAACGGAGGCAGAGTATATAGCTGTTGTTGAAGCTGTTAAGGAAGCAATCTGGTTGAAGTGACTATTTTCGGAACTTGGTATCCAAAAAGATATCATAATAGTCTATTGTGATAGCTAAAGCATGATTCATTTGACAAAGAAACAGATACATCATGACAGAGTGAAGCACATCGACGTTCGGTATTGGTTTGTTCATGATATCGTTGAAGAGAAAGAGATAATCGTAAAGAAGGTTGTCACAACGGATAATCTAGCCGACATATTGACTAAGTCTCTTTCGTTTGTTAAGTTTGAGTATTGCTTGAACTTAATTGGAGTACGTCGCACTCATTAAGCCCTTTAAGGATTTTGTATAGAAGGTGGAGCTACTACTAATATTATAGAGGAGTTTTGTGGCGAATGCTAGATAAGATGGAGATTTGTTGAGTTTGTTCCGTATCTTGATCTCTAAAAGTTTCCCAATTCAATTCGGCGTTTCACAGAGGATATTAAGTTGAGCCGGCTCAATACCTCTATGAGCCGGCTCACAAGTCGTCCAGTATTATCATCAGTTCTCTGTTTGCAAGAGACGGCTCAATACCTCTCTTGAGACGTCTTACGGGGCGTCTGTAATCAGCGATTGTTCTTTGTTTGTATGAGCCGGCCCATCATTAGCTTGAGCCGGCTCTCAAGCGGATTAGGCCGAATATTTGCAGTTTCGAGAAATTTAGAAAATTGGTTATTTACTCATATTTCTAGCATACTATATATATTGTAGTATTTTGTAACCCTAAAAATTGATAGCTTTTGAGATAATTTGAACCCTTTGTATTTGTTAGAGTTGTACAGGGTTATTGAAGAGAGATTCATTCAGCGTTTGTAATCCTCCATATTTGTTCAATTAGTAAACCTTCTCCTTCGCTCATGGTTTTTCCTGTAAGGGTTTTCCACGGAAATCTTGTGTCTTTTGGTTTGTGTTTTATTTCTATCGCTTTTGATTATTTGTTTTTTCTCTTTGTCGTTTATTTATTTCTTCGTGATCGTATTTGCTGCAACATTTTATGTAGATGTTTGCAGGAAACCTTATAATGCACAGATATAATCCTGTCCATGTATCTCATGGTTAATACTTAGTTTTGTTGTAATCTCAAATGTACTTGGTTTTGCTTTCTTTTTTATTTTGTGTGATTGGACTCATGTAAGCATTTCTTGTATTGTAAATAACACGAGTCGGGCAAATCCTCGCCCTACTTTTCTTTCCAAGACAAGAAAGCGGATCTTGGTCGTGTTTAGTTATATGATACAAATATCGATATGGTATTTGCATGCAATGATCAATTATTGATGTATCAAAAGTCTGGATTTTAGTTTCTACAGTTTGGTGGTGGTAATGAGTCCAGTGTCAAGAAGAGTGATGAGTGAGAGGCTACATATCCAGCAAAGACCTTTGGAGTCCTAGAATACTTTTGTGTTGCTTGTGGGCATCCTTTTTCTTTACCTTGAAGTCATGTTTAATGAGGCTTCACTCTTTAATTGTGATTTGTACTCAGCCAAGCAACAAGGACCACAGCAAGAAGCAGCTTTATCAGGGCATGTTTGTTTCAGCTCATGCTAATTAGCCAAGCAGGCTAAAAAAGTAGACGGATTTGGATTTCTAGTGTTTGTTTAGAGGTAAATGTACTTTAGGCATAGTGAAAGGTCGGAGTTGGGAGTTTGATTTTGTTTTGACGGTAGAAAAAATAGTTGGGCGATGGAAAGCGTAAATACAGAAAGTTAAGAGAGATAGGTTAATAGAGAGAACAAAAATACAGAAAGCATGAATGACTTGATGTGCCCATGCCCAGCCGAATTCCTATGGAAAAAACCCTACTAGGATTAGTTTTTTTTCTTTTCCTTTTAATAGGATTTTAGGATTAGAAAAACTAGTACTTTGTCACTGATGGAGGTCCTTTTCAGATCTCCTCCAGATGTTGTCTTCCGTCGATCTCTCGGCAGATTCTGAAGGGGATCCCCTGTTGTGTGTGGGTCTCAATGGATTTTGAGAAGATTTGGTGATTGGAGGAGTTAGACGCCAAGTACCTGTAAAGAAGTCCCGGGGTGGTTTGACGCCATCGAGGATCCTCCGACGATCAAGTTAGTACTAGATCCGAGCAGCGTAATGGCTAAATGGAGTCAAAAATGGCTTACTTGACTCCTCTGTGATGGGGGTTTATATAGCGGTGATGACACGCAGTAGCAGGCGTGAGAATCTCGCCGGCAGTCATGCTCCCGACGTCACACCCGCGTAGAGAGCGGATCGTCCATTAATGGGGATCGCGGAGGCGTGGAACGTGGGATGTTGCTGGCGGAGAATCCACGCATGGCGAGATTTGCGGAGCGGCGGTTACGCCTGTGAGCGGTGGAGCTGGTCGGAGGACCGAGGAAGACGGCCTCGGCCGGGGGGCTCGGAGACGAGCGAGAAGGCTGAGGAGACTTAGTCTGGTGGCAGCTCTGGGCGAGCTGAGGGGCCGAGGAGGCCAATCTGCAGGGAGCCCCGAGGAGGGCTAGCTTATGATTGCAGGTCGGATACAGGGGAGGCCTGGTCGGCCTATGTGGGCCTTTTCTTCCGAGTTATGGGCCATGTCATCCGCCACGTGTCCTGATCCTAGGGCCAATATTGAGAATCATCATTAGCCCCCTACTCTTGCCCGACCAGCCAGCAGGTCGGGTCAGGATGGACCGCCGGGCTGCCCAGGATGAGCTCCCTCCTAAGGTTTCGTCGGGACGTGTCCCCGGGCCACGAGCTGTCTTTTCTGCCAGCGAATCAGGACGAGATCTCCACATTTAAGGAGGGTGCACCGGTTCGTGTATCTTGCCTTTGAAGTGACGGCCCATGTGTCGAGCGTCGGTTGGCTGACGCGACGTGTGCAGACTTGTGACGCCTGAAAGGGTGCGGTCCAATGTGGGGACGACAAGTGGAGCAATCGGGGCCGTCAGATGCGAGGAGGCGTCTTGGCGGGAGATGAACGGCACTGTTGGATGAGGTCGCTTATGGCGATAAATTAGGGGTAGGGCCCGTTCCGGGGCCCCTACTCCTTCATATTTCCCGTTCCAAGTCTCGGTTGCTCGGTGCTCGTCTTCTTCCTTCCACTTTCGTTCCCCGAGGATCATTCTTCCCAAGGTTAGATGTCTTCTCTTGTCGAGTCGGTAGATGTCGTTGGGGTAGGTTCTAGGAACCCTTTAGGTGAGCCTGAGTCCTCCCGGGGGGCAGGGGTTGGCCCCTCTTCCCGGGATCATGTGGCGGGGGCAGCCCCCAGGGAGGAGGAAGTAGATGCTGCCCCTAGTGCCTTGTGTTGGATAAGGCATGAGGTCGAGCTTGCCAACGCGCGGTCTCGCTTCCACATCCCCTCACGCTATACGCTCCGCCTGGCCAAGGAGGGTGAGAGGGCAGACCAAATACGGGGCAGGGAGATCGCCCTCTATTTGGAAGCATTTTGGGGTGGAATGCGTCTGCCCTTCTCTCCTGAGGTTATTGAGCGTTGAACTTCTTCGGGTTAGCCCCCGGTCAGTTGGTGGCAAACTCTTGGAGGATTCTCCTCGGGTTCCTTGTCCGCCTGAAGTTACAGGTGATCCCCTTCAGCCTTTCCCTCCTTGATTCTTCTCTCGTCTTCAAAAATCATCCCGGTGGTCGAGCGGGCGACCCGAGGTGGGTTTATCTCTCTTTCAGAAAGAGACCAGAGGGCGCCGCCGGGACGGGGATTGTGGCCCTACCTTCTTCCATTCACGACTGGAAGAAGAAGTTCTTCTTCGTTTCCCCTCCCAAGGGCGAGGACTGGCCCGTGCCTACAGAGTGGTCGAAGGAGAAGCACTTGCCGGGGAACCAGTCCAGTGACCCCGTTGCGGTGAGAGTACCGTCGTGGGAGCCCATCCCCCGTTTCGACGTGCTGTTGTCTGAGAGGGTTCTGAGTTGGGCCGGACTCAGCCTCGTTGAGTTCGTCGGTAAGTTTAGGTTTTCCTTTGTGGTTCGTATATTGCCCGTATCGCTGGCTCCCTCTACATTTGGTTCTGTGCAGGACCCATGGACATAGACTCGCTCCGGGCTTCAATGCACCAGCCGAGGCCAGCTGCAAAGGTTGGGGGCGCCGACTCTTCCCGTTCATAGCCTGCCCCGGCTCCTTCTCCCCCGGCGGTAGTGCCCCGCGAGCGCTCGGAAGCGAATCTTGCCCCGAGGCCTAGCAGAACATCAGGTCGGAGGCGGGCTCGGATTCTGGAGGACCCGGCCTCGGAGGAGGAGACCGGCTCTCCCTCGACGCTGCTCAAGAGAAGATCTACCCGGGGACCGTCTTCACCGATCACGGTGGAGGAAGGCGGTCTCCAGTTCGCCATGCCTTCGGGGCTATCCGTCGCGAATAGCCTGCTGCATGAGATAGAGGCATCGGCCAGGGGTAAAGTCCCCGGGGGGACCTTTAGGGCTCAGCTGGCATCCATCGCCCAGGAGTCCGTGAAGGTAGGTCGCTTGTCTTTCATTATTATTATTCTTTGAGGTTCTGTACCTCTCTCATCTTCCTGATCTCTCTTCTTCCTTTCAGGTCCTTCAGCACGTCGCCCTCGCCTTGCGCATGGAGGCCGAGGTGGTAGCCCCGGCGATGAAAGCTGCGGGCCAGCTCGCCTCGCTGGAAGAGAGCTCCAAGCGGGAGTTGGAGGCGATGAAGGCGAGGGTCGTCGCCCTGGAGGGTGAGGCGGAGGCCGGGAAGCAGGAGGTTGCCCGGCACCGCGAGGCCGCCACGGTCGCTGAGGCCAAGCTTGAGGACGCTCAGGTGCTGGCCGGCAATCTGAAGAAGACAGTGAAAACCCTTCGGAAGGAGCTGGGGGCGGCGGCCGAGTGGGCGAAGTCGGCCGATCTGAGGACGGCCAAGTTGGCCGACCTCTCGGCGGCGAAGGAGGTGGAGGGCTACAAGAAGTCGAAAGACTTCTATGATGACTTAGCCGTCGCCACGACCCTCATCTGGCACGAAGCCCTCGACGCTGTTAAGGCCCGAGTGCTGGGGTTCACCGATGAAGAGCTCCGGGCCCAGTACCCTCTCATGGACACCAACGGGCAGGGGCAGGAGAATAATGACGAGGGCATCGCCGAGGACCCAGCTCGCCTCGTGGTGGATGTCGAGGGCCCGGAGGTCGCTCCTGGCCCCGAGGCCTAAAGCCCCCGTCTTCCTTCTCTTTTTATTTTGCTGTGTCTAGAACTTTGTAAGCCTCCGGGCATTTTGTTAGGCTAGGGAGACAAAATACCCTCTGTAAAGACCTCCTTTTAGTAATAAAACTTTTTCTTTCTTTGGTTTCCTTGATTTGCGCTTTTGTCTTTTGTTCATGAAGAATGCTTGTAAAATTTTTCTTCTTGCGCTGTTGGGCCTCCATGTCAGGTCGGCTATCTGCCTAGCGATCGTCCGTCGAGTTGATTCAAGTGCTGCTGAGGAGAAGGCGTCTCCATGCGTCTCCATGGCCCCGAATTCGAGGGGAGATCGCTCGAAACTTGGATAGACCTGACGCCCCTAGTTGGCAGCTTGGGCCGTCTGCGTGTGGTGGGCGGGGGGCTGTCTGCCTTATTTGGACCGAGTAGGGTAGCTGTCCGATTGCCTCTTGCGAGGGCTTTTGATCCTTCAGGATGGGGACCGAGCAGGGTTACTGCCCAGTGCCTCTTGGCGAGGACTTTGATCCTTGTCGGTTGTAGTAGGAAGCTACCAGCCAGAGATAGCCGAGCAAGAACTCGACTGCCTCTGGGAGGACTTTGGTCCTTGGCGCGGGAGGGGCTGTAGAAGCCTACCAAGGACCCTTAGCCGGGCAGGGTTACTGCCCGGTGCCTCTTGGCGAGGGCTTTTGTCCTGAAGGATAGCCGAGCGAGAGATCCTTGGGCTCGACTTCCTCTGGGAGGGCTTTCTGATCCCTGGCGTTGAGGTAGGGGAGCTGCCCGCCGGGGACGACAGAGCAGGGGAGCTGCTAGGTTGCCTCTTAGTGAGGGCTTTGGTCCCCGGCGTTGCGGCAGGGAGGCTACCCGCCAGGGATAACTGAGCAGGGCAGCTGCTGGGTTGCCTCTTGGTGAGGGCTTTGACCCCTGGCGTTGTGGTAGGGGAGCTACCCGCCGGTGATGACCGAGCAGGGCAGCTGCTAAGTTGCCTCTGGGAGGAATTTCCGATCCTTGGCGTTGCGGTAGGGAAGCTACCCGCCAGGGATAACCGAGCAGGGCGGCTGCTGGGTTGCCACTTGGTGAGGGCTTTGACCTTTAGCGCTAGGGGGCCCTGAGGAAGCCAGCTGAGGATAACCGGGCAGGGCAGCTGCTCGGTCGAATCTTCAAGAGGTTTCGCCCGACCACACACCTGGGGAACATGAACGGTTCGGTTCCGTCGGAGGAGGCTTAATGATCGCCGCGTGGTAGCAACTCCTTGGACGAGAGTGGGTGACTGTTGTCACGCCCCGCTTCTCGGTGTACGGCGAAGGGGACGCGACGAGGCCCGCTACGTATATACTCAGAAGTACATACGCTAAGTGTATCTAAACAATATAAAATAAATACACAAGAGACAAGAAATAAAAAGAACAGCAACTTTTATTTATTAACATTCTTTGTATAATGCATGAAAGGAAATACAACTGGAATAAAAGATGCCTAAACAGTGGCATAACAGGAAATGAAAAGTACTAAAAAGAAAAGTGTACAATGAAACTACTGTGCAGAGTCTTCAGTAAACTGCTCCAAGTCTTCTTGTGATGGCTCGATCTCTGCCGGGTCCAAACCACCTGACGACATTCAAAGAAGAAAGAAATAGAATGTCGTCAGCGAACAGGTCGCTCGGTAAGTCCCAAAGATAAGAGGAGAATAAATAGAGAGTAAGAGAGAGAGAGGGGGTGGATTTTTACAGTTGTATTATATTGTTATATTATTGTAGTATTGTGTTAACGCTGTTGTTTGTAGCTTGGTACAGAAGGATGCCAGTGTATACGAGGGGGGTCTCTATATGCTAGAGACCATGGCAAACGGATTATAGAGTACAAGGCTCCGTTATACAACCCGGAACAATGGCAACTGGATTCATGTTAGGTGTCTTAATCTGACCGCCTCGTGCCACCTTTAACACCTTCCGTACCAATCTACCCCTTAAACCCCGTAGTGGTTTAACATTATTGTTGTATTGTATTGTGTAAGTTGGATGACTGACCAAAACCATGATATCAGTAAACATGTTGTAACTGCATAATCAGGTAAATGGAATAACAGGATAATGGATGTATATCCATGGTTTGATTCAGTCAAGTTATATAGGTTGTTAACTGGATTCAGGGATTCATGTCTTCATATTGAGTTGGAATATTAAAGAATATAGATTGACTTGAATCATATTCAAGTCAGAAATAGTCAGACTCTAACCCGAGTCAGACTAAAAGAAAGGTAATTGAAGTTCTATAATTATTAGGGTCCTTATTGTAAATTATAAAACTTGAGGGGGTTTTATGTAAAAAGTACTATTGTATAGTTTTCAAGATACATCCTCAAGTATTTATTATTCGTCTTTATAGTTATAATGAGTGTGAATTTTGTTTGTGTTATTCTAGTGAATATATCCTAATAAAAGTATTAATTGATATATTTGAAATTTCATGGTATTTTAATGTAACTTTTAATCTTGTAATTTTTAGAAAAAGTGGAAACTTTATCTTATAATAAAATGAGTGTTTAAATGATAAATATACATTTGTTAATACAAGAATAATTTTATATAAATATTTTATTTTCCAAAAATTTCATTTCTCTTAAATGTCGTACTTTAAACCTTTCGAGACCGAATGCTCCTTGCGGAGGTCTGAATCTCGCACTACTAGCCCGCGGATGCACGATAAACCGTACTATCCCTAACGGGTTCCCCAAAGGTGGGTTGTAGTGGCGTTTTGCAAAAATTTAATAAATACTATTCATTTAGAAAAACGGTTTTATAAATATAAGGTATTTATTTGTAAAAGAATGTAAATTTCCGTATTTTAGTTTCTAGGGTTTCCTAAGCCAACTAGCCTATTTCTAAAGGTCTAAACGACAAGTCATTAGAAGCCTCAAATCGTCTCTTCACCGCCAATTGTGGCCAGGTAAGTACAAGTGAGGAGGGAGGGATCCGCTCACGAATCGTGAGGCAGGCCTTTTAAAGTTACCCAAGCTCACTTGCCTAGCCTAGACACCACAAAGTCAGTTTAGATAAACGATCGATGTCCACAACTTATCGTATTTTCTTTTTAAAAGATTTGTTTTAAAATTGTATTCAACTTAGAATTTCCAGAAAGGTTTATAAAGAAAATGGTATTTTAGTGAAAAGTCTTGTATTTTCGTATTCTAAGTTTTGATGATATCAATTAGGGTTGTAATTGTGTGTGTGTAGAGGTAGATCATTACCTCGTGACTTATTTTAAGGTATTGTGAAGTTTAGGGGTTAAACATGATAAATTAAACATGAGAGTATTTAAGTGTAAGAATACAGTATTTGTAAAAGTTATCATTTCATATGTGGAAACTCATTCAAATTGATTTTTACAAGTTTAGTGGTCAAGATGAACATGTTTAGGAATGAGGGAATTGATTAGTAGAAGAAAAATAAACCTTATGGTATTAATGTGAAAAGAATACGATATTACACAAAAGCTATCATTTCATGTGAGAAACTTTGTCCAAATTCATTGTTATGTGATTAATAGTCATCATGAATATGTTTAGGTATTATGGAATTGGTGACAAGTGAGATTTTGTAGAAAAACCGAATCGGAAATCGGTTTGTTCCGATTTCCGTCGGATTTCATAATTCCGTATTTTGAGAAGTAGAAAAGAGAGAAAAATGGGACTTACGGGTTTCAAACTCTTCTAAAGAGTATAGAGGAACAAGGGAAATGGCCGAGGTGTTGATTCGTCGCCGGTTGCTTCAAAGAACGTCGTCGGAAATCCGTTAGCGCTTCGCCGTGAACTCGGTTTCAAAGCACACCTTTCTTGTAGAAATTTTGAGAGAATAAACCTAGGGTTTTGGGATGAGAGGGTAGAGGGTAGGGGGTCTATTTATAGGGTAGCTAGGGTAGGGTAGGTGAAAGGTTTTCTTTATTAAAAAAAATATAAAAATTAAATAAAAAGCATTAAAATTTGTATTAAATTGGTTATATTTATCACTCAGAAACTGATATAATAAAATGGAGTAAACAGGGGGGTTGGAAATACAAAAAGGCAACTTTTTTGTCTTGGGACCTCGACCGTCCGACCGAGTCCGGCGACCAAAATGTAGGGGATCTTCTGGTGGGGCTTATGGCATGCTCCGTTTTTAGGTTTCAGTTCTTCATTTAGGAGATATGGCCTGTAGACTGTTGGGCTTCCAAGAATTTTAAAAGAAAAATAAATTAAAAATAATGTGGGGCATGGGATTCGAACTCTGGTGGCTTGCTTCAGCAGTGCAAGGTATTACCAATGAGCTACAAGCTCTTGCTTGTAATTATTGTGTTATTTAATTACTTAAAATGATAGCAGCAAGAGTAAATACTCCAAGTATACATTAAATTTTAAAGTAATTTCTTGTACACTAAAAATGGAGTTATTTCATTCTTGTAGCTTGTAATTAAAAACAAAAATAATTACCTAAATCTTGTGCTCAGGCTAAAATACCCCTTTGTGGATTTTTGAAAAATATTTTGAAAAAATTTTGTATAGGAAATTTAGGGTTATTACAACTGTCGAGTTCCTCTGGGGGCGCAGCGGGCTATATAAGGCTGAAGGAGTACTAGACCTTCCTTCCCTTGCAAACAGAGCGTTGAGAATGCAGGACTTCCCCTTTACCATCCCCGACATCATCAATTTCGAAGATGTGTACCTGTATGAACAGAATTGTACCGAGGACACGGTGTAGTTGGTGTACGGGAGCATCAAGGACCACTTTAGCCGGTTGCTCCCCCGACGTTCTTCCCTATTGCAGCTGCTGATGTACTCCATCTGGAGGGCGTCGTCGGGGCTTTACAACCCTCTGTCCGAGCAGCTCTACGACGAGGCCGTGGGCAAGCTGCGGTCTTTGAGGCACTTCGGCCTCATCTCCGCGAACTGGCTGGCTCGCTCGGAGGCGCTCGTCCGCGAGTGCTATGAGTTGAGGCTCAGGATCAACGCGCGCGCGGGGAACCGAGGGGAGAGGTTGGATCTCGCGAGGCCTCGGCTGGCAGAGATCTTCACCGAGTCTCACGAGCAGCGCTCTCTGCACCCCCTTCCCCCGTTGTTGTAATAATAATTTTTTTCTTTTTGTATGTACGGCTGAGGAGCTCATAATACACCCCCCTTTTGAATAAATAGGAACTTTTCTGCTTTCTTCGCAATGTTCTGCTGATCTTTATTAAATTGACAATAGGCCTTAGGGAGAGTTTACATTGCCTCGAAAGAAAAGTACAGGCTAATAGATGACCCTATCAACGTGGCCCGAGCTTCCTGGAGGCTTGCTGGTCTCCGCGCCTGGTGCCGGGTATGGGGCACTTTGGGTGCCGGACTGGTCCTCCGCGGAAGCAAGCATGATCTGGCCGATGGTCAGCTCGGCGGGAGGAGGACGCTGCTCCTGCGCGCGGTCGGCCTGCCGTTTATCCCTTAAGTAGGCGGCGAGGTGTCCCGATCGGATGAGTTCCTCGATGTAATCCCGGAGTTGCTTGCAATCCTCGGTGGCGTGGCCCAGCGTCCGGTGGAAGGCGCAGTAAGGGCCTCGGGTCCGCTTCTAGGCCTGACGCGGGATTGGACGGAACTTGAAGAACCCCTCGCTTTGAGCCTCCTCTAGTAACACTGTGAGGGAGACGTTGAGCGGGGTGTACTCCTTGAACTTTGGGTGATAGGGCTGCTGACACTCCAGCCTCTCCTCCTGAGCCCTTTTCTTCTGGTCGGATCGTTCTACTCGGGGGAGGTTCGCGTTCACCTTGGACTCCAGCTGAACCTCGCGCTCGGTCCACGCCTTGACCTCGGCCATGGTCTTAGGTTGTGCCAACGCAAAGGAGCGCAGCGACTCTTTGTGCCTCAGGCCAGATCTGAGCGCTGTGATGAGGGTCTCGTCCCGGTGCTCGGGAACCTCGAGGAGGGCATTGTAAAAGCGAGTGATGTAAGCCTTGAGCGTCTCCTTGTCTCCACTCTTAATTGTGAAGAGGTGGTCGATCGTGCGCTTCTGCCGACTGTTCCCAACGAAGTGGCCGAGGAACTGAGTAGCCAACTCGTCGAAGGTCGAGATCGAGCGAGGCTCGAGTCCTCGGAAGCAGTCCCGACCAGAACGGATGAGGGTGGCAGGGAAGGCCCTGCACTGGGCGGCGTCAGAATGGTCCTAGAAGCTCATTCCTACGGTGAAAGCATCCAAATGGTCTTTAGGGTCGGTTTTCCAATCGGACAGAGAGACCTTCGGGGGTTTGTTGCGTGACGAGACGTGGACAGCGAGCAGTTTCTCGGTGAACGGTTTAGTGAGCAAGTCGGCGGTGTACTCGGCCCCGTCGGCCGAGAGGTGACCTTCCCGGCGTATGCCCTCGATCTTCTTCTCGAGGGCGTCAAGTCGGCCGTGGTACCCCGAGGACTCGGCGCCTCGGGATCCCAGGCCTGTGCCATGGGAGACCTGCGTATGGGCACGGCTCCAGTTCCTCTCGATGATGTTCCTCAGATCCCCGAGTGCGGTGTCTCCCGAGCCGTCGTAGCGAGCCCCTTCTGTGCGACCCCGTCGGGGGAGTGGGTGTCGGTCATGCCTGTGAGCAGGCGAAGTGACCGATATCTCCTCAGAGGGGCAAGGGTCACGAAAAGGCTCGAGGCGTGGTGCTCCGGCGGCGGGCCTGGGGGTGGAGCCGTTAGGCGCCCAACGGGCCTCAGGGAGTAAGGGTCGGTAGGATCCGTGGCCGGGAGTCGCAGCCCGCCGGTGGTCGGCCGTGCTGATGGGGGCAGAGCATTCTGGAGGCGGAGGAGCGGCGATCTGGGGCCCAGGCCCAGCCGTTTGGGCGCGGACGAGCGCCTCCACAAGGGACTGTAGCCGATCTATTCGGTTGGCGAGGGCGTGGATGATGGTCGCCGGAGGGGGTTCATCCGCGCCTCCGGTGAGGGGGAGGCGTACCCGAATCTTCATGATGATCGCTTGCCATGTGGACGGAGATCGGAAGGCCAACTTTGTTTTTGTGGAGTTTGCGTTTCCCACAGACAGCGCCAACTGATGGAGGTCCTTTTCAGATCTCCTTCAGATGTTGTCTTCCGTCGATCTCCCGGCGGATTCTGGAGGGGATCCCCTGTTGTGTGTGGGTCTCAATCGGTTTTGAGGAGATTTGATGATTGGAGGAGTTAGACGCCAAGTACCTGCAAAGAAGTCCCGGGGTGGTTTGACGCCACCGAGGACCCTCCGACGATCAAGTTAGTACTAGATCCGAGCAGCGTAATGGCTAAGTGGAGTCAAAAATGGCTTGCTTGACCCCTCTGTGATGGGGTTTATATAGTGGTGATGGCACGCAGCAGCAGGCGCGAGAATCTCGCCGGCAGTTACGCTCCCGACGTCACGTCCGCGTAGAGAGCGGATCGCTCATTAATGGGGATCGCAGAGGCGTGGAACGTGGGATGTTGCTGGCGAAGAATCCGCACATGGCGAGATTCGCGGAACGGTGGTTACGCCTGTGAACGGTGGAGCTGGTCGGAGGACCGAGGAAGACGGCCTCGGCCGGGGGGCTCGGAGACGAGCGAGAAGGCCGAGGAGACTTAGTCTGGTGGCAGCTCAGGGCGAGCTGAGAGGCCGAGGAGGCCAATCTGCAGGGAGCCCCGAGGATGGCTTGCTTGTGATTGCAGGTTGGGTACAGGGGAGGCATGGTCGGTCTCTGTGGGCCCTTTCTTCCGAGTTATGGGACATTCCATCCGCCACGTGTCCTGATCCTAAGGATCGCCAATATTGAGCATCATCAGTCACCATAACAAACATTTGAAATTCAAGTTCGTGGTAAAAAGGTTAGAATTTTAACTCCATTGCATTTTGTCGTGCAAGTTCGGCTAACTAGACACGCCCTGAGTGCCTGACATTGACAAGTTCAAAGCTGTGGCAATGTTTGAGGGGATATTTAATTTTAAACTCATAATTGATAATCTTTATTTATTATCATTATTTTTTTTTAATTTTAATTTTAATTTTAATTTTTTTGGTCAATAGCCCTGTGGTGACTCCATTGAGGTTGGACATAATTTAGCTTTATCTTAAGCTTACTTATAAAGGCCCTTGCTCTAGTTCAAAGTAATCTAGTTCAAAATAAACTACAATTTCTACTGTGTCCTCTCCTTGAATATAAAAATATCTATTTCATGACGCATGCATCAGGGCATCACTAGTAGTCGTTAGAGAATTTTTGTATTTTATGATGCATCAATAGGGAGGAGCTACCTCAACATGTCACACAACAATTGGATCACCAAAGCAAAATGAAATATCTTACAATTTCAAGTTTTCAGCATATATATATATATATATATATATATATATATATATATATATATATATATCAACATGTCACACAACAATTGGATCACCAAAGCAAAATGAAATATCTTACAATTTCAAGTTTTCAGCATATATATATATATATATATATATATATATATATATGAGATTAATGGAGGAAAGAGGCCATAGGAGGGGATTTCCTCCTATGGCGTGAAAAAAATACAACCTCTACCATTTTTTTCCGACGATCGGCACCCATCATCATCATCATTATCATCTAAAATGTGCGAACACCAAATTTCATGTGATTCCACAACTTTTTCACCGTTGATTTAGTGGGTTCAAAATTAACGGTTTACCGACAATAGAACTTTTTACATTGTTAAATCAACGGTGAAAAAGTTGTAGAATCACATTAAATTTGATGTACCCACATCTTAGATGATAACGATGAAGATGATGAGGGCCGATCATCGAAAAAATTGGTGGAGTTTGTATTTTTTCCACGCCATAGGAGCAAATCCCTCTTATGGCATCTTTTCTCCATTATTCTATATATAGAGAGAGAGAGAGACTAATAGAGGAAAGATGGCATACGGGGGAATTTTCTCCTATGGCGTCGATAAAACACACCATCCATCGTGTTTTTCGACGATCGGAATGCATCATCTTCATCGTTATCATCTAAGATATGGGTACACCAAATTTTATGTGATTCTACAACCTTTTCACCGTTGATTTAGTGGGTTCAAAATTAACGGTTTACCGATAATAGAACTTTTTACATTGCTAAATCAACGTTGAAAACGTTCTAGAATCACATGAAATTTGGTGTGCCCACGTCTTAGATGATATATATATATATATATATATATATATATATATATATAAGGTTAATGGAGGGAATTTCGACGATCGGCACCCATCATCTTTCGACGCCATAGGAGGAAATTTCGTCCTATGGTATCTTTCCTCCATTATTCTCTCTATATATATATATAGAGAGAGAGAATAATGGATAGGATGGAATTTCCTCTTATGGCGTCGAAAAAACACATGCTCCCTCGTTCTTTCCGACGATCGGCACCCATATCTTAAAATTTTAAAGGAAAATTCTCGACGGTAAACAAATTTCATCTGGTTCTACAACTTTTTCACCGTTGATTTAGCAAAACAAAAAGTTATGTTGTCGGTAAACCGTTAATCTTGAACCCACTAAATCAACGGTAAAAAAATTATAGGATCACATGAAATTTGGTGTATCCACATCTTAGATGATAACAATGAAGATGATCGGTGCCGATCAATGGAAAAAACATGGGAGGGTGTATTTTTTTGACGCCATAGGAGGAAATTCCCTCCTATGGCATCTTTCCTCCATTATTTTCATATATATATATATATAGAGAGAGAGAGAGAGAATAATGGAGAAAAGAGGCCATAGGAGGGGATTTCCTCCTATGGCGTGGAAAAAATACAACTTCCGTCATTTTTTCCGACGATCGCCCCCCATCATCTTCATCGTTATCATCTAAGATGTGCGTACACCAAATTTCTAGTGATTCCACAACTTTTTCACCGTTGATTTACCAATGTAAAAAGTTCTATTGTCGGTAAACCGTTAATTTTGAACCCACTAAATCAACGGTGAAAAAGTTATGGAATCACATGAAATTTGGTGTACACACATCTTAGATGATAACGATGATGATGATGGGTGCCGATCGTCGGAAAAAATGGCGGAGTTTGTATTTTATCCACGCCATAGGAGGAAATCCTCTTCTATGGCCCCTTTCCTCCATTAATCTCATATATATATATAAGGTAAGCTCCAGGGCTAATTTTTAGCCTTGAAAGATTGTGCTTCTAAATAAAGAAGCTAGAGAAATGTTCTTGATGTTAGTTGAGCCATGACTTTTATTGTTTTGAATAAACTTTGCTGATGACTCTTGTTTCCATATTTTATACTTCATCCAGAAAGATGAGCGCATGCATGTGGTCCATTGCTGAGATTTGCTTGATATATATGTATATATAGTATAAGTTCAGTTTCAACCAAGTTGTGTTAACAACTGAGATTGCAAATGCGGGGAAAGGAAACAAAAGAATAGCATCACCTCATATCTCATAAGATATATGGTTGGTACTTTAGTGGAAAAATTGTTGTCTAGCTTTCATATAGTTCTCTTAATACATTTGGGTCATGAGTATTTTTTTATTAGCTCCTTACTCAATTATGTATCACTGTTTTGTCTCATCAACTCGGCTTATATGGTAGAACATTCAGATAGACACTCTTCTTTAGAACTTCTTTCTATTTTCGCCACTTAGGTTTTATTGGAAAAATATTGAAACATTTCACGATTTTTGCATGCAATATTATAATACGTTGAATATTGAAAAATCGAATAAAGTTGAATTTTTTTCGAGTTAAAAACTTCACAATTTTTCGTTTAATAATGCAATATATATATATAGATAGAGAGAGAGTGAGAGAGAGAGAGAATAAAGAAAACGGAAATACAATTTTGAAAAATTCGCTATTTTAATGTGCTATGTAAAATATTAAAATTTTAAAGGAAAACAGAAAATTTGAGATTTTGAAAATTTTATAATTTTCGTGTGCTACATAGCATGCATAATATTGAAAAATAAAAGAAAACATAAATTTTTTAATATTTGTGAAAATTCTCTATTTTCATGTGCTTGTAAAATATTAAAATTTTGAAGGAAACGGAAAATTTGAGATTTTTGAAAATTTGCGATGACTGAAATGCAAGTTATACAACACAAGCAAGCTTAGTCCTTTCTCTCTAAAATGTGGAATAGAATAATCCAGTTGAAGCATAATGATCATACATATGTAATACATTGTACGTCCCATAATATGTCTTATTCTTCTACTCTTTCTCGGGAGTTAATGATTATTCATAGCTATTATCTTGACATCAAAGAAAAGTTTGACCCAATACTTTATTTTTGTCCTAATTGATTCATATTCGACATTAGGAATATATTGAATGTTCCGCAATAACCGAATATTTCTTTCTATAATATGCTATAGTATGCTTAATATTGAAAAAAAACAAAAGAAACCAGAATTTTTTTAACATTTTTTTAAAACTCACGATTTTTTTGTGCCATATAACATGCATAACAATGAAAAAACGAAAGAAAACAATTTTTTTTTGACATTTCTGGAAAAAAATTCGCTATTTACATATTCTACAACATGTAAAATGTTAAAATTCTGAAGGAAACAGAAAATATGAGATTTTTGAAAAATTTCTCGATTTTTGTGTACATAGTAATGAAAAAACGAAACAGGAAATTTTTTGTAATTTTTGAAAACTTCACTATTTCCATGTGCTATATAACATGTAAAATGCTAAAATTTTGAAGAAAACAAAAAATTTGATATTTTTAAAAATTTTGTGATTTCTTGTTCTATAGGATGAATAATATTGAAACAACAAAAGAAAATAGATTTTTTTTGACATTTTAAAAAAATTCGCTATTTTTATATTCTACACGTAAAATGTTAAAAATTTGAAGGAAAAAGAAAATATGGGATTTTTGAAAATTTTCGCGATTTTCATGTACTATACAACATGTAAAATGTTTAAATTTTAAAGAAAACAGAAAATTTGAGATTTTTGAAAATTTCGCGCTTTTCGTGTGCATAAAATTGGAAAAATTCGGGATTTTTGTGTGCTGTATAGCTTGCATAATATTAAAAAACGAAAGAAAATGGGATTTTTCTGTTATTTTAAATTCACTATTTTCATGAGCTATACAGCATGTAAAATGTTTAAATTTTAAAGAAAATAAAAAATTTGAGAATTTGAAAAATTTGCACTTTTCGTGTGCATAAAATTGGAAAAATTTGCTATCTCATGTGTTATATGTTAAAATTTTGAAGAAATGGAAAATTTGAGATTTTTGAAAATTTCGTGATTTCATGTGCTAATATGTGCGCATAATATTGAAAAAAGAAAGAAAATAGATAATTTTTGACATTTTAAAAAGAATTACGCTTTTCATGTACAAATTTTGAAGAAAATAGTAAGTTTGGGATTTTTGAAAATTTATGATTTTCATACGTTACAGCATGCATAATTATGAAAAACGAAAGAATACAATTTTTTGTTGTTGATATTTTTGGAGAAGTTTGTTATCTTCGTGTGCTAACAGCATCTAAAATGCTAATATTTTTAAGGAAACGGAAAATTTTATATTTTTGAAAATTTCGCGATTTTCGTATAGTATATATAGCATATAGCATGCATAATATTAAAAAGGCGAAAGAAAACCGAAAAATTTAGACAGTTTTGAAAAATTTGCTATTGTCATGTGCTACGGATGTAAAATGTTAAATTTGGAAGGAAACTGAAAAAAAAAATTGAGATTTCTGAAAATTCTGTGCGCTCTTATTGAAAAAAAGAAAGAAAACAGGAAAGTTTTGATATTTTCGAAAAAGTCGCTATTTTCCGTAGCATGAAAAATGTTAAAATTTTGGGGGGAAAATCAGAAAATGTGAGATGTTTGAAAATTTTGCAATTTTCGTGTGCTATAGAATGCAAGTTATTGAAAAAACGAAAGCAAGAAGAAAAATTTTGCGTTTTTGAAAAGATCGCTATTTTCATGTGCTATATACCATGTAAAATATTAAAATTTTGCGACATATAGAAAATCTATGACTTTTGAAAATTTCGAGATTTTCGTGTGTTGTAACATGCATAATATTGAAAAATATGAAAAAAAACAGAAATTTTTTGATCATTTTGAAAATTCACTATTTTCCTGTGTTATACAATGTAAAATATTAAAATTTTGAAGGAAATAGAAAATTTGAGATTTTTGAACATTTCGGGATTTTTGTGTGCTGTATAGCTTGAATAATATAGAAAAACAAATCGAATAGAAATTTGTTCGATATTTTTGAAAAATTAGCTATTTTTATGTTTTATATAACAAGTAAAATATTAAAATTTTGAACAAAACGAAAAATTTGAGATTATTGAAAATTCGGTAGTTTTGATCACCGGTTGTGCTCCAGGTACTAAATCAATTCCATATTCAAGAGCTCGATCAGGAGGCAAACCTGATATGTCTTCAGGAAATATATCATCGAACTCTCAAACTACCTCTGGCTTATCTTCTCCCGCCTTCAGAGTTGCAATCACTGCCTTCTTCGGTTTTGCTTTGTATATGCTAGGCTCCAGGGTACGGTCTCCACTTTTGAAATAAAAGACCGGATGCTCTGGAATCTCTAACACTATCCTCCTTTGACGACAGTCAATGGTAGCATAGAAAGTTCCTAGCCAATCCATACCCAAAACTATATCGAAGTTCGGTATGTCCAGCACCTTGAATCAGCATAAAATTCTCTACTGCAGACGACCACTGGACACAGGTCGTATCCCATTGTTGCCTTTAGAACGTCGTTCCCTAAACTGACATTCCAGCTGGATACGAGTGGTTTGACTGGAATCGCATGAGTTCGAATGAACCGTTGCGACATAAAGCAATGAGATACTCCAGTATCGAAGAGTGCTAGTGCAGGAAGTGAGGCTACTAAGATTGTACCTAAGTTATGTGGGATACGTTTTAGGTATAGGAAAAGATATTTGATATGTATATGGATTGAAAGAAAGCTTGAAATAAAAGAGTTACCAGTGATGACTTGGCCAGTGGCTTCAGCTTCTTCCACAGTCATTGTGAAAGCTTGTCTCCTCGGTACATTCCTCCTTGTTGGAGTAGCATTCCTCTGTCCTTGAGGTAGGTTCCTTTATGCTTGATGGAACTGACGAAGAGGAGGTGCAGTAGGTCTACGAGGAGGTGTAGTAGGGAAAGCAAGACGTGATGCAGGTGCCTGGATAGCTGGCCATTGTGGATAGGTGATTGCTGGTCTGGGTGCAGGATTTGGATTGAGTCTAAGAGGACAGGATCCAATATCATGTATGGATGAGCCATAGACTAAGAAAAGGCGATTAGCACACCTGCAGTTCTTTGCCAGGTGTCCATTCCTCCTGCAGTAGGTGCAAAAGTCTGGACCGGTCCGGTTGAATGGTACTCCCAGTCTCCTGGGTACAAACGGTGGCCTGGAAGAGGATCCTCCTGCTATCTGAGTAGCAGGGCGCTTCATACCGGTAGATTAAGGTCTGCCCTTCTTCTACACTACTACCTCATATCGACGGACAGCCTTCAAAGCTAAGTCCTGGGTTGAGAAATCCCCTGTAGCTAATGCAGCTTGGATCTCCTGGTCCATCCCTGTTCCCCTCCGAACGGCGGCCAAGACATAGGGTATCTTTCCTGTGATTCGGGGCAGATGCTAATTGGTTTTATCCGTCTACCTCTCCGAAGATGCCAAGTTGATTTATGGCACCGTGTATCGAAGGTTTAGACGGATGCGGCCGATGTAGCAGGCTTCGTCAGATTCCCCCTTGCTCGAGGGGTTTTTGATTGTGGGGACGCTCTTCCCTGCAAGCGCAAGCCCCTGCAGTTAATTACGCTACCGCATCGCGGTAACAACTTTCTCCTTCTCCAGCATTTCACTTCGTGTCGTGAGTGTTTGTTTTGTTTGTGGTTGCCCGTGGATTGTATACGGAGACTAATTTGTTTCGTCGCCCGTAGGACGTGGATTAGTCCGAATCCGTATTTACTTAGATTTGGGTTTGGTGTTTTAGTTTAAGGATACGTTAGCCATATTTGAGGCTAAAATCAACTTAAACGTTTGTTAAGGATACGTTAGTCCAGTTTGAGACTAAGATCAACTTAACGGGATCGTTTAGATCCGACAAAAGAGCATTTGGGCTCTATTGTTCCAGTTTAGAGACGTAGTGGTCCATTGCCAGTTTAGGGACATGGTGGTCCATAGGTAGTTTAAGTACATTGCGGTCCATTTGATTTGTGGTTGTGGGGACCCGTCACCTCTCTGACGTCGTTGAAGGATTACAACGATAGGTGTCAGAGGAGTTCGGAGATGTACCCTTGGACTGGATGTAAATTGATTTAAGAGAGCAACCGTGCTCAATCAATTTAATTTGAGGACTTACGACCATGATTGGGCTAAGTCCAGTTGAGAATATGTTCAACGTTTTTGTTTATCTTTGGCCTATTAGGCCTGTGCTAGGGCTTTGTCCCTATTTGATAATGCACTGCATTTTATTTTGGCCTGCTAGGCCTTTCTGATTTGGGCTCTGTCCCTTTATAAATGATGCAGAGCATCTGTTTGGGCTCTGCCCTTCTTTAAAATAATGCATTGCATTTAATTTGGCCTGTTAGGCCTTTTTTAATTGGGCTTGGCCCTTCTGTTAATAATGCAGTGCGTTAATTACTTGACAGTGGTTTTTCAGGCACTTTGCGCCAATTATTGAGCGCAAGCGCTTATGGTGGTGACATGTGTCACGCTCTGATGAGCGCAAGCGCAACAGCGCAGTGCGCTGCGCTGTTGCGCTACTGACACGTGGTGCGCTCTGGTGAGTTGCGCCAACTTCAGAGAGCAATGCTCTATCTTAAAAACGCACAGCGCAAGTGGTCTTGGAGCTGACACGTAGCGCTCTCTGGTGGCTTGCGCCAACCCAGGAGCGCAACAGTGCAGATTTTGCAAGTGCAAGGCACTGTTCAATAACTTGATCCAATTTTGGATTCAAGAAAAGAATCTTTAAGATTTCAGAACTATTGGTTCATAAAAAATGCAAGGCACTGTTATTATTATATATATTTTTTTTTATTGAAGATCATTGATCTTGTTCTTAGATCAATGATCTATTCAGAAGAAATTCTTCTTTTTTATAAAGGTTTTTACCTTCTTTCTTTTCTTGAGTTCTTCTCACAATTCTTCAGAGTTCTCTCTGTTTCTGAGTTTTTTTGTTTTCTCTCTTGATCTTGACGTTGATGATTTTTGAATTGGGGTCTAGGGGCCTTTATATAGTGCCCATTAATTTGTTAAATTTGTTAAAGAGATCTTTTTCTGAGTGATTTGGGGAATTTCCCCACCGTTGGATTTTTGATCCAAAGGCTTCTGTTTTACAGAAGACAATCTTCTTGTTTTAACAAGAACAGAAAAGATCTTACTGGAATTTTAATTCTGTTTGGCGCAAACGCACCAGCGCTTGACACGTGTCGCGCAGCGCAGAGCGCGGCACAACTGCGCGAGCGCAACTGTGCTGCCACGTGGCGCGCAGCGCAACTGCGCTGACACGTGTCGCGCAGCGCAACTGTGCTTGCGCCACTGCGCTGACACGTGTCGCGCAGCGCAGTGCCTGCGCAACTGTAGCGTTGCTTCCTTTAATTTTGTTTTAAAATAGTGCCTTGCTCTGATTGTGCGCTGCCTTGGGCGCTGTGCTCTCTGCGCTGGCGTGTCTGATTTTGACACGTGGGGCCCTGCGCGCAGCGCAGAGGATCTGAAGCGTTGCTTCATTTATTAAAATTTTAAATTTTCAAAGTAGAGATTTGCTCTGATTGGGGGAATCGGAAGCGTTGCTTCATTTCCCGCCTTGGAATTTGTACAGAACTTTGCTCTGATTGGGGTAACAAATGCCCCCCCCACCGTCGTGCTTACGTGGCCCCAAACGCGAGCGCAACGGTGGCAGAATTCCAACTGTTGCGGCAACTTTTGGAAGTTGAAAGGGCATTTGATGCCTATAAATAGGACCTTTGGTCCTCAATAGGTGATTTTCATCTCTTCATAAGAATTTTTATTCAGAGCCTTGCTCTCTTGTTTAAGCATTTTTTTAAAAGTTCAAACTCTAGAGAATTTTAGGTAAAAGTTTGGATTAAATTAAATCAATTTTAAGAGCCTTGCTCTCAATAGTAGATCTCTGATCTAAAGAAGACCCATTTAGGGTTTCACTTAGCAGAGTTTTGCTCTAAAGGGGTCTAAAGAGAACTAAGAGGAACTCTATTAGAGTTCCGTTAATAAAGGTCTGTTCTTCTGAAAGGATTTTATTTGTAACTTCTTGATTCATTGATGGAGCTTTGCTCTTTTTTAAATCATATAGCAAAACTCTTACGAGTTGCTAATTTTGTCGATCTTCTTTTATAGGAGTGATGGACGCCCACATGTACGATCTCGACGAGATTATCTCCTATGAGGACATCCGCCGACTCGGCCGTTCCCAAAATCAAGAATTTACCAATGCCGAATGTGCAGAGATCATGAGTCGCTTCGACACGTACAACGGTCAACTGCTTCCTCGGCGCTCCCCTCTGTTGAAGCTTATTGTAGGAGCCATCTGGGAAGCGCTTCCCCTATTCTTTACCGGCGTGCCGCTTAGAGCATTGGACGCCGCCGAGGACAAGGTGCACTCAGTGTACCTGATGAATTTAATCTCGAAGAGACGGCGTGACAATCTTATCGATCTCTTGCACGAAGCCTTTCAACAGTCCGCCATTCTTGCTGCCTATCGGAGGGTGGAGGATATCAGTGGGGATCCCGACGCCCGTGCTTGCGAAAGGAAGCACACCAGGATGGTTCGCCAAGCTTGGAAAGTCTTGGATAAGGTCACTTTCGAATTCCTCAATCCCTGTCCAGGATCTGAGGTTTTGCCATTGTAATCATTTGGCCAATGTTTCTATTTATTTCTTTATGATTGTAAGAACCCTTTGCAATATGAATGGAAAATTTTTGTCTTAGCTTGTCTTATTTCTCGCTCTGAGTCTTTTGCACATGCATGAATGAATGTGTCTCAAATGCTCGATCAAATGCACATCAGGTATCCTTTCTGTCGCTTTCTTCTTTCTTTTATTATCAGTATACTGCCTTAATAAACATGGTTGACAGATAATAGAGTAAGCATCTTGGTTTCTTCAAGAGATAGCGATGGCTTAGGCCGCAGGTTCAGATCTGCTGCCTAAGACTTTTCAACTCTATGAGCCGTGAGGGTCTCATAGAGACTTTTCTCCCTACGGATCGAGAGGATCTCGTAGGTGGATTTTCTCCTTAGGAATCGTGAGGATTCCTAAGTGCGTTTTCTCTTATAAGTCGTAAGGATCCTATAAGAGAATTTTCCCCTTTACGAGTCGAGAGGACCCGTAAGCGGTTGTTTCCCTCCTTGTCGAGATTCAAGTTTGGAGAGTGAGACCCGTGGATAGTATGCAAGAGACCGTTTTGGGCCAACTCGCAGGGTCCCAGTGCTTAGGGAATAAGTTTTTTAATTCTTACTGCCTAAGGCTTTATCTTACGAGTCGAGCCGCATCGAGAAGTTCTCGCAAAGACATCAATTTCTTCACAAGTCGAGACGAATCGAGCATTTCTCGCAAGAATATCCTAACGTCGCAGTTAACCTCTGCTCTTTACGACAAAAGTCCGTTAGGGTCTGTGGTACTTAGGGTTTTGGCCGTCGTACCGTCGCATCAGCTAATATATTCCTCGATAGGCAATCGTGCTGTTCGAGTAGCCCTGCGACTGCCGTGTCTCTGATCCCTTCGGGGCTGGACAAGACGTTTTCAAGTAATCCTCCTTGGCAGTTTGACCGTCGGAAGAGCAAGCGTTAGGAATTTTGCCATGCCGCTTTTTACTTGAGGTTAGGCTCATTTTGGAGAGCCCGATGAGTCATAACCACTCCGCGCTGGTGTGGGATGATCTCCAATAGTCTTTCAGGTTTTATGTGAGTTGCCGTCAAGAACCTGAAGCTAGGAATTTGGCCTTTGCTTCGTTTGCTGGTATCGCGTCTGCTGTATCGAGACGAATGTCGCGGTGGGAACTAAGGATTTTGCCATGGCTCCGTTTGTTTGATTGTCGCGTCTGAACCCTACTGGAGGAAGAACGCTGGGGTGACATCTCGTCTGCTATATCGAGACGAACGTCACGGTTGTCTCTAGGTTGCTGGTGAACCGTCGAGGTTTGGAACTAGGGATTTTGCCGTGGCTCCGTTATTTGATGATGTTGCGTCTGCTGTGTCGAGACGAACGTCGAAATGGTGACCATTCCGCACTGGTGCGGGATGATCTCCAATTGTCTTTCAGGCTTTATATGACTCGCCGTTAAGACCTTGAAGCTAGGAATTTGGCCTTCGCTTCGTTTGCTTTGTCACGTCCGAACCCTGTTGGAGGAAGAACGCTGGGGTGACATCTCGGCTGCTGTATCGAGACGAACGTCACGGTTGTTTCTAGGTTGCTGGTGAACCGTCGAGATTTGGAACTAGGGATTTTGCCGTGGCTCCGTTATTTGATGATGTTGCGTCTGCTGTGTCGAGACGAACGTCGAAGTAGTGACCATTCCGCACTGGTGCGGGATGATCTCCACTTGTCTTTCAGGCTTTATATGACTTGCCGTTAAGATCTTGAAGCTAGGAATTTGGCCTTCGCTTCGTCTACTGACATTGCGTCCTCTATATCGAGACGAATGTCGCGGTTGTCTCTAGGTTGCTAGTGAACCGTCGAGGTTTGGAACTAGGGACTTTGCCGTGGCTCCGCTGTTTGATTGTCGCGTCTGGATCCTGTTGGAAGAAGAACGCTGGGGTGACATCTCGTTTGCTGTATCGAGCCGATTGTCGAGGTGGTGACCATTTCGCACTGGTGTGAGATGATCTCCGGTTGTCTTTCAGGCATTATATGACTTGCCGTTAAGACCTTGAAGTTAGGAATTTGGCCTTCGCTTCATTTGCTTTAGCGTGTCCGAATCCTGTTGGGGGAAGGACGCTGTAGTGACATCTCGTCTGCTGTATCGAGACGAATGCCGAGGTGGAGCTGGGATTTTGCCGTTAATCCGCTTGTTTGACCATGGGGTCTTTTGTTGTCGTTGCATCTGCATCTTGCTGGACTGCAAAGGAACGCTTTTGTTGACATTGCGTCTGCTGTAATGCGACGAATGCTGAGGTGGAGCTGGGATTTTGCCGTCACTCCGCTTTACTGATCATGGGGTCTTTTGTTGACGTTGCATCTGCATCCTGCTGGACTGCGAAGGAACGCTGTTGTTGACATTGCATCTGCTGTAACGAGACGAATGCTGAGGTGGAGTTGGGATTTTGTCGTCACTCCGCTTTGCTGACCATGGGGTCTTTTGTTGACGTTGCATCTGTATCCTGCTGGGCTGCGAAGGAACGCCTTTGTTGATTCATTAGGCTGTAGACATTGCCGTTAAGATTTGGAACTAGGGACTATGCTGTGGCTCCGTTTCATTGCGATTCTGAGGTCGTCATGTCTGCGTTTGGTTGGAGTGAGGAGAAACACCGTCAGCGATCTCTAAGTTGTCGATACCGATGTCGAGACCCTGAAGCTAGGGATCTTCTTTTGCTCCGTTTGTTGACATCGTGTCTGCAATATTGCGACAAATGTCGAGGTTGTCTCTAGGTTGACTATGAACCGTCGAGATTTGGCTTCGCTTTCTGGTGGATCCTGTTGAGAAGGTATGGTTCTCTCTTTGTTCGTGCCCCTGGATTGTATACAGGGATCGATGTGATCTCACTTGTAGGGCAGCAGTTTCATTCATTTCTTTTTTTTCTTTATTATTATTATTATTATTATTATTATTTATTTTCTTTCCGCAATGCTCTATCATTTCAGCTTTATATCGCGAAAGTCGCGATTGCCCCATCATTTCGGCTATTTTTCGCGGTGCCCAATCATTTCGGCTGTTTTTTCTTTATTTTCACTCGCTGCTTTTTATTGCGAGTTGCCCCATCATTTCGGCTATTTATTTTATTTTCACTCGCTGCTTTTTATTGCGAGTTGCCCAATCATTTCGGCTATTTTGCATGCATACATTTTTACTTGCTGTTTTTTATTGCAAGTTGCCCCATCATTTCGGCTATTTCGTATGCATGTATGGATCGCTGATTTTTTTTTATCGCGAGTGTGGAACTTGGAATCTGACACCAATCTCAGTATCAGCATCGCTACAACTGGAATATTGCCAAGAGCGAATCATCATTTGCCATGAAAGGGCTTGGAATTTAATATCGGTTTTAGGCATCGGCATCACTACAACTGGGATATTGCCAAGAGCGAATCATCATTTGCCTCTGTTGATGTCGAACAAAGGCGGTTTAGCGAACAGGGTTGGGATCCTGTCGACTAAGGCTTTTGACTTCATGAGCCGTAAGGGTCTCACAAAGGTATTTTTCCCTACAAGTCGTGAGGATCTCGTAGGTGTGTTTTCTCCTTAGGGATCATGAGGATCCCTAAGTGTATGTTCCCCTGTAAGTCGTAAGGATCTTACAAAAGGGTTTTCTCCTTATCAGTCGAGAAGACTTATAAGGGTTGTTCACCATATGGACATATCCCTAGCCACGGGTGGGACTTGGTTAGGGAAATGTTTATTCGCGCCCGTGGATTGTATACAAGGGTCAGCATTGAGCCACTTATAAGGCACTATTGAAGGTTGTGAGGGTTGCTTAAGAACAGGTTCAGGTCTCTGTAACTTAAGACTTTCAAATCTTATGAGCCGTGAGGGTCCCATAAGAGAGTTCTCCTTACGAGTCGTGAGGATCTCGCAAGTGTAATTTCTCCTTAGGAATCGAGAGGATTCCTAAGTGTGTTGCTCCCTTGTGAGTCGTAAGGATCTCACGCAGGTGGTTTCTCCTTACAAGGTCGAGAGGACCCTGTAAGCGTCTTTTAACGAGATTGCGCCCTTTCGGGTTTTCACAAACACTCGCTGGTAGCCCTGCTGTATTTACTCACGGAGCCTTTTCGGGTTTTCATCCGTGCCCATTTTGTTTATGGACATACCGTCTTCTCTTTTTTTTATTCTTTTTATTCCTTTTTCTAACAAGGTTGCGCCCTTTCGGGTTTTCACAAACACTCGCCGGTAGCCCTGCTGTTTTTACTCACGGAGCCTTTTCGGGTTTTCATCCGTGCCCATTTTGCTTATGGACATACCGTTTTTATTATTTTTTTTATTATATTTTTTTTATTCTCTCTTTTTTTTATCTCGTCAGCCTGAGGATGCTGCGGTAGTAGTTTAAAGACGTTTCGATCATTTGCAAGTTTTAGGACATTACGGTCCATCATTAGTTTAAGGACGTTTCGGTCCGCAGCCAGTTTTAGGACATAGTGGTCCATCGTTAGTTTAACGATGTTTCGGTCTACTGTTAGTTTAGGGATGTTTCGGTCCACCGTCGCCGTATTTGAGGTGAATCTCTAGTTTACTGACTTTTCGGTCTATGGGGCTTTCTCTATGACTGAGCATGATGCCCCCGGTGTATCCATCTTTCTCGGAGCGTACGGTTGTGGCGGGCTCACCTTCCAGTTTTCGGAGATGACGAACTTGCCTTGTTGGTATTGATCTTCAACCCAGTTTTTGAAGACGTAGCAATTCTCGATCAGGTGACCTACCGTTTGGTGGTAAGGGCAATAATCGAGATCGTTAACATCACCTGGCCGCAACGGACGTTTTGGACTCGGCAGATTGATGAGTCTGTCGTGCACTGCCAGCTCGAACAGTTTCCTTGTTTTATCTTGAGGAAACGAGTAAGGACGTTTCAAATTTTCCTGGAGGGGTTGCCGCTTGTTGTTTCGGCAAACAACCAGTCTAAGGCCACTTGATTGCTGTTGAGTATTGGCTACGAGGGCTGTTTTTCCCTTCTTTTTATCCTTTTTGCTCAATCCTTTGCTTGCGAGGCTGAGATTTTTTTCGAGTAGCGTGCGATTGCACGGCTGAACGTTCTTGCAACTCCTCAATTCTTTCATTTTTGAAATGGATTCCTTGAGGAGAGGGTTGAGGGCAGCTTCTTCGTCAGAGTCGCTTCCGAAAGTGATAATTTGCGATCCCTTAGAGTCGGCTATGTGACAGTCGTCAGCGGCTCTTTTGCGCTCATCTATCGCATTCTTCTGATGTCTACGAGCTTCACGTTTTGTCCTGTTGAAGTGTTGCTTTTGAGCGACATACCCTTGCCACCAACACTTAAAGGAGTTGCAGTCTTCGGTAGGATGTATGATCTTCTGATGATATAAGCAGAAGTTAGGATGCATCTCTACTCCACCAAGAGTATTTTCTTCAGAGGGTGGTATCTTCATTCCTACTGACAGGGCTTCAGCAAACCTTTTCCTCGTCTTGAATTTGTTTTTATCCGCAGCGGATGACTTTTGATTTGACGGGAGTGCCTCGACTCTTTGGTCTAGTCGTCGGTGTTTGGCTCCTTCCAGTATGGCCATCTCACACTCTTGATTGGCTTTAACTTTCAGATGAATCTCATTCAGGAAGGCGTCGATAAACTCGTCTGACGGCCGCGGAATTTCTGGTTCAGGGTCCGCCCTCGGTTTCTCGGCGCAAGGAGCCTCTTTATCATCCGCCAATGGGTGAGAGATCACATGACAAGTTGCCCCCGGTGCGTCCGTCTTCTTTGGAGTGTGCGGCTGTGGTGGGTTTACCTTCCACTTTTCAGACAGTGCAAATTTGCCTTATAGGTACTGATCCTCGATCCATCCCTTAAAGACGAAACAATCCTCGATCGGGTGACTTACCGTTTGGTGATAAGGGCAATAATTGGGATTATTGAGATCTCCTGGCTGCAACAGACATTTTGGACTCGGAAGATTGATGAGTCTGTTGCGCACTGCCAGCTCAAACAGTCTTCTTGTCTTAATCTGAGGAAACGAGTAAGGACGTCCTAGTCTCTTCTCGAGGGATGGGCATGGACGCACGTCGTTTTGGCGAACGACCGGCTTTGAGTTGCTCGTCTGCTGTTGAGCATTGGCGACGATGATCACTTTCCCTTTTCCTTTCTCATTTCAGGAGTCTGGTTTTGGAGGAGACGGTCCATGGCCCATCTGGTCCATTTGGCCTAATTTGTCGATCAAGGCCTGGAAGGTGGTCGGCCTGAAGAACATCATGAATTGCGAGATGGTCGCATGCGGATCAAGAGTGCCCACGAACATGCCTACCGCAGGTGCTTCTTCGATGCGTTGTTCGCATTTCGACCATAGGTTCCGCCATCGTGTTGCGTATTAGACCCGCGTTTCGCCTGGCCTTATCCTGGCATTGATCAGTGCTGTTATCTGTTAGTGTATATGCCCTAGAGGACATTACTGTATCATACTAGTTTGTATATTACTTGATGGAAGCTTGGGATATTCACAGTTGTATATACAATCTTGCTCGAAATGGCAGTATGCTACTTAGTTTGTCTCTGCTTTAATATGTGCATGTGTTTCTTTTAGCATATTGCTGATATACATATTAGTAGAGCCCTTAGGATCTTTGCTTGATTACCAGCGTTATGATGGCGCTCACACTCATGGGAGCTGGGTGATCTATAAGCACATCCTTATACAGGTCCCTAGTCGTTGGACTATCGAGACAGGGCATCGATACTCCGGAGTAGACTAGCGTATGCGCTTCTCATCCCAGCATGGGAGACGGTCTGTCCCACAGCCGTCAGTACGTCGTACTTGAGATAGTATGCGGGTGCTCGTTAGGTTACGAGTACACTGGATAGGACTCATCGGGAACTGTTGGTTGGTATTATACCTATCGTCAGTTATCAGTTCCCAGGTGACATGAGTACAGCTTAGTCCGCTGACTTGACACTGTCACTTCGTCTCGAGTGTGTTCCCACTGCACTTTGATTACTACCCTACCACGGCTCAAAGGAGTCGTGCAAACAGGTAGTTTTTGGGTGCAGTCCCGAAGCACTTGGAGGCAGTGACGGTTAGACAGGATTCGTCTCTCCCGGTATTGGGGGTTGACATCGCGCTGTGTCCAGGAGAGCCATTACACGAGTAGTCCCTGGCCAGGGCAAGCGAGCTATACTGGTAGGTTTCCAGTGTTATCTCAGGGTGTTCTGGGCTACACTCCGATACGACTTGTACCGCTATTAGGGGACTGAAGTTCACCGCCCCCTTAGGCCCGCCATGCGATGTATCAGACGAACAGACCGGACTGTACGGAGATTGTCACATACAGGCTCAGTAGGAGTTCAGATGGGGTTCACCTCGTCAGTCTTCTTATCGACATCTACCTGGGGACCGTTACGTACAGCTAGTTCCGCTTGCGGTCTGTGGTTAAACCCACTGCCAGCGTAGTGTCGAGTCTTTAGAGTCCCACACAGAGAGCTATTCGCCTTTAGGAAAAATGAGTAGAGGTCGCATGGTTTTGCGACAGGGTTCGTTCACATTCGCGCACTTGTGCACGTTTGCTGTCCGGACAGTTTATACTAGCGGGCTTTAGTTTAAGCCGGATCCTAGTATATGGTTTGGGATTGGTTTTTCTCATTGTATTCGTGTTCCTCGGATCACGAATACAGGTGCGTATGCACAGTTGCTTGAGAATGAGGGAGAGGACTTTGATTAGGGTTAATGACTATTGTCATTTTATTAACCCTAATGCTTATGTGTGTATTATTGTTAATTGATATTAGTTTAATAATTGTGCATGGTTATGGTTGTTGACCATTTGACCCACCTTGACTTGTTGACCTTGTTGACACTTTGACCATCATCATTTCATTTGGAAGATGCTCTTTGATCCTTGCAATTTGCATTAAAAATGAAATGATAATGGTCATGTCTTGATTTAGCCATGACAATTATCTCACTACTTATCTAATTATAATAATTCACATATATGAGAGAATGCTTCATATTATTCTCTCATTCTATCATATCTTTTCTCTCTCTTGTTCTTCCTCTCCCTCAAGCTCTCTCCCTCTCATGTGTTGAGAAACACTTGAGCTTGAGAAAAACCCTCTCTTGATCATCTTTACTCTTATCTAGGGTTCAAGGACTAGCACTTCTTGCACCCTAGTTACTTCTAACTTGGAGTTGAAGCCAAAGGTTGAGGCTTTCGGGTGGATCTTTCTTCGACGTGAGAAGATGACCAAGGTGACCTCCTTCCACCACTCCAAGGAGCAAGGAGAGAAGGACTTAAAGCCGAAGGTATAACCTTTCTAGCACTTAGCTAGTTACTAGTTAGCTTTAGCAAGTTTTTGTTTAGCAAAGATCCTTCTAGCTCTAGTCCATGTTGCCTAAGCTCATAAAAATCCGTTTTTTATTCCGTTTTCCGCCTCCCCGCAAGCACCGGGATGGGCAACATGGACTTACAGTGGTATCAGAGCCTAATGAAACATAAACTAGCTAGGTAGTGAAGTGTAACGAAGTTCGAAACCGAAAAATCCAAAAACCGAGTTTTCAAAAACCCTAGTTTCTGTTAAAAAATTTTCTGGTCAAAACAAAATTTGTTAAACTCCAAAAATCGTCTCAAGGTTTTTTAAAGATAACCACCAAACCCGGTCCAGTGACTCGACCAAGGAGCCGCGGTTCCGCGGCAATAGCATGCTATTGCCGCGCAACCGCGGCCAAGTTGGCTCTTCACTGGGTCGAGTTTGGTGCAGTGTATCTCTGACATGGTTTTAGGATTTTTAAGATATGTTATATGTGCCCAGATTTTCCAGAATAGAAATTTATTTTTGGGGGCCTATAAATCCGTATTTTTTTCGGAACTTCACTACACTTTGACTATGAAGGTTATATCTGTGATGTTTGAATGTATTGAACGTCGGCTAATCGCTATATGTCGATTAGTCGGGGTTATACATATCTGTGATCTGTGATTGATACTGGTATGTGTATATGAATGGGTTGAATTGTCACGGATGAATAGCCGGGGTGGATGTGAGATGAGTGTTGCTTTTTCTTTCATTCATTGTAATATGTAAATTGATGTAATATTGTTATTTGTTTGGCCGCACAACCGGGTCGGGGTTGTAGCCGTCATTGTATAATTCTTTTTACTGTTTTTGCTCCTAGGATAGACCCATGGAGGGGGTGCACAAACTACCGGGTATCTCGAAGTGCCGAGTGGCCTACTCACGGTGGTGAGGGAGGTTGCTTCGCTTCGGGTACTTGGCGGGTAGTTTGCCGCACCCGTAGGGGTCTTGGGTGGGGTATTGGCTATTCACCGCGACCGTGTAATCCGCTTTTCGTTGCAGGCTCGAACGGATTGCGGATTCCTAGTATATCCAATGTATTCATCTGTGATCTGTAATGTCTATCATTGCTATATATTTATATATGATAACTATTTAGGCGTTGCTTATGTTTTACAGCCGCGCTAGCCCAGCCCCCGCTCTGTCGTTAGTTAAGTAACCTAACGGGTGATGATGGGGCCCCGTGGCGAATGCGAATGGCACAAGCGTACGTCATATTTTGGTTGTTTTCTGCAATGGTAGGATTAAATGATGGGACGCATTAAAAGAACTAATGCAAGAAAATAAACCAAGTAAAAGTCGATTGGAACACTTTGAAAACCACTCGGTTCTTTTCAAAACTAAACTTTTAAACGCGGAGCTTGAACCACTCCTTTTAAAAGCTATCTCGTTCCATCGATTATATCAAGTTCACTACGTTCACGGTTTCGCCAAAACCATCCGTAGCCCTCCATCATTTCAGTTAAATATTCGGTAGTATTCAAGCTATGTATTTTGACCTCACGCCAAGGCATAGTGATTGGTAGCTGCCGGATATTTATCTGTTGCATAGATAGAATGCGTTGGTTTGAGACAGTCGTACTGCCATTTTGGCCTACGTCAAGGGTAGGTACGGGTGGGTTCAAATTAACCAGGATAATGATGGGAAGAACTTGACATGTGACTTATGACATTTTGACCTCACGCCAAGGTCATAAGAGCATGGGGCAAAAATCCACATCGGGAGTTTCATAAGTACTGAAACTTGCTAGCGCTGCATACCATTTGGAGTGTGATAATTCTGGTAGGATTCCTTCGGTTTTATCACGCGATGATATTTGGATCCCGATCCTACTGTGAGTATATGCTACTCCTCGGGAAAACTCTCACTTAACGATCAATGCTATAAACTTAGTAGGTGTCTAGAAAGGTGTTAGTGGGGCTACGCCCACAGGGAAAAGAGGTTACTTAATTAAGGAACTTCGCGAAAGCGTTGGAAAACCTCTCTCGAAGTACCGACACTGGCCTGGCTGAACGGTTAAGCAAGTATTGTACGGTGAGATTGATCCTGACTAATCCTTTCTTTACGGTTTGAGAAGGGATTCGAGAGACAGTGGGAGCCATCCAGTTTAGACAAATTAAAAACCACTCTAAACTTGCAAGAGCATCATGCTAAAGTGTTTCTTTTCTCTCTCCTAATTGCAGCGACCATTCAACATGACCGGACTTAAGTTATTACTAGATAAAAACATATTGACAGGGCCAAACTACAAAGATTGGCTCAGGAATGTCAAGATGGCAATCACTTACGACAAGTTGGGGTATGTCCTTACCACCAAAGCTCCCCCTGTCTCATGTCCCAAAACCAGTGTCGTAGATAGGGAAATCTACAAGACCTGGGAAATAGATTGCGCGAAGGCCAGATGCCTCGTACTTGCCTCGATGGACAACGAACATCAGAGGAGGCACGAGAATATGGACCTAGAGTCCATATTTCTTCATACAAAAGAACTGTATGGAGAGCAGTCTCGTATCGCAAGATACGAAGTGTCGAAGAAGTTGTTTTCGGCAAGGTTGGCCGTCGGATCATCGGTAGCGGAACACGTGCTTAAGATGATTGGCTACATAGAGGAGCTCGCAGACCTTGGGACCACGTTGGAGAATGAACTCTATACTGATTTGATTCTCCAGTCCCTTCCTTCCACTTACGCCCAGTTTATTCTTAACTTCAACATGCAAGGAAAGGAGGTTGAACTTTCCGAGCTTCTGAACATGTTGAGGAGTGCTGAGGGAACCCTACAGAAGGGTAGGGAGACATCCACTTTGTTTGTAGGAGGATCTTCCTCTTCTAGGTCCAGGACGAAAGCCAAGGGCAAGAAGAAGAAAGCCCCCGCCAAACCAAGAGGCGGTGTCAGTAAAGTGGATACGAAGGGAAAAGGAAAAGCAACAAAGGTAGCGGGAAAGCTGGTGGGGAAGGAAGAATGCTTCTATTGTCACAAAAGTGGTCACTGGAAACAGGATTGCAAGGCTTGGAAGGCCAGAACACAGGATTTGAAGCGAGTTGCAGCTTCAGCTTCAGGTGTGTATGTTATTGAAAACTGTCTATCAATAAACTCTACATCCTGGGTATTGGATACCGGATCAGGATCTCATATCTGTAATTCTTTGCAGGCGTTGAGAAAGCGTAGAGTTTTGAAGGCAGGTGACATGACCCTCAGAGTTGCTAACGGTGCTAGCATGGATGCTGAGGCCGTGGGGGACTATCACCTGGGATTGTCTGATGGACACTTTTTGGTTTTACGTAGTTGTTATTATGTACCAAATGCAACCTGTAATATCATTTCTGTATCTTTATTATCTAAAGAAGGTTATGAATTTGCATTTGTAAGTAATGTAGTGAACATTCACCTTAATCAAGTTTTGATTGGGTCAGGTACATTGAACAACGGTATATACGTATTAAACCAGCCACAGATTTTCAATGTCCAGAATGCACACAAAAGAAAGTCTCCAGAAATAAATAAAACTTTCTTATGGCATTGTAGACTGGGTCACATTAATGAGAGAAGGTTGACCAAGTTACACACAGAAGGATATTTGGATCCGTTCGAATATCAATCGTATGCAACTTGTCAATCCTGTCTCAAAGGAAAGATGACAAAGACTCCGTTCACTGGACACGGAGTAAGAGCGAGCGAGCTCTTGGGACTCGTACACAGCGACGTGTGCGGTCCAATGTCTACACATGCACGAAGCGGTTATTCATACTTCCTTACTTTTACGGATGATTTCTCAAGGTTCGGACATGTCTTCTTAATGAAGCATAAATCCGAAGCTTTTGATAAGTTCCAGGAATATAAGAATGAAGTAGAAAAACAAACAGGAAAAAGTATCAAGGCACTGAGATCTGATCGAGGTGGTGAATACTTGAGTGCCGAGTTCCTGGGTTACTTAAAAGAGAATGGAATTCTCTCTCAGCTTACTCCTCCATACACTCCGCAACATAACGGTGTATCGGAGAGACGGAACCGAACCCTATTGGATATGGTACGGTCCATGATGAGTAACGCTGAGTTGCCGCGATCGTTCTGGGGATATGCGCTAGAAACAGCTGCATACCTTTTGAACCGTGTTCCCACTAAGACTGTGCCTACCACACCATATGAGTTATGGAGTGGGAAGAAACCCTATCTTCAATACTTGAAGATTTGGGGATGTCCAGCTTATGTCAAAAAGCAGCATGCGGACAAACTAGAGGCACGCTCAGTACTGTGCAAGTTTCTGGGATACCCAAAGGACTCCAGGGGGTATCTTTTCTATTACGCAGAGGAACAAAAAGTCCTTGTTTCTCGTAATGCCCATTTTCTGGAACATCAGTTCTTAGAAAAAGAAATAAGTGGGAGCGCAATAGAACTGGAAGAAATTCCAGAACCACAAGCTATTACTGAAAGCTTAGTAGAACCAGAGGGTTCGAAAGATCAGGACATTCCCCCGCCACTCCGCAGGAGTAGTAGGCAGTCTCATCCGCCCGAGAGATACTACGGTTTTCTCATTGACGGGGATAGAGAGGATTGCATCATAGACTTTGATGAGCCTACTAGCTTCCAGCAAGCCATTCAGAGCGTCGACTCGGTAAAATGGCTGGATGCAATGCGGACCGAAATGGAGTCCATGTACACCAACAAAGTATGGACGTTGGACATTGCTCCAGATGGGGTAAAACCCGTAGGATGCAAGTGGATCTTCAAAAGGAAGATTGGTGTAGATGGACAGGTTGAGACCTATAAAGCTAGACTGGTAGCAAAGGGTTTTCGTCAGCGACCTGGTTTGGACTATGACGAAACCTTTTCTCCAGTAGCTATGCTGAAATCCATTCGGATCCTTCTTGCCATTGCTGCCTTCCACGATTATGAGATTTGGCAGATGGACGTAAAGACAGCTTTTCTAAATGGACATTTAGAGGAGTGTGTCTATATGGATCAGCCAGAGGGTTTCATTCAGAGTGGGAGCAGCGGAAAGGTGTGCAAGTTGCTTAAGTCCATTTATGGACTAAAGCAAGCATCGCGGAGTTGGAACATCTGTTTTGATGAGACGGTCAAGGAATTTGGCTTTATCAAAAATCCAGATGAACCATGCATCTATTGTAGATTTGTAGCGAGAACTGTAGTATTCCTCGTTTTATACGTGGATGACATTCTCTTAATAGGAAATGACATTCCTATGCTACAATCTGTCAAGGGGTTTTTGTCACACAGGTTCTCTATGAAAGACCTGGGTGATGCCTCATACATTCTGGGTATCCGGATCTACCGTGACAGATCCAAGAGGATATTAGGACTTTCACAGTCCAGGTACATCGACACCATACTGAAGAGATTCAGTATGGAAGATTCCAAGCGCGGTAATCTACCGGCTTGTCACGGGATCACCCTCTCCAAAGAGATGTCTCCCAAGACTGATTTGGAGAGGGATCGCATGTCTATTATACCCTACGCTTCTGCGGTAGGCTCTATAATGTATGCGATGTTGTGTACCAGACCGGATGTGGCTTATGCACTGAGTGTGGTAAGCAGGTATCAGTCAAACCCTGGGGAGAAACATTGGATAGCAGTAAAGAACATTCTCAAGTACCTGAGAAGGACTAAGGAGATGTTCTTGGTGTATGGCGGAAAAGACCTGCAGATTGAGGCCTTTGCTGACTCCAGCTTCCAGAGTGACAAGGATGATTCCAAGTCCATGTCGGGTTTTGTCTTTACGCTCAATGGAGGGGCGGTGTGTTGGAAGAGCTCCAAACAGGAAACCGTTGCTGACTCGACTATGGAAGCGGAATACATCGCTGCATCTGATGCCGCAAAAGAAGCTGTCTGGATGAGGAAGTTCTTGAGAGAACTTCAGGTGGTTCCGTCCATTGTTGACCCAATACCTCTGTATTGCGATAACAACGGGGCTATAGCTTTAGCGAAGGAACCCAGGTCCCATCAGAAATCCAGACACATCTTAAGGCGGTATCACCTGATCAGGGAGATCGTGGATCGCCAGGAGATCGAGGTTCGGAGGTTTGCTTCAGAAGATAACACAGCAGATCCATTCACCAAGGCCTTGCCCCAGACTCAGTTCGAGCGGCTGATCGAGATGATAGGTCTTCGATACGCCAGTACATGGCCTTAGTGCAAGTGGGAGATTGTTAGTGTATATGCCCTAGAGGCCATTATTGTATCATACTAGTTTGTATATTACTTGATGGAAGCTTGGGATATTCACAGTTGTATATACAATCTTGCTCGAAATGGTAGTATGCTACTTGGTTTGTCTCTGCTTTAATATGTGCATGTGTTTCTTTTAGCATATTGCTGATATACATATTAGTAGAGCCCTTAGGATCTTTTCTTGATTACCAGCGTTGTGATGGCGCTCACACTCGTGGGAGCTGGGTGATCTATAAGCACATTCTTATACAGGTCCCTAGTCGTTGGACTATCGAGACAGGGCATCGATACTCCGGAGTAGACTAGCGTATGCGCTTCTCATCCCAGCGTGGGAGACGGTCTGTCCCACAGCCGTCAGTACGTCGTACTTGAGATAGTATGCGGGTGCTCGTTAGGTTATGAGTACACTGGACAGGACTCGTCGGGAACTGTTGGTTGGTATTATACCTATCGTCAGTTATCAGTTCCCAGGTGACATGAGTACAGCTTAGTCCGCTGACTTGACACTGTCACTTCGCCTCGAGTGTGTTCCCACTGCACTTTGATTACTACCCTACCACGGCTCAACGGAGTCGTGCAAATAGGTAGTTTTTGGGTGCAGTCCCGAAGCACTTGGAGGCAGTGACGGTTAGACAGGATTCGTCTCTCCCGGTATTGGGGGTTGACATCGCGCTGTGTCCAGGAGAGCCATTACACGAGTAGTCCCTGGCCAGGGCAAGCGAGCTATACTGGTAGGTTTCCAGTGTTATCTCAGGGTGTTCTGGGCTACACTCCGACACGACTTGTACCGCTATTAGGGGACTGACGTTCACCGCCACCCTAGGCCCGCCATGCGATGTATCAGACGAACAGACCAGACTGTACGGAGATTGTCACATACAGGCTCAGTAGGAGTTCAGATGGGGTTCACCTCGTCAGTCTTCTTATCGACATCTACCTGGGGACCGTTACGTACAGCTAGTGCCGCTTGTGGTCTGTGGTTAAACCCACTGCCAGCGTAGTGTCGAGTCTTTAGAGTCCCACACAGAGAGCTATTCGCCTTTAGGCAAAATGAGTAGAGGTCGCATGGTTTTGCGACAGGGTTCGTTCACATTCGCGCACTTGTGCACGTTTGCTGTCCGGAAAGTTTATACTAGCGGGCTTTAGTTTAAGCCGGATCCTAGTATATGATTTGGGATTGGTTTTTCTCATTGTATTCGTATTCCTCGGATCACGAATACAGGTGCGTATGCATAGTTGCTTGAGAATGAGGGAGAGGACTTTGATTAGGGTTAATGACTATTGTCATTTTATTAACCCTAATGCTTATGTGTGTATTATTGTTAATTGATATTAGTTTAATAATTGTGCATGGTTATGGTTGTTGACCATTTGACCCACCTTGACTTGTTGACCTTGTTGACACTTTGACCATCATCATTTCATTTGGAAGATGCTCTTTGATCCTTGCAATTTGCATTAAAAATGAAATGATAATGGTCATGTCTTGATTTAGCCATGACAATTATCTCACTAATTATCTAATTACAATAATTCACATATATGAGAGAATGCTTCATATTATTCTCTCATTCTATCATATCTTTTCTCTCTCTTGTTCTTCCTCTCCCTCAAGCTCGCTCCCTCTTATGTGTTGAGAAACACTTGAGCTTGAGAAAAACCCTCTCTTGATCATCTTTACTCTCATCTAGGGTTCAAGGACTAGCACTTCTTGCACCCTAGTTACTTCTAGCTTGGAGTTGAAGCCAAAGGTTGAGGCTTTCGGGTAGATCTTTCTTCGACGTGAGAAGACGACCAAGGTGACCTCCTTCCACCACTCCAAGGAGCAAGGAGAGAAGGACTTAAAGCCTAAGGTATAACCTTTCTAGCACTTAGCTAGTTACTAGTTAGCTTTAGCAAGTTTTTGTTTAGCAAAGATCCTTCTGGCTCTAGTCCATGTTGCCTAAGCTCATAAAAATCCGTTTTTTATTCCGTTTTCCGTCTCCCCGCAAGCACCGGGATGGGCAACGTGGACTTACATTATCGGGGTGCGTTCACTAGCACTCGCGAATCTTTGTGTAAACAGTAGCCCTATCTACACAAATGTTTTGATAGAGTCGTTAGGTAGCTCTAAATACCATTCAAAGGTTGTTTCCACTAAGCTGCCGACGAATTGGCGAAGCAACCGTTTGTCATCGTCTCCAGTGTTGCCGCATAAGGCCCTAAATTGAGCGACATGCTGATGTGGATTCCCTGTCCCCTTATACACATGGAATTTAGGGATCGTATATCCCGGCGGGTAACTGATTTGGTCATACCAGCCCAGATAGGGTCGTCCGGTTCTAACAATTTGCCCAGCAGCTTCATTCGCCTGGTGAGCTTGTATTTGCTGAGCTATATAGTCGTCTAATGCAGCTTTGGAAATGGTTTCCTCCTTGGCTGCTGAGAGGGCCGGAGGAGGATTAGATGTCTCCCCTTTATCGTCTTCAACAATTATCGGAGGGTCTTCAGCTGGAGGGTCTGGCTGTAACATCATCCCTACCATATCTTGGAAGAGGAGCGCCATTTGTTTTATGTTAGCCGTTTGCTCTACGGCTTCTTTGTCCTTCTTTTCGAGGACTCTGCATAAGAAGTCAGCATCGGTTTCTTGTTCATGACGCTGCTCTGATGATGCCTCCGGGCTTTCTTTTGTCCCGGTAAGTGCGGCCATTGCAGTCATCATTTCCTGAAGCTTCTGCTGTTGCTCCTGGGCTTTTGTCATGGATCGGGTAAGCAGTCGGTGACCCGTCGAAGCGCGGCTTTCCTCTTTTCCGGAAGCCATATAAACAGTGTGCACCACCATGCCCCCAGACTTGGGGTGTTTAGATTCAGTGGTCTTGCGATTCGCCAAAGACACAGGGATCTTCTCCGACCTCCTTCTTTTGTGGGCGGTCGAAGTTGAGGGAGCCGTTGCAGTGGGCACCCAGCCAGCTGTTGCTTTTTCCGGCTTGACAGAGTAGTCCTTCTCCTGCCGAACCTTCATCTTTTTCTGTTGGCAGAGATAGTCTTGATCCATTACGGAGTCTTGGACTTAACGCCAGACCTTGTAAATTTTAGAGGACAGCCGTTGAGGAGGTTGCTCCGGCTTCTTCTCTGTATCATTCTCCACAGGTGAAGGAGTTCTCTTCAGCACTGCAGTAGGAGAGTTTCTGCGCACCTTGTTGAGCAGTTCAAAGCTGTTCTCGATTGGAACAGCAGCATCGACCCCCATCATCGGAGCTGGCGGAGTTATCCCAGAGGGGGAGTTGCCCCCAGCCTTCCTTACTCAGCGCCAGTAGCAACGTCGAGCGTGTCGTGCGGATGGAGTTGTTTCAGCTATAAGGGTAACTTCATCATGCCCCCTGCTTTGAGGAGAGACTGTTATTGGTGCTAGCCTGTCGAAGACTGACACCCGTTGAGACGCAATGTCTAATCTGTCAAAGACAGACCTCTGGGCAGGGGAAGCAGCTTTGAGGACCTCGCCTGGAGCAGAAACAGGAATGGACATCCTTGTAAAAACTGACTTTTTGGAAGGAGAAGCCTTTCCAATGATTTCGTCCGCTTGAGCCGGGATGGCTATCCGCTTTGGGATGGCAACTTCGGGTATCGCGGGCTTGTAGACGTTCTGGCCCAGTCTGTTAAAAACTGAGGTATTGAAGTTGGGAGACCCGTTGAGAGGGGCCGCGGCAGTGGTAAGTCGATCAAAGACCGACTTCTTTGGGGCTTCTTGCACCGTCATTGGGGCATTGAAGCTCATCGGTGGGAGCATGGTCCCGAAGAATAGTCCAGTGGTGGCTTGAGTTACCTGCTCCACTGGCATCTTGAAAAGGGAGGCCGCTTGGGGCCCGTAAGTCACTCCTCCAGCAGGGATGGAGCGAGAGTTGCAGTTGCAGGTAGTGCAGTTGGAAGCCATTGATCTTCTGTTTTCTGCATGGAGCAAGACACCAAATCTAAGTACCTCGAATCCACAGGCAACCACAGCAAACCGCGATTCGTTCGCGAACACGACACACGAAATGTGGAGTGGAAAGAGGAAAAGGTCCCACCAGGCGTGCCAGAATCTGTTCCCCTCCGAACGGCGGCCAAGACATGGGGCGTCTTGCCTGTGATTCGGGGCAGATGCTAATTGGTTTTATCCGTCCACCTCTCCGAAGATGCCAAGTTGATTTATGGCACCGTGTATCGGAGGTTTAGACGGATGCGGCCGATGTAGCAGACTTCGTCAGATTCCCCCTTGCTCGAGGGGTTTTTGATTGTGGGGACGCTCTTCCCTGCAGGCGCAAGCCCCTGCAGTTAATTACGCTACCGCATCGCGGTAACAACTTTCTCCTTCTCCAGAATTTCACTTCGTGTCGTGGGTGTTTGTTTTGTTTGTGGTTGCCCATGGATTGTATACGGAGACTAATTTGTTTCGTCGCCCGTAGGACGTGGATTAGTCCAAATCTGTATTTACTTAGATTTGGGTTTGGTGTTTTAGTTTAAGGATACGTTAGCCATATTTGAGGCTAAGATCAACTTAAACGTTTGTTAAGGATACGTTAGTCCAGTTTGAGACTAAGATCAACTTAACGGGATCGTTTAGATCCGACAAAAGAGCATTTGGGCTCTATTGTTCCAGTTTAAGAACGTAGTGGTCCATTGCCAGTTTAGGGACATGGTGGTCTATAGGTAGTTTAAGGACATTGCGGTCCATTTGATTTGTGGTCGTGGGGACCCGTCATCTCTCTGACGTCGTTGAAGGATTACAACGATAGGTGTCAGAGGAGTTCGGAGATGTACCCTTGGACCGGATGTAAATTGATTTAAAAGAGCAGCCGTGCTCGGTCAATTTAATTTGAGGACTTACGGCCATGATTGGGCTAAGTCCAGTTGAGAATATGTTCAACGTTTTTGTTTATCTTTGGCATATTAGGCTTGTGCTAGGGCTTTGTCCCTATTTGATAATGCACTGCATTTTATTTTGGCCTGCTAGGCCTTTCTGATTTGGGCTCTGTCCCTTTATAAATGATGCAGAGCATCTGTTTGGGCTGTGCCCTTCTTTAAAATAATGCATTGCATTTGGCCTGTTAGGCCTTTTTTTAATTGGGCTTGGCCTTTCTGTTAATAATGCAGTGCATTAATTACTTAACAGTGGTTTTTCAGGCACTTTGCGCCAATTATTGAGCGCAAGCGCTTGTGGTGGTGACACGTGTCACGCTCTGATGAGCGCAAGCGCAACAGTGTGCTGCGCTGTTGCGCTACTGACACGTGGCGTGCTCTGGTGAGTTGCTCCAACTTCAGAAAGCAATGCTCTATCTTAAAAGCGCACAGCGCAAGTGGTCTTGGAGCTGACACGTGGGGCTCTCTGGTGGCTTGCGCCAACCCAGGAGCGCAACAGTGCAGATTTTGCAAATGCAAGACACTGTTCAATAACTTGATCCAATTTTGGATTCAAGAAAAGAATCTTTAAGATTTCAGAACCATTGGTTCATAAAAAAGTGCAAGGCACTGTTATTATTATATATATTTTTTTTATTGAAGATCATTGATCTTGTTCTTAGATCAATGATCTATTCAGAAGAAATTCTTCTTTTTTATAAAGGTTTTTACCTTCTTTCTTTTCTTGAGTTCTTCTCACAATTCTTCAGAGTTCTCTCTGTTTCTGAGTTTTTTTGTTTTCTCTCTTGATCTTGATGTTGATGATTTTTGAATTGGGGTCTAGGGGCCTTTATATAGTGCCCATTAATTTGTTAAATTTGTTAAAGAGATTTTTCTCTGAGTGATTTGGGGAATTTTCCCTACCGTTGGATTTTTTATCCAAGGGCTTCTGTTTTACAGAAGACAATCTTCTTGTTTTAACAAGAACAGAAAAGATCTTACTGGAATTTTAATTCTGTTTGGCGCAAACGCACCAGCGCTTGACACGTGTCGCACAGCGCAGAGCGCAGCGCAACTGCGCGAGCGCAACTGTGCTGCCACGTGTCGCGCAGCGCAGAGCGCAGCGCAATTGCGCAAGCGCAACTGCGCTGCCACATGGCGCGCAGCGCAACTACGCTGACACGTGTCACGCAGCGCAACTACGCTTGCACCACTGCGCTGACACATGTCGCGCAGCGCAGTGCCTGCGCAACTGAAGCGTTGCTTCCTTTAATTTTGTTTTAAATAGAGTCTTGCTCTGATTGGGCGCGCTGCCTTGGGCGCTGCGCTCTCTGCGCTGGCGTGTCTGATTTTGACACGTGGCGCCCTGCGCGCAGCGCAAAGGATCTGAAGCGTTGCTTCATTTATTAAAATTTTAAATTTTCAAAGTAGTGTTTTGCTCTGATTGGGGGAATCGGAAGCATTGCTTCATTTCCCGCCTTGGAATTTGAACAGAGCTTTGCTCTGATTGGGGTAAACAATCCCCTGCTGAAATCTTCTGACCCTGATCTCAGCAGTCGATATGAGATATGCTGCGAACCTATTACAGTTGTGTTAGTTGTATAGTATGTGATATTAGAAAATTCGAATATTTGAGACATATTTTACCTGCTCAACATAGTGAACTCAGTATCATATTCATCCACGAATTTGCTCCGCATAGAGCCTTGCTGTAGGTGGATGAATTGCCGCTCCATGTCAAATCGGGCAGTCTCGGGAAAATACTTCGCGTCGAACATGTCGCGAAAAGTCTTCCATTCGATCGGCTGGGTAAGACGGCTTTCTTCTGCCTTCCACTATACTCGGGCGTTATCGATAAGTTGCATCTTCGCAATCCATACCCAAGCAATGTCTGGCACTTGTGCTGCTGCCAGATCATCTTCGATCGACTAAACCCATTCTTCAGCTTCCAAGGGGCTCTCATTTCCAGAGAATTGCTTAGGATGCAGTGCCCGGGATTGCTTCACTCCAGGTGCTTGCGTGTCTAGACGATTCAGTAGGATAGCGGTCTGGTGCTGCTGTCCCTCCAGGAGGCTCTTTATTGTCTCGAGCAGTACCGTCTGCTTATTGATCGAAGCTACAATGGTAGGCGTAAGTGGAAGAGGTGGTGGTGTGGTGTTGCCGTTCACTTTGGTGCTAGTATTGTTCGGAGAATCCATAACCTTGAAAGAAAAATTGGGTTAGGATAGATTCAAGGAATAGGAAATATAAAGAATGTTTTAGTTGCTGATTCTTATGATATATTGCATAGGTTTCCATGCAGAACTGACCTGCATGAGCCGCCAACAAAACCTGTCATGCCTCGCTTCCCAGTGTACGGATAAGGAGACGTGACTAGGCCCGCGACGTATTTACTCAGAAGTAAACACGTTAAGCGTAAATAATCAATATAATATAAATGTACACAAGAAAGACATGAGATGTAAATGAACATCGACTTTTTTAATTTATTAAACATTCTTTACAATACAACTGAAAAGTAAATACAATGTAGAAAGCAATGCCTAAACAATAGCATGAACTGAAAGTAAAAGTATATACAAGTGACTAGAGCTCCGGGTCCTCGATGAACTGCTCCAAGTCTTCTGAGCTGGGCTCAATCTCTAGAGAGTTGGGTCCTCCTGACAACATTCCAAAAAAAGAATAGAAAAGGAATGTCGTCAGCGAACAATCGCTCGGTAAGTCCCAAAGAGAGATAGAAATAAAATAGACAGATAAGAGAATATACTGGTATAATGTATGATTGTTATGTTAACGCAGTTGTTTATAATTTGGTATAGAATATGCCAGTGTATACGAGAGGAGTCTAACTATTCCATGGACTATGGTATACGGAGCACAAGGACCCATCAAACCACGGGACAACAGCAACGGATATTCAGGTTAGGTGTATTAATGTGACCATTATCGTGCCACTTTTAACACATTCGGTACCAATCTACCCCTTTAAAACCTCGTAATGTTTATTGTATTGTTTATAGCTGAAAAACTTACCGAAACCATGATATTAATTGTTCATGTAAACAGATAAGGATGTAAACGGATAGTCATGTAATGAAGTCAATGTATGTCCATGGTTCGGTCAGTTCAAGTCATGTTGATATTTGATAGTATTCAGTATATATGGATTCATGATGTATTGGAGTTATATTTGAATTGTATATAGATTGGAATTGTATTCAGATTAGACTGAGACTATATTTGAGTCGGACACTTAAACAGAATTGGATTGCTGAATTAGGTTTTGGAGTTATCGGTAACTGCTGCACATGGATGGCAGTATTTGTGACTTTTTCCAAGCCAATTACCATTGATAACCCCGTTTTAGTTTCCTACCTTAAATAGGCAAGCACCCACTTTCTCCGGCTCCCTGAGACTCAAGAGAATTGGTCTCGCTTAAACCTATATTTACTAGGGTCCTTATTGTAATTAATAAACTTGAGGGGGTTTTATGAAAAATAGTTTTGATAAACTTTCAAAATAAATCTCAAGAATTTATTTATCGTATTTAGGCTTTTCATGGATGTAATTTTTAAAAGTGCGGTATTCTAATAATTATAAATCAAGATTGAATAGTATATGATATTTTAGTGTAAATTGGAATTGTATGGGTTTGTGATGGTATATTCATGAAATTTGTGATTCTTGTGTTTAGAAAACATGGAATTTATTATAAATATAAAATAGCTGTTCTGATAATATTTATATATATTAAAAATAGAATTTATTTATTAAATAGAAAATCACGTTTTCTTAAAAATTGTATTAAAAATTCCATCGAGATCAGATGCTCCGTGAGGAGGTCTGCATCTCGCTCTACTAGTTCTGAGGATGTGTGATAACCCGCACCATTCAAATTGGGTTCTCCAAAAGTGGGTTGTAAAGACATAATCGTATGGAATTTAATTTAAAACAATTTAAAGAATACATATTTTAATAGTTTATGGTATTTAAATGTAAAATTGTATTAGCCACAAAAATATGGTTTTCAAGAAATCGTGCTATGTCATGATGTGTATTGTGAGAGGTAGGTCATTACCTTATGAGGTTTTTCTAAAGGTAATATGAGCAATTATGATAAAAGAATGTCGTAGGTAAACTTTGTGGTATTTAACTGTAAAAGTGTAATACAAGTTGCATAGCATAGTATTTTAAATTGAAACTTGTTCTCAATGTTGGTTTATGATTGCTAAACAATATCTAAAGAGATGATTGATTTGTTATTAAGAAAAGTTGATTTTTTTAACAAATTTAGAATCGAATGTCGGATTAACTCCACTTCCGGTGAGTTTTGAAAAGAGAACAATTTAGAATAGGAAGAGAGAGGAGGAAAGGGGACTTACTGGATGAAAAGAGAGAGATGAGATATAGAAACAATTTGATGGCTTCGTGGAGTCGCAGTGTCACCGGAATTGTTCCGGATTGTCACTGGAACTTGACCTTGGGCTAACTCCACTTGTACACTTCTTTGACTTGGAAAAATTTGAGAGTTTCGACAATGAATTTCAGAATAAAGAGGGTTAGGTATAGGATGGTATTTATAGGATAGAATTAGGGTTTAGGGAATTAAAAATGAGAATTAAAATACATTAAAACATTGGTTTAATGTTGATTTTTAATCCTCTGGTTAATTGCAGGAAAAACAAACAGAAGAGGAGTAGTGGGGGAGGCCAAGGGTTTAGGGGTCAAAATTTGGAAGCATTTGCGATGGGGGGCCCAGCGTTGCTGGCCTTCTAATGATCTTCGCCGGTCGATTTGGGTGGGTTGGGGCTTGGATTGGTGACACGTGTTCTTGGCTGTTCATATAACATTTTCCACATGTTTGATCTCTGAGACTTTTCATTTTTACGTGTATTGCACGTGTAAACTTTTGGGCTTCCAAAAAGTTTAAAGAAAAATCATTAAAAATAATATGTGGCTGGGGGAATTTGAACACGGGGTCTATGTCACAGCAGTGCAAGGCTTTACTAATGAGCTACAAGTGCTTTCTTGTTGTTCTTAAACAAATTAAATACTTATAACATACTCAGGGTTGCAAATACTCCATTTAGTACTTCAACTTTAAAAAAATTTCTATACATAAAAAACAGAGTCGTTACAAACTTGCTAGCTGGTATTATACCTATTGTCAGATAGCAGTTCTCAGGTGACATGAGTACAGATTAGTCCTTCGACTTGAGATCGTCATTTGTCTCATGTGAGTTCCCACTGTGCTTTGATTACTATCCTACCATGGCTCAAAGGTGTCGTGCAAACATGTTTTAGTTGGGTACAGTTCCGAGCCACATGGAGGCAGCGAGCGGATCGTTGGGGATTCATCTCTCCAGTATTGGGGGTTGATGTCGCTCTGTGCACGGGTGGCCATCACCAGAAATCCTTGGTCAATGTGGACGAGAATTACTGATTTGGATCAATAGTTTCTCAGTGGGTGATGGGCTTCACACCGACACGAAATATCGCGTTATTAGGGGTCTGAATTTATCCACCCCCTAGACCCGATATGTGATACTCTTAGACGAAGAGACCGGACTATACGGAGACTGTCACAGATAGGCTCAGTAGGAATCTAGATAAGTTTGCTCGTCGGCCTTCCTTTTCGACAGGTACCCGGGTAGCCATTACGTACAGCTAGTACCGCTGATGCACTTGTGGTTATGGATTTATCTAGTAACTCACTGCCAGCATCCTGTCGAGTCTTTAAAGTCCTACACAGAGGATTACCCTGGTTCAGGCGAAATGATATAGTATCTATATTTTGATACGTGCAGGGTTCCGATCGAATGATTGTACTAGTTACCCGGACTTTCGATCGGACGGTTGATAATACTAGCCGGATTATTAAATCAGGTATTGATTTAATAATTTACGTATATATATTTCGAAATGTATATTCTAGTATTATGTTCTTTGTGTTATTCTATCTTTTTGGGTATTCATATTTTGATACGAATACGGGTATATATATACAGTTGAGTGTATTTCATATTTATACGGAAAATATTCTAGAAGGTGGACATCTCATTTTGGTTTATCCATTTATTAATTTAAATGGAAATGAGGTGTAAAAGTAGTGAGGTGAGAATGGTGAGAACCTTGCTTGAATAGTGTTGACAAATGAATTGTAAATTCATTTGTGCAAACTATTCAAGTATGGTTGCTATTGTTTATTTAAAAAAATGTTTATTCAAAACCATGCTTCATGGTTTTCTCTAACTTGGGTGTTTTTGGATGGAAAATCATTCTCACCATTTTTTGCTCATTTCTCCTCACTAGACTTTCTTGAGCTCCTCCTCCTTCTTCTTGATTATCCACCATACTATCTCATGTGTTGAGAATCAAGGATGGATGAGAGATATAAATACACTAAGAACAACTCACTAAATCACTAGACACTCTAGATTAGCATCCTATAGTCCCTAGTTGCTCCACTGGATTTTTAGTGTAGAGCTAGAGCCATGAACCACATCTCTCGGATGGATCATCTTCGATGGAGGAAGACCGGAAGTCAAGCTCGATCAAGGAGACCTCAATGAGCTAAGGAAGAGGGTAGAAGACCGAAGGACATGGATTTTTTGGTATAACACTTCTATCTCAGTAGTTAACCTCCTTTAAATTGCCAGTTTCATGTTTGGTTTCGATTCTAGATAGTTGTTTCTGTTGGGTTACGCCGGCTTCCCGGCCATCAATCTGTGGCTAAATACGGAACAAAAACTTTTAAAAACCGGCGCTAACAGAACCCGATTCCCGGATCGTACCATTAACCCTATACTAGTTGTATGTAAAGGAGTTTAAAGAGGTTATACCAAATGATCCGAGTCCTTCGGTCTTCAACCTCTGTCCCAAGCTCCTCGCGGCTTTCTCAATCAAGTTTGCTCTCCGGTCTCCCCACATCGAAGAATATCCAGGTCGAGGGTTAGTAATACGGGCTCCCGCCTCAACACTGAAGCAACTCGGGTATCCAGTTTGCTAACCTAGATAGCCAAGATGAAGTAGAAAGAGTTTGTGATTAATTTGTCTCAATACACCTAAGAATTCTCAACTCATTAGAGGGTTTGGATGGAGGTTGAAGAAGAAGCCATGGGAGAAAAGTGTGAGCTCAAGAAAAAACAAAGAGCAAGTAAAGAAAATGAGTTGGATGCCTTTTTCTTTTGTTGTGTGTTATGGGTATTTGTTGTAAGCAATATATAATCTAGTATGCAAGCAACTAAAGAAAAAAACTCAAGAAAAAATATCTCCTTTGCTCATAACAAATATCCCACACCACAAACAAAACAACATCATGCCACCACGACCCACCACCATGAGTCACCAAGTGCATGCATGAACCATGCCAAAACTCACACTCACACTTTCCACCTCATAAACATTTAAAGTAATTGTTTAATAGAAAAAGAAAAAGAATCTTCTAAAGTAAACTTTTAACGAATTACAAGAATACCCTCATTTGTATATACATACCCGCATCCGTATTCCGACTGAATACGAATACAACGAGACGAAAATAATCTAACAATATAATACTAGGATCCGGCTTAAACCAAAGCCCACTATCCGTCCGATCATGATCCGTGCACAAGTGCACGTATATGATCGAACCCTGCCATAAAACCATATAGTCTCTACAACGTTTCACCCGAACCAAGCAAATCCTCTGTGTCGGACTCTAAAGACTCGTCAATACGCTGGCAGTGAGTTTAACCACAAGCACGTCAGTGGCACTAGCTGTACGTAACGGTTACCCAGGTATTGAACGAAAGGGAGGCCGACGAGCAAACTCATCCTGAAACCCCTAATGAGCTTGACAGTGACAATATCTGTACAGTCCGGTCCGTTCGTCTCTGAGTATCGCATATCGAGTCTAGGGGTGGATAAATTCGGACCCCTAATAACTTGACATTCAGTGTCGGTATGAAGCCCATCACCATGTGAGAAACTACTGATCCGAATCAGTAATTCTCAACTACCTTGGCCAAGAATTTCTGGTGATGTCCACCGTGCACACTGCGACATCAACCCCCAATACCGGGAGAGACGAATCCTCTGACAATCCGCTCACTGCCTCCATGTGGCTTGGGACTGTACCCAACTAAAACCTGTTTGCATGACTCCTTTGAGCCGTGGTAGGGTAGTAATCAAAGCACAGTGGGAACTCACATGAGACAAATGACGATCTTAGGTCGATAGACTAACCTGTACACATGTCACCAGGGAACTGCTATCTGACAATAGGTATAATATCAACTAGCATGTTCCCGGCGAGTCCGTCCGGTGTACTCATAACCCAATGAGCACATGTATACATCTTAGGTGAACAAACAGACACCAATGGCTTGTAAGACCGGCCACCGCCCCTCGTCGGGGTCTCGATTAGTATACACTAGTCTACTCTTGGAGTATCGATGCCCAGTCTCGAAACTCCCACGACTAGGGACATTTTAAGTATGTGCTTATAGACCACCCAACTCCCACGTATATGATCGCCATCATACTGCTAGTAGTCAAGCAAGAATCCTATGGGCTCTATCAACATGTAATAATGATCTGTAATGTCATCTAAAGTATGTACAAGATGATAAAGACAAACCAGATAGCATATTACTATCTCGAGTAAGACTGTTCTACCGGTATAGGTCCTCCCTTAATCATTGAAATCTCATTCCTGCGATCCAATAATTGACTTAAGGGAACTATAGCCAACAATCCCCCACTTGCACTTAAGGCCAATTATTGCGGTGTCGCATACTCACAGCCCTTGTGATACCGAATACCCAACTTCTCTACTAATCAGTTTCACAAAGCTCATTTGTAAAACTATTGCGTTCGACAAATTGACTCAGTGAGTGGATCCGCTCTAATGTTTCTTTCTATGTCTATCTTTATCTTAAGTTCACGGAGAAAGCCATCTTCCAAAATGAACAATACCCGTCTTAGAATATATCTGGATATCTGATGGGACCTAGTTTACAAATGAACTCCAAATCCAGCAAATTTCTTAGACCGTATCGTCCACTGAATTTAATCAGTATCCTGCGCCATGCCTCCCTCAGTATTCGCTTGGACCATCTGTCCAAACTACTGCCCCTCAAAAGAGGGAAAACTATAACTCTGACAGTCACTCTGTCATCCATGTCACCTTGGAAGCCTGGAATGATAACCGTCTCCCGAAGGAGGCCGCCGTTACCAAATCCCTAAAACATCCTCTTATGTTCATAAACTGCTTCCGAACGTTTCTCCAGGATTGGATAAATATATAAACTTATCGCAGGCAGTGCGAAAACAACATCTGGTATGGTACTTGATATCTCATGATTGACTCAATTGCCTAAGCAAGTGATATGCCAATCATGCACATCCCTCTCCCTTTTAGTCTGTAAGACACCTTTAGAGAGGCTGACTCCATCACCCGCAGGTACACCACCATGCCAGGAGTTGTCCATTCTAAAACACCTTTAGAATACTGTCTAAGTACCCAGATTGGAAAACTGCCCAAATCTAGATCTAAAACTATAGATCTAGTAACCAGAATGCCTAATATTATATCCATATCCTATGTGGAGAAACCACTGTGTGACAACCACAGTATAACCGACTGTAGTATAGGAATTTCACTTCCTACAAAATGTATGTCATAAAAATACCAGGACATCACACCCGACTACCTTCTTAACAGATCCATCTCCTATTCTGATGAAGTCAAATCCTATGACTGTTACATCAAAAATAGATGATCTACCTCCGCTATATCTACTTTAATCTATAAATAGACATAAGCTACTTGTCCACTATACTTCCGCTGCTCCCACTGACTACAACAACTCTCTGGTAGAGTCATATACACGTGCACTTCTAAAACTAGTTTAGAACGACGCTATACTCATCCTGCCGGGTCTCATAGTCTAGAACAGCAGTAATGGCAAGTCTGGGTAAACAAGAACCTCCCTGTCACCGTCTTTGAGGATACCGAAGTACTTCTCGGGCGCCTGAGCTTACCCACCATATCTGCGGAGTGGCTAATGGAATGTCAAATCCGATTGAATCTTTAGGATCTATTAAATTTTCAGTAATCGTTTGTGGTTCTGGAATTAGTTCCAATTCTACCATACTCCCACTACTGTTTTCTGAAAAAATCCATTTTACTAAAACTGTGGCAAGTCAAGAATAATATCACTATTGATATTCCATATGGTAGAAAATTACCCTTCATCATGGTCCGGGATAACCCACAAACTGCCATTACTGAAACATGCCTTGAGTTATCCAGAGTCTGGTTTTAAGCATAAGCCGGACAACTCCATATACCTTAACATCGTTAAGATATGAACCATTCTATATACAATATAGAAACAGAGACACTGATTTAATTAGAACCCGATTCAAATCATGCAGCTGTCTCCAGTGCATGTCAACTAAATAGAAAGAGGCTGATCAGCATTACTCAACTAGGAGTGCATCCAAATATGAGTAACCTGAAAGAGAAGCAAGTTCTCAAAACCATTATTATCAACTTAATACCAAACACAAGTATCTATATTTTCGATCACCTTGAAGAATCCTGATAATTGCAATAGATGGTTCTCTACTTTATTCTTTTAGCTATAACTTCTCAAAACTTGGACCTTGTATTTCTATGAAATACTTGTCTAAAACTGGAGAAGTCACAAGTAAACAGAATATAGTATGAGCACCAACCCCTCTGTCCTAATGGACACTGGACAACATACAATACTTTGTATAAGTCTCTTGAGTTGAATAACTCAAACTCTGTGCATCGTAGGTTGAAAACTGTACTATGGTTAAGAAGAATTACACCGCTGTTTAATGCTCCTTACCTAACCATCAACCGATATAGGTAATTGTCATGGACATAATTTCAAAAAGATATATCTCACTTTATAAAATAAACGTACAGATATATCAGTTTGAAATTGGTGCATAACAACGGATATTCAAAACCAAATATTTGCCGTCACGCAAAACCCCAGGCGATTTCCTAAAATATCACCAATTACAATGAATTCCGATATAATGAGGATATAATCACCTAATTCCCAATAACTTACTCCCACTCATCATCTGTAAAACCATACAGACGTGAGAATCAAACCTGGTAAATACATACCCTGAAGTAAGGATCTAATTGGGAAATCAGTTTTCAATTAATAACGCATAGTGAAACTGAAACATGAAAATGTTTCGAAGGGGTATCCGGGCATTCCTGGTAATGCCTCTTTCACTATCTAGATTTATGACTGTTCTAACGTTTTAAAAATAAATAAATAAATAATTAGATAAATAAAATCCATTAGATGAATTTTCTGATAATCGGTAAAATAAACCGTATTTTCCGTAAAACTCAACTACAATTATTTTTCAATATAAACTTAAATACGCCTATTTTAACTATGTAATTGCTAGTATTTGGTATTTATTTGGTCACTTATAAATTATTAGTTTACTTAAATATTTTTCCTTAATTAATTATTTCTAATATTAATATAAGTTTTTAATTATACATTAAATTAGTGCAAATTATAAATTGGAGTGGGTTAATTTTACAAAGTGAACCATGACATATTAGAGTCTGTTTATAGCATGCTCTTCTCTTCTTGAATTGTCTTCAAAATTCTAGAGATTTCTAGGAAAAGGTTGATTTGGAAAAAATTAAATAATTAAGGGTTTAAGTGAAAAGATGCAATTATTAATGAAGTTTTCTACACAATTCCACCCATTCACACCTCACTCTCTCTCCTTCCCTCATTTGGCCGAGCCTCTCTTATGCTGCCCTCATTTTTCCCCGTCTCATTTTCTCTCAAAAATTCATCATTTTTGCCTCAAAAATCCATATAAAAACCTCATTAATCTCCTAATCTAAATCCTACCCATTATTCCTTGACCAATATAGCTTGGATTCATGAAGCAAGAAGCCATTTTGGAGGCCAAGACTTTCATACTAGATCTCTAATTTTGTGAGGTATAAATCTTAAATCTATAGTGAAATTGTTGTATAAGTTGCTTAAATCTAGCATATTTAAGTGTTAATTTGGTGCTAGTTGTTAATTTGAAAATTCAAGATTAGGGTTTGTGATCAAGTGAGGATTTTTATCAATTATTCATGGTTTTAATGAGTGGATTAATATGTTAATGGAATGCAAAACCTAATCTAGTTACTAGTTGCTAATTTTTTAGTTCAAAATTGTGATAATTATGCTATTTTGCAAACTAGGTTTTTAGAAATTGATTAAATAATTATGATTAAAATCTAATTATGGTTTTCATGACATTATTAACATTTTAATTTGTTATTTAGCAACTTAGATCATGCAAAACTTAGTTTAGTTGATGATTTGTGAATTTTTGTTTTAAAATTGTTAAAATTGGATAATTTTGCAAACTAGAATTTTGGGTTTAATGGAAATTGATGAGATTAAATTTAAGTAATGGTTTGTATGACTTAGTTATGATATTTAGTAAATATTATAGCCATTAGTTTCATTAAAATATCAAGTTTCGAATTAAAACGGTTATTTGAGACTTTCTAGGTTTTCGGAAATAAATCGAATTGATTTATTTTGAGGTTTTTATGAGTTACAACTTATTTCATATTATAATTAGTGATTTGTGAAACCACGATTGGTGTGTTTGGGTTTTTCTCGAACAATCGGCGTTTGTACGCCGATGTTGAGGGTTATTTGGTTCTTTTGCATGAGCGGGTCATAGGTTTTAACCTATGCGCGTTTCGTGCGCCATTTTAGTTTTGTCTGCGATTTCGGTTTACGATATTATATATATTTGCGTATAGGTACCCCTCACGTGAATTTCGGACGATGAAGAAGAGGATGGCGGCATCGACTTCGGCAAGTGAGGACCGGGTGAGTAGATGTATATCTACGGGGGAAGTCGGGTTGATAGCGTATAGCATCCCTGCAACTTCGTAGGATATAGCATGGTATTGAGATAGTAATATATAGATATGTTATTGGGAGATATGAATATGGAGCAAGAAAGGTTTTTAGGAGACCACGAATAGGAAATTATGTAAGTGGGATGATAGTGTTTTAGTCTAGTTCTTAGTCGCGAGACCCTAGAGTATAGGTTGACACACACACACACGCACACACATACACTTGGCTTGGTGTATGTGTGTGTGTGTGTGTATGAATGTGTGTAGTTTTCTATGTGTGTGTGTGTGTGTGTACATACACACAACATATACGCGTAACATGAGAATGTTATCTGATTTTTGGAGATGAGTCGATATGAGCAAGCATGATGCCGTGAGAAATTTGATATGTGACCGAGTTATGATATGAGATATGTTATGATATTACAGCGGATCGTTGGACGATGATACCATGTGATTGATGATATATATATAATAGTTGACGTATGATTGAGATATGATATGATATATGTTATGATATTTATAATGGATCACTTGTGCAATATATACTCATATATGATAATATGTGTTGATGATATCGGATTGCACGAGACTTTAAGTCGGTTATGTGTTGATGACATCAGATTGCACGAGACTTTAAGTCGGTAACCAGATCATGATATTGTTTGATAATGATACCTTATGAATGATGATGTATAGATATGATAGTTGACCCGTACCCCGATTCTGGGATGCCGTACGATAGATTTTACCGTATGAGGTATAGATGTGATGATTGATCCGCACTCTTGACTTGAGGAAGTCGTACTATGTACGTGACGCTATTGAGGCCGGATCGCCGACTACTAGAGATATCGACTCGGACTTTAGGTGGATTCTTATTACCTATCGGCTAGTTTCTTTAGTTTAGTTCCTTAGTGGGTTAGATAGATACTAGGTTAGGCTCGAGTCATATTTATTTTCAAAACTAACGAATCGTGCGCATTTTCAAAGACAGCCTGAGAGATACTACGGATTTTTTTCAAGGATCGTATTTTTTTCTCAAAAACACCGCAGCCCCTATTTTTCAAAAAAATCATGATTCGTGCTTTTCAAACACTAAAACGGTATGACTCGTATTGTAGAAATGTATATTCTTCGGTATTGCGGTTATTACTCTTTCTCTGTTATATTCATGTTATTCTCATTTCACTGCATGTTTATGCATATGCTTCCTTCACTGTTATAATTCCATCTGTTAGGACACCAGCACCATTACCGATGATGCGCATGTCCAGGTACACTTATTTTCCGGCTCACACACATCATCATCGGTAATTGCCATGTCACGTACACTTTAGAACATATTATCTCATTGATATAATCAGATAAATGCTAGTTACCACACAATACTTGTGTGATTGCTCTCATGTGTTAACTTAGAGATTGCATTCGTTACATAGATACTTTATGCATTAATATATTCATTCATATACTATTCTGGGGTTTTATGCCGATATTCACTGGTTATTTACTCTTGATTCTTGGATTTCGGATTTCCATGAGATTTCTGGATTTGGAGGAAAACCGCAAGAATTTATAATAACTTCTCTCTCTCTTTTTAAAATGCAAGTTGCGGTTTTCTCGTGATGTATGGGTCGTCCACCATGTGTTTTCATGTTTTTTGTTGGATTTTGAGACCCGATTCGAGGAGTGGAGGAACCGTCTCGGGTACATGGTGGGCCCGTTAGGTACCCCGGAGCAAGAAAGATATTTCATGGGGATGACGATGAGCCTGGAAGGGGCACGGACTATCTACCGGTGATGTCTGGCATGGCGGATATCCAGGGGATACCAACCGTTGTCGTGAGATTTGATGATTTGGGCCGATCCGGACCGACGGAGCCCGAGATATTGAGATATTGAGATTTTGAGATTTTGTGTCAATGCTTGACACAGACTTTCTGTCGATTTCACTGATGATGTTTCAGTTTCATTATACGAGATTCATTGATGATTTTCTTATATCAGATTATTCAGAATTCGTGGTGGATTTTCTTATTCATGATGCATTCATATATCAGATATATGACTTGTTATTGTTGTGACACTGACACGAGCACTGAGTATTGCACTTATGCATAGGTTCTTACCCTGTCACTACTTGATGTCTAGTGTTATGTTAAGTATATTATTATGACATAGGAGATCGTCGTGCATGCGATTTCTACTCGCAGATGTCTTCTACTCACGAGTTGGCAACTCACCCCCGTTGCGCCAAATTTTCTTTCAGGTTCGGATGTACAAGTTTCCTTGGCGGCTTGTTGGCATACCATTTCATTCAGGGTAATTGCTTGGTAAGTTGGTTCACTTGTATCGTGACCACCGTTGTACTTTTATTTATTTCAGTTGTATGTAGTAAGCTCCATCAACCAGACTTGTATTATTCGGTAGATTTAGTAGACCAGTTGTTTTTCTTTCAACATTAGAGTTGCGCTTGTATTATTATGGTTTTCTGGTAGATTTTAGTTTTTCTCTGAGTTTTGTTCCTCGCCCTTCGGCGTTGTATATTATTTTGTATTGTGTGGTTGTTTCCGCCATTTGGCATAGAGCTAGCTCCCGCTTGGGGATGCCTTTTTATTGCTTGTATATGTATTTCTTGTTTGTACCCATTTGGGGCCAGTTTTTACAAAGGAGACTCTGCCGAAATTTTTGAGAAAATTTGATGTTGCTTTTAAATTTGTTTTCCTACATTTCTTCTTTAAAATGGTTTAGATTTCTGGGCTTCGGCTTATTTAGATTACGTTACGCCTTTAGACGTTTCGTAATGTAAGTGCCGGTCACGTTCCGTACCTTCGGGTCATGACAACTGTAACCGTATATTTCCTTGCCATCTCTCCAAATCTCTTTATTTGTCTTTACTCATTACGTTATGTGCACCACCCTTAGGCTAAATGTTTTTCTTTCTTCTCTACCGTTCGGCACCAGCCTATAGTTTGGAAGAAGACTATCCAATAAGCGTAATAGGTGTACTCTCCTAATCCGAGGAGCCCTCGCAACCTGAGAAGGTAAAGATAAAAGACAACTGAATAAACCTTTTTCTATTTCTCCTGAACCAGAATCCATTCTCGAACTGGAACAAGTTCCTTCGAGTTCGTATATAACTATACGATGGATTATCCAATAAATATGGATCTTCTTAGTGATACGGGGTGTTCTAGAGAAATTCAAAGGTGAAGTAGGAGAGGCGATGATATATGTGGTTTCGTCATGAATGATAGCAGTCGCAATTTACTTTGTGCTCTTTCTAATCCCTTTATTTGTCTTTACTTATTACCTTCTGTACACCACACTTAAGCTAATTGGTTTTCTTCCTTCCCCACCTTTCGGCACCTGCCAATGGTTTGGAAGAAGACTATTCAATAAGCGTAATAACCCTCTCCTTATCCTAAGAGCCCTCACAACCTGAGAAAAGGTAAAAGGAAAAGACAACTGAATTGTCCTATTCAATTTCTCCAGAACCGGAAACCATTCTCGAATCTGAAACAAGTTTCTTCGAGTTCGTATATAACTATACGATGGTCATATCCAATAAATGTGGATCTTCGTAGTGATACGGAATGTTCCGGAGAAAAGCAAAGGGTAAAAGTAGGAGTGGCAATGAAGTATGCAACTCTGATAATCCAAAAGCCAGTGTGTTTTAAGAAAGTTTGGTTAACTTGGTTTATGAGTTGTAGTCTAGGGTCGGGACATGGTCGCTGCTAAAGAGAGAGAGAGAAAAGAAAAACTCAGTGTGCACTCTAACCTAGATCATAATAGTTAATCACTTTATCTAATCAGGATGTCTCCCACTATATCCTCAAATTCTCCTCTAAACCCAAAGGAATAATTAGTCGGGATCATTTAAAATCACCCGAGGAGTAAACCAACTCATCAATGGGAATCGGGATCCAACTATCATCACATGATAACCTGATGGAATCCACTCAAGTTATCACACTCCAGAAGGTATGCGCATGCCTGGAAAGTTTCAGTTTCTTTAGAAACTCCCGATGTGATTTACCCTATGCTCTTATAACCTTGACTAAGGCCAACAAATCATAAGTCATACGTCAAGTTCTACCCGTCATTGTCCAGGTTAATTTTAACCCACCCGTACTCGCCCTTGACTAAGGCCAACAAGACTGTACGACTGTCCCAAACCAATGCATCTATCTATGCAACAGAAAAGTAACAAACAGCTACCATACACTATTTCTTGACTAAGGCCAACAAACATAGCATGAATATTAAGTGCTACCTGTCTGAAATGACAGAGCGCTACGAATGGTTTTTGGCGAAAAAACATTTAACGTAATGAACTTAATATCGTTGAAGGAATCAGATAGCTTTACAAATATATAGTGGCGAAAACTTTTGCTAAAGAGGTCACTCCCGGTGAAGGGATCTCGGCTCTTTCCTCATGGAATGAGGTGCAGGATATTCCAAACTGAATACCGCGATGCAAAGCAAAAAGTAATCAACTATAGTAAAGTTATTACCCTGACGCAAACTTCTGCCCAAGGGATCACTCTCGGTGAAGGGATCTCGGCCCTTGCCTCGTCGAAGGAGGTGCTGGATATTCATAACCAAATACCTCTATGCAAAACAAAAGAAAACGTCCTTATAATAACAGCTTTTGAAAATTTGTTCCAACAACATCAAATAGGTCTGTTTTCCTTGTATTGATCAGAATCAACGCAGTCTCATCAATTAATCACATCAAAAAAGAATGAAAATATGATGTACATATATGCCATCTACATTCGCCACTGGTCTCGTCATCACCCGTTAGGTTACTTAACTAACGACAGAGCGGGGAATGGACTAGTGCTGATGCAAAACATATACAACATCTACTAGTATATATATATATAATAATAATATATAATAATCGCTCTAGGCATGATATATGCAGCATCACAGAATAGCGATAAGCATCACAGAACAATACTGATAATCTGGGAGCCCCGGGTTTCCTTTGAGCCGCAACTGAAACCCGACGTTCCCCTGGTCGTATAGATAGCCTGTGAAATGAAAACCTAGACCCCTACGAGCGCGACAAGTTACCCGATAAAACCAGAAGTGAGGCAGCCCCCTTCATCAAAGTGAATGGGCCACCCGGCACTTCACGGAATCCGGTAACTTGAGCACTCCTCCTTGGGGCAACCTGTATCCCCTACGAGTGCGGAGAATAGCCGTCAATTCTAGAGTAAGGTCCACTTCGTTATAACGCCATGAGATGCGGACTCATTGCCCTCTATAACCCGGCTATCCGTGCACTCCACCGCGAAGTAATCCTACTACAGAAAAGAAAAATATGTACAACGGTGACATCGACCTCAACCCGGTCGTTCCCCAAATAAATAATATACAAACTGGCAGTGACGACAGTCCACATGTTGGACGGTTGCCCCGCGATATCAAATATACAAATAAATCTAAACCGTACTAACATTGCACCCAAGCTATCCACCACGATGATTCCGCAACAACCACAGCACAACACAGAACATCAACGTGAATGTCACATTCGCAAACCCGTCTAAAAGACATATAGCAATTAGAAAAGTTGTACGGATCTAATGATATTCACGGTCACAGATAGTAATGCATGTACTGAAAACTACGACATTAGAATTCCACACGCAATTAGCAAACCAAACCAATTTCCAAAACCATGAAAAAACAGTGAGCTAAAGTTCCAAAAACCGACCGTTTAAAGTCAATTCGGAAGTCCGAATCAAAACGAAATGCGCCTGAACCTTCGTGGGGAGTTAGAGCACGAAATTAACTTCGATTCGGGGGGCCTAGAAGGGGTACCCCACCCTCGAGGCCACCACGAGATGGCCACGGGGTGAGGCAGACCCGAAACTGCCCAAGATGGGGCAATTTCGGGTCCCCACCGCCAAGACCACCTTGTGGTGGTCTTGGGGAGTAGGCCCAGCCGTTCGGCCCCCCAGGGTTCCCCAGGGTGCCTATTCACCACCCTGCGGCTTCTCATATCAAGTCGTGAGCCCGCGGGGTGTGCAAACATCTCAAACTTTCAGTTTTTGGAACTGTTTTTGTCGGCAGTTTTTGCACGACAAAAACGGCAGATTTCTAATGTCACAATGAGTTATTATGGGGTTAATGGGTTGTCTCTGATACCATATTGGGTTACGCCAGCACCCCGGCCATCAATCCTTGTCCAAATGCGGAACAAAAACTTTTAAAAACCGGTGCTAACGAAATCCGATTCCTGGATCGTACCATTAACCCTATACTAGTTGTATATAAAGGAGTTTAGAGAGGTTATACCAAATGATCCGAGTCCTTCGGTCTTCAACCTCTGTCCCAAGCTCCTCGCGGCTTCCTCGATCAAGTTTTCTCTCCGGTCTCCCCACATCGAAGAAGATCCATGTCGAGGGTTAGTAATACGGGCTCCCGTCTCAAAACCAAAGCAACTCGGGTATCTAGTTTGCTAACCTAGATAGCCAAGATGAAGTAGAAAGAGTTTGTGATTACTTTGTCTCAATACACCCAAGAATTCTCAACTCATGAGAGGGTTTGGGTGGAAGTTGAAGAAGAAGCCATGGGAGAAAAGTATAAGCTCAAGGAAAAACAAAAAGCAAGTAAAGAAAATGAGTTGGCTGCCTTTTTCTTTTGTTGTGTGTTGTGGGTATTTGTTGTGAGCAATATATAATCTAGTATGTAAGCAACTATAGAAAAAAACTCAAGAAAAAATATCTCCTTTACTCATAACAAATATCCCACACCACAAACAAAACAACATCATGCCACCATGACCCACCACCATGAGTCACTAAGTGCATGGATGAACCATGCCAAAACTCACACTCACACATTCCACCTCATAAACATTTAAAGTAAATGTTTAATAGAAAAAGAAAAAGCATCTTCTAAAGTAAACTTGTAACGAATTACAAGAATACCCCTCATCTGTATATACATACCCGCATCCGTATTCCGACTGAATACGAATACAACGAGACAAAAATAATCCAACAATATAATACTAGGATCCGGCTTAAACCAAAGCCCACTACTATTATCCGTCGGATCATGATCCATGCACAAGTGCACGTATATGATCGAACCCTGCCATAAAACCATACGGCCTCTACAACGTTTCGCCCGAACCAGGGAAACCCTCTGTGTGGGACTCTAAAGACTCGTCAATACGCTGGCAGTGGATTTAACCATAAGCACGCCAGTGGCACTAGCTGTACGTAATGGCTACCCAGGTATTGAGCGAAAGGGAGGCCGACAAGCAAACTCATCCTGAAACCTCTAATGAGGCTGACAGTGACAATATCCGTACAGTTCAGTCCGTTCCTCTATGAGTATCGCATATCGAGTCTAGGGGGTGGATAAAGTCAGACTCCTGATAACTTGACATTCAGTATCGGTATGAAGCTCATCACTACCTGAGAAACTACTGATCCGAATAATTAATTCTCGACTACCTTGGCCAAGGATTTCTGGTGATGGCCACCCGTGCACACTAAGACATCAACCCCCAATACCAGGAGAGACGAATCCCTTGACAATCCACTCACTGCCTCTATGTGGCTTGGAAATGTACCCAACTAAAACCTGTTTGCACGACTCCTTTAAGCCGTGGTAGGGTAGTAATCAAAGCACAGTGGGAACTCACACGAGACAAATGATGATCTTAGGTCGATATACTAACCTGTACACATGTCACTAGGGAACTGCTATCTGACAATAGGTATAATACCAACTAGCATGTTCCCGGCGCGTTCGTCCGGTGTACTCATAACCTAATGAGCACATGTATACATCTTAGGTGAACAAATAGACACCAATGGCTTGTGAGACCGGCCACCGCCCCTCGTCGGGATCTCGATCAGTATACACTAATATACTCTTGGAGTATCGATGCCCAGTCTCGAAACTCCCACGATTAGGGACATTTTAAGGATGTGCTTATAGACCACCCAACTCCCATGTATATGATCGCCATCATACTGCTGGTAGTCAAGCAAGAATCCTATAAGCTCTATCAACATGTAATAGTGATCTGTAATGTCACCTAAAGCATGTACACGATGATAAAGACAAACCAGATAGCATACTATCATCTCAAGTAAGACTATTCTACCGGTATAGGTTATCTCTTAATCATTGCAATCACGTGCCTGCGATCCAATAATTGACTTAAGGGCACTATAGCCAACAGTTTCTAGCACCAAGTTTTTAAACACCAAAAATTTTCGTTCCGCAACGGCCATGGTCGACGGCCAGGGCACTAGGAACCCCAACAAAATATAGCATTTTAAATTAAATTTCTAATGTTTTTATACTTAGTTAATTAATACTTTTATAGTAAAATTAAAATTAAATAATATATTAGTTTGTGTTGGATATAGTACTCTCAAGTTAATTATTATAATCGCAGGCAGACGATTAAGATGATTGAGAGAGGACATATACGGGTAGATCAGTCTTACTCGAGATGATAGTATCTGGTTTGATTTTATTATCATGTACATGCATTATGTGGTATTATAGATCACTATTATATATTGATAGAGCTCATATGATTCTTGCTAGACTACCAGCATTATGATGGCGATCATATATGTGGGAGTTGGATGGTCCATAAGCACATCCTTAAATGTCCCTAGTCGAGAGAGTATCGAGACTAAGTATCGATTCTCCGGAGTAGACTAGTGTATGCTTTTCAAGACCCCGACAAAGGGCAATATCCGGTCTCATAAGCCATTGGTGTCAGTTGGTCACCTAAGATAGTATACAGGTGCTCACTGGAGGTGAGTACACTGGACGGACTCGCCGGGAATATGATAGATGGTATTATACCTGTTGTCAGATATCAGTTCTCATGTGATATGAGTAAAGGTTAGTCTGTCGACCTGAGATCGTCATTTGTCTCGTATGAGTTCCCACTGTGCTTTAATTACTACCCTACCACGGCTCAAAGGAGTCGTACAAACAGGTTTTAGTTGGGTACAATCCCGAGCCACATGGAGGCAGTGAGCGGATCGTCGGGGATTCGTCTCTCCCGATATTGGAAGTAGATGTCGCGTTGTACAAAGGTGGCTATTGTAAGTCGATGTCGCACATCCCATGCACTTGTGGAGAGGCGGAATTTACAAAAAACGATTTTCTTACTTTACAACACCGACCTAAACTCCAGGATCTTTCAGAAACCTTAACTAGCTAAACTACATAGAGTTCTAAACTACTATGTAAGTGTTTTATACCTTGATGATTCTAGTCTTTTGGGTCTTCTTCTCCTTTTCTTGAGCTCCTAAGAAGTGTGGATGTAGCTCGGTCGTCGGCCTTCTCGTGTCGAAGATGATCCACCCGAGAGTCTATGGTTCAAGCTCCAACCTCTAAACCGAAGTAACTAAGATACCTAGTTCTCTAATCTAGGTAGCTTAGGAGATGTAGAGTTTTTATTAGAGTGTTTTATCTCAAGTGACCCTATGGTTCACAACTCATGTGAGGGTTTAGGGTCTTGAGGAAGAGGGATAGGAAAAATGGAGAGAGAAAGGAAATCGCAAATGAACTAAGTCTTGTGCTAGTGAAGGATGGCTCATTCTCATCTCACATGAAGCATGGATTATTTTCCAATAGAAAATATCAACCATGCTTCAATAGTAAACCCAAACAAATAAACAAATGAAATAATCCATGCTTCACCATGCCACAAATATCTCCATTTTCCACCTCTTTAATCTATTTCCAAAAATAGATAAATCCAATAATGAGGTGTCCCCTTCTAGAAGCATCTCTTGTGAAATTACAAGAATGCCCTCACCGTATATACATACCCGTATTCATACTGCAAAAATACGAATACAATGAGATAATAATAATCCAATAATATAATACTAGAATTCGGCTTAAACCAAAGCCCACTAGTATAATCCGTCCAAACAACATTCGTGCAACTAGTACACGTATATGATCGGAACCCTGTACGTAAAACCATACGGCATCTATATCGTTTCGCCTAAACCAGGGAAACCCTCTGTGTGGGACTCTAAAGACTCGACAGTACGCAGGCAGTAGGTTTAACCACAAGTCCGTTAGTGGTAGTAGCTGTACGTAACGGCTACTCAGGTATCTATCGATAAGAAGGCCGACGAGCAAACTCATCCAAACTCCTACTGAGCTTATCTGTGACAATCTCCGTACAGTCCGGTCAGTTCGTCTAAGAGTATTGCATATCGGGCCTAGGCGGTGGTAACCGTCAGACCCCTAATAGTGCAATAAGTCGTGCTGGTGTCGAGCCCTATACACCCTGAGAAACTACTAGTGTACCTACCAGTAAATCTCGCTTGCCCTGGACAGGGACTTAGTGTAATGGCTATCCGAACACAGCACGATATCAACTCCCAATACCGAGAGAGACGAATCCTTTCTAACCCCTACTGCCTCCAAGTGCTTCAGGACTGCACCCAACCACTACCTGTTTGCATGACTCATTTGAACCGTGGTAGAGTAGTAATCTAAGTACAGTGGGAACACACTCGAGACGAATAATGATGTCAAGTCAACAGACTAACCTGTACTCATGTCACCCGGGGACTGCTAACTGATGATAGGTATAATAACAACCAGCAGTTCCCATCGAGTCCGTCCAGTATAACTCATAACCCAATGAGCACCTGTATACTATCTCCGGTATCACATACCAATGGCTACGGGATAGGTCATCTCCCTGACTGGGATGAGAAGCGTATACACTAGTCTACTCTGGAGTATTGATACCCTGTCTCGATAATCCTACGACTAGGGATAAATATAAGGATGTGCTTATAGACTACCCAGCCCCCACTAGTGTGACAAACATCACAACGTTGGCTGTCAAGTAAAGATCCTAAGGTCTCTATCAATATATATTAGCGATATGTTAAAAGAAACATATACACATATTAAGATAGAATCAAACCAGATAGCATACTATCATTTTGAGCAAGACCGTTATTATATCTGTGTATATCCCAAGCTTCCAAAATGTAATATACAATCCAGTACTATATAATAATGGCCTCTAGGGCATATATCACTAACGATCTTCCACTTGCACTAAGGCCATGTATTGGCATATCACAGACCTATCATCTCGAATAGCCTCTCGAACTGCGTTTGAGAGATGGCCTTTATGAGTGGATCTGCAGTGTTGTTCTCCGTATCTACTCACCTCACCTCGATCTCCCTGATCAGGTGATACTGCCTCAAGATATGTATAAACTTCTGATGGGACCTTGGTTCCTTCGCTAAACCTATAGCCCCGTTGTTATCAAATACAAAGGTATTGGATCAACAATGGATGGAACCACCTGAAGTTCTGTTATGAACTTCCTCATCCATACTGCTTCTTTTGCGGCATTATATGCAGCGATATACTCCGCTTCCATCGTCGAGCCAGCAACGGTGTCCTGCTTGAAGCTCTTCCAACAAACCGCCCCTCCATTGAGGGTAATAACATAACCCGACATGGACTTGGAGTCATCCTTATCACACTGGAAGTTGGAGTCAGCGAAGGCCTCGATCTGGAGGTCTTTACTACCGTACACCAAGAATATCTCCTTAGTCCTTCTTAGGTACTTGAAAATGTTTTTAACTGCAATCCAGTGCTTCTCCCCAGGGTTTGACTGATACCTGCTTACCATGCTCAGTGCATAAGCAACATCTGGTCTGATACACAATATCGCATACATTATAGAGCCTACCACAGAAGCGTAGGGTATAATACTCATATGATCCCTTTCCAAATCATTCTTGGGAGACATCTCTTTGGAGAGGGTGATCCCGTGACAAGCCGGTAGATTACCGTGCTTGGAATCTTCCATACTAAATCTTTTCAGTATGGTGTCAATATATCTGGACTGTGAAAGTCCCAACATTCTCTTAGATCTATCACTATCGATCTAGATCCTCAGAATGTAGGAGGCATCACCCAGGTCTTTCATGGAGAACTTTTGTGATAAGAACCCTTTGACTGATTGTAGCATAGGAATGTCATTTTCTATCAGGAGAATTTCATCCACGTACAAAACGAAGAATACTACAGTTCTCACTACAATCTTACTATAAATGCATGGTTCATCTGGATTTTTGATAAAGTTGAATTCTTTGACCGTCTCATCAAAGCAGACGTTCCAACTCCGCGATACCTACTTTAATTCATAAATGGATTTAATCAACTTTCACACTTTTCCGCTGCTCCCACTCTCTATGAAACCTTCTGACTGATCCATATAAACACACTCTTCCAAATTTCCACTCAAAAAAGCGGTCTTTACGTCCATCTGCCAAATTTCATAATCTTGGAAGGCAGCAATGGCAAATAGGATCTGAATGGATTTAAGCTTAGCCACTACAGAAAAGGTTTCATCATAGTTCAAACCAGGTTTTTGACGAAAACCTTTTGCAACAAATCTAGCCTTATAGGTTTCAACCTGTCCATCTGCACCAATCTTCTTTCTGAACATCCATTTGCAGCCTACGGGTTTTACCCCTTGAGGTGCAATGTCTAAAGTCCATACTTTGTTGGTGTACATGGATTCCATTTCGGTCCGCATTGCATCCAGCCATTTTACCGAGTCTCTGCTTCTAATGGCTTGCTGGAAACTAGTTGGCTCATCATCGTCGATGATGCAATCCTCTCTTTCCTCGTCTATGAGAAAACCGTAGTATCTCTCGGGCGGATGAGACTGCCTACTAGATCTGTGGAGTGGCGCAGGGACGTCCGGTTCCTTTGAAACTTCTGGTTCCACCATGCTTTCAGTAATAGTTTGTGGTTCTGAAATTTCTTCCAGTTCTATTGCACTCCCACTTATTTCTTTTTCAAGAAATTGAATCTCCAGAAAGTGGGCATGCCGAGAAACAAAGACCTTTTGTTCCTCCACGTAATAGAAAAAATACCCCCTGGAGTTCCTTGGGTATCCCATAAACTTATACAGTACTAATCGTGCCTCGAGCTTGTCCGCATGTTGCTTTTTGACAAAAGCTGGACATCCTCATATCTTGAGATACTTAAGATAAGGTTTCTTCCCACTCCACATTTCATATGGTGTGGTAGGCATAGACTTAGTAGGAACCTTGTTCAAAAGATATGCAGCTGATTCTAGTGCATAACCACAGAAGGATCGCGGTAACTCAGCGTTACTCATCATGAAACGTACCATATCCAATAAGGTGTGGTTCCGCCTTTTCGATATACCATTGTGTTGAGGTGTGTATGGAGGAGTAAGATGAGAGAGAATTCCATTCTCTTTTAAATAATTCAGGAACTCGGCGCTTAAATATTTACCACTTCGATCAGATCTAAGTGTCTTGATATTTTTTCCTGTTTGTTTTTCCACTTCATTCTTGTATTCCTGAAATTTCTCAAAGGCCTCAGATTTATGTTTCATCAAGAATACATATCCATACCTTGAGAAATCATCCATAAAAGTAATGAAGTAGGAATAACCACTTCTTGCATATGTAGACATTGGACCACACATGTCGCTGTGTATGAGAGTCCTAAGAGCTCATCGGATTTTACCCCGTGTCCGGTGAACAGAGTCTTTGTCATCTTTCTTTTAAGACATGATTGACAGGTTGCATAAGACGGATATTCAAACAGATCCAAATATCTCTCTTTATATAACTTCGTCAACCGTGTTTCATTGATGTGACCCGGTCTACAATACCATAAGAAAGCTTGATTTAATTCTGGAGACTTTCTTTTAAGTGTGTTCTGGACATTGAAAACATGGTGTTGGTTTAATACGTATATATCGTTGTCTAGTGTGCCTGACCCAATCAAATCATGATTAAGGTGGATGTTTACGACATCACTTACAAATGTAAAATCATAACCATTTTTAGATAGTAAAGATACAGAGATGATATTACATGTCAAATTAAGTACACAAAAACAGTTACGTAAAACCAAAATGTGTCCACTTGTCAATTCTAAGTGATATTCCTCTACGGACACAGCATCCACGCTCGCTCAGTTAGCAACCCTGAGGGTCATATCACCTGTATTGATAACTCTACGGTTTCTCAGAGCCTGCAATGAATTACAGATATGAGATCCTGATTCGGTAACCAGTACCCTGAAAGTAGAGTTAATTGACAGACAGTTTTCAATCATAAATACACCTGAAGCCAAAGTCATAACGTGCTTCGAATCCTGGTTTCTGGCTCTCCAAGCCCTGCAGTCCTTCTTCTAATGGCATTTCCTGTGACAATAGAAACATTCCTCCTTCCCTACTGTCGGCCCCGAAACTTTTGCCTTGCCCTTTTCCCTCTACTTTACTGACACCGCCTTTCGGCTTGGTGTAGGCCTTCTTCTTCTTCCCCTTGGCTTTCGCCTTGGATCTAAAGGAGTAAGGTTCCCTAATAAGCAGAGCAGGTGTCTCCTTGGTATTCCTTAGGGTGCCCTCTGCACTCCTCAATATGTTGAGGAGTTCTGGAAGTGTAACTTCCTTCCCTTGAATATTGAAATTCAAGATAAACTGGGCATAGGTAGAGGGGAGGGACTGTAGAATCAAGTCTGTATATAACTCGTTTTTCAACGTGGTCCCAAGGTCCGCGAGCTCTTCAATATAGCTGATTATCTTAAGGACATGATCCCATACAGATGATCCGACAGCCATCCTCGCCCGAAACAATTTCTTCGAGGTCTTGTATCTTGCGATATGAGATTGCTCTCCATATAAATCCTTGGTATGGAGGAAAATGGAAGCTAAGTCCATCTTCTCGTGCCGCCTCTAGTGTTCAACATCCATTGAGGCCAGCACGAACCACTTGGCTCTCGCACAGTCTATTTCCCATGTCTTACGGATTTCAACATCCACGATGGTGGAATCTGGACTTGGGACGGCGAAGGCTTTGGTAGTAAGGATGTAGCCCGACTTGTCATTAGTAATGGTCATCTGGACATTCCTTAACCAAGTTTTATAGTTTGGCCCCGTCAATTATTTTTATCTAGCAGTAACTTAAGCCCGGTCATTTTGGTCGCTGCTATTAGGAGAGAGAGAAGAAAACACTCAGCATGATACTCTTACAAGTTTAGATTTTTTATTAGTTTATCTAAATAGGATGGCTCCCACTGTTTCCTCAAATCTTCCTTCAAACCATAAAAGAAGAATTAGTCAGGATTAATCTCACCCTACGATTCTTGCTTAACCTTTCGGCCAGGCTAGTCTCGGTACTTCGAGGGAGGTTTTCCAACGTTTTCGCGAAGTTCCTTAATTACATAACCTCTTTTCGCTGGAGGCGTAGCCCCGCTAACACCGTTCTAGGCACCTACTTGGTTTATAATATTGATTGTTTAAGTGAAAAACTCTCCCGATGAGTAATAAAATTCATGGTGGGATTGGGATCCAACTATCATTGTGTGACAACTTTGAAGGAATCCTACAAAAATCATCACACTCCAGATGGTATGCAAAACTAACAGGTTTCCTTTTCTTTTGAAACTCCCAATGTGGATTTTTTCCCCAGACTCTTATGACCTTGACGAAGACCAACATATCATAAGACGCAAGTCAAGTTCTTCACGTCATTGTTTAGGTTAATTTGAACCCATTCGTACAAACTCTTGACGAATGCCAAAATAGCTGTATGCCTGTCCCAAATTAACGCATCTATCTATGCTACAGATGAATACCCAGCAGCTACCAATCACCATGCCTTGGCGAAGGTCAAAATACATAGCTTGAATACTACTGAATACACATCTGAAATGTACGGCTGGTTTTGGCGAAAACCGTGAACGTAATGAACTTGATATAGTCGAAGGAACCATGATAGCTTTTAAAAGGAGTGATTTAGGCTCCGCATTTAAAAGTTATTTTTCAAGAAAACCGAGTGGTTTTGAAATTGTTCCAACGATTTAAGTTTGGTTTGTTTTCTTTGCATTAATCAATATTGCCCCATCATTTAACCCTATCATTACAGAAAGAAACGAAAATAGAACGTACGTTTATGCCATCCGCATTCGCCACGGGGCCCGTCATGCACCGTTAGGTTACTTAATTAACGGGAGAGCGGGGGCTGGACTAGCGCGGGTGCAAAACATAAGCAATGTTTATTATATACAATATATATATATATATATCCATTCATCTCACGCAATAATAGGTATTCCAGATCACAGATCACAACAACACAGATGAATATATAGGATATACTAGGATATCCGTGTTTCGTTTTAGCCTGGAACAAAACGGATTCCACAGTCGTGATGAATAGTTAAACCCCACCCTAGACCCCTACGGGTGCAGAAAACTACCCACCAAATTTCCGAAGTAAAGCAACCTCCCTCAATAAAATGAGTAGGCATCTCGGCACTTCAAGAACCTGGTAGTTTGTGCACCCCATCTTGGGTCTATCCTATGTGCAAGAAAAAGTAAATGAAATAATACAACGGTGGCTACAATCTTAACCCGGATGTACCCTGCAAAAGAATATTATATCAATATACAAATATACATGAATGAAAGAAAAGAACACTCTTCTCACATCCCCCCGGCTATTCATTCACGGTGATCCAATACTTCATATCCACAAACCATCATCAAGATACTAAATATATGCAACCCCCACTAATCGGCATATAGCAATTAGTAGATGTTTAGCAACACATATACAAACATAAAACACAGTTAATCAAGAACTTAGAATTTCGATCGATAAAAACTTTCCTTGTTTACCCCATGCACAGACCAGTACACAAACAAATCTGGGTAAAAGCCAAATATGCCAAAAATCATATTTCCAAGTAACTGAACCCTAGAAAAAAAATTAGAAGCACTATGGCCATAACTCGGCCGCGGATTCGCGGCCAAATGACCTATTTGGTCGCGGTTCCGCAGTCTAGTTGATGAGTCATATGCTATAAATTTTTCTTTGGTCCTAGAAAAGCCTGCATGTATTTTTAAGGTCACTAAAATGATTTTTTGAACAACTTTGAAAATCCGACAGCAGGCATTATTTGGAAATGTGATTTCGCGCAATTTTCCGTCGACCGAAGTTCTAACTATTTGCTAACTAGCAAGTTAAGATTTAAGTAGGCTCTGATACCACTGTAAGTCGATGTCGCACACCCCACGCACTTGTAGGGAGGCAGAATTTACAAAAAACGATTTTCTTACTTTACAACACCGACCAAAACTCCAGGATCTTTCAGATTCCTTAACTAGCTGAACTATATAGAGTTCTAAACTACTATGTAAGTGTTTTATACCTTGATGATTCTAGTCTTTCGGGTCTTCTTCTCCTTTGCTTGAGATCCTAAGAAGTGTGGATGTAGCTCGGTCGTCGGCCTCCTCGTTTCGAAGATGATCCACCCGAGAGTCTATGGTTCAAGCTCCAAGCTCTAAACCGAGGTAACTAAGATACCCAGTTCGCTAATCTAGGTAGCTTGGAAGATTTAAAGTGTTTATTGGAGTGTTTTATCTCAAGCGACCCTATGGTTCATAACTCATGTGAAGGTTTAAGGTCTTGAGGAAGAAGGAGAGGGAAAATGGAGAGAGAAAGGAAAATCGCAAATGAACTAAGTCTTGTGCTAGTGAAGGATGGCTCATTCTCATCTCACATGAAGTATGGATTATTTTCCAATAGAAAATATCAACCATGATTCAATAGTAAACCCAAACAAATAAACAAATGAAATAAGCCATGCTTTACCATGCCACAAATATCTCCATTTTCCACCTCATTGATCTATTTCTAAAAATAGATAAATCCAATAATGAGGTGTTTCTTTCTAGAAGTATCTCTTATGAAATTACAAGAATACTCTCACCGTATATACATACCCATATTCGTACTGCAAAAATACGAATACAATGAGATAATAATAATCCAATAATATAATACTAGAATCCGGCTTAAACCAAAGCCCACCAGTATTATCCGTCCGAACAACATCCGTGCAACTAATACACGTATATGATCGGAACCCTGCACGTAAAACCATACGGCCTCTACATCGTTTCGCCTGAACCAGGGAAACGCTCTGTGTGGGACTCTAAAGACTCAACAGTATGCTGGCAGTGGGTTTAACCACAAGTCCGTCAGTGGCACTAGCTGTACGTAACGGCTCCCAGGTATCTGTCGATAAGAAGGCCGAAGAGCAAACTCATCTGAACTCCTACTGAGCCTATCTGTGACAATCACCGTATAGTCCGGTATATTCATCTAAGAGTATCGCATATCGGGTCTAGGGGGTGGTAACCGTCAGACCCCTAATAGCGCAATAAGTCATGCCGATGTCGAGCCCAATACACCCTGAGAAACTACCGGTGTACCTACCAGTAAATCTCGCTTGCCCTGGCCAAGGACTTAGTGTAATTGCTATCCGAACACAGCGCGATATCAACTCCCAATACCGGGAGAGACGAATCCTTTCTAACCCCTACTGCCTCCAAGTGCTTCGGGACTGCACCCAACCACTACCTGTTTGCACGATTCATTTGAGCTGTGGTAGGGTAGTAATCTAAGTACAGTGGGAACACACTCGAGATGAATAGTGATGTCAAGTCAACGGACTAACCTGTACTCATGTTGTCTAGGGACTGCTAACTGATGATAGGTATAATACCAACCAGCAGTTCCCATCGAGTCCGTCCAGTGTAACTCATAACCTAATGAGCACCTGTATACTATCTCCGGTATCGCATACCAATGGCTGCGGGGCATGCCATCTCCCTGACTGGGATGAGAAGCGTATATACTAGTCTTCTCTGGAGTATCGATGCTCTGTCTCAATAATCCTACGAGTAAGGACAAGTATAAGGATGTGCTTATAAACCACCCAGCCCCCACTAGTGTGACTGCCATCACAATACTGGTAGTTAAGCAAAGATCCTAAGGGCTCTATCAATATGTATTAGCGATATGCTAAAAGAAACATATACACATATTAAGATAGAATCAAACCAGATAGCATACTATCATTTTGAGCAAGACTGTTATTATATTTGTGTATATCTCAAGCTTCCAAAATGTAATATACAATCCAGTACTATACAATAATGGCCTCTAGGCATATATCACTAACAGCCAGCACCAGAAATCCTTAGCTAAGGTGGACGAGAATTACTGATTTGGATCAGTAGTTTCTCAGTAGGTGATGGGCTTCACACCGACATGAAATATCGTGTTATTAGGGGCCTGATTTTATCCACCTCCTAGACCCAGTATGCGACATTCTTAGACGAACAGACCGGACTGTATGGAGATTATCACAGGCAGGCTTAGTAGGGGTACGGATGAGTTTATTCGTCGGTCTTCCTTTCGTTCAATATCTGGGTAGCCGTTACGTACAGCTAGTGCCGCTGACATGCTTGTGTTAAACCCACTGCCAGCGTATTGATGAGTTTTTAGAGTCCCACACAGAGCATTTTCCCGGTTCAGGAGATATGATGTGGATGACGTATATTGGTATATACAGGTGTCCGATTAAATATATGTACATGCTACATGAACTTTAATCGGATGGTTGATAATACTAGCGGTTTAGGATTAAGCCGGATTATTAAATCAAGTTTTGATTTAATCGTTTATATATATATATATATATATATATATATATATATATATATATATATATATGAGAATAATGGAGAAAAGAGGCCATGGGAGGAAATTTCCTCCTATGGCGTGGAAATAATACAGCCTCCACCAATTTTTTCGGTGATCGGCCCCCATCATCTTCATCGTTATCATCTAAGATGTGGGTACACCAAATTTCATGTGATTCTACAACTTTTCACCATTGATTTAGCAATGTAAAAAGTTCTATTGTCGGTAAACCGTTAATTTTGAACCCACTAAATCAACGGTGAAAAAGTTGTGGAATCACATGAAATTTGCTGTACGCACATCTTAGATGATAACGATGATGATGATAGGTGCCGATCGTCGAAAAAAATGGTGGAGATTGTATTTTTTCCACGCCATAGGAGGAAATCCCCTCCTATGGCCTCTTTTCTCCATTAATCTCTCTCTATATATATAATTTATGTATTCTGGTATTTTGGTTCACTATTCATTTTCTCTCTTGGCTATTCGTATTTTTATACGGATACGTGTATATATATTTTGATACGTATCCTGGGTTGTATTCTATATTTATACGGAATTTGTTCTAGAAGATGGACATCTCATTATATGATTTTCTTTTTAGAAAATTATTTGCAAATGAGGTGGACGGTGAAGTGGCATTGAGCCTTGTTGGAGGTATGCAGAGAGGAATGGGGTTCGTTTGTTTATTGAAAATTTTGTGATCATTTTTTCCATGGTTGTAAAATTGGAAGCCATTCTTTATTCTACACTTGATTCTTTTCTACCCTTCATTCATTCATGCTCTCATTATGCCTTCAAGACCTGCTCATGGATACCTTTTCTCACTTCCTCCTCCTTCTTCTACACCTGCACTCTTGAACTTAGATTTGAGAGAGAAAAATAGTAAAAAATTCTTACATCCCCACTCTCCATTTCTATTGAGCTTGAAGCGTCGATTGCTTTACTAGGCGAAACTGGAGCTTGAATCGTTCCCTCAGGTAGATCATTTTCGGTAAAGGAGAACCGGTTTGCAAGCGCGATCTGGAGCTCTTGAAGAAAGCTTGAGGATGTGGGTATCCTACACAGTAGAATAGTTTAACTTGCTAGTTTTTGTTAGCAAGTTCTAGCTCTTTAGTTCGATTCATGGTTTTGGAACTTTAGCAAACTAGAAATTTTTGAAATTTTTTAAATTCATGTTGCCATCTTCTAAAATTAGTTTGTTATTGTGACTAAGTTTCCAACAGTTTGTCTATTTTATATGTATTATAAATTATGCATTAAAAATATTAGTTTATTATTTTTATTTTAAAATATACATAATAGGACAATATACATGTATAATAATAATTAATATATTCTATTATGTGCATATTTATTCGTTTCTAATATTTTAAGCACTTGGATTAGTATGTATCGGTTCCATGCATTTTTTTCACTTCACATTCACTTATTTTATGTTTTAAATATTTATTTATCAATATCATATTCGATCCGTATCCGTTTATCTCATATTCGATCCGTATCCGTATCCGATTTTGTCAAATATGGATATGAATATTTTTCTACCGAATTATATTCGTATTCTTATCCGTATCCGAAAGCAGAAAACGAATATGGATACAGTAATGCTCATATCCAATCTGTATCCGCTCCGAATGCAACCATATATATTATGCATAATATTGAAAAAAGAATGAAAATAGGATATTGATATTTTTTAAAATACTTTGATTTTCGTATGCTATGCCATGAAAAATCGAAGAAAACAAAAAATATTATATTTTTGAAAATTTCATTATTTTCTTTTACTATAGCAAGCAAAAATATTGAAAAACTGAAGACAACAGAAAGTTTGAGATTTTAAAAATTTCATCATATTCGTGTGTTATATAGCGTGTAAGATGTTGAAAATTGGAAAAAAAAATTTAAAAATTGGGAATTTTGTATATCATGTAGTTCTCTTGTGTTATAAGAAGCAAAATATTGAAAAACTTGAAAAGAAAGAAAATTTTATGGTTTTTAAAAATTTCGTGACTTTCATATGTTACATTGAAAATCTAAAGAAAAATGCCGAAGTATTTTACAAGTTAATCCTTCATAAATTTTACATATAACGTTAAAAAAATATAAGATATTACAACTTACCAAAAGGGCTTGCTAGATCGTTCAAATTCAGGATATTTCTCTTCCTCATATCAGATTAAAATAATTGATAAATTACACTAAAATGCCCTAAACTATCGAGTTTTGCTATTAAAATACTTTGAAGTTCTTTTCTTACGGTAATACCTTATGTGCTACTTTTAAGTGTATTTTAATGAAAAGAATCACTTAAAAACCATACTTAAAGTTATTTTCCTGTAAGCTTCAAGATATTACAGTGTAACAATATTTGAGGGTAATTTACCCTCCAAATTAAAACAAAACAAAACCAAGCAAATCTTGCAGTTACATATATCACACCTTCTCGCAATAATTACATTACCATCTGGTTTCCTGTAGCATTATCATGATAATCAACAAATTTATACCTAAAAATCGCCAAAAATTCATTGTTTTTCTCGTCACTTACCAGCTGCCCATAGTTATTGCACTCTATCCGTTACAAGCATTTTTCCTAAACGAAACCTGAACCAACCTCTCTCTTTCTGTTCTGAATATCAGCAGCAGTATGAATCAGGGCTTCACTGTGAAGACCCGCACATCATCCATTGCTTTTGTTCTGACTGTATACTGAAATGTCCACCCACGACAAGCTCCAGCATGCACTCCTTTCTTGTTGAGTGCGAAAACAGCTCCCACAAAGTTTGGATATCTGCGTGCAATTCATGATATTGCATCAGCCGCAGCATGCTTCGGCTCCATTCCTTGCCGCATGCTCTCCACAACTTGATAACTGCAAGAAGTATTTTATATTAAGGGACAAGCTCTTGACCATTTGATCCAACAAGTATTATTAAGTCCATGAATGCCATCATAACCAGCTTCCTAGCTTTCTTTTGTTTTATATCAAACATTTACATAGGGATTTAGTGAACGGGGAATGTTGATACAAATGAATGAAAATGCTTGAGAGATGTAAAAAGAAATGAGTGCATCGGAAAAAAGATAGATAAAGATGGCTCCCACAAACAATACAGGTCTGTGAATGTACAAGAAATTCACTAGTTGGAGAGTAACAAAATTTCAGTAATAAAGCAACAAGAACTATAAGTAGAAAACTAAATGAACATGGACACAAGTAAACATGGTATCATAGTTGTTAATTTAATAGAGTAAATGGCCCTTACCCGTATGAGTGGAAGAATATGATCAGGTATGCAACCCCAAATTTGGAATATAGGTCATTGGTAATTTTCTTCTCGTCTCTTTTCTTTTTCCTGGCTATAAGGTGTGACTCATGTGGCCCTCTTTTATAAATCAGGGCGGTCTCTTCTCTTCTTGTGTTGATTGCATGTCTCAAATTTATGGCGTCCTTGCCACACAATCAAATAGTCCCACCTCTTGAGGCTTGGGCCCTTCGTTGTCAATGTTGTAATTTTAGTGTCCGTGTAATGGGGAGGCAACTATTAGCAATAAGCCATGCCATCAAGGCTTGAGGCCGTCCACTAAAAGATGAAGTCAAGTGACGAGGAAGATAACAGAGTTGAAATCACATTGATCTCTAAGGCAAGATACCAGACAACCAGTTGGATTGGAAAGAATCAACACAAAATCCAACCAACAAAAAATGCAATTGGTAAATCAACAATGATCTAGACGAAGTCATGCAACGTTCAGAGGAAAAGGAAAATGATTGGAAATATATTCCATATGCATATATATCATATATATACATAAAGCATGAACAATTTAGAAGAACCAAAGCCAAAGCCAATTAATATGAGTTGACCATGATTAAAGACGCCATGCCAATATGGAATGGATGACTCACTTGACATAATATGCAACACTGGCAATACACTTCTATCAAGGCTGATGAACCAAAGGGACATCTGTTTCCTAGAATATTACTCCCTTGTTAAGTAAATTAGGCGTGGGAAACTATATGCGGAATTTCAGACATGAACCAAAGAAGATGAACCCACCAAGCACGACAGTAACTTATTCATCAAAATGTACACATTGAAAAGGAAGATTGAAATTAGAACATATAACATTACCATGGAAGAAAGCGCATCATGATATCGCCGTCTCCAGTTGCACCACAGGCACCGACCTCATCATCAGCATATGCTGAAGAACCAGCTATTGGTCCATCACCAACCCTGAAAAATCAATAAAGAACATAAACAGCTCAAGAACCAAAAAAAACAAAAAAAACCCATATACTAGTGATTATCATCTTCTATTGCATTGATTGAGAACTAATCAAATAAGCATCTTATCAGTGACATAAAGAGGCGGCAGAATTCAGACCTTAGAGATTATTTCAAGGTGCTGCAAAGTTAAAGATAAGTCAATAGGCTGCAAAAGAGAAGAAATCCATCGAAAACTAGAATTACATGTTGGTACTTACCTACCAGGGACTTTAAATGTGGCGCCATTTGTTGATGTCCCAACTGCTATTCGTCCAGCCTATACAAACAGCAATAAGAGTTAGAAAAACAATATACAGATCTCAAGGGAATCAAGCAGGGAAGCTTACTTTATCAATTACAGCCATGGAGATTGTGTCATGATTTTCACGGTCAATACAACAGGTATCTGATTTGACAACAGTCGATTGAAAGCCTTGATCCCATGTCACCTCGCTATTCCCATATGTGAAGTTCCCACAAACATTCTCATCAACAGTTGACGCCGCATTATGTAGATGATATGGGCCACATCCATTCATGGGAATTACATTCTTCCGAAAGTTAGGCTGACAAGAACTCTCTTTCCACTTGGTCCATTTCTCAATAGACTCAGCCTAACTAAGGTTTGAAGGTCCTGGAAGACCCGTTGATAAAACAAATGCTGAGGCCTGTTCACCCACAATCAAAGTATGCTCTGTGTGTTTCATAACCAATTTTGCAGCTTTAATCCCATCATTCACATATCTCATAGCAGCGACAGCCCCAACCTCCATCGTTGTCTACCATCGCCTTAGACAAATAAGTTCAATACCATTATTTTCCGTATTGCTAAAAGCAAGCAATTTTTTTTCAGTTGACCATATACAAAAGATTTAAATGGCGGTGATAGTTACCCCATCCATAACAAGAGCATCTATTGTAGTTTCTCCATTCTCATCAGGACTGCCACCAGGTCCAACTATTCAAAATGCAAACTTAATCATAAAGTGGACAATGCAACAGTAATACATAACATGCTAACTATTAGATGAATAACAACCTTGATCTAGGATGTTGAAGACAATTATGAAATGACACATAGCAGTCTAACTTTCTAAACACACGGTAGAATGGATGCTTAACTAGGCACCTTTTATACGCATCATATATGACATGCTTCAGAAAATCTCGTTTTTTCGAAAAAAAAGTGGCAGGTAATTATAGAAGAGATTTAGATGATTAAATTTATCAGATTTATCAGTCAAACTCCTACAGATATATTCAATTGACCAAATTAGGAAATAAGAAATCCTGTGACTTGATTCAATAGTGTTGATACTAGTCACAAATGAAGAAAGAATTCTAGTTTGGACAATGTGGATATTGACAAGCATGAATGTTCCAGGCTTCCAGCATCTTAAATGGTCAACGTGATCTAACTATCGGCCAACTAAATAGTCTAAATTTGGCTTCATGGTTTTTACAGATATCCTGTTGATGCTCTTATATTTGTTCGGAACTTCATGCACGATCGACAACTATGTCCCAATTTCTGTTTGACAAACATAATGATGGATTATTTTTATGGTTTTTTTGATATACACCCCCAAAAATATGGTATTTCTAAAAAACACCCTAAAATAGAATATTAAAAAATCGCCCCTTAAAGTCATAGGGCATCCAAAAATACCCCTAATTAGTTTAACCGGGCATCTTTTGGGAATATCCTTTAAGTTAGCTATGGGTTGTTTGGGAGGGTTAGTAAAAGACGATTTTGCTCTCAACAGTCCTCTTCTTCCTCCTTAGAATAGCATATAAGTATTAGGGTTTCTAATTTTGCCCCCAAATTAAAAAAAATGGGTTTCTCTTTGCATCTAAAATTAGGGGTTTTTCTCATAATTCAATTTGCATAGCCATTTCTTTTATGCAAGTAAGATTTCATGGTTTATCGTGGCAATTATTTCAACTCCAAGCAAAATGATGAATTTTGAGCATCCAAACAAATTTGTTTTAGGGTTTTCTTGACAATGGAAATGCATCCTTCACATGATTAAGGCCTTCCTTGAAATTCGAAACCAAAAAGGAATAGGATTTTAAGCCATTTTTCAAGAACAAGGAGGTGTAGAGAGGGTTAGCAAATTTGGGAGAGCGAAATGACGAAGAACTTGAGAGACACGAAGGGAACATGAGTTTTTTTCCATGAAATTAACCCTGGGTAAGCTTAACCAATCCTGGTTAAAAGTTTGACGGAAAAGTATAACGAAGGATGTTTTTTAAGTAACAACGAACTTTTAGGGGTGATATATAGAATTTTGAATTTTTTGAGGCGATTTTTGGAAATACCATATTTTTGGGGTGATATTAAAAAACCCTAGTTTTATTTGTTGGGTTGGGGTTATGGCACCACTTAAAGACACATTTCCTTCACCCATCCAGCTCTTACTTGATCCACACATAATTTGTTTATTTATTGAAGTCCATGAATTACAATGCAGGGATAACTGGATTTCAAATCTTTTGAAGTTTACATTTTATTATTTTAATGAAAAGAATGCTTCCTTGGTCATTCTGATTGAATATCGTCTTTAGAGGGCAATTGCCTCGATAAACCTGACCCGAGAGCTCCAGACCAGATCCAATAACAAATGCGGCCTTTAAATACTATATTGTTCATCTCATATATCGTATTGTATCGTATGTCGTACGATACGATAGTTTTTCCGATACAAAGAAACGATATGTATCAAAAACCAATCATATTGTATCGGTAAGCTATTAACAACTATGTCCATAGTCTAGAAATCAGAGGTCGAAGGATCTACATGTTCTTTGTAAGAACGTACATTGAATCCACCAGTTTCACATTCAAAGGAGCTACATTGAGTTAAAACACGAAGACTCCGCCTAGATTTCAAGTAGGCATTCAAATGGATTGAATTCATACATCATCAGATAATAGTAGAAGCGGAAAAAAAAATCAAGAAAACTAAAAACGATGAGGATAACTTAAAACCCTAACCTGTACCGTCGCAACGCAGCACCTCGCAGGCGGAGCAACCCTCGACGACGGCGTCGACCGCCGACGACCCGCCGTCGACGGACCTTCACGCTGCCCTGACCGCCTCCACGAACGTCAACGTGCCCACCACAATCGGATACGACCCTGAGTTGGGTCCACCATCGTCCCCATTCCCCAATACCTAAAACAAACCACACAAATAAAGAACCCTAATTGAATAAAAAATTAACTGAAAAGATTGGAACTTTGGTAGTACCATTTGACCGTTGACTAAAATGAGGAGGAGGAGGAGGAGGAGCAAGAAGAGCTTGAGAGCCATGGCGACGAAAAGAGGCAACTTTTGCTGCCAAAATTTCAGCGATCAGCTACAAAATGGGGATTAATTGGGATTTTAGGGGCAAAAAGGAGATGGGCTTTGGGCTTTGGGCCTGGCCACTCTTTAGAGGATGGAAAGTTAAAAACACAGTAGTCATAAGCTGCGGATTCAAATACGGATATAAATAGTTAACATAAAACGAAAAAAAATTTCCGTATTTAATATAAGTTGGGTATGAATCAATATGGATATGAAATGAATATTGAAAAAATTTAACCGATACAGTAAAATATTACTACTTTTGTTAACGGACAAGGATACTAGGTGTTATCATATCTATATCCTATCCGGTGGTTATTAACAAATGCGGATATAAATTCAGATTCGGACACACATGTACATCCATATCCCATAAACAATTTATTTAAGTATTGAACAATTTGAGAATTTGGATGTAAAACAATATAATATTATTTATCGGAAACAAATATACCAAAAATATCCCCTGTGTTTGTGTGTGAGAGAGAGTGAGAACGTGGGTTAGTGCAGGGAATTAAGCGGGCTGTTTCAAACTTTTTCAAACTTAAAAACACAAAAATGAATAAAAATTCAGAATAACAAATTAAATTCAAAATACAAATTCCTACATCCACTCTCCCCTAAATACTCTGGAAGTGGCCATAGTGGGGTCTCTCCTTCCTCAATCCAAGGAATCCCTCCAAAATATAAACCCCCATAACACAAATGGAAACAACTTTACTTCATTAAATTCTTCAAACCTTAACGGAAAAGGCCATGCAAGGAGTAGGAAAAGGTCCTCGTAGCAGCAGCAATCGTCGAAACGACGAATATAATGGTGTTTTGATGAGGAAAGGGCCATGGATGGCCGACGAAGACGAGATTCTGTTGGAGTATGTGAGGAAACATGGCCCAAGAGATTGGAGCTCCATTCGATCCAAAGGTCTCCTTCCGCGGACCGGGAAGTCTTGCCGCCTTCGCTGGGTTAATAAACTCAAGCCCGATTTGAAAACGTAAGTTTTTCCGTCTTTCTGGGTTCTCGGCAATTCTTACTTAATTTTGATTTATGGGTATTTGGAATCCTCTGAAGTGATATTAAGTTTGCTGCAATTTATAATATTTACCATTCTGTTTCAAATGTTGTGTCAAATTCTGACCATTTACTCATGTTATGTAATTTTGTATCATATGGTGACATCGGTGTTATTTTCTTGTTATAGGTATTCCCTGGTTCATTTCTACTTAATTACTTCAATTTTCCTTTTCTCCGTTCTTATATATATCATCTTTGCAACGAATGTGCATGTCTTCGAGCAGTAGCAAATGATGAAATAGTGGCTGAATGAAGGTGGATGTATATTGCGATGTCCATCAATCAATTTTTAACCTGTTTGATGTTTAGCTATTTTGGCTATATAGTGCATTGCGATTCTGATTTTTCATCGGATTTTTTTTCTTTTGTGGTTTATCATATTTTATTGCAGATAATGGACTTCAAATACCCGTGTCCTTCAAAAATTTCAAAAAATCTTGCCTTAATTGTCATCAAGTTATACTTTGTGTTTCCTCACTCAAATTTTAGGCAAGTATGTGTGTTTGAGTTGTTCAAATCCATAACTAAAAGGTGGTCGCTGATTTTCTACAAGTTGAATCTTGTGTCCTTCCTCTTCTTACATGAATGATTCTTCCCAATTTATTTTTTCCCCATTTTATAAATCATCTATATTTATAACCCTGTTTTTCACTGTGTATGATCATTGAGAAGTGGATGCAAGTTTTCACCGGAAGAAGAGAGAACAGTGATCACGCTGCAAGAGACTTATGGAAACAAGTGGGCCAGGATCGCCACTTTTTTGCCTGGGAGAACCGACAACGACGTGAAGAATTTCTGGAGCACAAGGCAGAAGAGACTTGCTAGGATTCTGCAAACGCCCTTGTCTTCGAAATCTACCAAGAACCACGGCAAAGTGCCTGTTTCTGCTGAAACACCAATGTTTGAGGTAGGCTGATGTTGATCTTATTATTACAAACCTGAAATTTGATGAGGTTAATTTATAGTATTACAAATCTGAAATTTGAGGTAGGCCGATGTTGCATTGCATATAAACTCTCATCTCAGTATGTTTCTGTTATTAATAAGACGCTTTGTGTAATTAACACAGTTCAGAAATATTTCATTTTTTATGGGGATTTACTGTCAGGTATTTCCTAACATAAACAAACTGGCAGTTCCCTGAAAATATTAGTGTTCAGGTTTTTATCAATAATTTCCTGTGTCGCTGATTCACTGAAAACATTAGTAAGCACAAAATTCGAACAGATTCTGTTTTTAGCTCCTGCTATTTCCAATGTGGGGGTCTGAATTTCGAAATTGGATGAAGTTATTAGTATAAGCTTATATTTGGTTGCAAATATGATTCTCTAAGGTTTTCTTTACATATAACCTCTTATCGAGATACCATTACATCAAAAATAAGACACATGAGAAATGACATGCATCTCTTTATCACACTTACTACATATCTTCTTAATTTTTGGGTAATTATTCTTTTAGATATACCTTAACATTTCCTTAAAAATATTAGAACTCAAGCTCTGCAATTTCTGAAGTTGTACTTTCATCGGATCATTAGCATCCACAAAATTTTCGACATAATACGTACTAATCATTCTCCTCATCAGGTTGCCTGCATGGATCTCATTCCATTTGGCAAGGAATCCTGTACCGGCCAATGCAACCATACTGCCTACATCGAAAATCGCAGCACAATGATGATGAGCCAAACTCTAGCCCACCCGCAAGACCCGACTCTGCCTCTTCTCGAACCACCTCTAAACTGGGACCCGCCTCAGGTGCACTTTGATCACCTCCCAAATGCGGAACTGGACTTCCCAGCGATGCTCGAAACCCCCGATCTCATCCCAGGATTTGGGGACGATAGTTTTCAGGTAAACACAACTTCAATGATGCCCGTGATTCCTGAAGCTTTACCATTCTTTGGTAAGTGTGGTGTTAAGAATGAAGAGCATTCGGAGACTCCTGATAGTTTTTTTGATGATTTCCCTTCGGATATGTTTGATTACCTTGAACAGCCGCTGCCTCCATCTTCGTCTGCTGCGTGGTAGTGGATCCTATGGTGTTTGGATTTTTTATTATTATTATTTGGAATTTGACTAATTTGTGTTGTGTATCTCTACAGCCGTAATGTGACTGTGGATGGATACCTCCTACCCACAGGTAGCATGGTTGGCTATGTCACGTGCCCAATCTTGCGTACTCTGGGAAGCGGGGCGTGACATGGTTCTTTTACTTTCATGTTTGTGTTGTGTGGTGATTGGATTTTAACTTTCATGTTTGTGTCGAAAATTCATGTTGCAATTGATATTAAACGGATCACGTCTGCAGCTTAATAGCTGCAATGATCTTGCTCTCCTTTGGAATTGGTTGGTTGTTTCAGGATAATTTTTCATTTTCTTATCCCTATTATTTAATTATATATTTATTTTTGGTAAATTTAAAAGCGTGCAAATAATAGTATTAAATACCTCAATAGAATGACTTAATAAGTAATAACACTATGGAACTCACAAATTTTCCGGAATTTAAGTCACAACTCAGCACTCCATATGTTAAATTTGATCCATAACATGTCAGATTTTTACTGTTTTTCAATTTTCTGGAATGAATAAAGTAGATTCACTCACTAGTATGCAAAAAATTGTCGAATAATAATGAGTATACAGTTCAACAGTACGAAATGCAATGATTTACTTATTAAGATTGTCATTATCCAACTTCAAGTTTCAACTGGCAAAAATAACTCCACAACCATACAGTATCTACCGAAAACCACAAATTGCAAGAAATTTATATACCTCCAAAAATTATAAGAATTTTTTTTATTGGTATCTGAAACTTGAACACCGCCTATGTTCACATGGGAGCTGCAATTCTAGCATCGATTACTTTCTTCGCAAAAGGAAATCATTTCTGTAGTTGCAAAGAACTGCCTTCCTAGAAGTTCATTCATTTATGTACGCAGAGCAAAATTCATCTCCATATAGTTTCATTCGCATCTGTGAAAATGGCATTGTGATGTTCAATGAGGCACTGAATAACTTCAATGGCACCATAATCAGTAGGCAAACCGTCATCCAGAGGAATTTGAGAGGAAGCATCAAAACTGTCATCTTCATCTACAATATAAAAATTACGACGTCGCCTTCAATTAAATTTTTTTAGTATAAGCAACAATTGATGGTGCAGCATGATAAAAATGCTACTCCATGCAGCAAAAGAAAACAATAAGTCATTAGATTTTCTTTTTCTCCATGCGTAGATAGTCTCTTTTAAAACGCCTGTGTTTAGGATATGACTACATTGCCTACAAACAAAATTAATTAATTGACATGAATGCTCTTATTGATAACATTAAACCATAGTCACCATTGTCGTTTTTTTGTACCTAACAATTTCTTTAGATAAAATAAATCAAATTATCAAAAACTTCACCAAGTTCCTACCTTTTTGAGGTGCACAAGGCATGAGCATATATATTCACAGAATTATGGTTAATAAAGGACATATGCATCATTTTATAATAAAGATATAGCATAAACATCATCTATTATGAATGCTGTATTTTTTTGCAAGCAATTATATATTTTTCAAAAGACATAAAGCTAACTTACCCAATAGGTAGTTGCTGACGTTATAGTTTGATGACAACCCTTCGGCCTTGGTGGGACCTTTTGATGTATAATAAATGTGGCTACATGAATCTGCCCTTGTATCGCCTTTCTGCCTCATTATAATTGGTGCCAGTTCCACAGCAAGACTGGACGCATCCATCTGCATTATCAACAATTTTCCAATGAGAGCCTGATTCCTACAAGGATAATATATTTGCATATGTGATGGTAAAAGAGTACAAGCATGGCCACCATTAATACCAAGTCTGCTCTACTTCGTTAACACCATGTATTCTTTTCTCCACAAAAAGAGGAGAGAAAGACACACACACACACACACACACACACACACACAGAGAGAGAGAGAGAGAGCATCCATTTATTTCCCATCATCCCAATAGGCTTCAGGAATAACAATAAAAAGTTGATAGATTAATAATTAGAATTTACATAGAACCAAGATTCTGCTGATGCTGACAATGGGACATGGCAGAAGCAAAACACATAAGCAGAAAATATAAAATAGAATGCTTTGATTTTTTAGTAAATAAAAGATTCTTATGCTGCAAGCTAACTCTGAGATACAAAAGACAAATAGGCCTAAAATGCATCACAACATGTATTCAGATTATACCGGAACCGTGAATTACATTGACCTTGTCCAGAACAAAACATGTGACTAAAGAAGGGCGTGCATCGTGGAATCGTATGATAGTGAACTAGCACTTGACTAGCAATAATCCCAAAACAAGCTAATCCAATATAACACCTGTGCTTATAATAATTAAGAAATGCTAAAGATCGCCATTTTCTTCTTCGACGACAAGCATAATAAGTTAATTGTCATGTTTGCACCTTTTAGTTTAAATGAAATATTAGTTCAGGCATCACAATGAGTCTTTATAGCACAATAATACACATAAGAAGATTTTAGGATGGAAAAAAATTCATATATAGTTATATTAAAATTTTACATCCATCCTATCTTCCTGCATTGCATATTTTTATCAGATGTTTGTTAGCTCTATAACATTAGGAGGGTTGGCAAAGCTGTGACTTATGACAGGGAGCAAAACTAACATAGTAAGAGGAGTTTGCTCTGCTATATTGGGAGGCGTGGAAATTGAAAGAGCCAACCTTACATTCAAAACAAAAAAAGCAAACAATAATCAAGTACTTAACACTTTGAATCATGCCAGGATGATTTTTTGGCGAGAATTTCAAATTCAAGCTGGTGAACACCTAATTACCCTCTTCATCAATTTACATGCCCATGTCCAAAATCTATGTATCGATGCACTTGAATATTGGATACTTACAGAGCAGGCAATAAAATTACAATTTTGTAGAAAGATGAGTATCACAGCCAGGTAGAGGTGAGTATACAGCATGTAGAACATATATCTGGCTATCCAAATAGGATCCCAGATTATTTACCTTGTTTACAGATGACTTCTGGCTCACCCGGAGTAAAAGAGCAGTAACAAACTCCAGCGTCATGTAACTCGCATTTGGCAGCTTCTTCAAAATATTTGTCATGTCATGAATACTAGTTCTGGCATCTCTAATTTCATGATAAAGAGCGAAAGTTGTCAGTGGCTCAGGAAGACTAGCAAGATAGCATTTTATTAGAGCTGCCACGTTAACAGCGCTCGCACCCTCTGGCAAAGGTGCATTCCAGTCTGTAAAAATTAAACAAGATTAATCAAATCCCCTCTTATTATAATCCCAAAGTTTGATAGAAACCTATGAGTTACCTTGGTTGTAAATTGAAATCAACTGCTGCATAACCTTTTTGTCCCCTTCGGCTTTAAACAAATACTCGGAATGCAGGCCTAGCATAACCAATTCTGATATTAGAAGTTTTAACATTCAACATTTGTTTGTCAATGTGACTTCTATAATTTATAATGTTGACCAGTGAATAACCAATTTCATTACTAAATGTCTACTTTTACCTGTTATTACAAGATGATCTGCACATTGTACTAATACTTGTGGAACAAGCCTGGTAGAATGTTGCCGTTGTACAGTAACCTCAAGCGGGGCACCAAATACTGCAAAACGTATATATGATGCAAATCTTTTATTTACATCCAGACATTAATAGAACATAACCAGTGAATTATTTTACTGCAATTCCTTGCAGAACACATCAAACTATGGTAAACAAATAAGAGAGCTTGAGAACAGATTGCCATAATTATTTGAACTCTACAAATGAAGGGAGCCACTGACTTTCCTACTTACAACAACCAATCAAGTATATACTCCAAACCTTTATAATTGCTTGTTTACATATACTTTACACTTCTAACTGCATTGCTTGTAACCAGCACCACAGCTGGTTTTCATCACCACCAAAATTGGATTATATTCTATATTGAGCATTCAGTTAGACTCTAGCCTATCCCATTATGATAAAGTCAGCTAATATTACACCTGTGACTGATAAGCCATTTCATAAGTCTTAAGAATTCTGCTAAAGAAGTCTGTACAATATCTTTTCCTCTGTTGTTTTCTTTCTTTTTTTGTGGATAAAGTGGAATGTCATGTATATGTTAGCAAAATTAAATTAGAAGATGATTCTGCACCAAGCCTTGCCATAAAAAGGGATCAATAGGAAAACTGGATGAAAACCATAAGGAGAAAGGTCCAAAGATATTTTGACAAAAGTTGCAAGCAGATGTCGACTTACTGTCAACCCCAGCTAATTCTTGTGAAACCATCAACAAGACAAGATATGACTATAACCTAGTAGGTCAGATCACATGCAGGAACACATATATTCCTATTTTAAGCCAAGCAGCGCACTCTTAAGTTCTTCTAGACAGAATGTTCAAAGAAGGGAGAAAGATTGTAAAACTGACTCGAGGGAATTGCAAGAAACAGACACTGATCAGTTTTCTTATCTACATACAACTTTAATACTATTCAAGGAGAGACGAGGGCCAAGGAGATTTAAGGGCGCACACACGTGCCCGCACGCATGCGCGCACACACAAGAAGTACACAACACGACGCCATTACTTATGTGGAGACTAGAAACAGCGTATGAAAGCATCAACAAAAAGTAACCATCCCTTTTCATATATATGGATCCACAATCAATAATGCACAGAAGTGGAAGCTAATGAAGAGTTAGGTTTATATCAGTCCATAACATACCGTCATTGCTTGCTACTCCCTGCAAAAAGACAAACGAACATAAGAACCAGAAGAACTTGATGGAAACCGAAAATTTCTACTTCACCAGGACAAGCAACACACCTTCTGCCATCGTTCAATATTGATCAAGATGCTTTTACTTTTATCTGCTGTTTTTTTGGCTGCCTGATAAAAGAAGTTACTAGGGTGAATTTCAGAGAGAATAAAAGGCAGGTAACATAAAGAAAATTTCTGCGTTTGGACCGGATCTGACGGAAAAGAAAAAGAATAATACTACATCCGTTCCATTTTAAGTGTCCATTTTTTGTTTTATTTTTGTTCCATTATAAGTGTTCATATACAATATCAATGCTAATTTTTGTGTTATCAATACAAATTTAAATTTTGATTCCTATAGTAACCCTCATTAATTTTTGCGTTATCAATACAACCGCTAGTACTATAATTAAATGAAGAACATTAAATATGGTTAATATAGGAATTTAACATCAACAATATCATCAGTTTATAGATTTTTCAAAGTTTTCTTAATGAAAATGCAAAACAAAAAATGAACACTTAAAATGGAAAGGAGGTAGTACATAGTAACATTAAAAAATATAGGTCAAATTAGTGTGGGCTACTTCTCGAGAGAAGAGAGTTCTATGAAAACAACCTTGCACATAATCAAAGTATCATAAAGAAAAACTTCTATTTTTCAACACCAAAAATAATTAGAATCCATAGATTTATACAGGTTTCACCCAACATCAAACCTTGAAACAAAGTAAAAACATCTAGAGTACAGATAAAATAAACAAGCACAAAAAAGAAGAAAGACAGTAAATCTCACGATAACTTCTTTTTCCGCATGGTGGCAACAAATCAGATATATCAATTTGATCAGGACTTAAGGTTGGAATTGAATGAGCTTAATCACGCTTAATCTTAGTCGCTATATCAAATTATATCATAAACATACACGAGCAGGCACAATACAAAGCAGAAGGAGAAAGGGGATGAATTGATTCGAGTCTTTTGGGCCAATATAATCTCCAACTTTGAGTTTATATATTAATTTATTGTGTTATTTTGGTCAATGGTCCCTATGGGAGTGACTGCATGATAAGTTATAACTATTTGTTTGGAAGATCAATAAGTCTGATATTTTCGCAAATCATTATTATCAGTCTATACCTTACATCATTGTTTGATGTAGGGAATATTATTTCTCCGTTCTCATACGAACACACTTTCTTGCATGTGCACATGCATTCATTCCAAAAGCAGGAATTTGGCCGTGTTTGGATAGTTAGGGTTAAAGTCCATAGGGATGACTTTAGGATTAAAATATTTTGGAATGCACATGCATTCCAAAAGTAAATTTCCAATGGATTTTTTTTACAATGCATGTTTGGATGGTTGCGATAAGGATAGCATTAAAGTGAGAGAGAGAAAGAAAAAGATAGATTGATGTGTCATTGAGAGAGAGAGAGAGAGAGAGAGAGAGAATTGGATTTTAAAAATTGAGTCATCGCCAATTTTTAAAATCCAATGGATGAGGGATATTTTCGGGTCTTTCTCTATTGGAATTGTTCATTATAAATTTACCCAAACAACAAAATTTTTGGATTGGCCTAGTACAATGGAAAAAAGGAATCTACGTTTTTTTTCAATTGAACTATGGGTATCCAAACATGGCCGAAGGATGCAAGGTTTCCAATTCAACCAAAAATTATTGTCTGTTATTCTTCAACTATAGTTATTGTTTATATTAGAAGAAATATTTTTGATCGGTTTATTAGAAGATAAATTGATGAAGATAATGATATACTCAGGAAATTAATAAAAATATGGTCCATACTAAATTATCTTATCCTGAGACCCACTTGTATGTCCCTACCTTAAGTTGTTCTACCTAGCTTTATCAAGTTGCATTGAGGAAAAAGAGCTTACCCCTAGGTGTTGTTAATTATAGACAATTGTTTCATCCCAATATGGCTAACACTGCCTTCTTAATCGTGTTGGTTGGCCTTTCATAGTAATATCAACTTGAAATGGATATTTCTTTCACATCAGGGCTCATTTAAGGATTTCTACATGCAGTGCTCGTTGTCGATTTTGTGTAATCATTTACAAGCAGTATGCTTAGAATGTATCCTAATGCTTGTGCCAATTTCTCCATAAGATATTACCCCTTCTTTGAGATAGTTCACCCATCAATTCTCCTTTAGATCTCCAATCTAGGTTTCTTAAACTCCATCTAGGATTCCGACTTATGCTAATCAATCCACATCGTTGTAGTAGATGTTCCATGCCTATTGTCAATATTTCTTTTAAATTCATAAACCGTATTATCTGGAAAACAATGTATTAGTGAATTGACTACTCATGGTAAAATTTTGTAATGGATATGTGGATCTTTATTTATTATTAAATATATCTCAGCTATTTTAAACGAGAATGCCAAGTACGATGATGAGTAGCCTTTTTGAGGGGATGGTATAAAATGGGGGTAGGATGTGGACTGGTGGAGGAGCTAGATAGAAGGTTGAGCTTCCTCCTTTAACACCAAATTAAGCGAGCAACAAAAATCCCCCCTCCCCACCACAACACACACACACACACACACAAAATCCAGCCTAGGATTTGACATATATTATTTCATTCCAGCAAATACAATCCATGATGATTGTCCATATCACTTTGCTATCCTAAGATATTATTAAATTTTATGGGGCTGGTCTAAACACGAAAACCATTGCATTCAAAGCATTAGTACAGTCGTACTCCAGATTTATTCATGCTCGTAAATTTCTGTTTGATACTTTAATTGAATTCAAATCATAAAACATGTATTGCCACAGCATTGCTTGCATTTTATGAACTTGCCTTCCCTTCAAATATATTTTGTATTAATAGATTTCAAGTAAGCACGTTGCTTGGAGCTTCCCTTAAAAATCATATGATTAAGTTAACAAACCAGTTAATAGACATCCAATTTGACGAATTATACTATAATCACAGTTGGAAAAAAGTACATTAATAATATAAAGTACAAATTGAAACAGAAACCAACAAATCCATGTTATAGATTATATTTACAGAGTAATATCCAGCAGAAGGCATTCAAAAAAAATAACAACACTATAACATATAATAGTTCTACTTCAACATTGTCACTCCTCTCGTGCACAAAACCAAGTTCCGCCTTGTATTATTTTTCAAGGGAATAACCATCAAGCAATTGTAGTCCAGACAACTAAGTTTTAATTGAAATCTAGATCAATACAGAACCCTTTAAGATAAATTTTATTCCCCAAAAGGAGTCATCTGGTTCACACTTTGCTAGTGTCAAACGAGGAGATTCTCCCATGTAAGTCTAGGTCGGTGTTTACAGTGAACTTATTTACCACATCACAAGCATCCACTGCTACATAAATCATCATCATTCCATAAAAAACGAGGTAAAATTATATAGCAAAGTTTCATGAAATCAAAGTTATATGACCAGTTATCGACCTGAGATCGACTCTGTCTTAATTACTGCCAAATTCCTGCCTAAGGAAGCTATGAACAAAAGATGGGTATTTCATGATCCTAAAGACCAGTTGGCATCCACCAAATTCTCCTAGAATAACTATTTGCTATAGATAAATATTCAAGAGCATAACAGAACACATTCCGAAATAAATAGTTAATTGTAAATGTTAACAAATCCATTTTACCTCTTCAACTTTCAATTTCCCGACGACAACCTTCTCCTTCGTCTCCGACACCCCCTTCCTCAGGAACAAACCCGTAGTCGCAGCAGCCGACAGGAACCGCTCCTGCACTGTATCCGTACTCGGCGGCGCCGGCGGCCTCGGCTGCCTCGATTCCTTAATGAGGGCCCATCTGTTCTTCATCAAAGACCCCACCTTTTCTGCTACTTCCGCAACATTCTCGCCTGCAGACTGCCCTGCTTGCTTCAGCTTCACTCCTGAACACCGAAATCTCACAATCTCTAATTGAAATTTTTAATACATGAAGAAAAATGGGACTCAGATTCAAGTTACCAGAGGTCGAGAAGAATCCATTCGCCTTCTCACGCCAGCGAGGCGAGATCTCAGTAGGCATCGCGAAAAGCAATCGATTCGATTGAAAAGGGGGGGAAACCTAATTAAAAGAACAAAATTGAATGGATGTTGATTCAAAAGAAAGGGAAATAAATGAAACCCTAGAATTGAACGAGTTTCGAAAAATTACCTGTTTCTTGATTTCTTGTTTTTGCGCCTCTGTTCGAAACGAGAGAGAGAGAATTCAAGGAAGAATTCTATGGGGTTTCTAGAAGAATAAGGCGGCTAAGTCTGAAGGCGCCAATGAATGGCCGCCACGTGTAGGGCCCTCCACTAGAGTTCACGCCGGCGGAATTTTTATGGTGAGTGGTATCATGAGCCTTTTGTTCAATTGGCTACAGCCTCCCTCATTTAGTTGGGCCCCACTTTGATTTTGACAAGCAATGCCGTTAAAAGTAACGGAACTAGCTTTTGGACTATTGTTTAGGAGTATAGATTTTGAATGATGCCGTCGGTCTCGATCTTCATGAGCTGTATTATAAAGACACACAGTTTGATCTCTTTTTATCTGATTTTATCTGTGATTGATCAACCATAAAACCACTGCAAAACCTTAAGATATGAATCCTCTTCAATCGATCTTATTCAACGATATTTCACTATTTAAGTTAACGGCAAGCGTATTTCTTAACCTCCACTGGTAGTACTTGTTTAGCCATTTCATTAACCAACATTGCACAAATAAGTACAATTTGTACTTTCGCTAGATGTACATAGACAACCTTTGTTATGCTTGTCCAAGCTACTCCAATTGGGCTTTTCTATTTTATTATTATTATCCCCACTGTCATTATCAAGGAGAGAGGTGCTTGGGATATGTCCTTACTCTCACAATTAATTTAAATAAAATATTTAGAAAAACAAAAAATATTTGAATCTACAAGAATCGATGTCATCGGCTTTTTGCACATGCAACATGCATGGATATATGTCAGCATAGCCAAAAAAATTGGAAAGAATCTTAAACACATGGTAATAAATTTTTTAGTAGATTTTCTGTTAAGATGATAAAGATAAGTGAAATCTTTCTTTTAATACACATGCATCACGCTTGCAAAAGTTAAGTTGGAATTTAACTCTGGCCTAATGTGGCAACACGGTTACGGTTTCTGAAACCGTGATTTCGTAGGGTTCCGAGACTAAATTCCAAAATTCGTAACCGATACCCGTTTGGCAACCTAAATGGAGTTTCTCAAACTGTGGTTTCAAAATGTTTCAAAACCTCGAAACCCTATTTTTCTAAACTCAATAAGCAGTAGAATTTCAGAAAGTTTTGTGTCGTATATCTTTATTCTCTCTCTCCCTCTAACCCTTAATAAGTTCAATTAAATGAAACCTTGGTTTTTTTAAACCGTGTTCCCAAATCACTAGTAAAATAGGGGGTTGCCCCTACGGATGGAATTATCCGTTGGGGCAGATTTTACTTGGCCCTACGGATTACTCCGTAGGGCTAAAGGGTTGCCCCTACGGGCACTGACGTTCAAGAATTAAAAAATTAATTCTTAATTTGGTATTTGCCCCTACGGTGGCGCAAACAAAGGACCTACGGGTATATCCGTAGGGACAAGTAAATATCGATTTATTAAGACCCCAGACCGATCGCCTACGCTCACTTTCTCTCTCTCTCTCTCGATCTGGCGCGAGAAAAATCCCCAAATCGCCACGCCGTCGTCGCCACCGTCGTTCTCCTCGTCGCCACCGCCGGTTTCGTCGCCACCGCAGTTCTCGTCGCCACCGCGGTTCAGGTCATCGCCCCAACCCCAGCAGCAGTCGTTCAGGTGAGTAAATCTCGAGGTAAATTAAAGAATTTTTGGATTATTTTGGGCTTAGGGTTCATGGTTGGGTCTGGGGTTGCGCGCGAGTTGGGGTTGGGCAGGGGTCGCGGTCATGGTCGCGGTCGGGGTCGGGGTCAGGGTAGGGTTAGGGTTGGGGTTCGGCTGCTGCTGGGGTGGGGCTGGGGTTAGGGTTTGCCTTAGGGTTGGTGTTGGGGTTTAGCTGGTCGCGGTCGGGGTCGGGGTCAGGGTAGGGTTAGGGTTGGGGGTTCGGCTGCTGCTGGGGTGGGGCTGGGGTTAGGGTTTGCCTTAGGGTTGGTGTTGGGGTTTAGCTGGCCACGCTAGGGTTAGGGTTGGGCTGGGGCTGGGGGCTGGGGGCTGGGGCTGGGGCTGGGCCACGCGGGGTTTTGGGATCTTTGTAATTTGCTTGCTCTGTTTGGGGTTTCAGTTGATCCTCATTAAAAAATTGGTGATTGATCTCTTCAATCATATTATTATCTGTATTTAAAATTTTTGTGAAGCCTTCAGAGTTTGGAAAAATCTAGAATTACCGTTGAAATTCTGGCAACATTCAAAAACTGTGTATATGATGTGTGTGTGTGTATGCATGTATATACATTTGAAATTTATCTTTCTTCAATGATATAAAACGGTTAAACCGAAGAAAATTACTGGGGGAATTTTTGCTAAAATGTCTTGAGAGGGGGTTCAAGTGATGGGATAATTTCATTTGGTAATCTTTTACTTAATTTACATCTCTTATTTTTTCATGCAAAAATCTGAATAGGTTTCTTGCAATTTTGCCTATCGATCAATTATTATATTTATTTCTATTTTTTGTGGATGATTTGGCTTCAATTGAATGGAGGCGATGATGGCTTGCCCTCAAGCTTCCACTTTTATGAGCTTTATAGTTATGAGATTGGCGAGGCAAGCTGGTTTGTAGCCATCTTATTTCTTTTCCTAAATTCAAATCCAAATATAAACTGTCTGATTGAGAGAGAGAGAGAGTATGGGAGATTATGTATTATTCAATGTGTTTGGAAGCTGGCATGTTCTGAGCGTCATCTCTGCATGAAAGCTATGGTTTTGCAAAGGGTTTGCCCTAACTATTTTCTGTGGGGAAGCTGAAGGCCTGAAGCTTCATCAAACTCAGGATTGGATTCCGGTCGGGTATTGTAAATTCTTGTGAAAGTTCCGTTCAAGATTTGTTCAGAGCTTGCATAACATCCTTTTCATCTTTATGAGATCTTTATGCAGTCATTTTTTTGGGTTTATATATTTCTCGAGCCCGTTTGACTTTGGACTTAGGATAACCCCAAATCTCTTTCTTATTTTGATTCCTAAGCTGGCATATCTGAGGCTCGTATTCCAGTATCGTTGCTGGAAAAGCTAGGGTTGCGAACATTTTTACAACGATAATTTCTGTATGACAGCTTAAGCACACATAAAACTTAAACAATCTTGAAGCACTGCAGTTTTTCACTAAACTACCTAAAAGTTTTTATATTGCTGCAAGCTTCCTTAAAGTGCTGCATCTAAGTGTATTTTAGTGGGAAAACCCTTGAAAGCCAAACTTCATGGGGTTTGCTGTTTGCCTTCTCTGTAGCTAGTTTGAGGTTTATTTAGTTTTGGATTTGTTTTGCAACACTCTCTGAGTTCCAAATCAACAAAAAGCTGAATGTTGAATCACAAGCAAGAAGCAGCCAAACTGGCCCTAAAGTAATCCTGAGTGATGATAATTTTCCAGGGAGTTTAAAATTTATAGAAATGGCGAGGCAACATTGGATTGTCTGCAAGTATTCAAGCAACCTGTTTGCAGCCATCATGCTATTTGTGATCCCAGTATAAAACTCAAACATGCCTCTTAGTTAGTTTACTTTAATTTGTTATTTATGTGTGTGTGTCAACATTGGATTGTCCCAAGTATAAAACCAAACCCACAAAACATCAAAACTGTCTCCGACAATCTTATGGTCATTAGACATAAGATTTATGCATATAGGTAACATCTGCCAATATGCCATATCCAGACCGCAATCTATTTTTGGTCGATGAATGCTATTGCAATGTAGGATGATCAGTTCTATCAATCTTGATCTCAATGGTTTAAAATCATGTTACACATACAACACGAATGCACAACAAACGCATAATTAGAGAGCGACTCAAGATATTCAGGTTAAAACCAATATATGATACTCGATGATAATATGAAACCTTCATATTCCCATCGATACCAATATACGCCTCGATATCTTTCCCTCTCGTTCCCAAAATTTTCTCTCGTTCCCGCGTCTCCAATTTTCTCTTCGTCGCCACCGCGCGCCCTCCGTTCTCAGCCCGCCACCGCCCTCGTTCTTCCTCGTCGAGTTCCTCGTCGCCGATATTTGTGCCTACATTGATGCCTCAAGCAACGAATCAAATGATGTGGATCACAAACTAATTAAATAAATTTTGAATACCAATCTGGACTGGGATTTGAATACCAATCCTAGTTTGCTATATTTTTTTTATATATAGTAGATGGTGATACTTCTTTAAGTAAAAACAACCCTACACTTAAGCGAAATCATAAATCGAAACACACATATATAGAATACAACTCATACATGGGTATCCTCAAATCTAACTTTCATTGAATTTGCACGCGCACTTAAAATAACAACTTTTATACTAAAAAAATTATGTATGCCATTACTTAGTAGTTTATGGTTTTAAGACGCAAAAGACATTTGAGAAATACTTTTTCTATCCACTATTAATCCATATTCTCAATATAGTCATTGAATTTGCACGCGCACATAATAAGAAGGAGAAGACAGTAATGTGGCGGAAGAAGAAAAAAATGACATTTCTCGTTCTCTGTTTCAGCATCAATCTTCTGATATGAACTAATGATGGCTTTCACATAGGCTTTTCCCATTAGAGACTTCTTAGTGTCCAATGGAAAGCATACATCAGATTTGTGCAGGTCGAGTTCTTCTATGACTTTTAAGAGTCTCAACTGATTCTGTAAATTACACCCTAGTTGGGTGATACTTTTACCACTTCTCACTGCAGGTGCGCTCTCTAATATCAATTTTGAATGTAAGTATCGATATTCAAAATGGATATTAGAGAGCGCACCTGCAGTGAGAAGTGGTAAAAGTATCACCCAACTAGGGTGTAATTTACAGAATCAGTTGAGACTCTTAAAAGTCATAGAAGAACCCGACCTGCACAAATCTGATGTATGCTTTCCATTGGACACTAAGAAGTCTCTAATGGGAAAAGCCTATGTGAAAGCCATCATTAGTTCATATCAGAAGATTGATGCTGAAACAGAGAACGAGAAATGTCATTTTTTTCTTCTTCCGCCACATTACTGTCTTCTCCTTCTGCCACATTACTGTCTTCTCCTTCTTATGATGTTCGCGTGCAAATTCAATGACTATATTGAGAATATGGATTAATAGTGGGTAGGAAAAGTATTTCTCAAATGGCTTTTGCGTCTTAAAACCATAAACTACTAAGTAATGACATACATAATTTTTTTAGTATAAAGGTTGTTATTTTAAGTTTTCCCTTATAGAGATATGATCTAACTGCATCTATCAACTATAAGTGTGCAGAAAATTATGATAAGAAATCATAAGAAAGGGTCGTAGCCATGCATAACTTTGAATCTACATACCAAATCATGCAAAAGCATGCACTTATTGTCACATTGCCTTAGAATATAAAATATCTTGGAAGACTATAAGCGAGCATTTAAATCTCGATAGCTTTTGACTTCAACATATATTTTTCTCAAGTACCATGAAATATACTTGCTCCGTATAAACCGTTTTCAGGAAGATGGATTAATAATGACAAATTATCCATTGTGGCTCACTAGGTTAGCATTTTCTCTTCTATTGACCATCTTTCTAATCAGCTTGGTAAATTTATTCGGAACCGGCTGCGAATCATTAAAAGACGTGCATAAGAAAGAGAACTAAAATACAGATATATAGCATACCGATACATCGAAACTTCATATTTGCGATGGCAATCCAGAGATATTTATTTCTACACACGTGGTGCGCGTGCGAATGTGTCAGGCATCATGGACAAATATTTCAGAACATGGAAAGTATTATTCGTATAAAGTAATTAAACTTTTAAACACCTTGGGTAGATATTTTCTTAGTTGATGCAATCATATCATGAAGACTAAATTTAAGCTATTATACATATGCTTATGTATTTTTCTAACCTAAAATATCACACACACACAGAGAGAGAGAGAGAGAGAACACCTGGTAGGTAAATAAATCAGGTAGCAGGATCCTGAAAAAATAGAGTCCATAGCATTGCTCATCATCATCATCCATGATCCCTTTGATAATATTTTTTCAAAGGGATCACGGATGATGATGATGAGCAATGCTATGGACTCCATTTCTTCAGGATCCTGCTACCTAATTTCTCTATCTACCTGGTGTTCTCCCCCTCTCTCTCTCTCTCTGTGTGTGTGTGATATATTAGATTAGAAAAATACATAAGCATATGTATAATAGCTTAAATTTAGTCATCATGATATGATTGCATCAACTAAGAAAATATCTACCCAAGGTGTTTAAAAGTTTTAATTACTTTATACGAATAATACTTTCCATATTCTGAAATATTTGTCCATGATGCCTGACGCATTCGCACGCGCACCACGTGTGTGGAAATAAATATCTCTGGATTGCCATCGCAACTATGAAATTTCGATGTATCGGTATGCTATATATCTGTATTTTAGTTCTCTTTCTTATGCATGTCTTTTAATGATTCGCAGCCGGTTCCGAATAAATTTACCAAGCTGATTAGAAAGATGGTCAATAGAAGAGAAAATGCTAACCTAGTGAGCCACAATGGATAATTTGTCATTATTAATCCATCTTCCTGAAAACGGTTTATACGGAGTAAGTATATTTCATGGTACTTGAGAAAAATATATGTTGAAGTCAAAAGCTATCGAGATTTAAATGCTCGCTTATAGTCTTCCAAGATATTTTATATTCTAAGGCAAGGTGACAATAAGTGCATGCTTTTGCATGATTTGGTATGTAGATTCAAAGTTATGCATGGCTACGACCCTTTCTTATGATTTCTTATCATAATTTTCTGCACACTTATAGTTGATAGATGCAGTTAGATCATATCTCTATAAGGGAAAACTTAAAATAACAACCTTTATACTAAAAAAATTATGTATGTCATTACTTAGTAGTTTATGGTTTTAAGACGCAAAAGCCATTTGAGAAATACTTTTCCTACCCACTATTAATCAATATTCTCAATATAGTCATTGAATTTGCACGTGCACATCATAAGAAGGAGAAGACAGTAATGTGGCAGAAGGAGAAGACAGTAATGTGGCGGAAGAAGAAAAAATGACATTTCTCGTTCTCTGTTTCAGCATCAATCTTCTGATATGAACTAATGATGGCTTTCACATAGGCTTTTCCCTTTAGAGACTTCTTAGTGTCCAATGGAAAGCATACATCAGATTTGTGCAGGTCGGGTTCTTCTATGACTTTTAAGAGTCTCAACTGATTCTGTAAATTACACCCTAGTTGGGTGATACTTTTACCACTTCTCACTGCAGGTGCGCTCTCTAATATCCATTTTGAATGTAATATTATAGATATCCATGCATGTTTATGTCAAAATTACTTATATTGTCAATGTTTGATTGTCTAGTTGTTGGTGATGCATCCATATCAGGGACAGAGGTCACTCCCGTTCCTCCAGGTATGTTTATATATTATATAGGGCAAGTATATTGATTTAGAATGCTATATCATAAATATACACACATTTCTTTTGCTCTTAGTCGTCCAACTCATTATCATGGGCTGCTTGATGAGATTAGATTTGCGCCTGATGATCTACAAGAGCTTGTTCACTCCCTGTCATATGTGTAAGCAGCGCTATATGCGAGTTTACCTTGTTAGTATGTATGTACTGAAATTAATTAATATTATTCAAATTTTGATACATGCAGATACCAGAGGAGCACATCTTCTATCTCTGTAGGTAAGGCTTTAAATTTGTTGATTTTGGTATTTCTTGTCAATTTTATAGACCAGTATGTGCTAAATATAATGTTCTGACAGTTGCTAGGGGGAAGGCAACATTCGAGGCTGCTGACCCCAGTCCTGGACGCCGCACACGGACGGCACCACGGAGGTTTGGAGATAGGCCGAGGACTGGGCTCTAGCAGGGCCCATATGAGGTTGGACTCCACCCCGGTGGTTACTTCCTCCGTCTCCAGTTAGCGACGTATTCAGCAGGAACAGGAGAGCTTGAAGGCCACCGTTCAGGAGTTGAATGGGATGCTGGTATGTATACTACTTAATAGTAAAATATAATGTCATATTATAGATATCAACATATCCAATATCAGTACATAGCCTGAGCTTATTTGGTTGTAGACTTATGTTTTATTAATCATACATACATATGTAATTGAAATAAACAACGCTTTTCCAAACTAGATATCCAAACAGGGTTTCGAAATAACTTAATAATGATACGAATTCGAATAATAAACAGTTCTTACACGCTTCTTACACAAGTTATATCCAGACGCGACAGGGTAGATCGGCCGAGCCTCCACACGTATCTCCTTCGGCTGCGGTTCCGCAGACAGCTCCTGTAGCTCCACCGCCCACTCAAACTCCCGCTCGCGACGAATTGCAGAGTTTATTGACCGAGGAGCAGGACCGAGCTGGACCGAGCTAGGGTAGATTTTTGGTTCTTTTTTTTTGAAACATGTATTTATTTATATCATACACATTGTACTACATTTTGAAACGATATTCATATTGGTTTGTATTTATATCATATTCAGTTTTTGTGTTTCTTTTGTATATTATATATATGCGTGAGATGTGATTATGAATACTGCAATATATGATTTGATTGATGTATACATTATTGTGCACAGGGCGGGAAAAAATCAAGCAGGACATTTTTTAAAAAAAATTTCAGACAATATGTACCTACGGATTAATCCGTAGGCCTACACGTTACCCCTACGGATATATCCGTAGGGGCTAAATATCAGCAGTAACTGATATTTCCCCCAGATGTCAGTGCCAGGTGTTTGGGAATCCCCCTACGGAGATATCCGTAGGGGCCACTGACATTCCCCTACGGCGTTATCCGTAGGGGCACATATCAGGAATCCTGAATTTGTGCCCCTACGGAAAAGTACCTACGAATATATCCGTAGGGGGTAGTACATGCCCCTACGGCTATAGCCGTAGGTCCAAGTAATTTATTAAAATAAACCGTAAATAATATAAAATCTTATACCCTACGGCTTAATCCGTAGGGGAAACTGGACCTACATACATATCCGTAGGGTCAAGAATTTAACCGTAGGGATAAGTTCAGGGCCTCGACTTGCACCTGCGGCCTTTGCACCTACGGGGTATTTTTTCGCCCCTACGTATATAACCGTAGGGGCAGTGGGTTGCACCTACGGATATATCCGTAGGGGCAACCCTTCTTTGTAGTAGTGAATGATTCTAAACCTTTTGAAACCTCAATTTTCTGACACGGTTTTTGAACACATGCAAAGCAAGGTTTCATTTTAATGTAATCGAACTTATTGTCAAATTAAGCGTTACCATGTTAAACATGAACTATATTTTGGTGTTGATTGCTAGGGTTGATGGGTGGGCTCATTCTCCAGTGTACGGTCGAACTTCTTTGGCATCGGCTTCATCCAAGTGGATCATGAGAGATGATAGGGGTGAGGTGGGACAACATCTAGATTAATTTTGTTTTATAAGTTAGAGTCTGATATAATCTTCACCACTAACACTAATCAAAAGGACTAATCTTCTCTTTTTTCTCCTAATTATTCCGCACCATGATGTTTTTATCTTTTATTTTTGGTGATTTTGGGGAGGTGGCACCTCCCTAAGCAATGAAGCACCGCACAAGCAAAGCAAAGTGTAACCAATGGAGGAGCCCCCCCCCCCCCCCCTCCCTCCCTCGAGAAGTTTGAATTCTATGTTCTAGGGTTTGCTAAACTTAAGAAAGTAAAATTTCAATTTCAAACTTCACTAAAATGATTGGGAAAAATAAGAAGTTGATATGTATATATAAATAATTAAATGAAAAAATACACATTTCTGTTGCGTATGGGATCAAATTTCAACAGAAAAAACTCTTTATAATCTTAATGTTTTAATCTCTTCTAACTTACCCAAATTCCTCCATAAAGTCAACATTATAACTCAAGTTGTCGTATATATTGTATTAACATCTTAGATAATCTTTTAAGCTTTTGATATGGTCAAAAAGGGTTCCAGTGCCCCCTCACATTTGAGGGCATTTTCCAGAAAAGCCTCCGGATAAGTTTTTGATATGGCCAAAAGGAGGCTGCACTGCCCCCTCACATTTGGGGGCATTTTGCAGAAAAGCCCTAGGGATGTAGAGACACTAGGCTTTTCTGCAAAATGCCCCCAAATGTGAGTCTAGGGATGCAGAGACACTGCAGCCCCGCAACCTCTTTTGATGTTGCTCTTCAAATTTTCTCATTTAATAAAAGGAAACCTATAATCCCAATGTTTATGTATTCTTCCTTGATGTATTAGGTTACCAAACTCATTATAATTTTACTTCAATTCTTTCTGCTTCTCATGTTACCGAGGCTTCTTACGACTAAGTTTTTCTTTTGGGAGAAAGGGGGAAAAATCTATATTTTGCAGCCATTAAATGATGATATATAATAGTTTTGTTATCATAGGTTAAAAGCAACCATGGTTACTATTATAGCTAGTTAGTTTTGGATAATAAAAGGTTAAGAAATATTTGAGAGAATTATAAACATATTGAGATTATAGAGTGGTTTTTAAAAATATAAGAGAATTTAATGAGCGGTAGAGGAAAATAATCAATTTTCTAATTACTAGGTGTTAATGAAATTCACATTCCCTCTTTTACTTTATATTCCAAATAATTTGGCTTACAAGCAGCATCATGTATACACAATTTAGCTCTAATGCATTGAGTTTTATCTTTCATAATTGTTAATTTCCATCTATCCTAATATTCTATCTAGCATTAGTTTGCCAAATTGGGTTCAAACAGACAGCTAATATACCGAAGAGGAATAGATATAGGTAAAGTAATATTTCTCGATTTCCTTGTTCTTGCCGAAATGATATATAGTGGCCAATGCAATCGCAATTAATTGGAATTTAATTTCATATTCATTGTCTACCGAAAAGAGGGATATAAAAGCTATTGGAAAAGAGATTGGTAGAAAAGGTTGTGCATTATATCGTGTGTTTCTCACTCTCACCTGATAGAAAATAGAGCCACACGTAAATGACATGTTTAGCATCGATGGAAACTCGATTCATGAGGATGAGCTTGGGTCTAAATTGAACCCAAATCAGAACAAGATACCGAGCCCTTTTCATCCTTAATTATCTACAAGGGATTGAATTTCTTGATACACATATATACCTTGAGGAGGATCCCGGCAAAAAATTAACCGAACGAACCCAACTGCATTACACACATGGCTTTCATCGCTCTTACTAAAATTGTCTATAAATCTATGTTAGTGCAGGTGGTGCAAGCCTTTTGAAGACGACGGAACTTCTGGAGGAGAAGCATTCACCACCAAATTCCGACCTGCCCAATGCATTGCCTTCCTCCTTGCTAGCCTCATCAATTTGGTCGGTCAAAAGACCGAGGAGGCCATGGCGGGATACTGATCAATTATAGCAGCAGTCTCAACATCCTTTCTAATTCTCGGTGACTTCTTCCTTTATGAAACACCCTCTATCTCCATTCAAAGCGGCTTCATCATCCAGTGAAGGTAAATGTCGGATCTTGTAATGATTCAACTAATTCATCTCAAAGATGAAAAAAGAATTTCAACTCTTCTCTTATCTACAGACATAAAAGAATGGTAATAGGCTCAACCACTTACCACTAAGCTAGAGCAATACGAATGAAAGATGGTAGCCTTACACTACTACAATGAGGGGTTGCCTCTATGGATGTAGGAATTCGTAGGGGCAACTTTTTATTGCCCCTACAGATTAATCCGTAAGGCCATCGGTTTGTCCCTACGGTGCCTATCGTAGGGGCATAAATAAATTAAAAAATATTAAAATGTAATTTTTTATTTGTCCCTACAGTGCCACAAAAGAAAACCCTACGAATTAATCTGTAGGGATAACAAAGGGTTATTTATAAAAAAAAATAAAGCTAAGTTATTTCCCACCGATCAAAATTTCCCACCAATTTCTTGCCGTCGTCATCGCCACCACATCCATCGTCGTCACCTCCACACCCATCATCGTCGACTTCCTCGTCGCCACCACACTCTCGCCGCGAGCACCTCTTCAAGCTCCATCCATGGCCTTCTCCACCTCATCGAGCTCTTTGTCGTCGGCTGGTGACTACTGTGGTGAGTTAATTTCGATTTTAATTTATAATTATATTGTTTTTTGTGTTATTGTTGTTGATTTTAGGGTTAGAGTTAGGGTTACAGTTAGGGACGGGTTAATTGGGGATTAATTTGGGTTAGGGTTAATTAGGTAGGGTTAGGATTAGGGTTAGGGTTCGGTTGATGTGGGTTAGGGTTAGGGTTAGGGTTAATTACGTAGGGTTAGAGTTAGGGTTAGTTTGGGTTAATTAGGTAAAATAGGGTTGATGATGATTAGGGTTAGGGTTAATTAGATTAATTAGGGTTAATTTTGGTTTGGGCTAGGGTTAATTTGAGTTAGAGTTTGGGTGATGATTAAGATTAGATTAATTTGGGTTAGGGTTAATTTGGGTTAATTAAGTAAAATAGAGTGTATTTGTGTTAGGGTGTTGATTATGGTTAATTTGGTTTAATTAGCTTAATTTTGGGTTAATTAGGGATAATTTGAGTTAGGGTGACGATTAGGGTTAATTTGGGTTAATAAGGTTAATTTGGTTTAATTAGCTTAATTTTGGATTAATTAGGGATAATTTGTGTTAGGGTGATGATTAGGGTTAATTTGGGTTAGTTAAGTTAATTTGGGTTAATTAGGGTTAGGATTTAGGGTGTACTAGTTCTTTCGGTAGGATACCTGATGATAACGTAAGCGTACAAATTTACCGTAAACGTAAGAAAACTTTACCCTAAACTAAAAACTTCGAACCTTTAAAAACGAAACGTAAACGTAAAACCTATTCAAGTTAAATGTTCAAGTTAAAACCAATATATAATATGCGATGATAATATGAAATTTTCATATTCTCATCGATACTCATATGTGAAAATCAAAGCGCGGCTTAGTCCCCGTCTATCGGGTAACATACGTTCGATATTCGTTGTGGTATAGAACTATACGAAGATTGTTAAATATCGGACGATATAGTTTGGTGCTAATAACTGTCGTGTAGTTTATGTGATGAGAAGATTCAATTGTATGATAACCGATAGATTTGTCCAGTGTGGTCAAGTTAGGAATGTATAAAGCAAACACCTGCATCCACTTGTGTTTTCATTTGTTTCAAGTTATTTCGTAGGTACTTTTCCGCTGGTTCTTCGTATACAAAGATAGATTAGATATTCGTTTCAACGTTGTTTCACAGTATTGAAATGTTATCTATTCTATTACAGTGTACTCGGAGAACAGTGGGGAGGTGCTGCCGAAATTTACTTGAAACGGATGAAAACACAAGCGAATGGGTATCTGCTCTATACATTCCTAATAGCATAGAAGTCTTACCCCCGACAGCCGAAACACACACATACAATACGAATACACAACAAACACACACACAAAGCACATACACACTAACAATCCTACATCTAAGCGAAATCATAAATTGAAACACTCATATACAGAATACAACTCATACTTTGGTATCTTCAAATCTAATTTTATTCTTTTCAACGACAAACTTGCCTCTACGGATTTTTTTCTTTATCAGCAACCATCTCGTTGTTAGATTTCTCAATAGTCACCATAACCTACAATTTATTTGTTATACAGTTTAACATGGCCTATGAGTATATCAGAGTTAAGGATTGGATGTACGTGGATTGGCAACAACGCATGCAATCTAAGTTCGTCGCAGGAGTTACTGCTTTCATTGAATTTTCACGGGCACATAATAAGATCGTGTTAGAGAAGATTCTCTATTCGTACGATAAATGTGAGAATAAATTCTGGTAGAAGGTAGAAATCGTAGAGTTTTATATAGTTAAACATGGTTTTACTAGACTATATATAACTTGTGCAACGATCCTGAATTTTCTGTACAAAATTTTTCTTCTTAAAATACATAAAAGAGTTTGCAAGCCTGAGTATATTTTAAATGTTGTTTTTATTTAAGAACAGCAAGAAAGTACTTGTAACTCATTGGTAAAAGCCTTGCACTGCTGTGACATAGCCCATATGTTCGAATCCCATCAGCCACATATATTTTTTCTGATTTTTATTTTAAATTTTGTGGAAGCCCAAAAGTTTACACGTGCAATACACGTAAGAAATGAAAAGACAGAAAAATAAATATGTGTACAATGTTGTATGAACTGAGATGGACACGTGGCGATCCAACACCCCAACATGAACAGTGGACCGGCGAGATTGCCCTTAGTGCTGGCGACGCCGTGCCATCCGTAGGGGATGAGGCCCGGGCTTTGCATACTAAACCCTTGGCCTACCCCCATACTGTTTATTTTTCCTGCAATTATCCAAAGAATTGATTTTCATCATAAATCTCATTTTAATGTATTTTTAATTCACTCTTCAATTCCAAAATCCTAATTTTACCCTATAAATACAACCCCATATCCTAGCCCTCTTCATTCTGAAATTTCTTGTCAAAAATTCTCAAATTTTTTTAGTCAAAGATGAGTACAAGTGGAGTTAGCCCTAGTTCCATTCCCGGCGAGAATTCGAGACGTTTCCGGCGACCCCACTGTTAGGTCCACGTTACCTCTCCCGGTACTTTCGGGGTTGCGGAAACGGTAAAACAAAATTTTTCTGGACTTGGTAACATGGACCGTAAAAGCCGGATCTTTACTAAACAATACACTAGCATCCTAACTAGAGATTTATCTACTCGGTTAGGGGTTATACCTCAACTTGAAATCCTTCTCTTCTTGTTGTTCTTCTCCTTGCTTGCTCCGAGGCTTGATCCGGACTTTGGTCACCTCCACGGCCTCCTTGAGTCGAAGACGATCCACCCGAGAGATGTACACCGAGCTCCACCTCGAGCCGAGATAACTAGGGCAAAGAGATTGCTAATCTAGAAGCCCTAGGTTGTGTAGAAGTGATAAAGGGATGGTTTTTTCTTTGTAGGATCTTTATCTCTCAACACATGAGATCAAAAGATGAATCAAGAGGAGGAAGAAGAAGGAGGAGCTAGCAACCATGGTTCATTTCTTTTTCTTCTCACTTGAAAAGGCAAGAGAGAGAATGAGAAAGAAAAATATGAACTAAAGAAATTAACCATGGTTCCAATAATGCACTAAAACCATCATTACAAATCCTATCAAGATAAAATTGATGGCTACATTGAAATGACCATTATCATAATCCAAAAGAAAAAGAAAAAGAAAAGAAGAGTGTAGATCCCTCTTGAAAGTCAATGGTCAACACGGTCAACCGGTCAACAAAGTCAAGAGAGGTCAACGGGGTCAAATGGTCAATGCAATTAGCCATCATAAAATTATCACTAAAAGGATTAGCAAATGATGTCCGCGGCTCATAATGGTTTTGACCAAACGAACTGTCAAAACCCTAATGAGCCTGCCACATAACGGTTTTGGTCGAACCAACTGCCAAAACCCTGATGAGGCACCTCCTCCTTCATCGCTCCCGAAAACTGTGCATACACACCTGCATCCGCATTCCGTAGAATGCGGATGCACAGAAGACAAAACAAATCCATCCGTGCAATACTAGGATCCGGCTTAAACCAAAGCCCACTAGTACTGCCTGCCCGAACACCACACGCACACAAGTGTACGTAAGTGATCGCAGCCCTGCCGTAAAACCATACGGCCTCTACACGTTTCGCTCAGTGCAGGGAAACTCTCTGTGTGGGACTCTAAAGACTCGACACTACGCTGGCAGTGGGTTTAACCACAGACCGCAAGCGGCACTAGCTGTACGTAACGGTCCCCAGGTAGATGTCGATAAGAAGGCCGATGAGGTGAACCCATCCGAACTCCTACTGAGCCTGTATGTGACAATCTCCGTACAGTCCGGTCTGTTCGTCTGATACATCGCATGGCGGGCCTAGAGAGGCGGTAAACGTCAGTCCCCTAATAGCGGTACAAGTCGTGTCGGAGTGAAGCCCATTACACCCTGAGATAACACTGGAAACCTACCAGTATATCTCGCTTGCCCTGGCCAGGGACTACTCGTGTAATGGCTCTCCTAGACACAGCACGATGTCAACCCCCAATACCGGGAGAGACGAATCCTGTCTAACCGTCACTGCCTCCAAGTGCTTCGGGACTGCACCCAACTGCTACCTGTTTGCACGACTCAGTAGAGCCGTGGTAGGGTAGTAATCAAAGAACAGTGGGAACACACTCGAGGCGAAGTGACAGTGTCAAGTCAGTGGACTAAGCTGTACTCATGTCACCTGGGAACTGATAACTGACGATAGGTATAATACCAACCATCAGTTCCCGACGAGTCCTGTCCAGTGTACTCGTAACCTAACGAGCACCCGCATACTATCTCAGGTACGACGTACTGACGGTTGTGGGACAGACCGTCTCCCGTACTGGGATGAGAAGCGCATACGCTAGTCTACTCCGGAGTATCGATGCCCTGTCTCGATAATCCCACGACTAGGGACGTGTATAAGGATGTGCTTGTGGATTACCCAGCCCCCACGAGTGTGATCACCATCACAACGCCGGTAATCAAGCAAAGATCCTAAGGGCTCTACCAATGCGTATAGGTGATATAATAAAGAAACACACATGTACACATTAAAGCAGAAACAAACCAAGTAGCATACTACTATATTGAGCAAGATTGTCTATACAACTGTGAATATCCCAAGCTTCCATCAAGTAATATACATACTAGTATGATACAGTAATGGCCTCTAGGGCATATACACTAACAATCTCCCACTTGCACTAAGGCCATGAACTGGCGTATCGAAGACCTATCATCTCGATCAGCCGCTCGAACTGAGTCTGGGGTAAGGCCTTCGTGAATGGATCCGCCGTGTTGTCTTTTGTGTCCACTCTCCGCACCTCGATCTCCTGGCGATCAATGATCTCCCTGATCAGGTGATACCGTCTTAAGATGTGCCTGGATTTCTGATGGGACCTTGGTTCCTTCGCTAAAGCTATAGCCCCATTGTTATTGCAATACAAAGGTATTGGGTCAACAATGGACGGAACCACCTGAAGTTCACTAATGAACTTCTTCATCCAGACCGCCTCTTTTGCGGCATCGCTTGCAGCAATGTATTCAGCCTCCATCGTCGAGTCTGCGACGGTATCCTGTTTGGAACTCCTCCAATATACTGCCCTTCCGTTGAGGGTAAACACAAAACCCGAGACAGACTTGCTGTCATCTTTGTCACTCTGGAAGCTTGAATCGGTAAAGGACTCGACCCTGAGGTCTCCATTACCGTAAACCAGGAACATCTCCTTAGTCCTTCTCAGGTACTTGAGAATGTTCTTCACTGCTGTCCAGTGGTCCTCACCTGGGTCTGACTGATACCGGCTTACCGTGCTCAGCGCGTAAGCTACATCTGATCTTGTACATAGCATCGCATACATTATAGATCCTACCGCCGAAGCGTAGGGTATAGTGCTCATGCGAACCCTCTCCTCGTCAGTCTTAGGAGACATCTTCTTGGAGAGGGTAATTCCGTGCAATGCGGGTATGTTACCGCGCTTGGAATCCTCTATACTAAATCTCTTTAGTACGGTCTCTATGTACCTGGACTGCGAAAGTCCCAGTAGTCTCTTGGATCTATCTCTATAGATCTTGATCCCCAGAATGTACGAGGCATCACCCAGGTCCTTCATGGAGAACCGTTGTGACAAAAATAGCTTGACCGATTGTAGCATAGGAATGACATTTCCTATCAAAAGAATGTCGTCCACGTACAAGACTAGGAATACGACAGTTCATCCTACAATCTTCTTATAGACACATGGTTCATCTTCGTTCTTGATGAAATCAAATTCCTTGATTGCCTCATCAAAATAGATGTTCCAGCTCCGCGAAGCCTGCTTTAATCCAAAAATGGATTTAAGCAACTTGCACACCTTCCCGCTGCTCCCACTGTCTACGAAACCTTCTGGCTGATCCATGTAAACGCACTCTTCCAAACAACCGTTTAGGAAAGCCGTTTTAACATCCATCTGCCAGATTTCATAGTCATGGAAGGCAAGTAGGATCTGAATGGATTTGAGCATAGCCACCGGAGAAAAAGTTTCGTCATAGTTCAAACCAGGTCTTTGACGAAAACCTTTTGCAACGAGTCTAGCCTTATAGGTTTCCACCTGCCCATCTACACCAAGTTTCCTCTTGTAGATCCATTTGCATCCAACGGGTTTTACCCCAGGTGGAGCAATATCCAAGGTCCACACTTTATTAGCGTACATGGACTCCATTTCAGATTGCATTGCTTCCTGCCACTTATCAGAGTCCCTACTGATAATGGCCTGTCTGAAACTGGTAGGGTCATCTTCTTCCAAGATGTAATCCTCTCGATCCCCGTCTATGAGAAAACCATAGTATCTCTCGGGGGGATGAGAAATCCTACCAGATCTGTGGAGTGGCTGAGGTTCGTTGGTTGTAACTGAATCTAGCGGTTACACCAAATCTTTTGTTAAAGCTTGTGTTTCTGGAATTTCATCCAGTTCTACCGTGCTGCCACTAATATTTTTAACAAGAAATTCCTTTTCTAAAAATGTGGCATTTCTTGAAACAATTATCTTCTGTTCCTCTGCATGGTAGAATAGATACCCACTTGAATCTTTTGGGTATCCCACAAACTTACACAAAACTGCCCGTGCCTCAAGTTTGTCTGGGTTCTGCTTTTTGACATAAGCTGGGCAACCCCAAATCTTAATACGTTTAAGATACAAACTCTTACCACTCCATATTTCATACGGAGTCTTAGGCACGGATTTGGATGGAACTTGATTCAATAGATGTGCTGCAGTTTGAAGTGCATATCCCCAGAATGAAAGAGGTAACTCAGCACTACTCATCATGGAGCGAACCATATCCAATAGGGTACGATTCCTCCTCTCCGACACACCGTTGTGCTGTGGTGTATAAGGAGGAGTAAGCTGAGAGAGAATACCATTCTCTTTTAAGTAATCTAGGAATTCCGTGCTTAAGTACTCCCCTCCTCTATCAGACCGGAGGATCTTGATACTTTTGCCAGTCTGGTTCTCTACTTCATTTCTGAATTCCTTGAATTTCTCAAAAGCTTCAGATTTGTGTTTCATCAGATACACATATCCCAATCTAGAGAGATTGTCAGTGAATGTGATGAAGTACTAGAACCCACCCCTTGCATGTGTAGACATCGGACCACATACATCACCGTGTATGAGTACCAAGAGCTCTGCTGCTCTTTCTCCATGTCCGGTGAACGGAGATTTGGTCATCTTCCCTTTGAGACAGGACTGACAAGTTTCATAAGATGAAAACTCGAACGCATTCAAGAGTCCATCTTTATGCAACTTACTCAATCTTTTCTCTCCGATATGACCAAGTCTACAATGCCACAAGTAGGATTCATTCGTATCTGAATTCTTCCTCTTGCGTGTGTTTTGTATATTGAGAATTGTATTCTGATTTAGAACGTAGATACCATTACACAGTGTACCCTCTGCAACCAGCACCTTATGAAGGTAAATATTCATGATATTTCTATCAAGAACAAAGTTATATCCATCTTTATCGAGTAAAGAAACTGATATGATGTTGCAAACCATGGAGGGTACATAGTAGCAATCGTTCAAAATCATAGTCTTGCCATTTGGCAATACTAGGTGATATTCACCGACGGCTGCCGCATTAACTTGTGCTCCGTTCGCTACTCTGAGCGACATATCACCCGGTGCAACTTTCCTACTTTTTCTCAGTCCCTGCAATAAATTACAGATATGAGATCTTGATCCGGTATCAAGTACCCAGGAGGTAGGGCTGACCGTAAAACAGTTCTCAATTACAAGAACACCTGAAGTAGATGCAAAAGCATGCTTCTTCTTCAACTGGGTATCCTGGGAATCCATACAATCCCCTTTCCCTTACTCATACTTATGACTGTTGTCACAAATTAGCGCCGAACCAACGTTCCCCAGCCCCGAATAAGAATTCGGATCGGTCAAGCGATACATTTTATTATCTTGATTAGGGCGTGAAATGGTTGCTACCTGAAGAGAGAGAAAAGAAACACTTAGCGTGCGCTCTTGCAAGTTTAGATTGGTTTTTAATTTATCTAAACAGGATGGCTCCCACTGTCTCTCGAATCCCTCCTCAAACCATAAAGGAAGAATTAGTCGGGATCAAACTCACCGTACAATACTTGCTTAACCGTTCAGCCAGGCCAGTGTCGGTACTTCGAGGGAGGTTTTCCAACGCTTTCGCGAAGTTCCTTAATTAAGTAACCTCTTTTCCCTGTGGGCGTAGCCCCGCTAACACCTTTCTAGACACCTACTTGGTTTATAGCATTGATCGTTAAGCGAGAAAGTTCCCGAGGAGTAGCATATACTCACAGTAGGATCGGGATCCAAATATCATCGCGTGACAAAACTGAAGGAATCCTACCAGAATCATTACACTCCAGATGGTATGCAACACTAGCAAGTTTCAGTACTTTTGAAACTCTCGATGTGGTTTTTGCCCCTAGGACCCAAGTGACCTTGACACAGTCAACAAATCAAAGGGTCCTACTCAAGTTCAACCCGTCATTATCTTGATTGCATTAAACCCACCCGCATAACCCTTGACACAGTCAACAAGGTTACACGACTGTCCTAACCAATCACATTGTATCCAGCAGATAAGCAATACTCAGCTACCGTTCACTGCACCTTGACACAGTCAACAAACGCAGCACGAATACTAAGTATAACTTATAAGAAAAGACGGAGGGCTACGGCTGGGTTTTGGCGAAAACCCGTTAACGTAATGAACTTGATATCATTGAAGGAACGTGATACACTTTTTGAAAATATAGTGGCGAAAAACTTGTGCTAAAGAGGTCACTCCTTGTGAAGGGATCTCAGCTCTTTCCTCGTCGAATGAGGTGCAGGATATTCCAAACTGAATACCTCGATACAAAGCAAGAATTAATCAACTATAGTGAAGTTATTACCCTGACGCAAACTTTTGTCCAAGGGGTCACTCCCGATGAGGGGATCTCGGCCCTTGCCTTGTCGAATGAGGTGCTGGGCATTCATAACCGAATACCTCGATGCAAAACAAAAGTGAACGTCCTTGCAATAACAGCTTTTTGAAAAATTGTTCCAACAACGTCTTTTAGGTTTATTTTCTTGCATTAGTTCTTTTAATGCGTCCCATCATTTAAATCCTACCATTGCAGAAAACAACCAAAATATGACGTACGCTTATGCCATTCGCATTCGCCACGGGGCCCGTCATCACCCGTTAGGTTACGTAACTAACGATAGAGCGGGGGCTGGGCTAGCGCGGCTGAAAAACATAAGCAACGCCTAAATAGTTATTATATATAGGTATATTAGCAATGATAGCCAATCCAGATCACAGATGAACACTTTGGATATACTAGGAACCCGCGATTCGTTCGAGCCTGCAACAAAAAGCGGATTACACGGTCGCGATGAATAGCCAAAACCCCACCCAAGACCCCTACGGGTGTGGCAAACTACCCGCCAAGTACCCGAAGCGAAGCAACCTCCCTCAACGCCGTGAGTAGGCCACTCGGCACTTCGAGATACCCGGTAGTTTGTGCACCCCCTCATGGGTCTATCCTAGGAGCAAAAACAGTAAAAAGAATTATACAATGACGGCTACAACCCCGACCCGGTTGTGCGGCCATACAAATAATATTACATCAATTTACAAATTTATTACATGAATGAAAGAAAAAGAAACTCTCATCTCACATCCAACCCGGCTATTCATCTGCGACAATCAAACGAGTTTATATACACAAACCATCAGCATTACAGATCACAGATATGTATAACCCCACTAATCGACGTATAGCGATTAGTAGACGTTCAATACACATATAATATTACAGATATAACCATTAGTCAAAGTCTACAGAACATCGACCAAAATACGGATTTTTGAGCCCCAAAAACAAATTTTGCTTTCTGGAAAATCTGGGCAGAAAAGTCATATACCAAAAATCCCAAAAACTCACCAGAAACAAACTGCAACAAAAATGATCCACGGCCGAGTCAACTCGGCCGCGGTTCCGCGGCAGAAGCAAGCTTCTGCCGCGGAACCGCGGTGAGTTGGTCGACTCGTGCGATCATTTTTCTTGCCTGTTCTAAGAAAAGCCTGAGCCGATTTTTAAGACATGATTTATTATCTTTTGAGCAGAAAAAAAATCGGCAGAAACTCAGGGTTTCTGGGGTGTTTTTCGGTTTTTTTTCGTTCGGTCGATATTCTAAATACCTTGCTAACATGCTAGGGTGTGTTTAGTTAGGCTCTGATACCACTGTTAGGTCCACGTTACCTCTCCAGGTACTTTCGGGGTTGTGGAAACGGTAAAACAAAAATTTTCTGGACTTGGTAACATGGACCGTAAAATCCGGATCTTTACTAAACAATACACTAGCATCCTAACTAGAGATTTATCTACTCGGTTAGGGGTTATACCTCAACTTGAAATCCTTCTCTTCTTGTTGTTCTTCTCCTTGCTTGCTCCGAGGCTTGATCCGGACTTTGGTCACCTCCACGGCCTCCTTGAGTCGAAGACGATCCACCCGAGAGATGTACACCGAGCTCCACCTCGAGCCGAGATAACTAGGGCAAAGAGATTGTTAATCTAGAAGCCCTAGGTTGTGTAGAAGTGATAAAGGGATGGTTTTGTCTTTGTAGGATTTTTATCTCTCAACACATGAGATCAAAAGATGAATCAAGAGGAGGAAGAAGAAGGAGGAGCTAGTAACCATGGTTCATTTCTTTTCTTCTCACTTGAAAAGGCAAGAGAGAGAATGAGAAAGAAAAATATGAACTAAAGAAATTAACCATGGTTCCAATAATGCACTAAAACCATCATTACAAATCCTATCAAGATAAAATTGATGGCTACATTGAAATGACCATTATCATAATCCAAAAGAAAAAGAAAAAGAAAAGAAGAGTGTAGATCCCTCTTGAAAGTCAATGGTCAACACGGTTAACCGGTCAACAAAGTCAAGAGAGGTCAACGGGGTCAAATGGTCAATGCAATTAGCCATCATAAAATTATCACTAAAAGGATTAGCAAATGATGTCCGCGGCTCATAATGGTTTTGACCAAACGAACTGTCAAAACCCTAATGAGCCTGCCACATAACGGTTTTGGTCGAACCAACTGCCAAAACCTTGATGAGGCACCTCCTCCTTCATCGCTCCCGAAAACTGTGCATACACACCTGCATCCGCATTCCGTAGAATGCGGATTCACAGAATACAAAACAAATCCATCCGTGCAATACTAGGATCTGGCTTAAACCAAAGCCCACTAGTACTGCCTGCCCGAACACCACACGCACACAAGTGTACGTAAGTGATCGCAGCCCTGCCGTAAAACCATACGGCCTCTACACGTTTTGCTCAGTGCAGGGAAACTCTCTGTGTGGGACTCTAAAGACTCGACACTACGCTGGCAGTGGGTTTAACCACAGACCGCAAGCGGCACTAGCTGTACGTAACGGTCCCCAGGTAGATGTCGATAAGAAGGCCGATGATGTGAACCCATCCGAACTCCTACTGAGCCTGTATGTGACAATCTCCGTACAGTCCGGTCTGTTCGTCTGATACATCGCATGGCGGGCCTAGAGAGGCGGTAAACGTCAGTCCCTAATAGCGGTACAAGTCGTGTCGGAGTGAAGCCCATTACACCCTGAGATAACACTGGAAACCTACCAGTATATCTCGCTTGCCCTGGCCAGGGACTACTCGTGTAATGGCTCTCCTAGACACAGCGCGATGTCAACCCCCAATACCGGGAGAGACGAATCCTGTCTAACCGTCACTGCCTCCAAGTGCTTCGGGACTGCACCCAACTACTACCTGTTTACACGACTCAGTAGAGCCGTGGTAGGGTAGTAATCAAAGAACAGTGGGAACACACTCGAGGCGAAGTGACAGTGTCAAGTCAGCGGACTAAGCTGTACTCATGTCACCTGAGAACTGATAACTGACGATAGGTATAATACCAACCATCAGTTCCCGACGAGTCCTGTCCAGTGTACTCGTAACCTAACGAGCACCCGCATACTATCTCAGGTATGACGTACTGACGGCTGTGGGACAGACCGTCTCCCGTACTGGGATGAGAAGCGCATACGCTAGTCTACTCCGGAGTATCGATGCCCTGTCTCGATAATCCCACGACTAGGGACGTGTATAAGGATGTGCTTGTGGATTACCCAGCCCCCACGAGTGTGATCACCATCACAACGCCGGTAATCAAGCAAAGATCCTAAGGGCTCTACCAATGCGTATAGGTGATATAATAAAGAAACACACATGTACACATTAAAGCAGAGACAAACCAAGTAGCATACTACTATATTGAGCAAGATTGTCTATACAACTGTGAATATCCCAAGCTTCCATCAAGTAATATACATACAAGTATGATACAGTAATGGCCTCTAGGGCATATACACTAACACCCACGACTCCACAAAACTACCAACTTCTTCCTATACCTCCCCTCTCTATTCTAGCTGGTAAGTCCCACTTCTTATTCTATTCTTTCACCTTAAAAAGTTCTCTTTTCAAAATCTTGTCGGAAGTGGAGTTATCCCGACATTCGTTTCTAAAATCCTTAAAATCAGAATCACTCATCCATATCATTATATCTTGCTTAGTAATCATGAAACAAATATTGAGAACAATTTTCATCATAAAATATCATGTTATGTAACTTTAATTAGCGTTTTCCATTTAAATACCACAAACTTTACATATGACATCTTTTAAGTATTTATCTTAGCATACCTTTAGAATATATCAAGAGATAATGACTTACCTCTCACATTCACACATCTTGACATAGCATGATTCTCTTGAACAATGTTCTTGTGGCAAAATACGACTTTTCAAAAAGATACCTCGAACTATAAAAAAACCGTTTTCTTGTAAATAGTATTATTTAAATTCCTTGAGATTATGCCTCTGCAAATCATTTTGGGGAACCCGGTCGGGATGGTGCGGATTATCGCACATCTTCAGGACTAGTAGAGCGAGATGCAGACCTTCTCATGGAGCATACAATCTCGATGGAATTTTAATACAATTTTTAAGAAAAACGAGAATTTCTATTTAATAATATAAAAAAATTAATTTTAATAATTATATAAATATTATCAAACCATCTATTTTAAATATATAATAAAATTCCATGTTTTCTAGAATATAAAAGAATAACAAGTTCATGAAAATACCATCAAAAATCAATACAAGTCTAACCTTACACTAAAATACCTTGAACTATTCAAGCTAGGTATATATTCACTAGAATACCTTGTTAGTGTTATATGCCCTAGAGGCCATTTTTGTATCATACTGGTTTGTATATTACTTAATGGAAGCTTGGGATATACATGGATATAGTAACAGTCTTGCTCGATATGGTAGTATGCTACATGGTTTGTTTCTACCTCAATATGTGCATGTGTTTCTTTTAGCATATCGCTTATACATATTGGTAGAACCCTTAGGATCTTTGCTTGATTACCAGCATTGTGATGGCAGTCACACTAGTGGGGGTTGGATAGTCTATAAGCACATCCTATACAGGTCCCTAGTCGTAGGATTATCGAGACGGGGCATCGATACTCCAGAGTAGACTAGTGTATACGCTTCTCATCTCAGCAGGGGAGATGGTCTGTCCTAAAGCCATCAGTATGTCGTACTGGAGATAGTATGTAGGTGCTCATTGGGTTATGAGTACACTGGAAATGACTCGTAGGGAATTGCTGGTGGGTACTATACCTATCGTCGGGTGGCAATTCCCAGGTGACATGAGTACAGCTTAGTCTGTCGACTTGAAACTGCTACTTCGCCTCGAGTGTGTTCCCACTGTTCTTAGATTACTACCCTACCACGACAGAAAAGAGTCGTGCAAACAGGTAGTAGTTGGGTGTAGTCCCGAAGCACTTAGAGGCAGTAGTGGTTAGATAGGATTCGTCTCTCCCCGTATTGGGGGTTGATATCGCGCTGTGTTCGGAAAGCCATTACATAAATTCCTTGGCCAAGGCAAGCGAGATTTACTGGTAGGTACTCCAGTAGTTTCTCAGGGTGTTTTGGGCCACACTTCGACATGACTTATTGCGTTATTAGGGGTCTGATGATTACCGCCCCCTAGGCTCGATATGCGATACTCTTAGAAGAACAGACCAGACTGTACAGAGATTATCACAGATAGGTTCAGTAGGAGTTCAGATGAGTTTGCTCAACGTCCTTCTTATCGACAGATACCTGGGTAGCCATTATGTGTAGCTAGTACCGCTTGCGGCTTGTGGTTAAACCCACTGCCATCGTTGTGTTGAGTCTTCAGAGTCCCACACAGAGGGTTTCCCTGCATCGGGCAAAAATATAGAGGCCGTATGGTTTTACGGCAGGGCTTCGATCACATATGTGTACTTGTGCACGTATGATGATTCGGACAGATAATACTAGTGGGTTTTGGTTTAAGCCGGATCCTAGTATTATATCGATGGATTATTTTCTTCTTATTGTATTCGTATTCTTCGGAATACTGATACGGGTATGTATATACGGATGATGGGCATTCTCGTAATTTCCTCAGGATTGCTTCTAGAAGGAGACACCTCATTAGGGTTTTTAATCTTTTGATTAAAGATTGATGAGGTGGAGGCTTGCATTAAGTGAGACATGGCTACTTAGTAACTCATAGCATGACTCACCATGAGATATTATGAAGCATGTTTGATATTTTTGTGAGATATTTTCTCACTTGAATTATTAGTATGCTTCATTAGCCCCACACTTAGCCATCTCATTTAACTTGCTCATTTTCTCCACTAGCTTTTCCTCAAGCACCTTCTTCTTCCTTTAACCCTAAATCTCTCATGTGTTGAGAATCCTAGGGTACTTAGAGACATATTAATCCATCTACACTCTCTACATCATCTAGGAAATCTAGTTTAGCGAACTAGATGCCGTAGTTATCTTGAATTTGAGGTTGGAGCTCGGACTATAGACTCTCGGGTGGATCATCTTTGACTCGAGGAGGCCGACGAGGAGGCATCGATCCGCTATGATCCTTGGAGCTTATGACGAGGAGGAGGACAGCAGTAAGAAGACCCGAAGGACATGATATCGTGAGGTATAACTTTTATATGAGTATTTAAAACCTCACACAAGTTTGGTTAGCTAGGGTTTAGCATCGATACTGGAGTTCAAGTCGGTGTTGAGATACCCATAAAAAATCATTTTTTACGTATTCCGCCTCCCCGCGAACCCGCGGGGTGCGCGACATCGACTTACAATGGTATCAAAACCTACTAAACCTTAGCCAACAGTTTAGACTACGTGTAAAACTACGAAACCGAAATAACTCCGAAATATCGAAACCAAAATTCAAGTTTTTGTCAATTTTTTCCGAGGCTTTAAATTTTTTTTAAACAATTGTAGAGTGCTCTATTTATTGTGAGATGATCACACACCAAAAACGAGGCATTACCATCAGTTTTAGACCGGCCACATAGGCAAATAATCCGGCCTCACCGGTTTAATTATGGTGGAATGCATCGAGTTTTGTTCTGTGTTCTAGTTGCTTGGATTTAGGGTTTCAGGTGATGTTTGATTTTGCCAATTTGATTATACCGTTATCTTTCTTTTGTGGCAATACGAAGTATTTCGAAGTCGCAGTTTTAACGTAGTTTAACATGTTCAGTTGTTGTTTATATGTTTTTCGAAACGTCCTCTAATCGCTATACGTCGATTAGTGGGGGTTGCACATATTTGTGTTGCTGTTCTTGTTGGTTTGTGTATATGAACTTCGTTGGATCGTCATGGATGAATAGCCGGGGATGTGAGAAGAGGGTTTTCTTTCATTCAATGTAAATTGTAAAGTGATGTAATATTCTTTTGCGGGGCACATCTGGGTTGAGGTTGTAGCCACCGTTGTATTATTTCTTTTACTGTTTTCTGCTCCTAGGATAGACCCAAGGTGGGGTGCACAAACTACCAGATACTTTGAAGTACCGAGTGGCCTACTCATTTTACTAAGGGAGGTTTCTTCACTTCGGGTACTTAGCAGGTAGTTTGGCGCACCCATAGGGGTCTGGGGTGGGGTTTGGCTATTCATCACGACCGTAGAATCCGTCTTTCATTACATGCTTAAATGAAACACGGAATTCCTAGTATATCCAATATGTTCATCTGTGATCTGGAATGCCTATTATTGTGTGAGACGAATGGTTATTATATATATGCTATATAGTAGACGTTGCTTATCTTTTACATCCGCGCTAGTCCAGACACTGCTCTGGCATTAGTTAAGTAACCTAACGGTGTTAGACGGGGCCCAATGGCGAATGTGGATGGCATAAGCGTACGTCATATTTTCGTTTCTCTCTGTGATGATAGGTGTAAATGATGGGACTGCATTAGATTAATGCAAAGCAAACAAACCAAAGCTAAATTGTTGGAATTTTTTTTAAAACACTCGGTTTTTTTTCAAAACAGAAACTTTTAAATGCGGAGCTTAAACCACTCCTTTAAAAGCTATCAGGTTCCTTCGATTAAATCATGTTCATTACGTTCACGATTTCGCCAAAACCAGTCATAGCCCTCCGTAATTTCAGTTGAATATTCAGTAGTATTTAAGATATGTATTTTGACCTTCGCTAAGGCATAGTGATTGGTAACTGCTGGATATTCATCTGTAGTATAGATAGATGCGTTGGTTTGGGACAGCCGTACTACTATTTTGGCATTCGTCAAGGGTATGTACGGGTGGGTTCAAATTAACCTGGACAATGATGGGTAGAACTTGATATGTGACTTATGATATGTTGACCTTCGTCAAGATCATAAGAGCATGGGGCAAAAATCCATATTGGGAGTTTCTAAAGAAACTGAAACCTGATACTGCTGCATACCATTTAGAGTGTGATAATGTTGGTAGGATTCCTTCAGGATTATCACACAATGATATTTGGATTCCGATCCTACTGTGAGTATCCGCTACTCCTCGGGAGATTTTTCACTAACACAATCAATGCTATAAACCAAGTAGGTGTTTAGAACGGTATTAGCGGGGCTACGCCTCCAGGAAAAATAGGTTATGTAATTAAGGAATTTCAGGAAAGCGTTGGAAAACCTCCCTCGAAATACCAACACCTGCCTGGCCGAAAGGTTAAGTAAGTATTGTAGGGTGAGATTAATCCTGACTAATTCTTCTTTTATGGTTTGAGGAAGGATTCGAGATACAATGGGAGTCATCCTGTTTAGATAAACTAAAAAACCAATCTAAACTTGCAAGAGCATTGCTGGGTGTTTTCTTCTCTCTCTCCTAATTGCAGCGACCAGGTGACCAAGATTAGGTTACAGCTAGATAATAAAATGACTGAGTTATACTATATTGACTGGCATAGGTTTGTCCAGATGCCCATTATATATGACAAGCTGGACCACCTCACTACTACTCAAGCCCCGCCGTTCCAGGTCCAGATTCCACTGTCGCGGATAATGATATCCGTAAGACATCAGAAAAAGACAGTACGAACGCCAAGTACCTCGTGTTGGCCTCAGTAAATAGTGTAAACCAGAGGTATCATGAGAAGATGGACTTAGTTTCCATCTTCCTCCATAACAAAGATTTATATGGAAATCAATCTCGTATCGTAAGTTATGAGACCTCGAACGAATTGCTTCAAGCGAGGTTGGCTGTCGGGTTATCTGTAAGGGACCGCATCCATACAATGATCAGCTATATTAAACAGCTCACGGACCTGGAGACCACGTTGGAGAACGAGTTATGTACTAACTTGATTCTACAATCCCTACCTTCTACTTACGCCCAGGGGAAGAAAGTTATACTTCCAGTTGAGGGCACCGTGAAGGAAACCAGGGAGACACCCGCTCTGCTTATTGGGGAATCTTCCTCTTCTGGATCCAAGACGAAAGACAAGGGTGAGAAGAAGAAGACACCCACAAAGCCGATAGGCGGTGTCAGTAAGGTAGAAGGAAAGGGCAGGGCAAAAGTTTCGAGGCTAACAGTAGGGAAGGAGGGATGTTCCTATTGTCACGGGAAAGGGCATTGGCAGAAAAAATGCAGGGCTTGGAAAGCCAGAATCCAGGATCCGAAGCACGCTGTGGCTTCGATTTCGGGTGTGTTTGTAATTGAAAACTGTCTGTCAATTAACTCTACTTCCTGGGTACTAGATACCGGATCAGGATATCATATTTGTAGTTCATTACTGGATTTGAGAAACCGTAAGTTATCAGGGCAAGTGATATGACTCTCAGGGTTGCTAACAGAATGAGAGTGGATGTTGTATCCGTAGGGGAATATCCCTTAGGATTGACAAATGGGCAGATATTGATTTTACGTAACTGTTTGTGTGTACCTAGGCTAGTTTGTAATATCATATCTGTATCTTTATTTTCTAAAGAAGGATATGATTTTATATTTGTAAGCGATGTGGTCCACATCCACCTTAATCAAAGTTTCATTGGGTCAGGTACACTAGAGAACGAAATATACATATTAAATCAAGCTCAGGTTTTCAACGTCCAGAACACACTTAAAAGAAAGTCTCCAGAATTAAATAAGGCTTTCTTATGTTATTATAGACTGGGTCATATCAATGAAACACGGTTGACGAAGTTACATAGAGAGATATTTGGATCCGTTCGAATACCAGTTTTATGCAACTTGTCAATCTTGTCTTATAGGAAAGATGACAAAGACTCTGTTCAGTGGACGCGGAGTAAGAGCGAGCGAGCTCTTGGGACTCATACACAGCGACATGTGTGGTCCATTGTCTACAGATGCACGAAATGGTTATTCCTATTTCATTACTTTTACGGATGATTTCTCTAGATATGGACATGTCTTCTTGATAAAATATAAATCCGAGGCCTTTGAGAAATTCCAAGAATATAAGAATGAAGTGGAAAAACAAACCGGCAAAAGTATCAAGACACTAAGATCTGATCGAGATGGTGAATACTTAAGTGCCGAGTTCCTGGGTTACTTAAAAGAGAATGGAGTTCTCTCTCAACTTACTCCTCCATACACACCTTAACACAACGGTGTATCGGAAAGGCGGAACAGAACCCTATTGGATATGGTACGTTCCATGATGAGTAACGCTGAATTATCGCGATCCTTCTGGGGTTATGCACTAGAATCAGCTGCATATCTTTTGAACAAGACTGTGCCTATCACACTATATTAGATGTGGAGTGGGAAGAAACTCTATCTTCAGTATCTGAAAATATAAGGATGTACAGCTTTTGTTAAAAGGAGCATGCGGACAAACTTGAGGCACGCTCAGTACTGTGTAAGTTTGTGGGATAGCCAAAGAACTCCATGGGGTATTTTTTCTATTACGCAGAGGAACAAAAGGTTTTTGTTTCTCGTCATGCCCACTTTTTGGAAAATCAATTTTTAGAAAAAGGAACTAGTGGGAGCGCAATAGAACTGTAAGAAATTCCAGAACCACAAACTATTACTGAAAATATGGTAGAACCAGAGGTTTCGAAAGAACAGGACATCCCCATGCTACTCCGCAGGACTAGTAGGCAGTCTCATCCGCCCGAGAGATACTACGGTTTTCTCATAGATGGGGATAGAGAGGATTGCATCATTGACAATGATGAGCCAACTAGCTTCCAGCAAGCCATTTAGAGCCGTGACTCAGTAAAATGGCTGGATGCAATGCGGACCGAGATAGAGTTCATATACACCAACAAAATATGGACTTTGAACATATCTCCAGAAGGGGTAAAACCCGTAGGCTGTAAATGGATCTTCAGAAAGAAGATTGATGTAGATGAACAGGTTGAAACCTATAAGGCTAGACTTGTTACAAAAGGATTTCGTCAAAGACCTGGTTTGGACTATGATGAAACCTTTTCTCCAGTGGTTATGCTCAAATCCATTCGGATCCTTCTTATCATTGATGACTTCCACAATTATGAGATTTGGCAGATGGACGTAAAAACCGCTTTTCTAAATGGTAATTTGGAAGAGTGCGTCTATATGGATCAGCCAGAGAGTTTCATTTAGAGTGGGAGCAGCGGGAAAGTGTGCAAGTTGCTTAAGTCCATTTATGGACTAAAGCAGGCATCGCGGAGTTGGAACATCTGTTTTGATGAGACGGTCAAAGAATTCGACCTTATCAAAAATCCAGATGAACCATGCATTTATAGTAAGATTGTAGCAAGAACTGTGGCATTTCTCGTCTTGTACGTGAATAACATTCTCTTGATAGGAAATGACATTCCTATATTACAATCAATCAAAGGATTCTTGTTATAGAGGTTTTCGATGAAAGACCTGGGTGATGCCAACTGCATTCTGGGGATCCAGATCTATCGTAATAGATCTAAGAGGATGTTGGTGTTGGGGTAAAAATTTACACCCCGGTTGATCGAGTCAAAGTCAAGGTCAACCCCCAACCTAGGTGGGCCCAAGCCCAGGTCAAGCGGGCTCATGCCCAAGTCGAGCCCACGGCCAGCCTTCCAATGCCAACAAAAAAATTATGTAATAAATAATTTTTATGTAATTGTTTATGCATGAATGTAAACAAAATAGGCATAAAGCCAATATTTTGTAAGCCCATGGCTTATGTGCAAAAATAAAATGGCACATGAGCCATATGATGGCTAAAATGCCATTTTGTAAAGCCCAAGGGGCTATATGTAAATATGTAAGCCTATAAAAGGCAACATGATGAATAAAATAAAGAGACTTTTTTCATTCCCCCAAAAACCAGGGTTCTTTGTGCCTCCTGCTCCTTCTCTAAGGTTCTAAACCTTCTCAATTCTTTTGAATTAAATCAAGAGTTTTACTCTTTCTTTTCCAAAACTAAGTAGTTTTCCACCACAAAACCCACAAAGGGGAACTCAGATCTCCCATCAGATCTCAAAAAGGAGTGATTTTTAAAATCTCCTACTTCTTGATCTTCAAGATCCGGCCGAACAACAGAAGGAAGAAGAACCCCCTTCATTAGCTTCAAAACATCCCAGGAGTTTAACTCCATACATATATACATAACAAATATTTCCTTTCTGAAGCACAGCTTCTGTTTCTTAGGCTAAAGGCCACTTTTTCTCGCCGGTGCTCAAGCGCAGAGCGCCCGCGTGCCGACACGTGGCGCGCTTGCGCTCAAGCGCAAGCGCCCGAGCGCAAGTTTCCCACGTGCCGACACGTGGCGCGCTTGCGCTCCGGCGCAAGCGCCCGAGCGCAAGTCGCCCCTGTGCCGACACGTGGCGCGCTTGCGCTCAAGCGCAAGCGCCCGAGCGCAAGTCGCCCACGTGCCGACACGTGGCGCGCTTGCGCTCAAGCGCAAGCGCCCGAGGGCAAGTCGCCCCGGTGCCGACACGTGGCGTGCTTGCATTCAAGCGCAAGCGTCCGAGCGCAAGTCGCCCCGGTGCCGACACGTGGCGCGCATGCGCCCAAGCGCAAGCGCCCGAGCGCAAGTCTCCCCCGTGCCGACACGTGGCGCGCTTGCGCTCAAGCGCAAAGCGCCTACGTGTCGACACGTGGCGCGCTTGCGCTCAAGCGCCCAGCGCTCAAGCGCAGAGCGCCCACATGCCGACACGTGGCACTCTAGCGCCTGAGCGCACAGCACCTAGGCGCACAGCGCCCAAGGTGCTGCCCCCCCACATCCTTTGGATGCCTTTTCCCCCTCTTTCTTTTATATATATACATATATACATATATATATACATATGTATACATATTTGCACACACACGTGCTCCACGACACTGTCCCTGTTAGAAAAAAATTTCTAACGGGGCGTTGCCCCGCACCCCGTAAGGGGGTTGCTAGCCCCCTTGACCCCCAGCCCGCTATCCGGGTAGCGGGACCCCCGTAAAAAACTCTGCGTGGCTCCCGATATATCCAAACCCCCCTTTCAAAACACAACACACGTACACTACACATTGAGTTCGCATGACCAGTTTAACCCGTTAATCGGAGGTTCCCTCGCCCCAAAGGCGAGGGGTAATTAACGGCAGCTTAGTCCGCGGCTGCCGGAGATTCGGATCCCCACAATCAATAAACCCCGGCTTACCCTAGGCAGGGGAAATCTGTAGTACGCCTGACAAGCGCGCGTGTATTCCCATCTCAATGGGGTGACGAAAAACACCCTACAGATTCTGGCACGCCCGGTGGGACCAATCTCTCCTCCCATATTTCGGGTTAAACGTTCATGCGAACTCAATTAATTTACTTGTCTATATTTATACTAAAATAATTCTCTTTCATGCAAGTTTTCAAGCAATCTCCTTTCAACAATGTCTCCAATGATGAACTCAGCTCCTATCTCTTACACGATGAAGATGGACTCCAGGACGGTCCTCCCAGCCAGTCTTGGGCGACAGTGGGAGGAGCCGCTGCTACCGTTCGGCTCTATTCTGTTCGTGCCCGCTAACGCCATTCCCGCTCCTCAAGCTCCAGCAACAGACAGACCGGTCTCGAAAGGAAAGAGACCAAATATGGTGATCTCGAGGGCGCCCCAACCCAAACGCAAGTCGGTGTCTGAACGACTTTCCTGGGGCCAAGGCCATCAACACCAACAAAGCTACAACGCGTCTTGAGCAATCTCCAGCGGCGCCTCCGACAACTGCTCGATTGGATGTCTTCTCAAGCATCCCCATCACTCGGCCCATGGCGGCTTCCCGAAGAGCAGAAGCCTGCCAGACGCTCAAGGCAGAAAAGCTAAGGCAGAAGCGGCTCAGATATAGAGCCAACAAAAGGGCTAGGGCTCTGGCCATGTTAAAATTCATGAATTTCCAAAGCCCGGACCGCTCCGCGAAACCAGCTGCCAGTGATGAAAGAATGGCTGAGTGTGTTATCCACACTGTCTACATGGCCGGACATGAAGAAACGAACCCTCCTCTTCTTCACAGCCATGGTGATGATATGGTTGACGCTACCCAGCATCGGCTCGATCTAAATGATGAAGAGCCCGTTCAGGCTGATAAGCCAGAGGAGCCCATGGTTCCTACGGGATTGAGCTCAGGCAATAAAGATTACCCGGTTGTCATAGCCGGAACTACAGAACAAGCATTATTCCAATGGCTTCAAAGGCAATTTCAGGACAGGAACGAGAAGATGGCCGAGGTCTATTCCAAAGTTGACGAGCTGGCAAACGTCGTGGCAGATCTCGCGACCCAAGTCGCCTGATTGCAATTACAGCAGAATCAAATTTTGGCTCATGAGCCAGGGATTGATACCCGGGGGCAGCCAACTGATATCCCTTTCAACCTAAAAGCGGAGCGCCTTCGCGAAAAACGGCCGCAATCAGCCTCCAGTCCCTCCGATACATATGCCGGGGGGGGATCGCCTCCGAAAGAGAAGCTGGAAAAGGTCTATTCCTTCAAGAGGGAAAAGGTCCACAAGATATTTAGGGACGCCCTAAGAAACGGTCTACAACTGCCAGAATCAAAGAGACCGCAAGAAGAGAATATGACCGACGACCCAAAATATTGCCCCTATCACAGGGTGATAGGTCATGCCATTGAGGACTGCTTCGTCTTCAAAGATTGGGTCGAAAGGCAATACAAGATGGGAGAGATAGAACTGTCTAAAGGCGTGTTAGCGAACAGTCAAGCTACGATCGCCGATTTCATGTAAATGGAGACCGAAGCCTTTCGGGAACCTAATCCTCCCAGACATGTGCCTCGAGGACCAGCATCAGTAAAGGCACCTACTCTAATGGAGGAAAAGAAAAAGGTATACTCCTTCAGGAGGTATGAAGTCCGCAACATATTCATAGACGCCCTGAACAGCGGTCTGCAACTGCCTGTTCCAAAGAGGCCACAGGAAATGAACATGACCGGCAATCCCATATACTGCCCATATCATAGAGTGGTGGGTCATACTATCGAAGACTGCTATATTTTCAAAGATTGGGCAGAGGACCAATATAAGCTTGGAAAAACCTCACAATCCTCGGATGTATCGGGAAGCCACAGAGCTAGGTCATCAACACAGCTCCGCCAAGATCAAAGTTCAAGGAGCTGGGATAAGCAAAAAAGACCACCACGTCATTAAACTGGGAACAATCGACCACCATGTCATTAAACTGGGAACAGTCGACCTCCAAGTCGTTAAACTGGGAATGTACAAAATATATATATGTGTGTAAATAAACAAAAAACGTGTAAATAAAAGAAAAATAAAGAAAAGCCGAAATGATAGGGCAACTCGCAATAAAAATCAGCGAGTAAAAATAAAAATGAAAATAAAGCCGAAATGATGGGGCAACCGCGAATAAATAGCCGAAATGATAGGGCAATCTTGACCTTCGCGATAAGAAAAGCTGAAATGATAGAGCAATCGCGGTAAAACAAAAACAAAAAAAAATCAAAAAAACGGCGAATGATGAGTCGCTCCTGGTACTATATTCCCGTGCAGCGATGCAGACGCCGACCAAAGTCCAGTTTTCCAAAATTCTTCCGGCCCTACGGTTAGTCCCCAAATTGACTACCGTATACAATCCACGGGCTCAAATAATTCTCATCATACCCATGCCCCACCGTAATCACCAGTTACACGGCTGGTCTCCGCCTTTAGAGTTATGCTCCATTGAGAAGACCCACTCATGTGTCCTCACGATACATGAGGAGAACAAACCTTTGTGGGATCCTTACGACTCACAAAGGAAAAACACACTTAGGAGTCCTCACGACTCCTAAGGAGAAAATACACCTGCGGGATCCTCACGACTCGCAGGGAGAAAATGCTTTTATGGGACCCTCACGGCCCATAAAATTGAAAAGCCTTAGGCGATAGGGACCTAAACCCGTCTCCTAAGCCATCGCTCCGCCAACAAGAGTAGGCAAATGATGAATTGCTCCTGGCACCTCTGCTTCAGTGTTAGCAACGCTGATGCCGGCCCCCACCCCAAAATTCCAAGCTCGCCATAAATAGACCCCTAAGTCTTTAAACTGGAAACAGATGACCACCAAGTCGTTAAACTGGAAACAGATGACCTCTAAGTCGTTAAACTGGAAACAGATGACCACCAAGTCGTTAAACTGGAAACAGATGACCAACAAGTCATTAAACTGGAAACAGATGACCTCCAAGTCGTTAAACTGGACACAGATGACCTCTACGTCGTTAAACTGGACACAGATGACCTCTACGTCGTTAAACTGGACACAGACGACCTCTACGTCTTTAAACTGGAAACAGATGACTACCAAGTCGTTAAACTGGAAGCAACAGACCTCTAAGTCGTTAAACTGGAAACAGATGACCTCTACGTCGTTAAACTGGAGACAGATGACCTCTACGTCTTTAAACTGGAAACAGATGACCTTTAAGTCGTTAAACTGGAAACAGTCGACCTCTAAATCATTAAACTGGGAATGAGGGAAATCCACTCATGTGTCCTCACGATACATGAGGAGAACAAACCTTTGTGGGATCCTTACGACTCACAAAGGAAAAGCATACTTAGGAGTCCTCACGACTCCTAAGGAGAACATACACCTGCGGGATCCTTACGACTCGCAAGGAGAAAATACCTTTATGGGACCCTCACGGCCCATAAAATTGAAAAGCCTTAGGCGATAGGGATCTAAACCTGTCTCCTAAGCCATCGCTCCCCAGTCCCCAAGTGGCGAATGATGAGTCGCTCCTGGTACCATATTCCAGTGCAGCGATGCAGACGCCAACCAAATTCCAAATCCAAATCCCCAAGCGGCGAATGATGAGTCGCTCCTGGTACCATATTCCAGTGCAGCGATGCAGACGCCAACCAAATTCCAACTCCCATACCCCAACGGCGAATGATGAGTCGCTCCTGGTACCATATTCCAGTGCAGCGATGCAGACGCCAACAAAGTCCCGAAATGTTTTTGGCCCTACGGTCTGGATCATACATCCTGCAAAACCGTATACAATCCACGGGTGTAAAACGATCCCAATCTCTCCCAAGTCCTACAGGCGAGACCACATTCAAAGTCCCACCGGCAGGGAAGATTCAAAAAAGAAAAAGAAAAAGAAAAAAAAGGGGAGAAGAAAAAAAAAAGAAGGTATGTCCACAAGCAAAATGGGCACGGATGAAAACCCGAAAGGGCTCCGTGAGTAAAAACAGCAGGACTGCCGGCGAGTTTGTGAAAACCCGAAAGGGCGCAAACTCGTGAAAAAGAGATGAAATGCACCCGCAAAGCCCTCTCGACTTTGTGAGGAGAAAATTCCCGCGTGAGATCCCTACGACTCACAAAGGAGCCACACACTTAGGAGTCCTCACGACTCCTAGGGAGAAAATACACCTACAGGATCCTTACGACCTGTAGGAAGAAAATGCTTTTATGGGACCCTCACGGCCCATAAAATTGAAAAGCCTTAGGTGATAGGGATCTAAACCTGTCTCCTAAGCCACCAATTCCCAAATCCTTCCGGGGCAAATGACGAGTTGCTCCTGGCATTATTCCAGTGCAGCAATGCAGATGCCAAAACAAAACCAATTCCCAAATCCTCCCGGGGCACATGATGAGTTGCTCCTGGCATTATTCCAGTGCAGCAATGCAGATGCCAAAACAAAGATGCCGACAGAAAACGAATTCCCAAATCCTTTCAATACAGAAGATGATTCGCTCCTGGTACCATATTCCAGTGTAGTGATGCTGATGTCAATCCAAATCAAATCAAACCAACCTCTATGGCGGAATCATGCTCCGTCCCAGAATTTACCCCGTGTCGAAATCATGCTTCGCCTCAGGATATCTACCTTCCCTGCCGGAATTATGCTCCGCCTCGGAATTAAATCAGCCCGACACTCCGCGCCGGGGAAAAGTCGATCAGTGACACTCCGCGCCGGGGAAAAGTCAACCCGACACTTCGTGCCGGGGAAAAGTCAATCAGCGACACTCCGCGTCGGGGAAAAGTCAACCCGACACTCCGCGCCGGGGAAAAGTCGATCAGCGACACTCCGTGCCGGGGAAAAGTCAACCCGACACTCCGCGCCGGGGAAAAGTCGATCAGCAGACACTCCGTGCCGGGGAAAAGTCAACCCGACACTCCGCGCCGGGGAAAAGTCGATCAGCGACACTCCGTGCCGGGGAAAAGTCGATCAGCGACACTCCGTGCCGGGGAAAAGTCAACCCGCGACACTCCGCGCCGGGGAAAAGTCGATCAGCGACAATCCGTGCCGGGGAAAAGTCAACCAGCGACACTCTGCACCGGGGAAAAGTCTATTAGCGACACTCCGTGCAGGGGAAAAGTCAACCCGACACTCCGCGCCGGGGAAAAGTCCATCAGCGACACTCCGTGCCGGGGAAAAGTCAACCCGACACTCCACGCCGGGAAAAAGTCCATCAGTGACACTCCGTGCCGGGGAAAAGTCAACCCGACACTCCGCGCCGGGGAAAAAGTCGATCAGCGACACTCCGTGCCGGGGAAAAGTCAACCCGACACTCCGCACCGGGGAAAAGTCGATCAACGACACTCCGCGCCGGGGAAAATTCGATCATCAGACGCTCTGTGCTGGGGAAAAGTCAACCCGCGACACTTCGCGCCGGGGAAAAGTCGATCAGCGACACTCCGTGCCGGGGAAAAGTCAACCCGACACTCCGTGCCGGGGAAAAGTCAATCAGCGACACTCCGTGCCGGGGAAAAGTCAACCAGCGACACTCCGTACCGGGGAAAAGTCTATTAGCGACACTCCGTGCAGGGGAAAAGTCAACCCGACACTCCGCGCAGGGGAAAAAGTCGATCAGCGACACTCCGTGCCGGGGAAAAGTCAACCCGACACACCGCACCGGGGAAAAGTCGATCAACGACACTCCGTGCCGGGGAAAAGTCAACCACCGACACTCCGCGCCGGGGAAAAGTCGATCAGCGACACTCCGTGCCGGGAAAAAGTCAACCACCGACACTCCCCGCCGGGGAAAGGTCGATCAGCGACACTCCGTGCCGGGGAAAAGTCAACCCGCGACACTCCGCGCCGGGGAAAAGTCGATCAGCGACACTCCGTTCTGGGGAAACGTCAACAAGCGACACTCTGCATCGGGGAAACGTCGAGAACAGACACTCCGCATCAGGGAAACGTCCAACAACGACACTCCGCCTAGGGGAAACGTCGACCAGCGACACTCCATGCCGGGGACACGTCTACCAAATCGCTCCGGATCAGAGCGTCGACCGTCTATGTCGCAAAACGGGCAGTGCAGGCTCCCCACAAATCAGGAACCAAATCACTCCGGGTCAGGGAAACGTCTACCACGGACACTCCGTCTCGGAGACGCGTCAAGCGTCGACCGTCTATGTCGCAAAAAGGGCAGTGCAGGCTTCCTACAAAGTAGGAACTGGATCGCTCCGGGCAAGGGAAACGTCTACCACAGACACTCTGTCTCGGAGACGCGTCAAGCGCCGACCGTCCACGTCGTAAAAAGGGCAGTGTATCCCAAAAAGTGGGGACCAAAGCAAGTCGCGTCCACGCAAAAGAAGATCCATCAATTTCATGCACACAACACACATGTGCGGTGTGCATTCATTGATGGGGGGGCAATTTGTTGGGGTAAAAATTTACACCCCGGTTGATCGAGTCAAAGTCAAGGCAACCCCCAACCTAGGTGGGCCCAAGCCCAGGTCAAGCGGGCCTATGCCCAAGTCGAGCCTACGGCCAGCCTTCCAATGCCAACAACAAAATCATGTAATAAATAATTTTTATGTAATTGTTTATGCATGAATGTAAACAAAATAGGCATAAAGCCAATATTTTGTAAGCCCATGGCTTATGTGCAAAAATGAAATGGCACATGAGCCATGGGATGGCTAAAATGCCATTTTGTAAAGCCCAAGGGGCTATATGTAAATATGTAAGCCTATAAAAGGCAACATGATGAATAAAATAAAGAGACTTTTTTCATTCCCCTAAAAATTAGGGTTCTTTGTTCCTCCTGCTCCTTCTCCAAGGTTCTAAACCTTCTCAATTCTTTTGAATTAAATCAAGAGTTTTACTCTTTCTTTTCCAAAACTAATTAGTTTTCCACCACAAAACCCACAAAGGGGAACTCAGATCTCCCATCAGATCTCAAAAAGGAGTGATTTTTAAAATCTTCTACTTCTTGATCTTCAAGATCCGGCCAAACAACAGAAGGAAGAAGAAGAACCCCCTTCATTAGCTTCAAAACATCCCAGGAGTTTAACTCCATACATATATACATAACAAATATTTCCTTTCTGAAGCACAGCTTCTGTTTCTTAGGCTAAAGGCCACTTTTTCTCGCCGGCGCTCCAGCGCAGAGCGCCCGCGTGCCGACACGTGGCGCGCTTGCGCTCAAGCGCAAGTCGCCCACGTGCCGACACGTGGCGCGCTTGCGCTCAAGCGCAAGCGCCCGAGCACAAGTCGCCCACGTGCCGACACGTGGCGCGCTTGCGTTCAAGCGCAAGCGCCCGAGCGCAAGTCGCCCCGGTGCCGACACGTGGTGCGCTTGCGCCCAAGCGCAAGCGCCCGAGCGCAAGTCTCCCCCGTGCCGACATGTGGCGCGCTTACGCTCAAGCGCAGGCGCTCAAGCGCAAAGCGCCTACGTGTCGACACGTGGCGCGCTTGCGCTCAAGCGCCCAGCGCTCAAGCGCAGAGCGCCCACGTGCCGACACGTGGCACTCTAGCGCCTGAGCGCACAGCACCTAGGCGCACAGCGTCCAAGGTGCTGCCCCCACACATCCTTTGGATGTCTTTTCCCCCTCTTTCTTTTATATATATACATATATACATATATACATATATATATACATATGTATACATATTTGCACACACACGTGCTCCACGACACTGTCCCTGTTAGAAAAAAATTTCTAACGGGACGTTGCCCTGCACCCCGCAAGGGGGCTGCTAGCCCCCTTGACCCCCAGCCCGCTATCCGGGTAGTGGGACCCCTGTAAAAAACTCTGCGTGGCTCCCGATATATCCAAACCCCCCTTTCAAAACACAACACACGTACACTGCACATTGAGTTCGCATGACCAGTTTAACCCGTTAATCGGAGGTTCCCTCGCCCCAAAGGTGAGGGGTAATTAACGGCAGCTTAGTCCGCGGCTGCCGGAGATTCGGATCCCCACAATCAATAAACCCCGGCCTACCCTAGGCAGGGGGAATTTGTAGTACGCCTGACAAGCGCGCGCGTATTCCCATCTCAATGGGGTGGCGAAAAACACCCTACAGATTCTGGCACGCCCGATGGGACCAATCTCGCCTCCCATATTTCGGGTTAAACGTTCATGCGAACTCAATTAATTTACTTGTCTATATTTATACTAAAATAATTCTCTTTCATGCAAGTTTTCAAGCAATCGCCTTTCAACAATGTCTCCAATGATGAACTCAGCTCCCATCTCTTACACGATGAAGATGGACTCCAGGACGGTCCTCCCAGCCAGTCTTGGGCGACAGTGGGAGGAGCCGCTGCTACCGTTCGGCTCTATTCTGTTCGTGCCCGCTAACGCCATTCCTGCTCCTCAAGCTCCAGCAACAGACAGACCGGTCTCGAAAGGAAAGAGACCAAATGTGGTGATCTCGAGGGCGCCCCAACCCAAACGCAAGTCGGTGTCTGAACGATTTTCCTTGGCCCCAACTGGGGCCAAGGCCATCAACACCAACAAAGCTACAACGCGTCTTGAGCAATCTCCAGCGGCGCCTCCGACAACTGCTTTAGCTACAAGGGATTTCCCAACTCACAATCTTTCGGAATGAAGCGTCCTGCCACCCGGATGGCTGGAGGAGCCTCTTCAAGGCCACCATTTATGCCCAGGAGATTGGGAGTACTGAACAACCGGCCCAACCCAGCCTTTTGTACTTACTGTAGGAGAGATGGACATTTGGCGAAAGACTGCCGGCATGCAAATCGCTTTTGCTTAGTCTGGGGCTCAGCTACTCATGACATCGGGTCTTGTCCTCGTAGACACAACCCAAATGCTGCACCCAGGCCATCAATCACTTCTCAGCAGCGCCCAGCCATCCAGGGACCTGCTCCATGACTCGTACTACCTGCTCCACCTCCTTGTGGATCGACTGCACCTCCTCCTCCTTAGTTCCATCAAGCTCATAGAACGTACCTCAAGTACAAAGGAACGGGAAGAAGAATGCTCCTCCAGCAAGGAGGAATGTGCCGGGGCGACAGGCTTTCACAATGACTGTGGAAGAGGCTGAAGCCACTGGCCAAGTCATTACTGGTAACACTTTCCTTTCAAACATTCCTTCAGTCTATATACATATCTATAAATCTTTTCATTATACCTAAAACCTATCCCACATAACTTAGGCACAATCTTAGTAGCCTCACTTCTTGCACTAGCACTCTTCGATACTGGAGCATCTCATTGCTTTATGTCGCAATGGTTCGTTCGAACTCATGCGATTCCAGTCAAATCCCTCGTATCCAGCTGGAATGTCAGTTCAGGGAACGGCGTTCTAAAGGCAGTAATGGGATACGATCTGTGTACAGTGGTCGTCTGCAGCAGAGAATTCTATGCTGACTTCATGGTGCTGGACATATCGAACTTCGATGTCGTTTTGCGTATGGATTGGCTTGGAACATTTTATGCTAGCATTAACTATCGTCAAAGGAGGGTAGTCTTCGAGATTCCAGAGCATCCGGTCTTTTATTTCAAAAGTGGAGACCGTACCCTGGAGCCAAGCACATACAAGGCAAAACCGAAGAAGGCAGTGATTGCAACACTTCAAGCGGAGGAAGGATCGAAACCAGAGATAGTTCGAGAGTTCGACGATGTATTTCCTGAAGACATATCAGGTTTGCCTCCTGATCGAGCTCTTGAATTCAGCATTGATTTAGTACATGGAGCTCAACCGGTGATCAAAGCACCGTATCGGTTAAATCCGGAAGGTTTGAAGGAAGTCCGAACTCAGTTGGATGAATTATTGGCAAAATGATGGATTCATCCCAGCACTTCAAGTTGGGGATCGCCAGTTCTGCTTATAAAGAAGAAGGAAGGTTCATATCGAATGTGCATTGATTATAGAGCTCTGAACGATGTAACTATAAAGAACAAGTATCCACTCCCGCGCATCGACGATCTGTTTCATCAACTAAGTGGATCTTGTGTTTTCTCTAAATTAGATCTTCATTCGGGTTATCATCAGGTGAAGGTCAAAGAATCTAATATCCATAAAACGACATTCAGAACTCGCTATGGTCATTACAAATTTCTTGTGATTCCATTTGGAGTGACCAACACACCAGCTATATTCATGAACCTAATGAATCAAGTTTTCCGAAAGTATCTAAACAGCTTTGTTGTCATCTTCATCGACGACATCCTGGTGTATTCTAAGAGTCGAAAGGAACATGCCGAGCACCTGCGAATTGTCCTGGAAACTTTACGACAACGTCAACTCTATGCCAAGTACAGCAAATGCGAGTTTTGGCTAGATCAAGTCGGTTTTCTCGGACATATTGTATCAGGCGATGGAATCTCTGTAGATCCAGCTAAAGTATTAGCAGTAAGTGAATGGCTGACACCGAAATCAGTGAAGGAAATTCGAAGTTTCTTGGATCTAGCAGGATATTACAGAAGGTTCATTGAAAGATTTTCAAAGATTGCAACACCTCTAACCAAGCTCACATGTAAAGATGAAGAATTCGTGTGGTCAGAAGCATGCGAACAAGCTTTTGTAGAACTCAAGTCAAGATTGACATCAACACCTATTCTCGTCATACCGGACCAATCTTGAGGTTTTGAAGTGCATTGCGATGGATCCGGTAAGCGATTAGGATGCGTTCTACATCAGCACGGAAAAGTTGTAGCTTATGCTTCAAGACTGCTAAAGATTCATGAGTGCAATTATCCGACGCATGATTTGGAGTTGGCGGCCGTAATCTTTGTTCCCCTCCGAAAGACGGCGCACAGGACCGCGGTGTCTTAACGCTGAGATTCGGGACAGATGCTATTTGGTTTTATCCGTCCACCTCTCCGAAGATGCCAAGTTGATTTATGGCACCGTGTATCGAAGGTCTAGACGGATGCGGCCGATGTAGCAGACTTCGTCATATTCCCCCTCGCTTGAGGGGTTTTTGATTGTGGGGATGCTCTTCCCTACAGGCGCAAGCCTCTGCAGTTAATTACGCTACCACATCGCGGTAACAACTTTCTCCTTCTCCAGAATTTCACTTCGTGTCGTGTGTGTTTGTTTTGTTTGTGGTTGCTCGTGGATTGTATACGGAGACTGAGTAATGCCGTCGTCCGTAGGACGTGGATTAGTCCAAATCCGTATTTACTTAGATTTAGGTTTGGTGTTTTTAGTTTAAGGATACGTTAGCCGTATTGAGGCTAAGATCAACTTAAACGTTCGTTAAGGATACGTTAGTCCTGTTTAGGACTAAGATCGACTTAACGTGGTGATCCATTTAATATATGGCCGTCGGGACTCGTCACCTCTCTGACGTCGTTGAAGGATTACAACGATAGGTGTCAAAGGAGTTCGGAGATATACCCTTGAGCCTAAGTTGATTTCGGGTTTTATAGTCCATTTGAATGTTTAAGGATACGTTAGCCGTGTTTGGGGCTAAGATCAACTTAAACGGGACCGTTTAGATCCGGAAAAAGATCATTTGGAGGCTCTATTGTTCTAATTTAGGGACGTGGTGGTCCATGTTCCAGTTTAGGGACGTGGTGCTCCGCATTCCAGTTTAGGGACGTGGTGGTCTGTATTCCAGTTTAGGGATGTGGTGGTCCGTATTCCAGTTTAGGGACGTGGTGGTCCGCTATTAGTTTAAGGACGTTTCGGTCCATGAGTTTAAGGACCCCGCAGCCCATATCCATATGTGGTCGTTGGGACCCGTCGCCACTCTAACGTCGTTGAAGGATTACAACGAGAAGTGTCAGAGGAGTTCGGAGATGTACCCTCAAACCGGAGGTAAATTGATTTGAGAGAGCATTTGTGCTCAGTTCAATTTAATTTAAGGACTTACGGCCAGAATTGGGCTAAGTCCAGTTGAAAATGTTCAACATTTTATTTGCATTTGGCCTGTTAGGCCTTTACTGGGGCTCTGCTCCTGTTTAATAATGCATGGCATTTTTGTTTGGTCTATTAGACCTTTATTTGGGCTCTGCCCTTTTATAAATGATGCACAGCATCTGTTTTTATTTGGGCTCTGCCCTTTTTAAAGTAATGCATTGCATTTAATTTGGCCTGTTGGGCCCTTTTTAATTAGGGTTGGCCCTTCTGTAAATAATGCAGTGCATTAATCATCTGATAGTGGCTTGTCAGGCGCTTTGCGCCAATTATTGAGCGCAAGCGCTTATGATGAGGACACGTGTTCTGCTCTGGTGAGCGCAAGCGCAACAGCGCAGTGCGCTGTGCTAGTGCGCTGCGCTGTTGCGCTGCTGACACGTGGCGCGCTCTGGTGAGTTGCGCCCATTCGAGAGAGCAAAGCTCTATTTCAAGAGCGCGTAGTACAAGTTGTTCTGTAGCTGACACGTGGCGCTCTCCCAAGAGCGCAACAGCACAGTTTGGAAGTGCAAAGCACTAAGAATCTTTTAGATTCAAGAACAGAAGTGCAAAGCACTATTTGATTTCTCGATCTAATTTAGATCAAAGAAAAGATAAGTTTTTTTTTCTTGTTTTTCTTATCTCAAAGAACCAAAGGTTCATAAAAGTGCAAAGCACTCTTTTATTATATATTTTTTATTTTTATTAAAGATCATTGATCTTGTTTTTAGATCTATGATCTGTTCATAAGAGAACTTTCTCTTCCTTCTAAAGGTTTTTACCTTTTTGTTCTTGAAGAGTTCTTCGGAGTTCTCTTTCTCTCCTTTTTTTTTTAAGAAAATGTTCATGCCTTTGAATTGAGGCCTAGGGTCCTTTTTATAGTGCCCATAAATTAGTTAAATTTGTTAAAGAGATCTTTCTCTGAGTGATTTGGGGAATTTTCTCCACCGTTGGATTTTTGATCCAAGGGCTTCTGTTTTACAGAAGAAAATCTTTTTGTTTTAACAAGAACAGAAAAGATTTCTTTAGAATTTTAATTCTGTTTGGCGCAAATGCCTCAGCGCGTGACACGTGTCGCGCAGCGCACAGTGCAGCGCAACTGCGCTAGCGCATCTGTGCTGACACGTGTCGCGCAGCGCACAGCGCAGCGCATCTGCGCTGACACGTGTCGCGCAGCCCAAAGCGCAGCGCAACTGCGCTGACACGTGTCGCGCAGCGCAGTGCTTGCGCAACTGAAGCGTTGCTTCCTTTTATTTTTAGTTTAAATAGAGCTTTGCTCTGATTGAGCGCGCCTTCTTAGGCGCTGCGCTGACGTATCAGCGCCTGACATGTGGCGCGTTGCGCCCGAGATTTGAAGCGTTGCTTCAAAATTTTGAATTTTGAATTTCAACAGAGCTTTGCTCTGATTGGGGGAAACAAATGCCCCCCCACTGTTGCGCTCACGTGGCGCACACGTGAGTGCAGCGGTGGCAAACTCCTGATCGTTGGATCAAGGGGTGAGCTCAAGGGGCGCAAGCGCCTTATAAATAGGACCTCTGGCCCTTAGAAAAATCTCACCATTTTCTAGATTTTGATTTCCAGAGCTTTGCTCTTGCTTAGAACTCCAGAGCTTTGCTCTCGTTTCCAGAACTTTAGAGCTTTGTTCTCATTTTCCAAGTTAGAAAACTTTAGGTAAAATTAATCTTAAGTTAAATTAATTTTAATTAACCAATAGAGCTTTGCTCTCACAGATCTTCTGATCTAAAGAAATCCCCTTTGGGGTTTCATCAACAGAGCTTTGCTCTCATGAATCCATAGATCTACAGAGATCTTGTTCATGGGTTTTAACCCATGAACAGAGTTTTGCTCATGGATCCAAAAATAGCTCTCTTAGATTTGAAAAAATGAGGAATCTTTTTATAAGTTTTTCATGAATCTTTCAAGATTCCAAAATTGTTGATTCTTTTAAGTGTAAAAAAAAATAAAATTCTGATGGACCTTTTCCATTATTACCACAGAGCCATGCTCCTTTAAGGAATCTTATTTCCCTGGGACCAGAGTTTGACAAGTGTCATTCTGTGACAGAGCTTTGCTCTGAAAGAGGAGATTTTCTCCTTGTCACTAGGGATTTTTTTATTATTATTATTAGTGGGAATGTCTTCTTAGGGACCAACTAACAATCTCATTCAATGATGAGGTTGTCTTATTAACTGACATATTGTCATCCAGATTTTGTGGGTCCCCCTTCAGTCTTCTACCCGCCGCACTGTTGTGTGGTGTAATTAATTAAATTTAATTAATCGATTAACGTATTTTTCTTTTTAAACGCCAAGCGTTGGAATTACAACACTAACGACTAGATTGTTCTTTTGCAGCGATCATGTCTCTCGACACCTCATTCCCGTTTGCTCGTTCAGAGGAGGGATTTCCCGAAGTGCCCTTGGATCGTGAAGTCCTGGCCATGATTAGAGAATACGACCCGGAGTACAAGAGTCTCCACCTTTGGGGGTCGTGGTATAACCAGATCATTATGGGTCGACGCAGCTTCACATGCGCAGTGCCGTCCGAGCCCATCACGGCGATTCACTATGCTACCCCACCCTCGGTGCAGTATGCCGTGGAGATGGTGGATTGGACCACGAACAGCTTTCTTCATCCCGCTATGGATGCGGTTCCGGTCCAACGTCCTATGGTCTTGGATATCCTAGGACGTCGTATCTGTCAGGGCGAGGCGAGACCCTGGGGGCAATTATATAACATTGGTCTGATCCCCCGCCATCCGATTGGCTACCTGCCGTGGGCCCGGTATATCCTGTCGACGAAGAAGTCGCAGTTGATAAGATTAGGATTGTACACCGCGGTCTACGTCTCTCTCTTCCAGTATCCCACGCTCCCCACCTGGTGGTTTAAGGCTTTCCTGGAGCAGTGGAACATTCCTACCCACACTTTCCTTGCCATGGATCGGGAAGTGTCCATCTCTTTGGAGGAGTTCACGGAGGTATCCGGTCTACCAGTCATGGGAGAACATTATGAGGAGCTGCTCCCGACAGATGTGTACGTCTTTGGTGCTAGGCCGGTGGTAAGGGGGGTCACACCGGAGAATGCCGTTCAACATCAATTCCCAAGCTTGATTAAGGTGTTGAACATCTATGAATCTCTTTTTATCGAACATGGGAGTCGGAGGGTTAACTTTGAAGATTTCATCGCTCGGTTCCTTCGCCCAAGCGTCCTCTCATCAGAGGCTGCCAAGTTTGCCACTCTGGATGACCCTTTCGGTCTAGGTGTGGACAACCTACCGGAGAAGGAGATAGATCAAAAGGTTTTTTTTTTCGGGACTTCCCTACCATGTCATTTACAGAAATTGCGGCCCCTGGAATGGATGAGGAGGCCTTTTTCTTAGGATTTCTTGGATTATGGCTGAGCTGGTTTGCGATCCCAGTGCACTCTCATCGGATGCGGCCCTCTATCTTTTATCCAGCCCACCGGATAGCCATCGGGGTAAAGGTGGCTGTTGGGATCGCTGGCTTGGCGCACCTATATCATGGCCTCAGCCGAGCAGCGGATGCTAACGAGCCCAGGATATTGCACGTGGTCTTCCCGATGCATTACTTTATGTCGTGGCTCGAGCTACATACGGCGGGTGTCTTCGGCATGCACAAAAGGCCCTCGTTTTTCGACAAGTGTGGTTTCCCTCGCATCATACAGCTGATTGGCGCATCTATCGTGACCCCGTCACCACGGAACGCCAGGGGTTTACTCCTTCGCTCTCACACCGTTGGAGCCGGGATGTCCTTTATTGACAAGGTGCTGACTATTGGAAAAGCGTCCACCACCGCGGTGCGACCATTACAAGACACTTTCAAGGATGGAGCTTCGGTTTTAACGGCCCGGGAGACCCTTCACTTATATTCTATTAGACCGGGCTTCCTAGTCTTCAGGCAGAATGGTGCGGCGATTTTCATGAGATATAACCTGCATCGTTTTGCCCAACAACTGGGCTACGATCAAGGGGTCCCCTTGGAAGCTTTCTTACTGGAACCCGCTGCCACTAACTAAGGGATGGAGAACGCGGTGCATCATTTCATGCGCCTGAATACGGGTTCTCGTTTTTTTATCATTGCGCCGGTTTGTGCTCCATGACTCCTCAACGTATACAAAGACTGGTATAATCATGCGACAGGAGCCGTTATAAAGGAGGAAAGGTGACTACTGGTCGACCGTAAGGGTGTGCCTCCAGGCAGTGACCGCAACGTTCCTTTGGTCCCGAGGACTCCAGTAGTTGCTCCTCTAAAAGAGGTTAGAACCGGGCCACCGCGTGCGCAAGGTCCTCCGCGTGGATTGTCGCTCCCTGATGTCACAGATGCACCTGCAGCGCCTTGTGCTCCAGTAGAGACAGTGGTTGTATCCTCACCGGAGTCTGACGTGGGTGCGGACATCGGGACCCGTCGTCCCAAGGTGGCTGCTAAACGTAAATCGATCCCGCGTGCACCTAGGGTTGGCGGGCAAAAGAAAAAGAAATCTCTCTTCACTGCAGATGTCGTATTTGGTCAGGAACCCCACGCTCCCTATGTCGAGGGCCTGAGTGAATACAGGACTAACGAGGGATTAATCATGCCACCCCTGGATGATACAGACTTGGAGGCCGCTCTCGAAACTTCAGCGTGGTTGGCAAGGCGTGACGTATGGCTAGCTAAGCTTGCGCAATCAGGTAATTACTAGTCACATTTTCTTTATTGCAACATATCTTCTTCATTGCCTTTGATTAACGCTTTTCTTTCCTTTCTTCCAACAGGCATCACTGATGAAGAAGCCATTGTCGCTTCTTTGAAGATTTTCCAGGAGGAGGAACGTCTTAGAGCATCTATAGGCCTTAGTAAGTTTTAATTCATCAAGTTTCCATCTCCCTCGTGTTATGGTCGATCTAACCTTTCCCTTTTTATCACAGGAATCTCAATGCCGGTCCCGCCAAGTGACGCGGATGTTCTGCTAGCTGCCGACGTCCCCGCTTCCTCTGGGCCATCGCAGGAGGTTCGTCTTGGAGAGCCGATGAGAGATGCCTTAGAGGCTCTGGAGGCATCTTTAAATGAGGTCGACGATGCTTCGATAGAGGAAGCGTCAAAGAGGTCCATCGTGACGGCCCGGGAGGAGAGGAAACGGTCGAGGCGTGAGGCGAAGGCGTGCAGGGCTGCCTTGGCTATGGGAGCGGGCCCCAGTACCGTCCCTCGTGCTGATACTCCATCCGAAGAGGCCCTGGTCGCCCTGTTTACAGCTCATAGACAGGCGATCCGCGCCAATAGAGAAGCTAACGACAAGTCTACCTCAGGTAATATTCCCTTCAGAATTTCGTTACTAGACTCATAAAGCTGTCGGTTCTTATATATTCTATCTTGCAGGGCCAAATCCGACCGAGGGGGAGGCAGAGACCGTTGGACCCAAAGAAACAGAGGGGGCGGCACCTGCCGAACCTGAGCCGACGGTGGGCAACGTCGCTGAGGCTTCGGAGCCTGAGATGGAGGTGGAGGGGTCTACAGCCGAGAAGGTCATTGATGCCCAGCCTGAAGTGGCGGCAGATGAAACAATCATTCTAACCGAGCCGAGGGTAGTGGTGGGCGAGGCGCTTGAGGCTGGCGACCTCATGGTGACGGTGGGCGAGACAACCGTGACCGCTGAACCTGAGGGAGTAGCGGGTGAGGTGGCCACGATTCCTGAGGACGAGCCAACCGCTCCTTTTCAGGAATCTGGCAATGCTCCAGTCATAGCCCTCCCCGTCTATGGTCCTTCGCCGTCTCCCGGTCTCGCGAGCACAACAACGGTTCCCATTGAGTCGGGTGATGAGGCCACAGGCGGCGGCCTCATGTCAACAGAGGAAGGAATCGCCTCCATTTCAGCTGGAAGCTCATCAGGTAAATCCGAAGTTGCTATCTTCTTTATCTTACCATCCTCTCTGACAAGTTCACATTTGTTCGTAACACAGGTGCAACCAGCGCCGATGCCCCACTGCTTGAGGGAGCACCTTCAATGACTGCCTTGGCGGTGGTCACCTCTCATCCCTCTCTCATACCATCTAAGATGTTGGAAGGTATGGGTTCGCAACTTATTAATCTCACTTTTCAGACGTATAATTTGTGTACTAAAGTCATATTGTTGTGTCTTTTCAGGAGTGCTCTTTGATCATGTATATCAGATGTTGCTCCCACACTTCTCCTTCCCATCTGAACTTGCTTCTTCCTCTGGTGGTGTTGGTGAGCATGACTTCCATTGATATCTTTCTTTTTTCATTGATGGAATTACCTCTGACCCCTTTTTTCTCATCTCGACTGCAGTGCTACAACTTGAAGGAGGGGATAAAAGATCAGCTGCGCCACCGGCCCTTCCGACCTTGCCACCTGTCCCAACTGGTACAGCGACTATCACACTGGTAACTTTCCCCTCTTTATTTTCTGTACTGTTATCTGATCACATTCTGTTTCTTTTCAGCTGTCGTTCCGGCCCCGGCGCCTTTCGAGCCTCGCATTACAATGCCGGCGGGTCCTTATCTGAGAAGTCCGTCTTCAAAAGGCACCGCGAATAATCTGCGCATGTTGAGTGACTACATCGAGGAACTCGACGTTGAAACTCCTGCAACCGCCGCAGACTTCGCTATGGTGGTTAACCCGATGCTGGCAATACTCGTAAACTTTCATGATGAGGGCATCATCGCATCTTGGGTTAACCATTGCAGGGAGATCGAGGCCCGCTTACATCAGTTGGAGTCGCTGTGTCCCGCTCCCGAGACCTTGGCCGCTAGCAATCAAAGAACAGCATGGATTAAGCAGAGCGCTTCTTACTTCTGCCACCTCGAACAAGAAGTCATTTCAAGGCGTAAGGAACGCGGTGAGACTTCGAGCAAGTCTGCCCAACTGCATGCTTGGGTGGAGGCCAATGCCGCACGGCTGAGGGTTATCTTTGAGGGCCTTCTGCAATGTCTCTCCGAAGGGTTATCATTGAGGCAACAACTTGACGTTGTCGAGCGAGATGCACCCAGCCAGGAAGCAGCCCAGAAGGCGGCGGAGGAGCAACTTTCATCCTTTTTACAGCAGCGGACCCAGGTGGAAGCGGAGGTGGCCGCGGCAGCCGCTCAGGAGGAGGCGCTGAAGGAAGTGCGAGAGCAACTTGTGGATTTACTAAAGACACTTCCTCCTCAGTAGCTATCCTTCTTTGTATCGTTTTTGCTTGTAGATAAAAGAATGTGTATATATATATTATTTTTTTTATTCTTTAACACAATGTTTTCTGTACCCAATCAAGTTTATGAATAAAAGATACACATTTTCTGTAATGTCTTGTGTCATTTCTCCGCCTTTTCTTTCTTTTATTATCAGCACGCCACATGAGTAAACATAGTCAACAGATAATAGAGCACGCATCTTTACTTTCTTAAGAAATAGCGATGGCTTAGGTCGCAGGTTCAGATCTGCTGCCTAAGACTTTTCAACTCTATGAGCCGTGAGGGTCTCGTAGAGATTTTTCTCCTTACGGATCGAGAGGATCTCGTAGGTGGGTCTTTCTCCTTAGGAGTCGTGAGGATTCCTAAGTGTGTTTTTCTCTTATAAGTCGTAAGGATCCTATAAGAGAATTTTTCCCTCTTACGAGTCGAGAGGACTCGTAAACGGTTGTTTCCGTCCTCGTCGAATTCCGACATTGGAGAGTGAGACCCGTGAATAGTATGCAAGAGACCTTTTTGGATCGACTTGCAGGGTCCCAGTGCTTAGGAAACAGGCTTCTTTTATGCCTACTGCCTAAGGCTTTATCTCACGAGTCGAGCCGCCTCAATAATTTCTCCACAAGTCGAGACGAATCGAGCGTTTCTCGCAAGAACATCTTAACGTCGCATTTAACCTCTGCTCTTTACGACAGAAGCCCGTTAAAGTCGGTGGTACTTAGGGTTTTGGCCATCGTACCGTCGCATAAGCTGATATAGTCCTCGATAGGAAATCGTGCTGTTCGAGTAGCCCTGCGACTACCGTGTCTTTGATCCCTTCGGGGGCTGGACAAGACGTCTTCAAGCAATCTTCCTAGGCAGTTTGACCGTCGGAAGAACAAGCGTTAGGAATTTTCCATGCCGCTTTTTACTTGAGGTTAGGCTCATTTTGGCGAGCCCCGATGAGTCATAACCACTCCGCGCTGGTGTGGGATGATCTCCGACAGTCTTTCAGGTTTTATGTGAGTTGCCGTCAAGACCCTGAAGCTAGGAATTTGGCCTTTGCTTCATTTTGCTGGCACCGCGTCTGCTGTATCGAGACGAATGCCGCGGTTGTTTTTAGTTTGCTGATGAACCGTCGAGGTTTGGAACTAGGGATTTTGCCGTGGCTCCATTTGTTTGATTGTCGCGCCCGAATCCCGCTGGAGGAAGAACGCTGGGGTGACAACTCGTCTGCTGTATCGAAACGAACGTCGAGATGGAGCTGGAATTTTTCCGTGGCTCTGTTTGTTTGATTGTCGCGTCCGACTCCCACTGGAGGAAGAACGCTGGGGTAACAACTCGTCTGCTGTATCGAAACGAACGTCGGGGTAGAGCTGGAATTTTGCCGTGGCTCTGTTTGTTTGATGATGTTGCATCTGCTGTGTCGAGACGAACGTCGAGGTGGTGACCATTCCACACTGGTGTGAGACGATCTCCAATTATCTTTTTGGCTTTATATGGGTTGCCGTCAAGACCTTGAAGCTAGGAATTTAGCCTTTGCTTCATTTGCTTTGTCATGTTCGAAGCTTGTTGGAGGAAGAACGTTATTGTTGACATTGCGTCTACTGTATCGAGGCGAATGTCACGGTTGTCTCTAGGTTGTTGCTGAACCGTCGTGAATTAGCTTCGCTTTTTGGCGGAGCCTGTCGGGAAGGTATGGTTCCCTCCTTGTTTGTGCCCCTGGATTGTGTACAGGGATTGCTGTGCTATCGTCTGCAGGGCATGTTACATATATATTATTATTTTTTTTAGTTCTTTCTACGATGCTCTATCATTTCAGCTTTTATATCACGAAGATTGCGATTGCCCAATCATTTCGGCTATTTTTCGCGGTGCCCAATCATTTCGGCTGTTTACTTTATCTTTACTCGCTGCTTTTTATTGCGAGTTGCCCAATCATTTCGGCTATTTATTTTATTTTTACTTGCTGCTTTTTATTGCGAGTTGCCCAATCATTTAGGCTATTTATTTTATTTTTACTCGCTGCTTTTTATTGCGAGTTGCCCAATCATTTCGGCTATTCTGCATGCACACCTTTTACTCGCTGCTTTTTATTGCAAGTTGCCCCATCATTTCGGCTATTTCGTATGCATGTGCGGCCTACTGGCTTTCCGCCGTAAACCTGGAATTAGACACCGATTTCGGCATCAGCACCGCTACGACTGGGATGTTACCAGGAGCGAATCATCATTTGCCTCTGTTGATGTTGAACAAAGGTGGCTTAGTAGACAGGGTTAAGGGTCCTGTCGACCAAGACTTTTGACTTCATGAGCCGTAAGGGTCTCACAAAGGTATTTCTCCCTACAAGTCGTGAGGATCTTGTAGGTGTGTTTTCTCCTTGGGAATCATGAGGATTCCTAAGTGCATGTCCTCTTGCAAGTCGTAAGGATCTTACAAAAGGGTCTTCTCCTCATAAGTCGAGAGGACTTACAAGGGTTGCTCACCATATGGACATATCCCCAGTCTCGGATGAGATTTGATTAGGGAAATGTTTATTCGCGCCCGTGGATTGTATACAAGGGTCAGTATTGAGCCACTTGTAGGGCAATATCGGAAGTCGTGGGAGTTGCTTAAGCACAGGTTTAGGTCTCTATAACTTAAGACTTTCAACTCTTATGAGCCGTGAGGGTCCCATAAGAGAGTTCTCCTTACGAGTCGTGAGAGTGTATTTTCTCCTTAGGAATCGTGGGGATCCCTAAGTGTGTTGCTCCCTTGTGAGTCGTAAGGATCTCACGCGGGTGGTTTCTCCTTACAAGATCGAGAGGACCCTATAAGTGTCTTTTAACGAGGTTGTGCCCTTTCGGGTTTTCACAAACACTTGCCGGTAGCCCTGCTGTTTTTACTCACGGAGCCCTTTCGGGTTTTCATCCGTGCCCATTTTGCTTAAGGACATACCATTTTTCTTTTTTATTTCTTTTTATTTTCTTCTTCTTCTTCTTCTTTTTAACGAGGTCGCGCCCTTTCGGGTTTTCACGAACACTCGCCGGTAGCCCTGCTGTTTTTACTCACGGAGCCCTTTCGGGTTTTCATCCATGCCCTTTTTGCTTATGGACATACCGTTTTTATTTATTATATTTTTCTTTATTTATATTTTTTTTATTCACCTCGTCAGCCTAGAGATGCTGCGGTATTAGTTTAAGGACGTTTCGGTCCTTTGCAAGTTTTAGGACATTGCGGTCCATCATTAGTTTAAGGACGTTTCGGTCCATCATTGCCGTATTTGAGGCGAAGCTCTAGTTTACTGACTTTTCGGTCTATGGGGCTTTCTCCATGACTGACCATGTTGCCCCCAGCGTATCCATCTTTCTCGGAGCATGCGGTTGTTGCGGGTTCACCTTCCAATTTTCGAACAACGCGAACTTGCCCTGTTGATATTGGTCTTCAACCCAGTTCTTGAACACGTAGCAATCCTCGATTATATGACCTACCGTTTGATGGTAAGGGCAATAATTAGGATTATTAACATCGCCTGGCCGCAACAGACGTTTTGGACTCGGCAGATTGATGAGTCTGTTGCGCACTGCCAGTTCGAACAGTCTTCTCGTTTTATTCTGAGAAAACGAGTAAGGACGTCCTAGCCTCTCTTCGAGGGATGGGCGTGGACGCACGTTGTTTTGGCGAACGACCGGCTTTGAGTTGCTCAACTGTTGTTGAGCATTGGCGACGACGATCGCTTTCCCTTTTCCTTTCTCATTTCGGGAATCTGGTTTTGGAGGAGATGGTCCATGGCCCATCTGGTCCATTTGGGCTAATTTGTCAATCAAGGCCTGGAAGGTAGTCGGCCTGAAGAACATCATAAATTGCGAGATGGTCGCCTGCGGATCGAGAGTGCCCACAAACATGCCTACCGCAGGTGCCTCTTCTATGCGTTGTTCGCATTTCGACCATAGGTTTCGCCATCGTGTTGCGTATTGGACCCACGTTTCGCCTGGCCTTATTCTGGCATTTATTAGTGCTGTTATCGGGGTGCGTTCACTAGCACTCGCGAATCTTTGTGTGAACAGTAGCTCCATCTCCGCAAATGTTTTGACAGAGTCGTTAGGTAGCTCTGAATACCATTCAAAGGCTGTTTCTGCTAAGCTGCCGACGAATTGGCGTAGCAAAAACTTGTCATCGCCTCCAGTATTGCCGCATAAGGCCCTGAATTGAGCGACATGCTGATGCTGATTCCCTGTCCCTTTATATACGTGGAATTTAGGGATCGTATATCCCGGCGGGTAACTGATTCGGTCGTCCCAGCTCGGATACGGTCGTCCGGTTCTAACAATTTGCCCAGCCGCTTCATTCGCCTGATGAACCCAGATCTACTGAGCTATATAATCGTCTAGCGAGGCCTTGGAAATGGTTTCATCTTTGGCTGCTGAAAGAGCCGGCGGAGGATTAGATGTTTCCCCTCCGTCATTTTCAACAATGATTGGAGGGTCTTCAGCTGGAGGGTCCGGCTGTGACATCATCCCTACCATATCTTGGAAGAGGAGGGCCATTTTCTTTATGCTGGCTGCTTGCTCTTCGGCTTCTTTGTCCTTCTTTTCGAGGACTCTGCGTAGATAGTCAGCGTCGGTTTCTTGTTCATGGCGCTGCTCTGATGATACTTCCGAACTTTCTTTCGGTTCGGTAAGTGCAGCCATCACAGTCATCATTTCCTGAAGCTTCTGTTGCTGCTCCTGGGCTTTTTTCATGGATCGGGTAAGCGGTCGGTGACCCGTCAAAGCGCGACTTTCCTCCTTTCCGGAAGCCATATAAACTGTGTGCACTACCATGCCCCCAGGCTTGGGGCATTTGTGTTCAGCGCTTTTACGTTGTGCCTTGTTCACAGGGGCTTTTTGCGGCTTCCTTCTCTTTTGAGTGATTGGTGTTGAGAGTGTCGCTGCAGTAGACATCCGAGTAGCCGTTGCTTCTTATGGCCTGACAAAGTAGTCTTTCTCCTGCCGAACCTCCGTCTTTTTCTGTCGGTGGAGATAGTTTTCATCAATCACCGACTCTTGAACCTGTCGCCAAACCTTGTAAATTTTAGAGGACAGTCGTCGAGGGGGCTGCTCTAGCTGCTTCTCTGGAATATTCTTCATAGGTGAAGGAGTTCGCTTCAACATTGCAGTAGAAGAGTTTCTGCGCACCGTGTTCAGCAATTCAAAGCTATTCTCGGTTGGAACAGCAGCCTCGATCCCCACCGTTGGAGCTGATGAAGTAAATCCAAAGGGAGAGTTGCCTCCAGCCTTCCTCACTCGGCACCAGTGGTGACGTCGAGCATGTCGTGCTGATGGAGTTGTTTCAGTTATAGGGGTGACCTCCTCATGCCCCATGTGTTGGTCAGAATCCGCTAGTACCAGCCTTTTAAAGACCGACGTCCGTTGAATGGGGACGGCTAACCTGTCAAAAGCGGATTTCCGAGCAGGGGAAGCAACCTTGGTGACTTCTCCTGAAATTGGATTAGGGATAGCTATCCGCTTCGGGATGACATCTTCCGGTATTGTTGGCTTTTTCATGGGCCCGCTGGAGCTCTGACCTAGCATGTTAAAAAACGAGGCAGTGGAGTTGGGCGACCCGTTGAGAGGGGTCACGGCAATGGTAAGTCGATCGAAGACCGACTTCTTTGGGGCTTCTTGCAACGTCATTAGGGCATTGAAGCTCATTGATGGGAGCATGGTCCCAAAAAATAGTCCAGTGGTGGTTTGAGCCACCTGCTCCACCGGCATTTTGAAAAGGGAGGCCGCTTGGGGCCCATAAGTCATTCCTCCAGCAAGGACCGAGCGAGAGTTGCAGTTGCAGGCAGTGCAGTTCGAAGCCATTGATCTTCTGTTTTCTGCACGGAGCAAGACACCAAATCTTAGTACCTCGAATCTACAGGCAACCACAGTAAACCACGATTCGTTCGCGAACACGACACACGAAGTGTGGAGTGGAAAGTGGAAAAGATCCTACCGGGCGTGCCAGAATCTGTTCCCCTCCGAAAGACGGCGCACAGGACCGCGGTGTCCTGACGCTGAGATTCGGGGCAGATGCTATTTGGTTTTATCCGTCCACCTCTCCGAAGATACCAAGTTGATTTATGGCACCGTGTATCGGAGGTTTAGACGGATGCGGCCGATGTAGCAGACTTCGTCAGATTCCCCTTCGCTTGAGGGGGTTTTGATTGTGGGGACGCTCTTCCCTGCAGGCGCAAGCCCCTGCAGTTAATTACGCTACCGCATCGCGGTAACAACTTTCTCCTTCTCCAGAATTTCACTTCGTGTCGTGTGTGTTTGTTTTGTTTGTGGTTGCCCGTGGATTGTATACGGAGACTGAGTAATGCCGTCGCCCGTAGGACGTGGATTAGTCCAAATCCGTATTTACTTAGATTTAGGTTTGGTGTTTTTAGTGTAAGGATACGTTAGCCGTATTGAGGCTAAGATCAACTTAAACATTCGTTAAGGATACGTTAGTCCCGTTTAGGACTAAGATCGACTTAACGTGCTGATCCATTTAATATATGGCCGTCGGGACTCGTCACCTCTCTGACGTCGTTGAAGGATTACAACGATAGGTGTCAGAGGAGTTCGGAGATGTACCCTTGAGCCTAAGTTGATTTCGGGTTTTATAGTCCATTTGAATGTTTAAGGATACGTTAGCCGTGTTTGGGGCTAAGATCAACTTAAACGGGACCGTTTAGATCCGGCAAAAGATCATTTGGAGGCTCTATTGTTCCAATTTAGGGACATGGTGGTCCATGTTCCAGTTTAGGGACGTGGTGCTCCGCATTCCAGTTTAGGGACGTGGTGGTCCGTATTCCAGTTTAGGGACGTGGTGGTCCGCTATTAGTTTAAGGACGTTTTGGTCCACGAGTTTAAGGACCCCGCAGCCCATATCCATATGTGGTCGTTGGGACCCGTCGCCACTCTGACGTCGTTGAAGGATTACAACGAGAAGTGTCAGAGGAGTTCGGAGATGTACCCTCGAACCGGAGGTAAATTGATTTGAGAGAGCATTTGTGCTCAGTTCAATTTAATTTAAGGACTTACGGCCAGAATTGGGCTAAGTCCAGTTGAAAATGTTCAACATTTTATTTGCATTTGGCCTGTTAGGCCTTTACTGGGGCTCTGCTCCTGTTTAATAATGCATGGCATTTTTGTTTGGTCTATTAGACCTTTATTTGGGCTCTGCCCTTTTATAAATGATGCACAGCATCTGTTTTTATTTGGGCTCTGCCCTTTTTAAAGTAATGCATTGCATTTAATTTGGCCTGTTGGGCCCTTTTTAATTGGGGTTGGCCCTTCTGTAAATAATGCAGTGCATTAATCATCTGATAGTGGCTTGTCAGGCGCTTTGCGCCAATTATTGAGCGCAAGCGCTTATGATGAGGACACGTGTCCTGCTCTGGTGAGCGCAAGCGCAACAGCGTAGTGCGCTGTGCTAGTGCGCTGCGCTGTTGCGCTGCTGACACATGGCGCGCTCTGGTGAGTTGCGCCCATTCCAGAGAGCAAAGCTCTATTTCAAGAGCGCGTAGTGCAAATTGTTCTGTAGCTGACACGTGGCGCTCTCCCAAGAGCGCAACAGCGCAGTTTGGAAGTGCAAAGCACTAAGAATCTTTTAGATTCAAGAACAGAAGTGCAAAGCACTATTTGATTTCTCGATCTAATTTAGATCAAAGAAAAGATAAGTTTTTTTTTTCTTCTTGTTTTTCTTATCTCAAAGAACCAAAGGTTCATAAAAGTGCAAAGCACTCTTTTATTATATATTTTTTATTTTTATTAAAGATCATTGATCTTGTTTTTAGATCTATGATCTGTTCATAAGAGAACTTTCTCTTCCTTCTAAAGGTTTTTACCTTTTTGTTCTTGAAGAGTTCTTCAGAGTTCTCTTTCTCTCCTTTTTTTTAGAAAATGTCCATGCCTTTGAATTGAGGCCTAGGGTCCTTTTTATAGTGCCCATAAATTAGTTAAATTTGTTAAAGAGATCTTTCTCTGAGTGATTTGGGGAATTTTCCCCACCGTTAGATCTTTGATCCAAGGGCTTCTGTTTTACAGAAGAAAATCTTCTTGTTTTAACAAGAACAGAAAAGATTTCTTTAGAATTTTAATTCTGTTTGGCGCAAATGCCTCAGCGCGTGACACGTGTCGCGCAGCGCACAGCGCAGCGCAACTGCGCTAGCGCATCTGCGCTGACACGTGTCGCGCAGCGCACAGCGCAGCGCAACTGCGCTGACACGTGTCGCGCAGCGCAGTACTTGCGCAACTGAAGCGTTGCTTCCTTTTATTTTTAGTTTAAATAGAGCTTTGCTCTGATTGGGCGCGCCTTCTTGGGCGCTGCGCTGACGTATCAGCGCCTGACATGTGGCGCGTTGTGCCCGAAATTTGAAGCGTTGCTTCAAAATTTTGAATTTTGAATTTCAACAGAGCTTTGCTCTGTTTGGGGGAAACAATCTGTGCTCTCAAAATTTGGCACCATTGATTATCTTCTTGGTGTACGAGTGGACATATGCACAGATCACAAGAGTCTGAAATATGTATTTACTCAGAAAGAGTTGAATATGCGGTAGAGAAGATGGTTAGAACTCATGGCGGACTTCGACATCAACCTACAATATCATCCGGGGAAGGTGAATGTAGTACCTGATACCTTTAGTCACCAACCATTAGCACTGAATCTCACCGCACAGTGGAAACTTCAACAAGACTTGCATCAAATGGAGATTGAAGTAGTCATGCCAGATAACGCTTCAAGTTTGATGAACTTACAAGTTCAATCTACCATTGTCAATCAGATCAAAACAGCTCAAGCAAGTGATGCTAAGTTGCAAAAGATCAGAGAACAAGTGGAAAGTGGACTTCGAACAGACTTTATCATCCATGAAGACGGATCTTTGAGATACGGTAGTAGATTGTGTGTACCAAAAGGTTATGTGCGAGAAGTGTTGATGAAAGAAGCTCACAGCTCTCCTTATTCAGTACACTCTGGAGGTACAAAGATGTACAAAGATCTGCGTCAAAATTACTGGTGGAATAGAATGAAGTGTGAAGTAGCCAGAAGCGTTTCTAAATGCTTAGTGTGCCAGCAAATAAAGGTTGAACATCACAGGACAGCTGGTTTACTTCAACCGTTACTATCCCATAATGGAAGTGGCAACACATCACAATGGATTTCGTGACCGCACTTCCTCGCAGCACGAAAGGTAACGATGTGGTATGGGTTATTGTGGATCGACTCACAAAATCGGCTCACTTTATTCCATTTCGAGTTGGCTAATCTACTAAGACACTAGCAAAGAAGTACATGGAGGTAAGAATCTAAGTAAGATTTAAACTCTTCATATATGTACTATCTCTGATACCCATGAACTCATGAAGGAAATCGTGAGATTACATAGAGTACCGGTCTGCATTGTCTCCGATCGTGACACTAGATTCCGATTGCAATTTTGGCAAAGTCTGCAAGCTATCTTGGGAACAAGTCTGAACTTCAGCACAACTTAACATCCACAAACAGATGGTCAGTCTCAGCAAACTATTCAGATCTTAAAAGATATGCTAAGAGCGTGTATGCTAGACTTCGGAGAATCATGGGAAGATCACCTACATCTTGTGGAGTTTTCATACAACAACAGCTACCAAGCAAGTATAGGAGTGACACCCTTTGCAGCACTTTATGGAAGGAAGTGTCGATCGCCATTAAGTTAGGACAACATTGAAGATAGAGAACTCCTTGGACCTGAGATGATATTAGCAACTGTTGACATAGTTCGTACTATCAGGGAAAGAATGAGCATAGCCCAAGATTGACAGAAGCACTGGGCTGATGCAAAGCACCGTTACTTAGAGTTTCAACCGGGAGAACATGTATTCCTGAAGATATTTCCGAACTATGGAGTGATTCGTTTTGGAAGACGGGATAAGCTTAGTCTGAGGTATATTGTGTAAGTCCACGTTGCCCACCCCGGTACTTGCGGGGAGGCGGAAAACGGAATAAAAATCAAATTTTTATCAACTTAGGCAACATGGACTAGACAAAGAAGGATCTTTGCTAAACAAAAACAAGCTAAAGCTAACTAGAAACTAGCTAAGTGCTAGAAAGGTTATACATTGGGCTTTATGTCCTTCTCTCCTTGCTCCTTGGAGTGGTGGAAGGAGGTCACCTTAGTCGTCTTCTCACGTCGAAGAAAGATCCACCCGAAAGCCTCGACCTTTGGCTTCAACTCCAAGCTAGAAGAAACTAGGGTCCAAGAAATGCCAATCCTTGAACCCTAGATGAGAGTAGAGATTATCAAGAAGAGGTTTTTCTCAAGCTCAAGTGTTTCTCAACACATGAGAGGGGAGAGCTTGAGGGAGAGGAAGAACAAGAAAGAGAAAGTGAATGATAGAATGAGAGAAAATATGAAGCATTCTCTCATATATGTGTGAATTATTGTAATTAGATAATTAGCTAGATAATTGTCATGGTTAATCAAGACATGACCATTATCATTTCATTTTTAATGCAAATTGCAAGGATCAAAGAGCATCTTCCAAATGAAATGATGATGGTCAAAGTGTCAAACTAGGTCAATAAGTCAAGGAGGTCAAATGGTCAACAACCATAACCATGCACAATTATTTAAACTAATATCAATTAACCGTAATACACACATAAGCATTAGGGTTAATAAAATGACAATGGTCATTAACCCTAATCAAAGTCCTCTCCCTCTGTCTCAAGCAACTGTGCATACGCACCCATATTCGTGATCCGAGGAATACGAATACAATGAGAAAAACCAATCCCAAATCATATACTAGGATCCGGCTTAAACCAAAGCCCGCTAGTATAAGCTGTCCGGACAGCAAACGTGCACAAGTGCACGGATGTGAACGAATGCTGTCGCAAAACAATGCGACCTCTACTCATTTTGCCTGAAGGCGAATAGCTCTCTGTGTGGGACTCTAAAGACTCGACACTACGCTGGCAGTGGGTTTAACCACAGACCGCAAGCGGCACTAGCTGTACGTAACGGTCCCCAGGTAGATGTCGATAAGAAGACTGACGAGGTGAACCCCATCTGAACTCCTACTGAGCCTGTATGTGACAATCTCCGTACAGTCCGATCTATTCGTTTGATACATCGCATGGCGGGCCTAGGGGGGCGGTGAACGTCAGTCCCCTAATAGCGGTACAAGTCGTGTCGGAGTGTAGCCCAGAACACCCTGAGATAACACTGGAAACCTACCAGTATATCTCGCTTGCCCTGGCCAGGGACTACTCGTGTAATGGCTCTCCTAGACACAGCGCGATGTCAACCTCCAATACCGAGAGAGACGAATCCTGTCTAACCGTCAATGCCTCCAAGTGCTTCGGGACTGCACCCAAAAACTACCTGTTTGCACGACTCCTTTGAGCCGTGGTAGGGTAGTAATCAAAGTGCAGTGGGAACACACTCGAGGCGAAGTGACAGTGTCAAGTCAACGGACTAAGCTGTACTCATGTCACCTGGGAACTGATAACTGACGATAGGTATAATACCAACCAACAGTTCCCGACGAGTCCTGTCCAGTGTACTCGTAACCTAACGAGCACCCGCATACTATCTCAAGTACGACGTACTGACGGCTGTGGGACAAACCGTCTCCCACGCTGGGATGAGAAGCGCATACGCTAGTCTACTCCGGAGTATCGATGCCCTGTCTCGATAGTCCAACGACTAGGGACCTGTATAAGGATGTGCTTATGGATTACCCAGCCCCTACAAGTGTGAGCGCTATCACAACGCTGGTAATCAAGCAAAGATCCTAAGGGCTCTACTAATATGTATACAAGCAATATGCTAAAAGAAACACATGCACATATTGAAGTAGAGACAAACCAAGTAGCATACTACCATTTTGAGCGAGATTGTCTATACAACTGTGAATATCCCAAGCTTCCATCAAGTAATATACAAGCTAGTATGATACAGTAATGGCCTCTAGGGCATATACACTAACAATCTCCCACTTGCACTAAGGCCATGTACTGGCGTATCGAAGACCTATCATCTCGATCAGCCGCTCGAACTGAGTCTGGGGTAGGGCCTTCGTGAGTGGATCTGCAGTGTTGTTCTCCGTATTTACTCTCTTCACCTCGATCTCCTGGCGATCTACGATCTCCCTGATCAGGTGGTACCGCCTCAAAATGTGCCTGGACTTCTGATGGGACCTGGGTTCCTTCGCTAAAGCTATAGCTCCGTTGTTGTCGCAATACAGCGGTATTGGATCAACAATGGTAGGAACCACCTGAACCTTCGTAAGGAACTTCTTCATCCAGACAGCTTCCTTTGCGGCATCGCAAGCAGCTATGTACTCCGCTTCCATAGTTGAGTCTGCAACGGTCTCCTGCTTGGAACTTTTCCAGCAAACCGCCCCTCCATTGAGGGTAAAGACATAACCCGACATGGACTTGGAGTCATCCTTGTCACTCTGGAAGCTGGAGTCAGCAAAGGCCTCGAGCTGGAGGTTTTTTCCGCCATACACCAAGAACATCTCCTTAGTCCTTCTCAGGTACTTGAGAATGTTCTTTACCGCTATCCAGTGTTTCTCCCCTGGGTTCGACTGATACCGGCTTACAACGCTCAATGCGTATGCTACATCTGGTCTGGTACACAACATCGCATACATTATAGAGCCTACCGCAGAAGCGTAGGGTATGACAGACATGCGATCCCTTTCCAAATCAGTCTTGGGAGACATCTCTTTGGAGAGGGTGATCCCGTGACAAGCCGGTAAATTACCGCGCTTGGAACCTTCCATACTGAACCTTTTCAGTATGGTGTCAATGTACCTGGACTGTGAAAGTCCCAACATCCTCTTAGATCTATCACGATAGATCTGGATCCCCAGAATGTAGTTGGCATCGCCCAGGTCCTTCATGGAGAACCTCTGCGACAAGAATCCTTTGACTGACTGTAGCATAGGAATATCATTTCCTATTAGGAGAATGTCATCCACGTACAAGACGAGGAATACTACAGTTCTCCCTACAATCTTACTGTAAATGCATGGTTCATCTGGGTTTTTGATAAAGTCGAATTCTTTGACAGTATCATCAAAGCAGATGTTCCAACTCCGTGATGCCTGCTTAAGTCCATAAATGGACTTGAGCAACTTGCACACTCTACCGCTGCTCCCACTCTGAATGAATCCCTCCGGCTGATCCATATAGACGCACTCTTCCAAATTTCCATTTAGAAAAGCCGCCTTTACGTCCATCTGCCAGATTTCATAATCGTGGAAGGCAGTAATGGCAAGAAGGATCTGAATGGATTTCAGCATAGCCACTGGAGAAAAGGTCTCGTCATAGTCCAAACCAGGTCTTTGACGAAAACCTTTTGCAACAAGTCTAGCTTTATAGGTCTCAACCTGCCCATCTACACCAATCTTCTTTCTGAAGATCCATTTGCAGCCTACGGGTTTTACCCCTTCTGGAGCAAAGTCCAAAGTCCAAACTTTGTTGGTGTACATGGACTCCATCTCGGCCCGCATTGCATCCAGCCATTTTACCGAGTCGCCGCTCTGAATGGCTTGCTGGAAGCTTGTAGGCTCACCATAATCCATGGTGCAATCCTCTCTATCCCCGTCTATGAGAAAACCGTAGTATCTCTCGGGCGGATGAGACTGCCTACTACTCCTGCGGAGTGGCGCTGGGATGTCCGGTTCTCTTGAAACCTCTGGTTCTTCCAAGCTTTCAGTAATAGCTTGTGGTTCTGGAATTTCTTCCAGTTCTACTACGCTCCCACTTGCTTCTTTTTCTAAAAACTGATGTTCTAGAAAGTGGGCATGACGAGAAACAAAAACCTTTTGTTCCTCTGCGTAATAGAAAAAATACCCCCTAGAGTTCTTTGGGTATCCCACAAACTTACACAGTACTGAGCGTGCCTCGAGCTTGTCCGCATGCTGCTTTTTTACAAAAGCTGGACATCCCCATATCTTCAGATACTTAAGACAGGGTTTCTTCCCACACCACATCTGATATGGTGTGGTAGGCACAATCTTGGAGGGCACCTTGTTCAAAAGATATGCAGCTGATTCTAGTGCATAACCCCAGAAGGATCGCGGCAACTCAGCCTTACTCATCATGGATCGAACCATATCCAATAGGGTTCGATTCCGCCTTTCCGATACACCGTTGTGTTGTGGTGTGTATGGAGGAGTAAGTTGAGAGAGAATTCCATTCTCTTTTAAGTAGCCCAGAAACTCGGCACTCAAGTATTCACCACCTCGATCAGATCTCAGTGTCTTGATACTTTTGCCTGTTTGTTTTTCAACTTCATTCTTGTATTCCTGAAATTTCTCAAAGGCCTCGGATTTGTGCTTCATCAAGAAGACATGCCCATACCTAGAGAAATCGTCTGTGAAAGTAATGAAGTATGAATAACCACTTCGCGCATGTGTAGACATTGGACCACACACATCACTGTGTATGAGTCCCAAGAGCTCGCTTGCTCTTTCTCCGTGTCCAGTGAACGGAGTCTTTGTCATCTTTCCCATGAGACAAGATTCACAAGTGGCATAAGACTGGTACTCGAACGGATCCAAGTATCCTTCTTTATGTAACTTTGTCAACCGTGTCTCATTAATGTGACCCAGTCTACAATGCCATAAGAAAGTCTGATTTAATTCCGGAGACTTTCTTTTAAGTGTGTTCTGGACACTGAAGACCTGAGCTTGATTCAAAACGTATATACCGTATTTCAATGTACCTGACCCAATCAGAACTTGATTTAGGTGGATGTTTACTACATTGCTTACAAAAGTAAAATCATATCCTTCCTTAGAAAGTAAGGATACGGATATGATGTTACAAGTCGCACCTGGTACATAAAAACAGTCACGCAGAATCAATATCTGCCCAGTTGTCAGTCCTAGATGATATTCCCCTACGGATTCAGCATACATGCTCATTCCGTTAGCAACCCTGAGAGTCATATCACCTTTCCTGATAACCCTACGGTTTCTCAAAGCCTGTAACGAATTACAGATATGAGATCCTGATCCGGTATCCAATACCCAGGAAGTAGGGTTAACTGACATACAGTTCTCTATTACAAACACACCTGAAGCCGAAGCCACAACATGCTTCGAATTCTGGCTACTGGCTTTACAAGCCCTGCAATCCTTCTGCCCATGTTCATTCCCATAACAATAGGAACATCCCTCTTTTACTACATCTGTTCCTGAAACGTCTGCCCTTCCCTTTCTTTCTACTTCCCTAGTTTCCTTTAGGGTAGTAGGTAGAGACAGTTGAACCAAGTCAGCATCTGACCCGTTCTTCAACGTGGTCTTCAGGTCCGAGAGCTTAAAAGAGCTGGTCTCTGTAAGGACGTTGCCCCCTACAGATGACCCGATAGCCAACCTCGCTGGAAGCAATTCGTTCGAGGTCTCATATCTTGCGATACGAGATTGCTCTCCATATAAAACTTTGTTATGGAGGAAGATAGAAGCTGAGTCCATCTTCTCGTGCTGCCTCTGGTTTATACTATCAACTGAGGCTAACACGAGGCACTTGGCTTTCGCACAGTCTTCTTCCGATGTCCTATGGATATAAATATCCGTGACAGGGGAAACTGGACCTGAGACGGCAGGGGTTGGATCAGTCAAGAGGTGTCCCAGCTTGTCATGGGCAATGGACATCTGGACAGACCTTTGCCAGTCATAACAGTCAGATTCAGTCATGTTATTATCTAGATGTAACCTAGGTGCGGTCACTGGGTCGCTGCAATTAAGAGAGAGAAGAAAACACTTAGCATGATGCTCTTGCAAGTTTAGATTGGTTTTTAATTTATCTAAACAGGATGGCTCCCACTGTCTCTCGAATCCTTCCTCAAACCATAAAGGAAGAACTAGTCAGGATCAATCTCACCGTACAATACTTGCTTAACCGTTCAGCCAGGCCAGTGTCGGTACTTCGAGGGAGGTTTTCCAACGCTTTCGCGAAGTTCCTTAATTAAGTAACCTCTTTTCCCTGTGGGCGTAGCCCCGCTAACACCTTTCTAGACACCTACTTGGTTTATAGAATTGATCGTTAAGTGAGAAATTTCCCGAGGAGTAGCATATACTCACAGTAGGATCGGGATCCAAATATCATCGCGTGATAAAACCGAAGGAATCCTACCAGAATTATCACACTCCAAATGGTATGCAGCGCTAGCAAGTTTCAGTACTTATGAAACTCCCGATATGGATTTTTGCCCATGCTCTTATGACCTTGACGAAGGCCAACATATCATAAGTCACATGTCAAGTTCTACCCGTCATTTTCCAGGTTAATTTGAACCCACCCGTACATACCCTTGACGAAGGCCAAAATAGTAGTACGACTGTCCCAAACCAACGCATCTATCTATGCTACAGATAAATATTCAGCAGCTACCAATCACTATGCCTTGGCGAAGGTCAAAATACATAGCTTGAATACTACTGAATATTTAACCGAAATGACGGAGGGCTACGAATGGTTTTGGCGAAACCGTGAACGTAGTGAACTTGATATAATCGATGGAACGAGATAACTTTTAAAAGGAGTGGTTCAAGCTCCGCGTTTAAAATGCTGGTTTTTGAAAAGAACCGAGTGGTTTTCAAAGTGTTCCAACGACTTTTACTTGGTTTATTTTCTTGCATTAGTTCTTTTAATGCGTCCCATCATTTAAACCTACCATTGCAGAAAACAACCAAAATATGACGTACGCTTATGCCATTCGCATTCGCCACGGGGCCCCGTCATCACCCGTTAGGTTACTTAACTAACGACAGAGCGAGGGCTGGGCTAGCGCGGCTGTAAAACATAAGCAATGCCTAAATAGTTATCATATATAAATATATAGCAATGATAGACATTACAGATCACAGATGAATACATTGGATATACTAGGAATCCGCAATCCGTTCGAGCCTGCAACGAAAAGCGGATTACACGGTCGCGGTGAATAGCCAAATACCCCACCCAAGACCCCTACGGGTGCGGCAAACTACCCGCCAAGTACCCGAAGCGAAGCAACCTCCCTCACCACCGTGAGTAGGCCACTCGGCACTTCGAGATACCCGGTAGTTTGTGCACCCCCTCCATGGGTCTATCCTAGGAGCAAAAACAGTAAAAAGAATTATACAATGACGGCTACAACCCCGACCCGGTTGTGCGGCCAAACAAATATTATTACATCAATTTACATATTACAATGAATGAAAGAAAAAGCAACACTCATCTCACATCCACCCCGGCTATTCATCCGCGACAATCCATCCCATTCATATACACATACCATCATCAATCACAGATCACAGATATGTATAACCCCGACTAATCGACATATAGCGATTAGCCGACGTTCAATACATATAAACATCACAGATATAACCTTTTAGTCAAAGTGTACTGAAGTTCGGAAAAAAATACGGATTTATAGGCCCCCAAAAACAAATTTCTATTCTGGAAAATCTGGGCACATATAAACCATCTTAAAAATCCCAAAACCAAGCCAGAAATACACTGCACCAAACTCGACCCAGAGACGAGCCAAGACGGCCGCGGTTGCGCGGCAATAGCTTGCTATTGCCGCGGAACCGCGGCTCTTTGGTCGAATCACTGGATCGTTTTTGGTGGCTTTCTTCACAAAACCCTGAGATGATTTTTGGAGTATGATTTATTTTGTTTTGAACAGAAAAAATTTTAACAGAAACTTAGGGTTTTGAAAACTCGGTTTTTCGATTTTTCCGATTCGAACTTCGATACACTCTACTACCAAGCTAGTTTATGTTTAGTTAGGCTCTGATACCACTGTAAGTCCACGTTGCCCACCCCGGTACTTGCGGGGAGGTGGAAAACGGAATAAAAATCAAATTTTTATCAACTTAGGCAACATGGACTAGACAAAGAAGGATCTTTGCTAAACAAAAACAAGCAAAAGCTATCTAGAAACTAGCTAAGTGCTAGAAAGGTTATACCTTGGGCTTTATGTCCTTCTCTCCTTGCTCCTTGGAGTGGTGGAAGGAGGTCACCTTAGTCGTTTTCTCACGTCGAAGAAAGATCCACCCGAAAGCCTCGACCTTTGGCTTCAACTCCAAGCTAGAAGTAACTAGGGTGCAAGAAGTGCCAATCCTTGAACCCTAGATGAGAGTAGAGATTATCAAGAAGAGGTTTTTCTCAAGCTCAAGTGTTTCTCAACACATGAGAGGGGAGAGCTTGAGGGAGAGGAAGAACAAGAGAGAGAAAGTGAATGATAGAATGAGAGAAAATATGAAGCATTCTCTCATATATGTGTGAATTATTGTAATTAGATAATTAGCTAGATAATTATCATGGTTAATCAAGACATGACCATTATCATTTCATTTTTAATGCAAATTGCAAGGATCAAAGAGCATCTTCCAAATGAAATGATGATGGTCAAAGTGTCAAACTAGGTCAACAAATCAAGGAGGTCAAATGGTCAACAACCATAACCATGCACAATTATTTAAACTAATATCAATTAACCATAATACACACATAAGCATTAGGGTTAATAAAATGACAATGGTCATTAACCCTAATCAAAGTCCTCTCCCTCTGTCTCAAGCAACTGTGCATACGCACCCGTATTCGTGATCCGAGGAATACGAATACAATGAGAAAAACCAATCCCAAATCATATACTAGGATCCGGCTTAAACCAAAGCCCGCTAGTATAAGCTGTCCGGACAGCAAACATGCACAAGTGCACGGATGTGAACGAACCCTGTCGCAAAACCATGCGACCTCTACTCATTTTGCCTGAAGGCGAATAGCTCTCTGTGTGGGACTCTAAAGACTCGACACTACGCTGGCAGTGGGTTTAACCACAGACCGCAAGCGGCACTAGCTGTACGTAACGGTCCCCAGGTAGATGTCGATAAGAAGACTAACGAGGTGAACCCCATCTGAACTCTTACTGAGCCTGTATGTGACAATCTCCGTACAGTCCGGTCTGTTCGTCTGATACATCGCATGGCGGGCTTATGGGGGCGGTGAACGTCATGTTAGTTATATGTATGCCCTAGAGGCCATTGCTATACATAGGATGTATATTGTAGTGGATGCTGGGACATATATAGGGAGGACTTTCTTGCTCGACATGATAGTATGCTATCTGGTTACTCTTTACCGAAACGTGTACACTGATTGTCTCTCCGATACATGTTGGTAAAGCCCTTAGGATGTGTACTTGACTACCTGGACTATGATGCGGATCATACTAGTGGGGACATGGTAGTCCATAAGTACATCCTTCAAAGTCCTTAGTCGTGGGTGTATCGAGATGGGGCATCGATATACCAGAGTAGACTAGCGTATACCTTCTCGACCCATACAGATGGGCGATGGATGATCCCATATCCATTGGTGTTTGACATCAGAGATGATATACGGGTGCTCAGTGGAGACTGGGTACACTGGACGGACTCGCCGAGAACTCCCAGATGGTATTATACCTTACGTCAGATGGCAGTTCTCTGGTGACACTGGTACAGGTTAGTCTGTAGACCCGAGATCGTCATAGAGTCTTGTGTGGTTCCCACTGTGCTTTGATTTCCACCTTACCACGTCCAAGAGGGCATGCAAAACGGTGGTTTTTGGGTACAGTCCCGAGTCACATGGAGGCAATGAGCGATAGGAGGGGATTCGTCTCTCCCGGTATAAGGAGTTGATGTTGCGCTGTGTTCGATTGGCTATAACCGGAAATCCCTGGCCAGGGTTGCTGAGATTTACTGGTAAGTGTTACCAGTAGTTTCTCGAACTGTTATAGGCCTCATATCGACACGACTTATCGAGCTATTGGGGTCTGACGTTTACCACCCCTAGGCGAGATATGCGACATATCAGACGAACAGACCGGACTGTACGGTAAGTGTTACTGGTTGGATTCACAGGAGTATGAGCGGGCTTGCTCGTCGATCTTCTGATCGTTCAATACCCGGGTGGCCGTTACGTTTAGCAGACCGCTTGCGGCTTGTGGGTGTTTGATATGATCATCACCTGCTGCCGGCGTATTGACGAGTCTTTAGAGTCCTACACAGAGGTTTCCTGGCTCAAGCGAAACGAAATAGGAGCGCATATGAGATATATGCAGGACCGAGAATAATGCGTGTATGTGATACCGTATTCTATTCTCGCGATGAATGTATCGATATGGTTGTATGCGATTTAACCTAGTTATCGAATCAAGGATTGATTCGGTAAGCCGATACATAGGATACTAGTCGGTTATATGCGATATGACCGGATCGTTAAATCAAGTGTTGATTTAATGATTTAATGTATAATTATATATTTTATATATTAATTTGTATTAACTAGTATTGGTTCACTTTAAATGGATTTTCTCACTTGAATGTACAAGTTGTATATGTGATATACTTTTTGTGCAAATGATTGTATCATGTTTGATGATACATGTTTACTTGGTTAAGTGCAAAGAATTAAACCATGGTTAAACTAATGATTAGGGTTTTGTTTATCCATTACTTATTTATTCATTTATTTATTTGTTTATTCTTTTTGGAAAATAATAAGCATAAAGAAAAATGGTGGCTTTCTTTGGATGCATGTTGAAGCTTCATGAAGCTTTGACTAAGTGATCATTTTGTCTTCATGCTTAACCCTAACCATTCCTTCTAACCATGATTTATTCTCTACACTTGACCATGGTTGCCATATGATAAGTATTGTTTTTTCTATTCTATTCTAATAACTTATCATAATATCATCATCTTCTTCTTCTTCTTCAAGATGAAGAAGCTTGCCTCCATCAATGGCAACTAGTGAAAAAGAGTGAGAAATCCAATTCTAAAGTGAACCCACTTCCTATTTCTTCATCCTCTACCTCTTGCCAAGTAGTATAGGGTGTTTCCTTCACAAGTTTTCATGGCTTGGTGAAGGTGGAGCTTGATCTAGTGATGTCTTGACGTAGATCATCTTAGGCATCGTAGTCGATGACCTAGCCCGTCCTTTCTCCGATGAAGCCGACGCTAGAGCCCGAGATCCGATGAGTACAGCGAGGAGACTTCATCACGGAGCCATGGAGGTGGAGAACCGGATCTACAAAGGTTGTATTTCCGTTTACTCTTAGTAAAGTAGTTTACTAGTTCTAGTTTTCGCCTATATATCTAGCCAACGATCCGTATTAGGGTTTCTCGGCACCCGTAAAATTTGAAATTGGCATGGTTGATGCCTTGTGAGACCACATTAGCGTCCCTAGGAACCCTACAGTGGTATCAGAGCCTAGCTAGAGCCTTAGGCGATGCTTAGACGATGTTAGAAACCCGATCGAACTGAAACCCTAAACCCAAAATTGCTCTCTGTACATTTTTGAAAATTGCTGATTTTTGAGAATTAAAAATATGCAGAAAATTCAGCAGGGAATTGTAAGAATTACTGTGAAGCCCGTACCCATGATTCCCTTAAAGAGCGGCGGAACCGCGGCATTAGCATGGCTAATGCGGCGGTTCCGCGGTCGTTTTGTCTTATCTTGCATAGAATTTGGCACAGTAATTCTTACCTTGCAGTGCTGGTTTTCCTGCGAATTTTTAATATTTATTAAAGAGTTGAAATTTCTGGGTTGTATTGGGGACTCGGTGCTTCGATCGGATAGTCTAATTTTGTCTGTGTGTTTTCCGGATAATTTTTGAATATGTTAAAATGTTCAACCGGATATAAATACCCACCTTTTTTCCTGTCGGGAAATTTCCAAGTGTTGGATCTTTACGTAGTTTAACGACGTTCTAAGTAGTGCAAGTAACGCGATGGTCCCTCTAGAAGACAACAAACCTTAACTCGATTATGTGACCGTCTTGAACTGCCCTTTGAACCTTCGGGTTTGGGGCAGTACGGCGTGCCACATGTGAGGCGTTGGCTTGACCCTTCTACGGCTGGACCGTTGGTACTGAGGCATGAACTGGATGTTTTTAAACTTGTTTCATGTGTTGAGCTGTTTCGGGAAAACTTGGGTATTTGAATGTTCGATCGGAAAGTTTAACATTTTCTATTTATCTGGAATGGGATACAATAATTGGAATTCACAAGTAGTTATGAGATAACTGAATGAATGTTATAAACATAGCAGTTTAGTCTCACTTGATCGGTTGCCACGGAATTTTGATGTGATCAAAAGTCCGTCGCAATCACGTAGCGTACGCGGATACTCGCCGGGTAAACTTAATAGACAGCCTCACTCCATAGCCCCGACCAAGTGACTGTAGGAGAACCCCGTCACCGAAAGCATCCGTTCGGGTGCTCGCGGCAGCGGTGTTCCGCCTTGGTGCACTTTGTCGACGGCGTCGGGGGTGCGGCCGCCTACTGAAGTTTGCGACGAGCATTCGATCAGGATGTCGGGAATCTTGTTGAATTGCCCGACTTGATATTGAAAAGTGTTTTCGATTTTGAGACTAAAATGCGGGGTTTATAATTGTTAGGCATGTGATGTCTAAGAAATTCATTTGATTAGGCATGTGATGTCTAAAGAGATTGCGGATTCCAACTGTTGTAGTTTTACACTTTCTTTTCTGTGACCGTAAGTGTAATGTGTGATATCGCCGGTTTCGTTGCTATATGTCAACGATAATTGGGATTCACATATTTACTTACGTTGATGACATGTGATGTTATGTGTTGCTGGATATGTTATATTGGATCGTCGTGTTTGAATAGCCAAGGGGTTTTTATGTGAGATGAGTGTTTTTTCATTTTCATTCATGTAAAAAACTTGTATGTAATATTCTTTTATTGGGGCACTTCCAGGTTGCGGAAGATGTCACCTTTTGTATATTATTTAATTTTCCGCACTAGGATAGACCCAAGGAGGAGAGCACAAGTAACCGGGTTCTGAAGTCCAGTGGGAGACCAACTCGAGGAGTCGAGTTTGGGTCTTCTAACTCCAGAATTGGTAGGGTTGCTTGCCGCTCTCGTAGGGGTCTTGGGGTGTGGGTTTGGCTATTCATCGCGACCGTGGAATCCGTGTTTTATACTGGCTCGTATTGAAAACACGGACGTCCTAGTATATCCAATATTTCATATGTTTCTTCTGCTGCGATATCTGTGATGTGATCATGATATGTTCTGTGATAGATACAGTATATAGTATATATGATATATTATATAGACGTTACTTATGTTTTACACCCGTGTTAGCCTTGCCCCGCTCTGCCGTTAGTTACCTAACCTAACGGTGCACGAGGGGACATCGAGGCGAATGCGGATGGCATAAGTGTACGTCGTATTTATCTGTGATGTTTAGGTACTTAAATGATGGGACTTCATTAATGTGATTAATGAAATAAAAGAAACCTAAAGATGTTGTAGAATCGAATTTCAAAATAAAACAGGTAGCTACAGTTCTTGCTTTGCACAGCGGTATATGTGATATATCCTGCACCTTATTCGATGAGGAAAGGACCGAGATCCCTTCACCGGGAGTGACTCCTTTAGCAAATAACTGGCAGATGCTACACACTCGGTTTGTTTTCTGATTGCTTTTAAGAGTTTTTGCTTTGCACAGTGATATATATGATATATCCCGCACCTCATTCGACGAGGAAAGGACTGACGATCCCTTCACCGGGAGTGACTCCTTTAGCAAAACTAGAAAAGCCTTAAAAGCACACCATTTTTAAAATCATTTGATTCTACAACGATATCAAGTTCATTACGCAATAGGTTTTCAGAAAAACCTGTCATAGCCCTCCGTCATTTCAGATAAGTACTAGTTAGTATTCGTGCTACGTTTGTTGACTATGTTAAGGCGTAGTGTGCGGTAGCTAATTAGTGCTTATCTGTATAAGCATATGATGTGATTGGATTAGGGTAGTCGTGCGACTTTGTTGACTATGTTAAGGGTCGTGCGGGTGGGTTTAATTCAATCGGGAAATGACGGGTTGAACTTGACTAGCACTTATGATTTGTTGACTATGTTAAGGTCATATAGCTGCTAGGGGCAAAATATTATCGGGAATTTCAAGTGTTGAAATTTGCAATGAGATTGCATACCTTCTATGAGATAGTTGGATCCCGATACCCGCTGCGAGTAATTGTTACTCCTGGGAGAGTTTTACACATTACAATTAGCCGATCAAGTAGGTGTCTAGAAAGGTGTCAACGGGGTTACGCCTCTGGAAAAACGAGGTTTACATTAATTAGGTTCGTACGAAAGCACGGGGGACCTCCCTCAAAGTACCGACACTGGCCTGGCTGAAAGATTGGCGAACTTGTAGTGTGTAATTAATCCCGGCTAGTCTTTCCTTTTAGGGTTTGGAGGAAGATTTGATAAAAAACAGTGGGAGCCATCCTGATTAGATAAAATAATAACCAATCAGATCTTGCAAGAGCATACGCTGAGTGTTTTCTTCTCTCTCTCTCCAGGTAGCGACCATGTCACGCCTTAATCAAGATAATAATACGGATTATTGACCGAACCCGCTTGTTATACTGAGCTGGGGAACGCTGGTCCCGCTCCAACTTATAATTGTTATAAGACAGAGCAGGAAATTGGGAATTACCAGAATTCCCGTGCCGCCCAAACGAAGAGAGTGCATGCTGATGCATCATCTTCGGGTGTGTTCATTATATAGAACTGTTTCTCAGTGTCCTTTACGTCCTGGGTATATGATACCGGATCAGGATCCCGCATATGTAATATGTTACATAGGGCTACAGAAAGGTAGAGAACTGAGAACGGGTGATAAGTTTCATGAGGCAGAAAATGGGGCAAGTGTTGCAGCCAAGTCTGTTGGTCACTGTCACCCTGTATTCCAAATACATTGATTCTGAACGAATGTTATTAGATACCGAACCTGATATACAAAATCATATCTGTCTCTTTATTAGTAAAGAAACGATAAAATTTTGTATTGTTGGATAATGTTTTGAACATTTCCTATATCAAAAGTTGATCGGTTCAGGCACGTTATCTAAAAGCATTGACGTTCTAAATCAAACTACAGTTCTTAGTATACATAACACACACAAGAGGAAGAGTTCAGAAATGAACGAATCCTTCTTGAGGCATTGTAGACTAGGTCATATCAATGTGACCCGACTAGCTGAAGTTACATGAAGATGCATATTTAAATCAGTTTGAATCTACATCTTGTGAAACTTGCCAGTCATGTCACAAAGATACGATGACCATAGCTCTGTTTACTGGAAACAGAGAAAAAGTTAGTGAACTCTTGGGATGATACAGGTTGATGTATGTAAGGTCCCCTGTCTACACATGCCAAGACCGGTTCTTTGTACTTCATTACATTCTCTGATGATCTCTTTAGATTCAGACATATGTTCCTGATGAAACACAAGTCCGAACCTTTTGAGATATTCACAGAATATAAGCTAGAAGTAGAGAACCAATAAGGGTATAAGTATTATGTCCTTTGATGAGATCAAGGAGGAGAATACTTGAGTACGGAATTCCTGGACTATTCTAAAGGAGAATGAGATTCTCTCTCAGCATTACTCCTCCGTATACACCATAGCACGATGGTATATCGGGGCGGAGCAGTTGCACCCTATGTGATATGGTGTGCTCTATGATGAGTACTACTGTGTTTCCTTTTCCTTTTGGGAGTTATGCACTTGAGAAGCTGCATACCTACTGAATTGGGTTCTAATCAAATCAGTTGCCTACCATTTCATATGTGATATGATAAGGGAAGATCCCATATCTTAAGTTGGTTAAGATTTGGGGTTGTCCGGGCTATGTCTAAAAGCAAAATCCGGACAAGCTCGAGGCAAGATCTGTTATGTAGAACTGGAAATGTTCCAGCTATACAAATTGCAGCTGATGATTTGATAGAACCAAAAGGATTCAATAGTTACCAACGAACCTCAGCCTCTTCGCCGATCTAGTGAGGTTCCTCACCCGCTTGAGAGATACTTCGGTTACTATATAACAGTGGGAGCGAGGATTGCATCATGAGATGATGACCCAACTAGTTTCGAGCAGGCCATCAGGAGTGGGACTCTGTAAGAATGGCTGTATGCTTAGTGATCTGAGATGGAATCCATGTACACCAACAAAGTATGGACTTTGGTTGCTATATCTGAAGGGTTAAATCCCCATCAGGAGCAAGTATATCTTGAGAAGATTACTTGGTGTAGATGGAAAAGTTGAGACTTTCAAAGCTAGACTTGTTAAAGCTTTTCGTCATCAACCAGGCGTGGATAATGATGAAACCTTTTCAAGTGGCTATGCTTAAGTCCATCCAGATCCTACTTGCCACGGCTACATACCATGACTACGATATCTGGCGGTTGGGTGTCATGACTGCTTTTCTAAATAATGTTTTAGAAGAGAAAGTCTATAAGTACACAGCCAGAGGGCTTCGTAGACAGTGGGAGCAGCGGAAACGTGTGCAAGATGTTTTATGTGATAAAGCAGGTATCGCGGAGTTAGAACATCTGTTTTGATGAGATAGTCAAAGAGTTTAACTTCATCAAAATGGTAGATGAACCTTGTATATACGAAAAGGTAGTAGGGAGTATGGTGATGATCCTCGTAGAGTACGTGGATGATATACTCTTGATAGGGAAGGAGTTTCCTATGCTACGCTCGATCAATCTCCGTTTATCACAATGATTCTCCATATAGGATAAAAGTGATACCTCCTAAATCCTGGGTTTTGGATCTATGAGATAGATCTAATTGGATGTTAGGATTCTCACTAGTTGTAGTGAGATGGTATCAATCGATCCTGGGGAGAATCACTGGAAGGGTTCCAGGGTGATGAGGACGACTGAATGTCAGTCACAGGCATTGTCTTTACCCTCAGTAAAGGGACGGTATGTTGGAAGAGTTCCAAGCTAGATACCGTGGCATACTAGACTATAAAGGCAGGATACATCGCTACTTAAGATGCTACCAAAGAGGCTGTCTGGGTGTATATATTTGTTCATGAGATGAACTCTGTTCCTCCCATTGTGTGACAATGGATTTGTGGCTTATGCCAAGGAACGTCCGTCCCATCAGTGATCCAGACATATTCTAAGGCAGTATCACCTGATCATGGAGATGGTTGATCTCCAGGATGATCGAGGTTAGGAGAGTAAACTCAGAGGACAACACGGCGGATCCACTCACGAGAGGCCTTTTCCCAGAGAGAGACTTTTATGGGATGGTTGAGTATGAGATACTACAACCACTGCTATCAGATGACCCTAGTGCAAGTGGGAGATTGTTAGTTATATGTATGCCCTAGAGGCCATTGCTATACATAGGATGTATATTGTAGTGGATGCTGGGACATATATAGGGAGGTCTTTCTTGCTCGACATGATAGTATGCTATCTGGTTACTCTTTACCGAAACGTGTACACTGATTGTCTCTCCAATACATGTTGGCAAAGCCCTTAGGATGCGTACTTGACTACCTGGACTATGATGCGGATCATACTAGTGGGGACATGGTAGTCCATAAGTACATCCTTCAAAGTCCCTAGTCGTGGGTGTATCGAGATGGGGCATCGATATACCAGAGTAGACTAGCGTATACCTTCTCGACCCATACAGATGGGCGATGGATGATCCCATATCCATTGGTGTTTGACATCAGAGATGATATACGGGTGCTCAGTGGAGACTGGGTACACTGGACGGACTCGCCGAGAACTCCCAGATGGTATTATACCTTACGTCAGATGGCAGTTCTCTGGTGATACTGGTATAGTCTGTAGACCCGAGATCGTCATAGAGTCTTGTGTGGTTCCCACTGTGCTTTGATTTCCACCTTACCACGTCCAAGAGGGCGTGCAAAACGGTGGTTTTTGGGTACAGTCCCGATTCACATGGAGGCAATGAGCGATAGGAGGGGATTCGTCTCTCCCGGTATAGGGAGTTGATGTTGCGATGTGTTCGATTGGCTATAACCGGAAATCCCTGGCCAGGGTTGCTGAGATTTACTGGTAAGTGTTACCAGTAGTTCTCGAACTGTTATAGGCCTCATATCGACACGACTTATCGAGCTATTGGGGTCTGACGTTTACCACCCCTAGGCGAGATATGCGACATATCAGACGAACAGACCGGACTGTACGGTAAGTGTTACTGGTTGGATTCACAGGAGTATGAGCGGGCTTGCTCGTCGATCTTCTGATCGCTCAATACCCGGGTGGCCGTTACGTTTAGCAGACCGCTTGCGGCTTATGGGTGTTTGATATGATCATCACCTGCTGCCGGCGTATTGACGAGTCTTTAGAGTCCTACACAGAGGTTTCCTGGCTCAAGCGAAACGAAATAGGAGCGCATATGAGATATGTGCGGGACCGAGAATAATGCGTGTATGTGATACCATATTCTATTCTCACGATGAATGTATCGATATGGTTGTATGCGATATAACCTAGTTATCGAATCAAGGATTGATTCGGTAAGCCGATACATAGGATACTAGTCGGTTATATGCGATATGACCGGATCGTTAAATCAAGTGTTGATTTAATGATTTAATGTATAATTATATATTTTATATATTACTTTGCATTAACTAGTATTGGTTCACTTTAAATGGATTTTCTCACTTGAATGTACAAGTTGTATATGTGATATACTTTTTGTGCAAATGATTGTATCATGTTTGATGATACATGTTTACTTGGTTAAGTGCAAAGAATTAAACCATGGTTAAACTAATGATTAGGGTTTTGTTTATCCATTACTTATTTATTCATTTATTTATTTGTTTATTCTTTTTAGAAAATAATAAGCATAAAGAAAAATGGTGGCTTTCTTTGGATGCATGTTGAAGCTTCATGAAGCTTTGACTAAGTGACCATTTTGTCTTCATGCTTAACCCTAACCATTCCTTCTAACCATGATTTATTCTCTACACTTGACCATGGTTGCCATATGATAAGTATTGTTTTTTCTATTCTATTCTAATAACTTATCATAATATCATCTTCTTCTTCTTCTTCTTCAAGATGAAGAAGCTTGCCTCCATCAATGGCAACTAGTGAAAAAGAGTGAGAAATCCAATTCTAAAGTGAACCCACTTCCTATTTCTTCATCCTCTACCTCTTGCCAAGTAGTATAGGGTGTTTTCTTCACAAGTTTTCATGGCTTGGTGAAGGTGGAGCTTGATCTAGTGATGCCTCGACGTAGATCATCTTAGGCATCGTAGTCGATGACCTAGCCCGTCCTTTCTCCGATGAAGCCGACGCTAGAGCCCAAGATCCGATGAGTACAGCGAGGAGACTTCATCGCGGAGCCATGGAGGTGGAGAACCGGATCTACAAAGGTTGTATTTCCGTTTACTCTTAGTAAAGTAGTTTACTAGTTCTAGTTTTCGCCTATATATCTAGCCAACGATCCGTATTAGGGTTTCTCGGCACCCGTAAAATTTGAAATTGGCATGGTTGATGCCTTGTGAGACCACATTAGCGTGCCTAGGAACCCTACACATCAGTCCCCTAATAGCGGTACAAGTCATGTCGGAATGTAGCCCAGAACACCCTGAGATAACACTGGAAACCTACCAGTATATCTCGCTTGCCCTGGCCAGGGACTACTCGTGTAATGGCTCTCCTAGACACAGCGTGATGTCAACCCCCAATACCGGGAGAGACGAATCCTGTCTAACTGTCACTGCCTCCAAGTGCTTCGGGACTGCACCCAAAAACTACCTGTTTGCATGACTCCTTTGAGCCGTGGTAGGGTAGTAATCAAAGTGCAGTGGGAACACACTCGAGGCGAAGTGACAGTGTCAAGTCAACGGACTAAGCTGTACTCATGTCACCTGGGAACTGATAACTGACGATAGGTATAATACCAACCAACAGTTCCCGACGAGTCCTGTCCAGTGTACTCGTAACCTAACGAGCACCCGCATACTATCTCAAGTACGACGTACTGACGGCTGTGGGACAGACCGTCTCCCACGCTGGGATGAGAAGCGCATACGCTAGTCTACTCCGGAGTATCGATGCCCTGTCTCGATGGTCTAACGACTAGGGACCTGTATAAGGATGTGGTTATGGATTACCCAGCCCCCATAAGTGTGAGCGCCATCACAACGCTGGTAATCAAGCAAAGATCCTAAGGGCTCTACTAATATGTATACAAGCGATATGCTAAAAGAAACACATGCACATATTGAAGTAGAGACAAACCAAGTAGCATACTACCATTTTGAGCAAGATTGTCTATACGACTGTGAATATCCCAAGCTTCCATCAAGTAATATACAAGCTAGTATGATACAGTAATGGCCTCTAGGGCATATACACTAACATATTGGACCATTCGACATAATCGAACGAGTCGATGAAGTAGCATATCGCTTGGCACTTCCACCTTCATTGGAAGGAGTGCACAACGTGTTCCACATATCTCAACTCAGAAGATATGTGAGTGACTCCGGCCATATTCTTGATCACTCCGAGCTCACTGTACAGCCAAATTTATCTTGTGAGCAACAACCTATTGAGATTCTGGATAGAAAGGTGAAGTCACTTCAGAACAAGGAAGTCAACTTGGTTTGAGTAATATGGAGAAATGACACACCAGGAGAATCAACATGGGAAAGGGAAGTGTCACGTCCCGAAAGTTTGGAACATGACCGGCACTTAAACTACAAAACGCCTCGAGGCGTACGTAATCTAAGTAGGCCGAAAACCCAGAAATCCAAACCAAGAAAAGTAGGAGAGTGAAGGAAAAACTAATTTAAATCAAGTAGTTTTATTAGCATAAGCCGAATTATGCGTTTTTAAAAACATCAAATATTTCCTGAAAATTTCGGCAGAGTCTCCTTTATGAATACTGGCCCCCAAACGGGATATAACATGAATAGTATACGAAATCAATAAAAGGCATCCCCAAACGGGAGCTAGCTCTTCGTCAATCGACGGTCACAACCACACAAGCAATAAAATATACAACGCCAAGGGCGAGGATCAAAAACTCAAAAGGAAACTCAAAACCACAAGAAATCCACAGAAATATAACGCGCAACTCTAAGGTCGAAAGAATAACGTCACTGGTCTCTATCTCAAAATAAATACATGTTTGGTTGATGGAATTTACTAGATACAACTGAATAATATTATACAAGGTAATAAGATGGGTACGATACCAATAAACCCACCTACTAGCAAGTCACCCGAACGAAACTGTGCCCGTAAAGCCGTAATGAAACCTGTACAGCAAACCTGCAAGAAACTGGGGCACAACGGGGGTGAGTTGCCAACTCGTGAATAGAAAAACATCTACGAATAGAAATCTCATGAACAACGCAATCCTAGGTCAACGATCATAATATATCCTCAAATATATAACATGCAGCCTATAACAATGGCTAGGGTAAATATCTAACCCGAGTGTAATCCCATGTGCCCGTCTCAGTGCCTCAGGTAGCAATATATCATATGGATGATGTATGAATGCATGAAATAGAATGCATGTACTGAAGAAAACTGCTTTCATAATTTAGTGAGATTTCTGTATCTTTTTTTAAAAACGAGGTATCATAAATGAAATCAGCATAAACAGTGTCTAGCATCGACACAAAACAAGTATCCAAATATCTCGATATCTCTGTGTCGCAATCTCTGTACCTCAATATCTCAAAATCTCAATGTCTCAATCTCACTATCTATGGCGCCGTCAGTCCAGACCGGCCCCTACCATCAATCTGAAGACCACGACGGTATCCTCCGGATATCCGACGCGTCGGGTAATATCACCGGTCGGTTGTGCTCCCCTGCACAGGCTCAACGTCAACAACACGATCTTCTTTCCCCGGGGTACCGCACCGGGCCCACCATGTACCCGAAACGGTTCATCCATTTACTCGAATCGGGTCTCGAAATCCATCAGCAAACTCATGGTGGACGACTCATACATCATGGGAAAACCGCACTTTTTATTTAAAAGAGAGGAAAGAAGCTTATACAAGTTTTGCGGTTTTCCCCCAAATCCAGAAAATCTTATGGAAATCCAAATCCAAATCATCAATAGCATGTAAAACCATGATTATAGGCATGAGAATCCATGAATACGGCATAACAATGAATAACAATATGCATGAAGTGACAAGTAATAACTACAATATCTAAGCTGGCATATAAGGTAAGTACACTAATATCATGTCAAACTACTAGCTATCAAGCTAAGTTAAGCAATAATATTTTCTAAGGTGTACGTGACATGGTATTTACCGATGTAGATGTGTGTGAGCCGGCAAGTAAGTGTACGTGGTACATACGCATCATCGGTAATGGTGCTGGTGTCCTAACAGCATAATATCAACAATGCAATATGAAATAACAATGTAAGTATGCGATGCGAAGCGAGCAACCATAATGAGCGGGAGCTAAATATTAAACAATGGTGCCATTTGAAATAATACGAATCGTGGGGTTTTGAAAATAAGGGCTACAGTGGTTTTAAGAAAGGATACGTCTTTTGAAATATCCGTAGATCCCTTGACCTGTCTTTTAAAATACCCATGATCCGCTAGTTTTGAAATAGATAGGAGTCTAATCTAGTCTAACAACTACACTAAACTATACGGCTGAACTAACAAGCTGAACTACAGGTAAGGAAATCGCCTAACATCTGAGTCGATACGTATACATACCTGTATATATATTAGTCGGTGATCCCGCCTCAATAATATCATATCCGATACCATATCTATAATCAGACATCCCAAGTCAAGAGTGCGGATCAATCATCAATATATAGCTCGTACGTAAATCTGTCGTACGGTATCCCAAATCTGGGTACGGGTCAATATCATACTCATCACACTGTTCATCTGGTATCCTCTTTATCAAGATCATCATCTGGGGTACTAACCTACGTCTAGTACACTACAAATATCACTATTCACATGGCATTGTCATCCAAAGATCCGCTATAACATCAGGACGTATCTTCAGTACGAATCCTGCCATATCACCGATCTCACGGCTTCAACTCAAATTTCATCGACTCATCTCAATCCCAAGCATCATCCGTAAATCCAGTATGTGAACACCTAGTCCCATACCCAGGTGAACACATAAACACATCTCCCCATATACGCGCATGTAATAACATAGATGTATGCATGTGTGTGCGTGCGTGTGTGGGTGTAACAACTACTCTAGGGTTTTGCAACTAACACTAAACTAATCCATGAACACCTAGAATCTATCTTTATCATCAAGTCTCATATCAATATAATATATATCATCAAAAAATGTGTGTGTATACGTATTCGTATACATCACCATGAACTGCGGGGATGCTATACGCCATCCACCCGACTTCTCCCCGTAGATATAAATCCACTCACCTGGTCCTCACTCGCCGGTGCCGACGTCGCCACGCGCTTGCTTGTCATCTCGAAGTCTTCGTAAGGGTACCTACATATCATAACGCACTGTATCGCATTAAAATCCGACTCATGACCAAAACGACACACGAATCCCATATAGGTCAAAACCTATGGCTGCTTTCACAAATCAACCCAAAAACCCTCGACGTCGGCATACAAACGGCAAACCATCGAGAAAAACCCAAACACACTCATTTGCACGATCACAAGCACTAATTATACTATAAAATAGGTTAAAATTCACAAAAACCCCAAACTCACTTTAAAAGCCATTTTTCCGAAAATCTAGCAAGCAAAAATTACCCGTTTTAGTACAAAAATCAACGTTTAAACAAATCTAGCGGCCATAATACTTATTAAATATCTTAAATAAGTCATAAAAACAATTTCCATAATTTAATCTCATTAAATTTCATTAACCCCAAAATTCTAGTTTACAATATACCCAATTTTAACAATTCTATAGCAAAAATGCACAACAACAATTTAGCTTGGATTTTCATGAACTAAAGTATTAAACTACACTTTGTAATGTTAATGACGTCATGAAAAACCTAATTACATTTTTAAACCCAATTATTTAACCAATTTTAAAAACCTAGTTTGCAATATTATGCAATTTGGACAATTTAAAAGTAGCAATTAGCAAGATGCAATAAGATTAAGTTTTACATAACAATAACATGTTAATCTACTCATCAAGACCACAATCTAATGATAACAACCCTAATAAAAATTTAAACCCTTTTCTAGAATTTTCCAAACTTGCAATAAACCCAATTAAACATCTAAATTGTTAACATTGAAGCAATTAAACAACAATATAAGCATAAGGTTAAAATTATACCTCACAATTTTTGAGATCTCCCATGAAATCTAGCCTCCCAAAATGCTCTCTTTTCTCCAAGATCCATTCTTGAATAGCCAAGGAAAAATGGGTAGGGATTAGATTTTGATTTTGAGGGATTTTTGCATTGATTTTTGAGTGAAATTTGATGAATTTTGAGGGGAAAATGAGATGGGATTTTGTGGGGCTGCACAAGGGGGAGGGCTCGGCCAGAACAGCAAGGGGGAAGGGAGAGAGGTGTGGGTGAGTTTGGAAAGTCAAAGAAAGAAAGAAAAAGGACCCACTCCTCAAATGTCTAAGCATCACTTCTTTGACTTTTGCTAATTCCCTTTTACTTTCATTTTCTACACATAAAATGGGGTGGCATTTGGGGGGGCTGCTGATTGGGGTCGGTTGGTGAGCGATATGGGGGTGTGTGTGGGTTGTGTACAAGTTCCCAAGTCAAAATAACCCCCCTCTCTCAAGTCAACAAGCCTAAACTTCATTTACATTAATTAAATTCCACAAACTAAGCCTTTTTAGTTTATATTTTCTAAAACCATCTTACTAATTTTATTTCATTTCAGAAATCACATGTTAAAATTTTGTTTAATGTGTTATGATGCACAAAATTTATTTCAACTCATTCCAATTTGTAATTTTCCCTAATTAAATGTATTAGGGACGGCTTAAAATAATATTAAAATAATTAATTTCGGAAAAATTTTCAGAAAATTTGAAATTTCACCAGTGGATCAATAAACACCAAATACTAGCAATTTCATAGCTAGAGTATGTATATTTAATTTTATAATAAAGATATTTGTATTTTGACTTTTTACGGAAAACCCCCCTTATTTTACCGATTTTCCGAAATTTCACCGAAACGATTTTCAAAACGTTACAGGAAGATGAGATGCGTGCAAGATACTCTCATTTATTTGTAAACTAGTCCTTAAAATAATTGTAAATTTCTTTTTAAGGAGGATAGGTTGTAACAACTCCAATTTCAATGTACTGAAAATTATTTAAAAGTTAATGTATAAATGAAGTATTTGAAATCCTGTGTATAATATAAGTATTTGTTTTACTTTTGAATAGCAAGAAAGTACTTGTAGCATCTTGGTAAAGCCTTGCACTGCTGTGACGTGGCCCCTGTGATCGAATCCCCCTATCCATATTATCTTTTTATTTAATTTTCTTTTAATCTTTTAGAAGCCCAAGAGTTTTCACGTGCACTATACGTAATATGATAAGTTACAGAATAAATAAACACATGCACTGGGGAAAACCAAGCGACGACAACACGTAGAACAAATCCCACCGTCAACCACCGGTTTTAGACCGGAGACGCAAGCAAAGAAGACCAGCACCGCCGGGCCGCCCGTAGGAGATGCTCCTCATATTTTCACCGGAGCACCCCTTGGTCTATCCTACTTCTCCCATGTTGTTCGAATACTCTATATTCATACAAAGAACAATAACATACCCTTTAATCCAATTTTTAATGCAAATTTTAATGCATTCTTTAACCCTCTAAACCCTAATTTTCCTTATAAATACCACACTCCATTTCACCCATCCTCAATCAGAAATTCCCGGTCAAAACTCTCAAAAATTCTTAAGTCCTTATAGTGTGCAAGTGGAGTTAGCAAAGGGTGAAGTTTCGGCGAAGTTCCGAGAAGATTCCGGTGACGAAACGACGCCCCAACACCTTCCTTAGTTTCCTCTCTCTCTTCTCTTGTTCTCTAGCCTATAAGTCCCCTCTCCCCCTCTCTTCTTCTATTCTAAAAACTTTCATTTCTAAAACCCGACGGAAGCGGAGTTAATCCGACTTCCGATTCGGTTTTTCTTTAAAAATTCTATTTTTCTTTATCAATAAAATACCATACTATCATATAATGTTTAAAAAATATTAATAAACACAATAAAATAAGTTTCATCCTAAAAGCATCTTTTATGCAATTTTTATTGTATTTTTACGGTAAAATACCACATACTTTACATTTCGCCATAATTCACATAATACTTGTATTACCTTTAGATAACTCACGAGGTAATGACCTACCTCATCACAACACACATCTTGACATAGCACGATGAATTTTTGGGAATATAGTTATTGGATAATACGACATTACAAATAAATACCATCAAACTTGCAAAACCAGTTCTTTAAAAAGTGTGTTAATAAATTCCTTGCAATTGCGCCTTTACAACCCACTTTTGGGGACCCCATTTGGGATGGTGTGGATTATCGCACATCCTCGGGCCTAGTAGAGCGAGATGCAGACCTCCGAAATGAGCATTCGATCTCGATGGAATTTTAATGTATTTTTCTTTAGAAAATGAGATTTCTAAAAAAAAATTATTTTTATTGAATATATATATATAACTATTATCAAAATATCTATTTTAATTATATTATATAAATATTTCAAGTTTTCTAAATCAAAGGAATCACTATTATAGGAAAATACCATTCCAATTCAATGCAAAATTCCAATATTTCAATAAAATATCATATACTATGAAAACTAGGTTCTACTCACTAGAAATTTCACTTTTATAAAATATACATCTATGAAAACCCTAATGACGATAATTAAATACTTGAGGTGTATTTTGAAATTATACCAAAATTATTTTTACATAAAACCCCCTCAAGTTATACTAAATTACAATAAGGACCCTAATAAATATAGGTTTAAGCGAGACCAATTCTTTTGAGCTTCAGGGAGCCGAAGAATGTGGGTGCTTGACTATCTAAGGTAGACAATCTAACAAACAGTGTTATCAATACGGTAATTGTCTTGGAAAAAGACACAAATCCTGCTGTATATGTGCAGCAGTTACCGATAACATCAAAACTAATTCTGGATTTCAATTTCTTTTCAAAGTGTCTGACTCAGACTGAGTCTCAATCTAATCAATCTGACTTGAATATGATTCAAGTATAAACTACAATACAACATGAATCCATGAATTCGTCTATTCAATCTATGTCAATCTATATTGACTGAACCGAACCATGAATATACTCCGTCTACATGACTCTCTATTTATATCCATTCTGTTTACTGATATCATGGTTTTGGCAAGTCATCCATTTATATAACAAAACAATACAATCAATACAAAAGACATCGCAGGGTTTATAAGGGGTAGATTGGTATGGAATGTGTTAGAAGTGGCACGAGACTGTAACCTTAATATACCTAACCTGAATATCTATTGCCGTTGTACCGTGGCTGAACGGTTCCTTGTGCTCCGTATACCTTAGTCTCCGGAATAGTAAGACTCCTCTCGTATACACTGGCATATTCTGTACCAAACTACAAATAACAGCGTTAACAATATATCCAAACATTATAAGTTATATTCTCTTCTGTCTATTCTATCTCTACTCTTCTTTGGGACTTACCGAGCGATTATTCGCTGACGACATTCATTTTCTTCTTTCATTGGAATGTTGTCAGGTGATTTGGACGCCCTAGAGACCAAGCCCAGTACTGAAGATTTGGAGCAACTAGCCTTTGACCCAGAGCTGTAGGCACTTGTACATACTTTTCATTTCAGTTATTCCATTGTTTAGACATCGCTTTCTACTCATGTATTTACATTTCAGTTGTACCTGTAAAAGAATGTTTAATAAATAAAGTTGCTGTTCATTTATATTCCTGTCTCTTGTGTACATTTGCTTTATATTGCTTAGATACGCTTAGCGTGTTTACTTCTGAGTAAATACGTAGCGGGCCTCGCCGTGTCCTCTCCCCATACACCGGGAAGAGGGGAGTGACAGTGTTTCTTCTAGCATATCGCTTATACATATTGGTAGAGCCCTTAGGATCTTTGCTTGATTACCAGCGTTGTGTTGACAGTCACACTAGTGGGGGCTGGGTAGTCTATAAGCACATCCTATACAGGTCCATAGTCATAGGATTATCGAGACGGGGCATCAATACTCCAGAATAGACTAGTGTATATGCTTCTCATCCCAGCAGGGGAGATGTTCTGTCCTACAGCCATTAGTACGTCGTACTGAAGATAGTATGCAGGTGTTCATTGGGTTATGAGTACACTGGACATGACTCGTAGGGAACTGCTGGTGGATACTATACCTATCGTCGGGTGGCAGTTCCCAGGTGATATGAGTATAGCTTAGTCTGTCGACTTAATACTGATACTTCGCCTCGAGTGTGTTCCTAATGTTCTTAGATTACTATCCTACCACGACTCAAAGGAGTCGTGCAAACAGGTAGTAGTTGGGTGCAGTCCCGAAGCGCTTGGAGGCAGTGGCGGTTAGATAGGATTCATCTCTCTCTGTATTGGGGGTTAATATCGCGTTGTGTTCGGAAAGCCATTACACAAAGTCCTTGGCCAAGGCAAGCGAGATTTGCTGGTAGGTACTCCAGTAGTTTCTCAGGGTGTTTTGGGCTACACTCCGACACGACTTATTGCGCTATTATGGGTCTGACGATTACCGCTCCCTAGGCCCGATATGTGATACTCTCAGAAGAACAAACTAAACTGTACGGATATTGTCACAGATAGGATCGGTAGGAGTTCAGATGAGTTTGCTCATCGGCCTTTTTATCAATAGATACCTGGGTATCCGTTACGTGTAGCTAGTACCGCTTGCGGCTTGTGGTTAAACCCACTGCCAGCATAGTGTCAAGTCTTTAGAGTCCCACACAGAGGGTTTCCCTGCATCGGGCAAAAGATGTAGAGGCCGTATGATTTTACGGCAGGGCTTCGATCACATATGTGTACTTGCACGAATGATGATTCGGAAAGATAATCCTAGTGGGCTTTGGTTTAAGCCGGATGCTAGTATTATATCGATGGATTATTTTCGTCGCATTGTATTTGTATTCTTCGGAATACTGATACGGGTATGTATATACGAATGATGGGCATTCTCATAATTTCTTCAGGATTGCTTCTAGAAGGAGACACCTCATTAGGGTTTTTAATCTTTTGATTAAAGATTAATGAGGTGGAGGAAATGAGGCGGAGGCTTGCATTAAGCGAGACATAGCTACTTGGTGACTCATTGCATGACTCACCATGAGATATTATGAAGCATGCTTGATATTTTGGTGAGATATTTTCTCACTTGAATTATTAGTATGCTTCATTAGTCTCACACTTAGCCATCTCATTTAACTTGCTCATTTTCTCCACTAGCTTTTCCTCAAGCACCTTTTTCTTCCTCTAACCCTAAATCTCTCATGTGTTGAGAATCCTAGGGTACTTAGCGACATATTAATCCATTTACACTCTCTACATCATCTACGACATCTAGTTTAGCGAACTAGATGCCGTAGTTATCTTGGATTTGAGGTTGGAGCTCGGACTATAGACTCTCGGGTGGATCGTCTTTGACTCGAGGAGGCCAACGAGGAGGCATCGATCCGTTATGATCCTCGGAGCTTGTAACGAGGAGGAGGACAACAACGAGAAGACCCGAAGGACATGGTATCGTGAGGTATAACTTTTATCCGAGTAGTTAAAACCTCACACAAGTTTGGTTAGCTAGGGTTTAGCATCGATTCTGGAGTTCAAGTCGGTGTTGCGACACCCGTAAAAAATCATTTTTTACATATTCCGCCTCCCCGCGAACCCGCGGGGTGCGCGACATCGACTTACATACCCAACCTTTTAAAAGTTACATCCATGAAAACCTTAAATACGATAAATAAATACTTGAGATTTATTTTGAAAGTGTACTAAAAATATTTTTCATAAAAAACCCCTCAAGTTATATTAAATTACAATAAAGACCCTAGTAAATATTGGTTTAAGCGGGACCAATATTTAAGGTAGAAAACTGTAACACCTTATAATGTAATTAGAGTTAATTAAGCGATATAATGCGGTTTTTAATAAAATTTAACCAATAATTGTTTTCACATATTTTATTATTATTGATTAATATTTTATTTAATTATTTTCGTACTTGCACACGCATGTACATGTTAATCCTAGGGTTAAAGATGGGTTAACCATATTTTGTTAGCATGGCACCTTAACTATTATTATGATATGTCATGTATTTATATATTTAGTTTTTTTTAAGTAAAGGGTTTTAATTGTTTTGAAAATGTTATGATGAGAAGAGTTGAATATTGAAGGAATGATGAGGCATGGGGCAAGCATGGGGAGCAACTAATGAAGAGAGAGAGAGAGCTTGGCTCATTCTTATCACACCCTCTCACTCTCTCATTTTCTTCACCTCACTCCCTCTGATTTCTCCACAAACACCCACAACTCTTTCATTTTCTTCTTCTTCTCCTCTTCTCCACTAAAATTCTTCACTTAATCCATATTTTCCCACAAACCTTAAGCCTAACCCTTCTTCAAACCTCACTAAACCCTTCACAACTCATGCTAAAGCCCTCTTGTGATGAATCAGAGCTTGATGGTTAGGGTTTCATTCAAGTTGTTGTGAGGTAATGATCTCAAATTGTTAACTAGACTCTAAAGAAGTTGTTTTGATAATTAGTTTCAGTTTAAAACCTTGTAGTTATAGTTTTGTGAAAAATATCGTATTTTTGCTAGTTTTGTGTCTCTGTTGAATCTGCTGTTGTTAGGGTGATCCACAATTTAATCTAATAATACAGTAGCATAATGATAGAGCCCTGCGTGTACCCTAGAAACCCGGACCCCACCCTTCATTGTTGGCCCAGCGAGAATCAAGTTTAGCCCGGCGCCGCCGGTTTTTGTGTAGGCTTAGGTGATGGTTTTTGGTGGGTAGCTCTCTGTTGGGTATTTATGGTATTTAGTACACTTTGTTTTTCCTATATTATCTGTATGTAAAATCTGGAACCGTTTAGCTAGTTTTAGCGTTTCGATATCGTGCGATATGGATTATCCGATTTTGTTTAAGTGCTTCGTGTAGCTTGCAGCCATAGGTTTGGTTTAGGGTGTCGCTGCACGCGTTAACCCGCTAAGCTAACACTTGGTAGCTTGTGGGAGTCGATTCGTTAGTTGCCGTTGTTTCCGTGTGTTATCGAAAAATTTGCTAATTACACTTGTTATAATTTTGTGTTATATTAGGATCGATTGCGGGGACTTCGGACGCTGCTAGAAAGGGGAGAGGGGTGATTGGATTCACCTAGCTCGAGATTGTCCGGTGAGTAGATTTAACATCTACGGGGGAATTGCCTGTATGGCGTTATGCGTCGAAGGCTTGATTCAGTGATATAACCATATGCTTATGTGTGTGTGTGTGTGTATGTGTTGATCGTGCATGAGTACCATTTTGCACATCCTATTACCTATTGTTCATGGGCATGGTATTATGGACACTGCACCATTACTAACGGTTCATGTTGCACAAGCACTGAATTGTATGCCACACACACCATTGGTAATTGCCATGACATGCACACTATAGAAATTGCCATGGATAATATATTGTACCACTTCCATTATTATTAACAGTTAGACATTGATTATTGTTCTATTGCGCATTATGAATTGCATCATACATACATGCATACATACATACATACATACATTGCTAGTCACATATATACTCTCATATGATGTTGCATTTCGATTTCGTGGATTTAGGAAACCGCAATATACCTTTGAAACTTGATATATTTAAAAAGAGCGGTTTTCCCTTGATATGCTCACATTACTATTCTATATTTTCATACATCGTATTTCATGGATATATGCATTGAGATATTGATTTCATGTGATTTCTGGATTTGAGAACCGCGGATATATTTCAAAGGAAATTATAAATTGTTTTAAAAACACGGTTTCTCGTGATGTGATTTCGGGGCGTCCACCATGAGTTTTCTCGGTTCTGAGCTTGTTTTCGAGACCCGATTCGAGAAGTTGGACGAACCGTCTGCGGGTACATGGTGGACCCGGTAAGGTATCCCGGGGCAAGAAGATCTTGGGGATGACGATGAGCCTGGAAGGAGGGAGCACTACCTACATGTGATAGGTTGGGCCCGGCGGTTATCCGGAGGATACCGGCCAGAGTCGTGAGATTGATATGAGGGCCGATCAGAGTATACGGCGCCTGAGATATGAGTATTTACATGTCGATGCTGGACACGAGTTTCATGATGTTTCGAGTATCGATGTTGAACACTCAGGTTCCATGATGTGACCGATATGAGGGCCGATCAGAGTGACGACGCCTGAGATATTAGGATTTAGGGTGTCGTTGATAGACACCGGATTTTTATGATGAGGATTATGTTTTATCCCACGCTTAGGATTTATTATGACATGCACTGTTTCATGTAGTTGTTGTACCCAGGTGGTGTACCTTGATCTTGATTTGTTGCATATCAATATTGTTATAGTTATGCCATCAGATTGCATATTTCAGATTATCGCTTTCTTGCATGCTTGCGATTATCTGACGATGTTATTTACTATTCACGAGTTGGAACTGACACCCGTTGTGCCACAATGTTTTGCAGGCTTGACCATCACTGTAGTTGCGGCAGGGCTCCTTATTGCATCTACTTCTGTGGATACCGCTACTGTTGGTCGTCATTTTGGTGTAGGTGGGTTTTGCCGGTATCCGTATGATTCCATTGTCTATTTTATTTTGTATCTAGTACTCTCGATCTATCACTTACATGTATTTGACTTAGAGACGAGATTGTGAGGATCGATATTGTATTATTTGTGCTTCTGGTGTCATGCTCGTGTGAGCCGGCTTTTATTTATGTTGCGATGCTGTTTTCACTTCTTATTTGCTCATTTCTTCTCTACGGCGTCGTATATATACATGTTGTGGTTGTGTTCCGACTTTTGGCATGAGTTGCTCCCGTTTGGGGATGCCTTTTATATATTCTATACTTATACCCGTTTGGGGCTAGTTTTTACAAAGGAGATGCTGTCGAAATTTTTAAGAAAATAAATTTAAGTTGAGATTTTATAACTTGAGATTTTTAAATGTTTTTAACTACTGTTTTATCACTTTACTTCTTTTCTTGGTTTAGATTTCTGGGTTTTCGGCTTACTTGAATTGCGTTACACCTTTTGACATCGCGTGATTTAAGTGCTGGTCGCGTTCCTAAATTGGGTCGTGACAAAATTGGTATCAAAGCGCTAGGTTTTACCTTTCGGAGTGTAGGATGACACTTGGTATAATGGAGTAGGTAGCTTAAGCAAAGTGACATAACGTGTGTATGTTCCGCGACATACTTACGACATGGTACTCTGCCTAAGTGACCTTAAGACATATTTTCTTTTAATTCCTTGATTCCATATATCCTTATGATTCGATTTCTATGTTCTTATCGAATCATGTTTTCTTATTCCAGCCACTATGCCGCCAAAGACTATGAGGGCACAGAGAGCTACCGCTAGAGCCGAGGTCAGGGCAGACTCGTCTGAGACGAGGACTGACCAGGATGGTACGCCTATTCTTCAGGAGCAGATAGATCGACCTTCTCCAGGACGTATTGCTAGGATAGAGGCCAGTATTCAGGATTTGCGTCAGATGGTGGGATCGTTGGTTGAGACCGGCCGAGCACAGAGATTGGAGATTGTTCCACCTATTACGGGGACCGTGATAGTACCTACTGCTCAGATAGTCGTACCTACCGCTACCGAGATTATCGCCGTATCCTTATCAGAGTTTATGAGGCTAAAGCCTCCGGTTTTCTCCAGCACCAACGCAGCTGAGGATCCACAGTCGTTCCTCGACCGGATGGCCAGGATCTGTCTTTCGTTTAAATGCTCTGATGCGAGATCAGTGGAGTTCGCTAGTTTTCGTCTGGAGGGCCTTTCCCAGACTTGGTGTGAATCTTTGGAGAGAGGTCGAGCCGCATATCTTCTTCCTATGACCTTGGTTGAGTTCGCGACGGTTTTCTTGCTCGTTTTCACCCGCAGAGTGTCAGAGATGCTCGAGCTCACAGCTTTGAGTCTTTGTGCCAGACTCCTGGTATGAAAGTGAGTATGATATTCAGTTCACCCAGCTATCCGTTTATGCTCCATATTTGGTGGATACTGAAGAGAAGCGCGTCAAGAGATTTGTACGAGGCCTTGTTACCCAGTTGTTCCTCTCTATAGGCGCCCAACACTTTGATACGTATGCAGCCACGGTGGACGCAACCTTACTGTTAGAGGAGCGTATTCCCGAGACATCGGTCGTTCCGGGACCGAAGCGGATTCGTACTGATGTATCAGCCCAGAGGCGGATAGGTAGACGCCGCGGCAGACCCCCTCCAGGCCGTAGTGATAGCAGAGCTTGAGACGAGACCAGTTATATAGCTCTTACCCACAGGGTCAGCAGCCGTCGTCTGGATGTTTCTGGTATGGGAGTCAGTATCATCGCGTCAGAGATTGTACTAAGGCACGTCAGGGCGAGGCAGCAGTTCCACATGTTACCTTACCACCTTCTCCACCTCAGAGAGCATTGCCCCTTACGCCCGTTGTTGCTTCACACCAGACCTATGCTCAGAGAGGCCATGGTCACGGTGGTTTTGTTCAGAGGGGACACGGTGGCAGAGGCGGAGGACAGCCAGATGCCGGTAGAGGGCAGGCCCGAGTTTTTGCGTTAACTCCTCAGGATGCGCAGGCGTCGAATGCAGTAGTGACGGGTACTCTTCCAGTGTGTTCCTTCGATGCGTGCATATTGTTCGACCCAGGATATACGCACTCGTATGTTTCCACACACTTCGTACCGAGATTGGGCCGAGAGTCGTCCTTGTTAGATCAATCGCTTGTTGTGATTACTCCTGTTGGTGAGTCTTTTGTTGTGCGACATGTGTTTCGGTCATGTGCCGTTCGTATTGGAGATAGAGATTCGTCCGTCGATTTGATCCTTCTTGATATGTTGGACTTTGGCGTTCTCCTTGGTATGGACTGGTTAGCTACTTGCTATGCGTCTGTGGACTACCGTGAGAAGGTAGTCAGGTTTTCTTTCCAGGCGAGTCATTTCTTGTTGTGCATGGGGACCATAGTGCCGCCCCTCACAGTTTGATTTCTGCCCTTTGCGCTAGTCGGCTCTTGAGGAAAGGATGTCGGGGATTCTAAGCCTTTATTCGTGATACTGGAGCTACAGCAGATCCGTTGGACTAGGTTCCTATTGTGAGATAGTTTCCCAAAGTATTTCCTGATGTGTTACCTTGATTGCCGCCGGAGCGCGATATCGAGTTTTGCATTGATTTGATTCCCGGCATGGGGCCTATTTCTATACCGCCTTATCGGATGGCCCCGACGGAGCTTAAAGAGCTTAAGGATCAGTTGCAAGAGTTGCTTGACAGGGGACTTGTTCGTCCGAGTGTTTCTCCTTGGGGTGCTCCTGTTCTGTTCGTCAAGAAGAAGGACGGTAATATAAGACTGTGCATTGATTATCGTCAATTGAATCGAGTTACGGTGCGGAATGGGTATCCTTTACCTCTCATTGACGATTTGTTTGATCAGCTCCAGGGTGCGAGACATTTTCCGAAGATTTATTTGAGGTCGGGTTATCATCAGTTGCGGGTTCAGAATAATGACATTCTGAAAACAACTTTTCGTACGCGCTACGGGCATTATGAGTTTTTGGTGATGTCGTTCGGACTCACCAATGCTCCAGCAGCGTTCATGGATTTGATGAATCGGATTTTCAGGCCGTTCCTCAACCAGTTTATTATTGTGTTTATTGATGACATTCTGGTGTACTCCAGAAGTCGAGAGGAGCATGAGCAGCACTTGAAGATTACCTTGCAGACATTGAGAGAGCACCAGCTATTTGCTAAATTCTCGAAGTGTGCATTCTGGCTTGATAGTGTTGACTTCTTAGGTCATGTGGTTACAGGAGACGGTATACAAGTGGACCCGAAGGAGATCGAGGCCGTACAGCTTTGGCCCAGACCTGTATCAGTGACAAAGGTCTGCAGCTTCTTTGGCTTAGCCAGTTATTACCGTCGTTTCGTGCAGAATTTGTCGAGTATCGCTGCACTGCTGACCGGACTGACCCGGAAGGGAGTTCTTTTTTTTTTGACTGAGGCATGTGAGCAGAGTTTCTAGCAGTTGAAAACTCGTTTGACGACTGCACCAATTCTATCTTTACCTTCAGGATCAGGCGGCTATGTCATTTATTGTGATGCTTCTCGAGTGGGGCTAGGTTATGTGTTGATGCAGCATGATAGAGTTATTGCTTATGCTTGTAGTTGAAGAAGCACGAGCAGAACTATCCCACTCATGATCTTGAGATAGCCGCGGTGGTCTTTGCACTCAAGATTTGGAGACACTACTTGTACAGAGAGTCGTGTCAGATCTTTACGGACCACAAGAGCTTGAAGTAAATCTTCCAGTAGCAGGATCTGAATTTGAGGCAGTGCCGTTGGATGGAGCTTGTGAAGAATTATGATTGTGAAATCCTTTATCACCCGGGCAAGGCGAATGTGGTAGCTGATGCTTTGGGTCGTAGGTCCAGAGGTAGCTTGTTCCATTTTAGCGCAGTTCAGAGACAGTCTTCTACAGATTGGTAGATCTTGTGCGATAATAGTGTACAGTTTGAGTTCACTTCCGCTGGAGGGCGGTTTGCTCATGTCCGCACCCATCCACTTCTACTTGATCATACCCGTGAGGCGCAGCCCGATGATACTCGTTTGTCTGAGATTTTAGAGCATGTTTGGCAGGGTAGAGATTCGGAGTTTGTGATTGATGACCAGGGTGTGCTACATTTTGGGACCCGTCTATGTGTGCCAGATTCCGAGAGGCGGAGACGCGAGATCCTGGAGGAGGCACATCAGTCAGCATACAGTGTTCATCCAGCTTCCACCAAGATATATCATGATTTGAGAGATATCTATTGGTGCGAAGGGATGAAGAGATATGTTTCGGATTTCATTTCGAGATGTCTGACTTGTCAGCAAGTCAAGGCTGAGCATCAGAGACCGGCAGGAGAGTTATGGCCTTTACCCGTTCCGGAGTAGATATGGGAGCAGATCTCCATGGATTTCGTTGTGGGTCTACCCATGTCCAGTCGAGGTTATGACTCCATTTAGGTGATTGTTGACCGGTTGACGAAAGCGCCTCACTTCCTTCCAGTGAAGACCACTTTCAGATTTGCTCAGTATGCTCAGCTGTACATTGATGAGATTGTGCGTTTGCACGGAGTTCCTTTATGCATTGTATCCGACAGAGGCACCCAGTTTACCAGCCGTCTTTGGCAAAAACTTCAGGAAGCTTTGGGTACCCGTTTGAGTTTTAGCACCGCTTTCCATCCGCAGACCGATGATCCGTCAGAGCGGACTATACAGACTTTTAAGGATATGCTTCGTGCATGCGTGCTTGATTTTGGTGGCAGTTGGGATCGTCACTTGCTCTTGATAGAGTTCTCCTACAATAACAGTTTTCAGGAGATGATTCAGATGGCACCTTTTGAGGCTTTGTATGGGAGAAAGTGTCGATCGCCGGTCTGTTGGACCGAACTCAGCAAGGCAGGATTTTGGGACCACAGCTAGTTCAAGAGACTACGGAGAAGATCCAGTTGATTTAGGACAGAATGAGAGCAGCCCAGTGCAGGCAGAAGTCTTATGCCGACCGTCGTCGTCGCAGACTTGAGTTCACAGTGGGTGATCATGTATTCCGACAGATTTTTCCGATGAAAGGAGTGATGAGATTTGGAAAGAAAGGGAAGCTTATTCCCAAATTTGTAGGTCCTTTTGAGATCCTTGAGAGAGTTGGTACTGTTTCCTATCGTTTGGCACTTCCGCCCAGTTTTCCAGATGTTCCCCCGTATTTCATGTATTGATGTTTCGCAAGTACCTTCATCACCCTTCTCATATGATTCAGCACCAGACCATCCAGCTGGAGCGCGATCTTTGTTTCACCGAGCAGCGCATAGTTATATTGGATCGGCATGTGAAGAAACTGTTCCCTTTGGAAAAATAAACAATAAATGAAAAGGCAATGGGAAAATTCCCCAAATAGAGCATCACGTGCCCACATGTGATGCGCCTTGGAGCTAAAATTACAAGCATTACACTTAACAAATGGGACTGAAGTTGGGCCTCACGTGCCACACGTGAGCACCTATATACGAAGTATATAGGCGCCTTTATAAAACAAATAGCAGACCAGAAGGCGCATAACGCGCCAACACGTGATGCTCTTCTCTGGGACTGCTGCATATAGGCAAACCGGCCTAGTGCCACTGGGTCACGTGCTACACGTGATGATTTCTAATATCTTCTGACCCGATAGAATTAAATTCTATATAAAAGGGATCAGAACCCTATTTTGAAATATTTTCCTTAATATTTCTAAACAAGAAAGATTGTGCTCGGCAAATCAGAGCACCGTTGGATCAAAGATCCAATGGTGATTAAAAATCACCAAAATACAGAATAAGTTATGTATGGAAAAACATTTTTCCAATCTTGTTAAAAAAAAGAGAAATGTCTTCTGTAAAACAGAAGTTTTTGGATCAAAGATCTAACGGTAGATAAATTCCCCAAATCAATTAAGAAATCTCTCAATGAGAGATTTCCTCAACTAAATCAACAAATCAGCCTCCACTATATAAAAGACCCAAGACTTCAAGTCTTGTACAGAAGAACCCCCTCTATAAACTTCAAGTTCAAGAGAGAAAACAGAGAGAAAAACTCCCTGATATGCTAAAAAGAAAAGAGAATTTAATTCTCTAGAGAAAAGAAGATCTCCTCAAAAAAGAAAGAAAGAGAAACCCTAGGTAAGAGAAAAAAAGAAACACAGAGAACATATTCGCCTCCACAAGAGTTTAACTCTTCCAAAAGAATTTAGTTCTTCCTCTAGTTGAGATCTGCAGAAGCAGATATCCCCACAAGTTGAGAATTTAATTCTCATCGGGGAGATTCTGTTATGTAGATTCAAACCTAGTAGAAAGAACTAAGTTCAATGAATTTAATTCTTACCAAAAGATATAGGAATTTAATTCCTCTGATAAAACTAGGGTTTAACCCTATAAAAGAATTTAATTCTTATAAAAATAAGAGACTTGAAATTCACAAAATTCAGATCAAGAGCTCCATGTATATTAGTGTTCAATGCTATAAAATAAAAGCTTACGTGTTCCCATGTGAGAACCTTTGAGGAACAAAAAAGGAAAGACTGAGATCTAGCCACGTGACCCCACATGACCCATGAGAAGTGCTCAGCACTTATAAAAGAGAAAAGGGAATAAGACCTATTTTTGGGGCGCCTCACGTGACCCCACGTGACCCCCTAACAGTGCTTAGCACTAGAATAAGAGAATAAAGGAGGCAGTGCCCAACTCTAAGCGCCTCACGTGCCGCACGTGAGCGCCCCAACTTTCTTTGTTTAACACTGCTATGGCGCTTCACGTGCCACACGTGAGCATCTCATATCTCAGTGTTTAACACTGCCTTAGAATATCACGTGGGAGCACATGGGCACTGAGCATACACTGGTGTGTAACATTATAACAGGCCAACTTCAACCCCAGATTGGCTAAGTCTTTCCTGAGATTAAATCTCTAAATAAACCTAGCCTCCATGCTCATGACTGATGATTCCTCAGTCTGAAATTTGGTTCAAGGGTACATCTCTCCACACCTCTGATACATGTCGTTGTAATTATTCAACGTCTTCAGAGAGGTGGTGGGTCCCGACAACCAACAAGCTATGGACCGTAATGTCCTTAAACTAAACCCTCACCTCAAAAATGGTGATCTGTAGACCGCAACATCCTTAAACTAAATTCTATGGACTATGATGTCCTTAAACTCCACGGACTATAATGTCCTTAAACTTAATACACCGCAACGTCCCTAAAATAAACTCTATGGACCATGATGTCCTTAAACCCAATGGACCGTAATGTCCTTAAACTAAACCCTCACCTCAAAAATGGTGATTTATGGACCGTAACGTCCCTAAACTAAATTCTATGGATTATGATGTCCTTAAACTCCACGGACTATGATGCCCTTAAACTTAATGGACTGCAAAGTCCCTAAACTAAACTCTATGGACCATGATGTCCTTAAACCCAATGGACCGCAACGTCCCTAAACTAAACTTTACGGACTATGATGTCATTAAACCCAATGGACCGTGGCGTCCTTAAACTAAAACGATAGAGCCCAAATGCTCTTTTGTTGGATCAAAAATGATCCTGAACCCCCGTTGAGTAGATCTTAATCTAAAATTAGACTAACGTATTCTCAATAACCATTTAAGTTGATCTTAATCTTAAACGAGATTAACGATCCTTAAACCAAACCCAAATCTAAGAGAATACGGATTTAGACTAATACCTGCCCTACGGGCGACAACATAAATTAGTCTCTGTATACAGTCCATGGGCAACCAAAAATAAAACAAACACACACGACATGAAGTGAACATCTGGAGCAGAAGAAAGTTGTTACCGCGATGCGGTAACGTAATTAACTGCAAGGGCTTGCGCCTGCAGGGAAGAGCATCCCCACATTCAAAAACCCTTCACAACGAGGGAAAATCTGACGAAGTCTGCTACAACGGCCACATCTGTTTAAATCTTCGATACATGGTGCTATAAATTAACTTGGCATCTTCGAAGAGGTAGACAGATAAAACCAAATAGCATCTGCCCCAAAATTCAGGCCATACGTCCCCAATGTCCCGGTCGCGTCTTTTGGCAGTAAACAGATTCCGGCATGCTCGGTGGGACCTTTTCCTCTTTTCACTCCACACTTCGTGTGTCATGTTTCGCGAAAAAATCGCGGACTGCTATGGTTGCCTGTGGATCCGAGGTACTAAGATTTGGTGTCTTGCTTCGTACAGAAGAGAAAAGAAGATCAATGGCTTCCAGCTGCACTAACTGCAACAACAACTCCCACTCCGCTCTATCTGGAAGAGTAATTTATAGGCCCCAAGCGGCCTCCATCTTCGCAATGCCGGTGGAACGGTGACACAGGCCACCACTGGATTGTTCTTCGGGACCATTCTCCCACTAATGAGCTTCAACGCCCCAGTACCATCGCAGGAAGCTCCAAAGAAGGCGGTCTTTGATCGGCTTGCAACTACCGTGGCCCCTCTCAACGGGTCGTCCAAGTCTACTGCCTCAGTCTTCGACAGGCTGAGCCTAAGCTCAAATGGGCCCACGAAGAGGCTCGCAATACTGGAGAAGGCTATCCCAACTCCTGCTGCAAGTGAAGTCGTCCAAATGACTTCCCCTACTCGAAAGTCGGCCTTCGACAGGTTGACTATTCCTTCCCAGCGGATGTCAGTTTTTGACAGGCTGGTGCCAATAATAGCCTCTCCTCAAAGCAGGGGGCATGACGAAGCAACTCTGATGATAAAAGTGATCCCGGCTACACAACAAGCTCGACGTCGTCACTGTTGCCGAGTGAGGAAAGCTGGGGGCAGTTCCCCTTCTGGACTACACCCACCAGCTCCAATGGTGGAAGTTGTTGCTGCTGTTCTAACTAGGAACAGCTTTGAGCCGCTCAGGAGGGTGCGCAAGAACTCTCCAACTGTCGTATTGAAAAAGTCTCATCCACCTATGGAGAACGTTACAAAGGCAAACCCGGAACAACCCTCTCAACGCCTGTCCTCCAAAATCCACAAGGTCTGGTGAAGAGTCCAAGACTCTGTAATCGATAAAGATTACTCCTGCCGATCGAAGAAAATGAAGGTCCGGAAAGAGGAGAATAATCCCGCCGTCGTACCACGGAAAATATCATCTGCGACAGCCCCCTCAGCTTCGATCGCACATAAAAGGAGAAGGCCGGAGAAGATCCCCGTGTCTGCGACAAATCTCAAGGGAAATGAATCCAAATGCCCTAAGTCTGGGGGTATGATAGTGCACACCGTCTACATGGCTTCCGGAAAAGAGGAAAGCCGTGCTTCTGGGGGTCATTGACCACTTACACGATCAGTAACTAAGGCTCAAGAGCAACAGCAGAAACTTCAGGATATGCTAACAAAGATGGCCGCGCTTACTGGGCAGAAAGAAAGCCCGGAAGTATCGCCGGATCAATGCCAATAGCAGGAAACCGACGCCGAGTTCCTCCGAAGAATGCTCAAAAAGAAAGATAAAGAAGCCGCGGAACAAGTGGCTAACATAAAACAAATTGCGCTCCTGTTCCAAGATATGGTGGGGATGATGATCCAGCTGGACCCTTCAGCCGAAGATCCCCCAATAATCATTGAAGACGACAGAGAGGAGACATCAAACCCTCTTCCGGTTTTATCAGCAGCCAAGGAGGAGACAATCTCAAAAGCTGCGCTTGATGACTACATAGCTCAACAAATACGAGCTCATCAGGCAAGCGAAGCCACTGGCCAAGTCGTCAGAACTGGGCGACCCTATCCAAGCTGGTACGATGAAATTAAGTACCCGCCAGGATACACAATTCCTAAATTTCACGTGTATAAGGGAACAAGCAACCCACATCAGCATGTCGCTCAGTTCAGGGCTCTTTGCGGCAATACTTGAGGTGGCGACAAACTGCTGTTTCGCCAATTCGTAGGCAGCTTAGCGGAGACGGCCTTTGAATGGTACTCGGAGCTTACAAATGACTCCATCAGAATGTTAACAGAGATATAGTTGCTATTCACCCAGCGTTTCGCAAGCGCCAGCGAACGCACCCTGATCACGGCGTTGATCAATGCCAGGGTGAAGCCAGGAGAGACATGGGTTCAATATGCAATCCGGTGGTGGAACCTATGGTCGAAATGCGAACAACATATAGAAGAAGCTCCTGCCGTAGGCATGTTCATGGGGACCCTTGATCCGCAGGCAACTATATCCCAATTTATGATGTTTTTCAAGCCGACCACCTTCCAGGCCTTGATTGATAAGCTGATCTAAATGGACTAGATGGGCCATAGGCCTTCCTCTTCGAAAATGGGGCTTCGAAATGAAAAGGGTAAAGGGAAAGCGACCCTCATCTCTAACGCTCAACAACAGTCGAGTGATCCGAAACCAGCTGCTCGCCAAAACGATAAACTGCGATCACTCGGAGAAAAGTTGAGACGCCCTTACTCATTCATTCGGGATAAAACGAGAAGACTGTTCGAACTGGCGGTGCGCAACAGGCTTATCACTCTACCAGATCCGAGACGCCCACTACAACCGGGCGACGTCAACAATCCTAATTACTACCCCTACCACCGAATACTGGGCCACCCGATCGAAGATTGTTACGTCTTTAAAAACTGGATTGAGGACCAGTACCAGCAAGCAAATTCGCGCTGTCTGAAAACTGGAGGGTAAACCCACCACAACCGCACACTCCTAAAAAGATGGACACGCCAGGGGCATCATGCTCATTTATAGAGGAAGCTCCATAGGAAGTTGTTCTTTCGACAAAAACTAAAAGAATGCTGAAAGATCTTCAAGTATGTCCGGCGATTAGATGGACAAGCCCGCTAGAGCCATAAATCATTGAGAGGATGCTGAAACCGCGCCCAATATCGGGAGTTGGTAGCGATGGAAAAAATACCCAAGCCCAGCCGTCGAAGTCTTCGAAGAAGAAAAAGAAGACCAAAAAGCCCGCACAGTCTGATGACAAACGTACGGATTTGCAAAGGCATATTGACTCACTGGAGGAATATAATCAGAAGGTGCAAACCCCGGTCACGCTCCAAGAGTTTCTCAACCATATCCTTAAAAATGGAGATAACGACAATGATGAGGGAGACGACTCGTCAGAAGAACCCGAAGATTATGTGGAAAGTTGCTACATGATCTCTCATTCGTCGCTAAATAACGAAGAAGTTCACTCGGCGTTAGAAGATAACATAGAGGAGCTGGGGGCAGGAGCAGTGCCAAAATCCTTGGATTATGTGACAAGGTCTATCAAGGGGATCCTACTTGCTCATGTATACGCATGGCAAAAGCCCTTCCGGCCAATAAGCGGCCAATTCCCTAAGAAATACTATGCCAGACGAGTCACAACCCAGGTTAATGATAGATGACGACGCTTGTGTCCGCTCGCTATCTTCCTGAGTACCAAACTCTGTAAGTGCTATCCGGAAAAACTCCGCCGCAGTAAACTAACAACGGACCGAAATGTCCTTAAACTAATGACGGACCGAAATGTCCCTAAACTAATAACGGACCGAAATGTCCCTAAACTAACAACGGACCGAAACATTCTGAAACTAACTACGGACCGTAACGTCCTTAAACTACTGCGAACTGCAGCATCCTTAGGCTAGCGCGGTTAAAAAAAAGGTATGTCCATAAGCGAAACAGGCACGGATGAAAACCTGAAAGGGCTCCGTGAGTAAAAACAGCAGGGCTACCGGCGAGTTTGTGAAAACCCGAAAGGGCGCAGACTGGTTTAAAAAAAGGTATGTCCATAAGCGAAACGGGCAAAGATGAAAACCCGAAAGGGCTCCATGAGTAAAAACAGCAGGGCTACCGGCGAGTTTGTGAAAACCCGAAAGGGCGCAGACTCGTAAAAAATTTCCTGTACACTTGCAGAATCCTCTCGACCTTGTAAGGAGAAAATACCCGTGTGAGATCCGTACGACTCACAAGGGAGCAAAACACTTAGGAATCCTCACGATCCCTAAGGAGAAATTGCACTTACAAGATCCTCACGACTTGTAAGGAGAATGTCCCCCCTATGAGACCCTCACGGCTCACAGGATTCAAAAGTCTTAAGATACAGGGACTTGAACTTGTTCTTAAGCCATCATATTCCTCAAACTGCCCTACAAACGGTTCAATATTGACCCTTGTATACAATCCACGGGCACAAATAAATGTCTCCCCCACCAAGTTCCACCAATGATGCGAAATGTTCTCATGTGGTGAATGACACTTGTAAGTCCTCTCGACTTATAAGGAGAAAACACTCTTGTAAGATCCTTACAACTTATAAGAGAACATAAACTTAGGAATCCTCACGACTCCTAAGGAGAAAACACACCTACAAGATTCTCATGACTCGTAGGGAGAAACACCTTCATAAGACCCTTACGGCTCATGAAGTCAAAAGCCTTAGTCGACAGGATCCTAATCCTGTTTGCTAAGCCATCTTTGTTCAAGTTAACAAAGGCAAATGATGATTCACTCCTGGAAATCTCCCAGTTGTAGCGATGTTGATACCTAAACCGGTAACAAATTCCAAGTCCTTTCACGACAAGTGATGATTCGCTCCTGGCAATATTCCAGTCGTAGCGATGCTAATGCTGAGATGGGTATCAGATCTCAGGACCATACTCGCAACAAAATCAGCAAGCCAAAAATACAAAAAATATATATATAGCCGAAATGATAGGGCAACTCTCAATAAAAAACAACGAGTAAAAAAAATAGCCGAAATGATTGGGCACCGCGAAAAATAGCCGAAATGATTGGGCAATCATGACTTTCACGATATAAAAAGCTGAAATGATAGGGTATCGCGGAAGAAAACAAAAAAAAGAGATGAAACTTTTGCCCTACAGGTGAGTCCATACTAACCCCTGTATACAATCCATGGGCATAAACGAAAAGGGAACCACATTTTCCCACCAGACTCTGTCAAAGGGAGAGTCAGATCTCGACGGCAACATGTACATCCTAGAAGATCAACACGGCGTTCCTTCTCAACTCCAGTAGGATGTAGACGTAACGTCAACAACCAACCTCAGGGTTGTAACGAAGCGGAGCAATGGCAAAGTCCCTAGTTCCAAATCTCGACGGCCACATCTGCAGCCTAGAGACCAACAACGGCGTTCCTGCTCATTCCAGCAGGATACGGACGCGACACCACTAGTCGGAGCCACGAAAAAGTCCCTAGTTCTAAGAATCCACGGTTCACAGACAACCTAGAGTCAACCCCGACACCGCAGAAAGCGGAGCAAGTCAACCCAGACACCGCAGAAAGCGGAGCAAATCAACCCTGACACCGCAGGAAGCGGAGAAAGTCAACCCTGACACCGCAGAAAGCGGAGCAAGTCAACCCTGACACAGTAAAAAGAGGATCAAGTCAACCAATAAACTCCCCGCCAGATCAATACTCCGACCTGGAAACAAGTCAGCCAATGACCTCCCCGTCAGAACAACGCTCCGACCCGAAAACAAGTCAGCCAATGACTTCCCCGTCAGAACAACGCTATGACCCGGAAACAAGTCAGCCAATGACCTCCCCGCCGGAACAACGCTCCAACCCCGGAACAAGTCAATCCCGACACCGCAGAAAGCGAAACAAGTTGGCCAATGACCTCCCTGCCGGAACAACGCTCCGACCCGGAAACAAGTCAGCCAATGACCTCCCCGCCGGAACAACGCTCCGTCTAAAAAACAAGTCAGCCAATGACCTCCCCGCCGGAACAACGCTCCGACCCAGAAATAAGTCAGCCAATGACCTCCCCGCGGAACAACGCTCCGTCTCGGAAACAAGTCAACCAATGACCTCCCCGCCGGAACAATGCTCCGTCTTGGAAACAAGTCAGCCAACGACCTCCCCGCCGGAACAACTCTCCGTCTCGGAAATAAGTCATCTAATGACCTCCCTACCAGAACAACGCTCCGACCCGGAAACAAGTCAGCCAATGACCTCCCCGCCGGAAAAACACTCCGTCTCGGAAACAAGTCAGCCAATGACCACCCCGCCGGATCAATGCTCCGTTTCGGAATCAAGTCAACTCATAAACCTCTCGATTCAGAGAAATCAGCATTCTTGGCGAGAACCTCTCGATTCGCGTCGACCCGCAAGGAAATCAGTGTCTTTATAGAAATCTCTCGAATCGTCTCGACCCCAGGGAAATCAGTGTCCTTGGCAAAACCTCTCGATTCAGGGAAATCAACGTCCTTGGCGAGAACCTCTCGATTCGCGTCGACCCGTAAGGAAATAAATGTCTTTCCAAGAATCTCTCGATTCGTCTCGACCCCAGGGAAATCAGTGTCCTTGGCAAAACTTCTCGATTCAGGGAAATCAGCGTCCTTGGCGAGAACCTATTGATTCGCGTCGACCCGCAAGGAAATCAATGTCTTTGAAGGAATCTCTCAATTCATCTCGACTCCAGGGAAATCAGTGTCCTTGGCAAAAACCTCTCGATTCAGGGAAATCAGCGTCCTTAGTGAGAACCTCTTGATTCATGTTGACCCACAAGGAAATCAGTGTCTTTGCAGGAATCTCTCGATTTGTCTCGACTCTAAGAAAATCAGTGTCCTTGGCAAAAACCTCTCGATTCAGGGAAACCAGCGTCCTTGACGAGAACCTCTCGATTCATTTTGACCCGCAAGGAAATCAGTGTCTTTGCAGGAATCTCTCGATTCGTCTCGACCCCAGGAAAATTAGTGTCCTTGGCAAAACCTCTTGATTTAGGAAAATCAGCGTCCTTGGCGAGAACCTCTCGATTCAGGGAAATCAGCATCCTTGGCGAGAACCTCTGGATTCGTTTTGACCCGCAAGGAAATCAGTGTCTTTGCCGGAATCTCTCGATTTGTCTCGACCCCAGGGAAATCAGTGTCCTTGGCAAAACCTCTCGATTCAGGGAAGTCAGCGTCCTTGGCGAGAACTACTTGATTCAGGAAAATCAGCGTTCTTGGTGAGAACCTCTTGATTCGTTTCGACCCGTAAGGAAATCAGTGTCTTTGCAGGAATCTCTCGATTCTTCTCGACCCCAGGGAAATCAATGTCCTTGGCAAAACCTCTCGATTTAGGGAAATCAACATCCTTGGCGAGAACCTCTAGATTCAGGGAAGTCAGCGTCCTTGGCGAGAACCTCTCGATTCAAGGAAATCAGCGTCCTTGGAGAGAACCTCTCGATTCGTTTTGACCCGCAAGGAAATCGGTGCCTTTGCGGGAATCTCTCGATTCGTCTCGACCCCAGGGAAATCAGTGTCCTTGGCAAAACCTCTCGATTCAGAGAAATCAGCATCCTTGGCGAGAACCTCTCGATTCAGGGAAATCAGCGTCCTTGGCGAGAACCTCTCGATTCGTTTCGACCCGTAAGGAAATCGGTGTCTTTGCAGGAATCTCTCGATTCGTCTCGACCCCAGGGAAATCAGTGTCCTTAGAAAAACCTCTCGATTCAGGGAAATCAGCGTCCTTGGCGAGAACCTCTCGATTCAGGGAAATTAGCGTCCTTGGCGAGAAGCTGTCGATTCATTTCGACCCGCAAGAAAATCAGTGTCTTTGAAGAAATCTCTCGATTCGTCTCGACCCCAAGGAAATCAGTGTCCTTGGCAAAACCTCTCGATTCAGGGAAGTCAGCGTCCTTGGCAAGAACCTTTCGATTCAGGGAAATCAGCGTCCTGGGCGAGAACCTCTCGATTCAGAGAAATCAGCATCCTTGGTGAGAACCTCTCGATTCGCTTCGACCCGCAAGGAAATCAGTGTCTTTGCAGGAACTGCTCGATTCGTCTCGACCCCAGGGAAATCAGTGTCTTTGGCAAAACCTCTCGATTCAGGGAAATCAGCATCCTTGGCGAGAACCACTCGATTCGTTTCGGCCTGCAAGGAAATCAGTTTCTTTGCAAGAATCTCTCGATTCGTCTCGACCTGCGGGAAAATTAGTGTCCCTGCGAATAAAAAATTCTCATGTGGGATCCTTACGATTCTCAAGAGAAAATGCACTTAGGAGTCCTCACGACCTCTAAGGAGAAATTACACCTACGTGATCCTCTCGACTCGTAGGGAGAAAAGTCTTTGTGAGACCCTCACGGCTCATAAAGTTGAAAAGTCTTAGGCAGCAGACCTAAACCTGTTTACTAAGCCATCGCTACCCTACAAGAATATCAAGATAAACTACATATAGGCCACATTCACCAGAGTTACATGCAAACATGATATAATATGTGTGTGTGTGCGCGCGCGCGCGCGCGCCTTTTATTCATGAATTCAAAATGAATATAGGATACATGTCATTAAAAGAATCAAAATGGATACAAAATATTCTCTCATTCAGGAGTGAATACAAGAAAATGAGAATATACAAAAAATCTTTAAGCCGGCGGACGGTGTAATAAGTTCGTCGGTTCATCCTTCTTCCGCTGGGCCTCGGCTTCAAGTTTTGTTATTACCACGAGACGGGTCTCCGCCTGAGACTGTTAAGCCTGATACAAGGCGAGCCAACTCTCAAGCTCCTTTTCACCAACTTTATGAGCTTCAACCATCTCGCAGGTAAAGATAACGGCTTTATCAATAGCTACCACTTCCTTGATAGCTTCTTAAAGTACCTGCCAAAGTTCGTACGAACGGGTGGTGTTAGCAGTGAGTTGAGCTTGAAGTTCTCCTAAAGCATTTGAAGCTAGCTCCCTCTCCGAAAATTTCAGAGCTCGAAAGGAAGGCGTATACACTCGAGATTATGTAAGCAAGCCTCCACCCTACGAAAATACTCAACCCAAACATGCACCAACGCCTCATCATGATAGGTAGCAAGGAAGGGCAAAGAAGTATTGGCTTCGGCAGTAAATTCTTCGGTCGTAACAGAATTTCCAGCACGAAGATCTTCAATAAGGGCCGATAAGGAGTGAATGCTTTGTTTCGCCATCTTTTCGGACGCATGTCGGGAATATGGTCTCGGTGGCATAGAGATACGGGATTCCAACGGAGCCGGAGCTGGCAAAGCTGTCAAAGTTTATGACTAGTCAGCGAGACTAGTAAACATGGAACAAATAAAATAATACCAAGGGTAGAGTTTTACTTACCCACAACCATGCAAGGGGGTTTGAAAGATCCCTAGGCCCATCAAGGATCTCCACTTCATCATCAGCTTCCAGAACTGCAGAGGACATGTTAGCATCATCATAAAAAAAAAGCGATAATAAAGCAAAAGGGTCAAAGAACACAGACCTTGCCCAGAAGAAAGGACGATGCTTTGCGGGGATATCACCCGTAGGGCAGCTATGTCAAGTAAGTGCTGGAAGGACTTCCTGGGAGATAGGTCCACAATAGAAGCCACCAATTCCCATAGTTCTGAAAGGAAGGAAAGGTTCAGATAATTGAAAGACTATTAAAACAAAGTATAGAAGACTGCCTTCGATGCTCTTCCCGCCTTAAACCGGAGGGATAGCAGCCTCGGCAGCCTCCTCCATACCCTCAGGAACATCACCAGAGATGATGTGACAGGTTCCAATTGAGGGGCAACAGCCGCCGCTTCAGGATCCAATGAAGGGACGGCGGTCTCAACTACCCTTTCCACAACCTTCAGGCCGTCACCAGAAAGATCTATTAGATCTACAGCTGATAAAGGCACCTCTTCTAGATGAACAGGCGCCGGGGGAATGGTGGCTACCAGTGGAAGTTCCATAGTAGGAATATCCGCTATAACAATCTCCTTCGCACTTACCGGTGCCTCATCGGAGACATTTATAGAATCTACAGTCAGGACGCGACTTGAGCTCAAATCCTTTGTCGTTGCTGAAGTCCCTGCAAAGTTTTCGCAAAGATAAGAAGATATGAGAAGCGATGCAAACTACTTGCCAAAAGGAAGATAAGGAAAATATGCATACCAATAAGCTAGGACGCTTTTATTATAGCTTTATCAAGCCGTTGTTCCTTCCTGAGGAGATGTGCTCGCCGAGGTTCAAAAGCAGATTCATAGCCACCGGTCTTCAGTGCCAGCTCATCTTCAGAAGCGGCTGAGATAGGCTGCTTGAGGGCTATCTCGTCTTCCTATTGCAGAGGACCCATATGTACCCTCTGTAGCGATGGGGAATCTTCGTAGAAGATAACCGGAGGGTAGGGCCTCTTCGGGAAGTGTACATTCTCGGTCTCATCCTGTGAACGCCTTAAAGCATCAACCAAATGCGCGGCTTCTTCAGCAGATGAGCCACGGTAAATGAGACCATCATCCGGCTCTTGCATCGATATTGGCTCATCTTGAACAATAGGCTCGGATTCCAGGAAAAGGTCAAGCAAGCCAGAAACTGTTTTCTTCCTCCTTTTTGAACTGGAGCTAACACTGGAAGAGGATTGCTTCCCCCCTTTGGTGCTTTGATACGGCGCTGCCCAACCTTGCCTCCAATATCCTCTTTTGGCAGTACTACCGGTGATGACACTGCCATTGATGACGCCGCAACTGATGAAACTACTGCCGGCGCCTTATCGGAAGCCTTTGCCTGGGCTCTAGTGTGTATTGGCATACCAATTGTGGGAGGAGTCGATTCTGCATCTTCCGCCTCAGGGATAAGTAAGGCACCATTACCCCCTCAATGGAGGGCAAACCACTGTCCGCAGTCGTGGCGGAACGCCCGTGGCTTGGGTCGGGACGGGAGCTCTATATCCGAAGAGTATCTGCTTCTCCTCTGCAATGATGGGACCAACTCGATGACGGTACCAACCCGTAAAAGACCCCACACACCTTGGAATATAGTCGGCCTCGGGATCACGAAACGAGAGCCAGTGTTCAGCCGGATGAAGTGATGGATGATGTCACGAACAACTCCCAGAGACGAGCTGGGCTCCGCCAAAAATGCCTCGAAGGGAACACCCTGGTTATAACCCAATTGCTGAGCAAAGCGGTGCGGATTATACCGCATGAAAATAGCCGTATCATTTCGACGGAACACCAAATAACCCGGCCTAATCGAATACAAGTGCATAATTTCCTTAGGCTTTAAGGATGGTGCACCCCGTTTCGATAGATCGAATAGATGTTGAACAGGTCCCGAAGGAGCAGAGAGGACTCAGTCGTTGAATACCATCCTACCTTCGTTAGCATACGGGTTAAGCAACACACGAAGGGCCCCTAGCTGAGTTGGATCAGGAGCAGAAGCATCCACCAAGCTCATGAGCCGCAGGAAGGTGTAAGCATCATATAAATCTAGCCTTTGATGCACTGCGAATGCCCCCAATACATGCATCTCAATCCATGACGTAAAGTAGTGGAGGGAGAAACTCACAACATCTAAACCCGGGGTCGAAGTATTGGCCACAGCGCTCAGCCTATGGTATAGTGCGATAGCCCCGTGATACCTACGGCCAGTCGTGTCCCTTCAGCCACGCGATGAGCAGGATAGATGACCGAAGATCTCATGAAGCGACGATGCGTTGGAATGGCGAACCAGCTAAGCCAAAGGCTGATAAAACCGACAAAGAAGGTCTCTTCGTCCATGCCGGGAGCCGAAATCGAATCAAAGGACACAGTCGACAAGATCGGGATGTAAAACCACGGTAAATCTTCTTCTTTGGCTAGCAGTTTATTTAGCCCAAACCCAAAAGGGTCGTTAATGTTCGCAAACTTTGGAGCCGTCTTCGCGGATAAAGCAGGCAATGAAGCTCTCAAAAGTGACGCCATGACCTTCCGACGCCGCGAACAGTTTCTCAAAAATAACCAAAATCTTGATTAAGCTAGGGTGCTTATGGAGGACGGCGTTTTCAGTCGTCAAGCCGTCAAGTGAAGCCGGTATCGTCTCAAACACATACTCATCGGGAGGCATCAACTCTTCATAATGCTCTCCCATGATTGGTAGTCCCGAAACCTCGCGAAACTCTTCCACTGAAATAGAGACCTCGTGATCCCCTAGCAAGAAGGTGTTGGTGAGAAGATTCCCCTGGTTCACAAAAGCCTTAACCCACCAGACATGAGGGGACTGATAATGAAAAATGGACGCATACAACGCCTGATAGAGCCCGACCTTCTGCAATCGCGCACAATGGACGGACAGAACATATCGAGCCCAGGGAAGATAGCTCGTTGGGTGGCGAGGGGTAAGCCCTATCTTATAAATTTGTTTCCAGGGTTGGGCTTCACTCTGATAAATGCGACCCCCCAAAATGTCTATGGCCGGAAAAGGCTGGTTGGGTATCCCAGCTGTCAACGGCTCAAGCCGGCCTATAGGAGTCCAATCAGCCGCCTCCACCATAAAAGCAATCTGCGGACGCTCCATAGGCGAAATTTGGCGAAGAGGCTCTGTTGGCACTTCGTAAATAAAGCTGCGGCGGCCCCGGATGATATGCTCATACCAAGTTCCCTACAAGAGCAAACTGGTACAGTCCATATCATGGGCCCTGATTATCGCCATTGTTTCTTCGTCCAACGGCGATTATAGAAAAGCAGCGGCTGAGCGAGTAAAAGGAAAGTATGGAAGAGAAGCCGTCGTTCCCGAAATAAAGGGAGGAAAAACTATTAATGCAACCTATACATGTGTGTGTGTGTGTGTGTGTGTGTGTGTGTAAACAGCAGAATAAAACGACAAGAAGTTTATTCCATGGGACCATTGATTGCAAAAAAATAATGGACCCCACAAAATCAGTATGACGGCTTGCCAATCACGAGGCAGGGTAATCATTGTGAGAATAAAAAAAAGATTCTCAATAAATGCACATTGGAGTTTAAACGACTTGAGACATCTTCACAAAAGAACACCCATTACAAACTCTGTCAAATGGGCAAAAATAAAGGAATTTATTCAGAAGTAATTCGTCGAGATTGTGCACTTTTTCTTATTTATCCTAAAAAAACTTGAAAAGATTTTCAGGAATACAGGGGAATCGAATTCCCGAAGGGCCCTCTTGATCTTTCAAAGCTAAGCTCTTCGGTGAGGAATTAAATTCCTTTTATGCAATGGAATTAAATTCCAGAAACCCCATAAAGAGGAAATGAAAAATCAAATGCCATAAAGGTCAGAAGAGGAATGCCCAAAGCATGGAGAGTTATAACTCAAAAATCATATCTTTGCATCTCTAAGAGATGGGTTTTAGAGGAGAGCAAAGCTCTCATAATGGATTTAAAATCCAGAAGTTTTCTTTAAAGAAAAGGGTTTCTCTAAATGTTCAAGATCTTTACCTAAAAGGGTTTCTTTTTCCAAAAGAGTTTAACTCTGGAAATGCAGTGGCAAAGAACTAAGCTCTAAAGAGGAGAATTAAATTCTCAAAGAAAACAAAGAAGGAAGAAGATGAAAGAACAATGTCTACCTAAAGACCAAACCCTTGCATTTATAAGACATGACAAGGGCGGTTCATCTCCCCGTTCCCCTAGGCAATCCAACGGCTATAAAGGTGACAGCGTTGCACTCACATGCAAGCCAAGTGAGAACAACGCTATGGGGGCATTTGTTCCCTTTGGAAAATAAATAATAAATGAAAAGGCAATGGGAAAATTCCCCAAAGAGAGCATCACGTGCCCACACGTGATGCGTCTTGGATCCAAAATTACAAGCATTACATTTAACAAATGGGACTGAAGTTGGGCCTTACGTGCCACACGTGAGAAATTATATACGAAGTATATAGGCACCTTTATAAAACAAATAGCAGACCAGAAGGCGCATCACGTGCCAACACGTGATGCTCTTCTCTAGGACTGCTGCATATAGGCAAATCGGTCTAGTGCCACTGGGTCACGTGCTACACATGAGGATTTCTAATATCTTCTGACCCAATAGAATTAAATTCTATATACAAGGGATCAGAACCCAATTTTGAAATATTTTCCCCAATGTTCCTAAACAAGAAAGATTGTGCTCGGTAAATCAGAGCACCGTTGGATCAATGATCCAATGGTGATTAAAAATCACCAAGATACAGAATAAGTTCTGTATGGGAAAATATTTTCCCAATCTTGTTAAAAACAAGAGAAATTTCTTCTGTAAAACAGAAGCCCTTGGATCAAAGATCCAACGGTGGATAAATTCCCCAAATCAATTAAGAAATCTCTCAATGAGATATTTCCTCAACTAAATCAACAAATCAGCCTCCACTATATAAAAGACCCAAGACTTCAAGTCTTATACAGAAGGCCCTCCCTAAACTTCAAGTTCAAGAGAGAAAACAGAGAGAAAAACTCCCTGATGAGCTAAAAAGAAAAGAGAATTTAATTATCTAGAGAAAAGAAGATCTTCACAAAAAAGAAAGAAAGAGAAACCCTAGGTAAGAGAAAAAAAGAAACACGGAGAACATCTTCTCCTCCACAAGAGTTTAACTCTTCCTAAATAACTTAGTTCTTCCTCTGGTTGGGATTTGCATAAGCAGATCTCCCCACAAGTTGAGAATTTAATTCTCATTGGGAAGATTATGTTATGTAGATTCAAATCTAGGGGAAAGAACTAAGTTCAAAGAATTTAATTCTTACCAAAAGATATAGGAATTTAATTCCTCTGATAAAACTAGGGTTTAACCCTATAAAAGAATTTAATTCTTATAAAAATAAGGGACTTGAAATTCACAAAACTCAGATCAAGAGCTCCATGCATATTAGTGTTATGCTACACAATAAAAGCTCACGTGTTCCCACGTGAGCACCTTTGAGGAACAAAAAAGGGAAGACTGAGATCTAGCCACGTGACCCCACATGACCCCTGAGAAGTGCTCAGCACTTATAAAAGAGAAAAAGGAATAAACCCTATTTTTGGGGCGCCTAACGTGACCCCACGTGACCCCTGAGAAGTGCTCAGCACTTATAAAAGAGAAAAGGGAATAAACCCTATTTTTGGGGCGCCTCACGTGACCCCCTAACAGTGTTTAGCACTAGAATAAGAGAATAAAGGAGGCATCACCCAACTCTAAGTGCCTCACGTACCACACGTGAGCGCCCTAACTTTCTGTGTTTAACACTGCTATGGCGCCTCACGTGCTACACGTGAGCATCTCAGATCTCAGTGTTTAACACTGCCTTAGAATATCACGTAGGAGCACGTGGGCACTGAGCATACACTACTGTATAACATTATAAGAGGCCAACTTCAACCCCATATTGGCTAAGTCTTTTCTGAGATTAAATCTCTAAATGAACCGATCCTCCATGCTCATGACTGATGATTCCTCAATCTGAAATTTGGTTCAAGGGTATATCTCTCCACACCTCTGATACATGTCATTGTAATTATTCAACGTCTTCAGAGAGATGGTGGGTCCTGACAACCAACAAGCTATAGACCATAATGTCCTTAAATTAAACCCTCACCTAAAAATGGTGATCTGTAGACCGCAACATCCCTAAACTAAATTCTATAGACTATGATGTCCTTAAACTCCACGGACTATGATGTCCTTAAACATAATGGACCGCAACGTCCCTAAACTAAACTCTATGGACCATGATGTCCTTAAACCTAATGGACCGTAATGTCCTTAAACTAAACATTCACCTCAAAAATGGTGATCTGTGGACCGCAACGTCCCTAAACTAAACTCCACGGACTATGATGTCCTTAAACTCCACGGACTATGATGTCCTTAAACTTAATGGACTGTAACGTCCCTAAACTAAACTCTATGGACCATGATGTCCTTAAACCCAATGGACCATGATGTCCTTAAACCCAATGGACCGCAATGTCCCTAAACTAAACTTTACGGACTATGATTTCCACCAATAGATCGTGGCGTCCTTAAACTAAAACGATAGAGCCCAAATGCTCTTTTGTTGGATCAAAAATGATCCTGAACCCCCGTTGAGTAGATCTTAGTCTAAAATTAGACTAACGTATCCTCAACAACCATTTAAGTTGATCTTAATCTCAAACGAGATTAACGATCCTTAAACCAACCCAAACCCAAATCTAAGAGAATACGGATTTGGACTAATTCCCGCCCTACGGGCGACAACATAAATTAGTCTCTGTATATAATCCACGGGTAACAAAAAATAAAACAAACACACACGACACGAAGTGAACATCTGGAGCAGGAGAAAGTTGTTACCGCGATGCGGTAACGTAATTAACTGCAGGGATTTGCGCCTGCACGGAAGAGCGTCCCCACAATCAAAAACCCTTCACAACGAGAGGGAATCTAACGAAGTCTGCTACAACGGCCGCATCTGTTTAAACCTTCGATACAGGATGCTATAAATTAACTTGGCATATTCGGAGAGGTAGACAGATAAAACCAAATAGCATCTGCCCGCAAAATTCAAGCCAGACGTCCCCAACGTCCCGGTCGCGTCTTTTGGTGGTAAACAGATTCTTCGGTCATACCATCAGTGAAAGCTCTTTGATGTGGCCTGAATAGCGAAGTGGTCACATGGGAAGCCAAGAGCGAGATGCGGAAGAAATTCCCTCATCTCTTCGAATGTACGCATAGTAAGATTTTTAAATTCGGGGACCGAATTTCTTTAAGGGGGGAAAATTGTAACACCTTAGAATGCGATTAGAGTTAATTAAACGATATAATGCGGGTTTTAATAAAATTTAACCAATAATTGTTTTCACATATTTAATTATTATTAATTAATATTTTATTTAATTATTTTCGTACTTGCACACACATGTGCATGTTAATCCTAAGGTTAAGGATGGGTTAACCATGTTTTGTTAGCATGGCACCTTAACCATTATTATGATATGTCATGTATTTATATATTTAGTTTTTTTTTAAGTAAAGGGTTTTAATTGTTTTGAAAATGTTATGATGAAAAGAGTAGAATGTTGAAAGAATGATGAGGCATGGGGCAAGCATGGTGAGCAATTAATGAAGAGAGAGAGAGAGAGAGAGAGAGAGAGCATGGCTCATTCTCAACCCACCCTCTCACTCTCTCATTTTCTTCACCTCACTCCCTCTCATTTCTCCACAAACACTCGCAACTCTTTCATTTTCTTCTTCTTCTCCTATTCTCCACTAAAATTCTTCACTTGATCCATATTTTCCCACAAACCTTAAGCCTAAACCTTCTTCAAACCTCACTAAACCCTTCACAACTTATGCTAAAGCCTTCTTGTGATGACTTGGAGCTTGATGGCTAGGGTTTCATTCAAGTTGTGGTGATGTAATGATCTCAAACTATTAACTAGGCTCTAAAGAAGTTATTTTGATAATTAGTTTCATTTTAAAACCTTGTAGTTATAGTTTTGTGCAAAATATCGTATTTTTGCTAGTTTTGTGTCTCTGTTGAATGCGTTGTTGTTAGGGTGGTCCACAATTTAATCTAACAATAAAGTAGCATGATGATAAAGCCCTGAGTGTATCCTAGAAACCCGGACCCCACCCTTCATTGTTGACCTAGCGAGAATCAACTTTGGCCAGGCGTCGCCGGTTTTTGTGTAGGCTTAGGTGATGGCTTTTGGTGGGTAGCTCTCTGTTGGGTATTTATGGTATTTGGTACACTTTGTTTTTCTTATATTATCTGTATGTAAAATCTGGAACCGTTTAGCTAGTTTTAGCGTTTCGATATCGTGCGATACGGATTATCCGATTTTGTTTAAGTGCTTCGTGTAGCTTGCAGCCATAGGTTTGGTTTAGGGTGTCGCTGCACGCATTAGCCTGCTAAGCTAACACTTGGTAGCTTGTGGGAGTCGATTCGTTAGTTGCTGTTGTTTCCGTGTGTTATCAGAAAGTTTGCTAATTACACTTGTTATAATTTTGTGTTATATTAGGATCGATTGCGGGGACTTCGGACGCTGCTAGAAAGGGGAAAGAGGTGATTGGATTCACCTAGCTCAAGATCGTCCGGTGAGTAGATTTAACATCTACAGGGGAATCGCCTTTATGACGTTATACGTCGAAGGCTAAATTCAGTGATATAACCATATGCTTATGTGTGTGTGTGTGTATTGATAGTGCATGAGTACCATTTTGCACATCCTATTACCTGTTGTACATGGGCATAGTATTATTGGACACTGCACCATTACTAACGGTTCATGTTGCACGAGCACCGAAAATTATGCCATACACACCGTTAGTAATTGCCATGACACGCACACTATAGAAATTGCCATGAATAATATACTGTACCGCTTCCATTATTATTAACAGTTAGACATTGATTATTGTTCTATTGCACATTATGAATTGCATATTACCTATATACATACATGCATGCATACATACATTGCTATAGTCACATATATACTCTCGTATGATTGTCACGATCCCAGAGTACGGAACGTGACCGGCACTTAGATTACGAAACGTCTAGAGGCGCCACGTGACCTAAGTAAGCCGAAGCCCAGAAATCTAAACCATAAAAGAAGAAAAAGAAGAAAAGAAAAGAAAACAAGTATAAAAACATCAGCAAATTTTACCAAAAATTTCGGCAGAGTCTCCTCTGTAAAAACTGGCCCCCAAACGGGTACAACAAGTATAATATACATAAACAATAAAAAGTATCCCCAAACGGGTGCTAGCTCAACGCCAACAGGCGGAAACAACCACAACAAGCACAAATAGTATACAACGCCAAAGGGCGAGGCTTAAACCAAAAAGAAAACAAAACCACCAGATCAGAATAATACATGCGCGACTCTAAGGTCGAAATAAAAGACTGGTCCAATAAACTTATCAAGTAATACAAGTATGGTTGATGGAGCTTACTAGATACAAACGAATGAATAAAAGTACAATGGTGGTTCGGATACAAGTGAACCAACCTACCGTGCAAATCACCCTGAAAGAATAGATGTGCCAGCAAGCTGCCAGGGAAACCTGTACACCGAACCTGTAATAAAATTTGGCACAACGAGGGTGAGTTGCCAACTCGTGAGTAGAAGACATCTACGAAAAGAAATCGAATGCACGACGCTATCCTAGGTCATAATAATACACTACTATATTCCAAACATCTAGTAATAGCAGGGTAATACTACGTGTAAGTGCAGATACTCCGTGTTCGTGTCAGTGCCTCATATAATACTATGTCATATGAAATGAAATGCATGCACCATGAATGTAAAGTAACAAATCCTGAAATCCAGATATATATGTATAAGAAGTCTTTAGCTGTTATCATAGTAAAGTGTGTATAAGCATCTGAAATCTCAACAATGAAATCCATGGAAATCCATGTCAAGCATCGACACAACACATGTAATCTCAAGTCTCAATATGTCGGGCTCCGTCAGTCCGGATCGGCTCATATCATCAAATCTCACGACAACGGTCGGTATCCTCCGGATATCCGCCGCGCCAGACATCACCGGTAGGTAGTCTTCCCCTGCCAGGCTCATCGTCTACAACTCGATCTTCTTGTCCCGGGGTACCATACCGGGCCCACCATGTACCCGAGACGGTTCATCCACTCCTCGAATCGGGTCTCGAAATCCATCAGAAAACATGAAATCTCATGGTGGACGACACATACATCACGAGAAAACCGCATCTTATTTTAAAAAGAGAAGAGGAGAGAGAGAGAAGTTTTATATATTCTTGCGGTTTTCCCCATAAATCCAGAAATCTCATAGAAATCCAAATCTTAAAATCATGAGTAAGTATATGATAAGTGTCGGCATATGCCCATGATACTGCATGATAACATGAAAATATGAATGCATGAATGTCTAAGTGATAAATATCATGTCTATACTAACATCAGAAAGTAATCACAATATTATATCGGTCTAGTTGTTAACTGATTCTATCAATAAAAAACAATATGATCTAAAGTGTACGTGACATAGCAATTACCGATGATGATGTGTGTGAGCCGGCAAATAAGTGTGCGTCGACTATGCGCATCATCGGTAATGGTGCTGGTGTCCTAACAGGTATGGTTTATACTGATTATAGCAACATATGTAAGAACATGCACCAAGATGATTACAGTATGAATGTATAAACAGATGCGCAGTATCCACCCCTCTGCGACATACGAGTACAACTATCACTATATGAATCGAACCTAAACTAGTGTCCATCTAACCTCCTAAAGAACTTAACCTAAGAAACTAGTCAATAAGAAACAAGAGTCTACCTAACGTCTGAATCAATATCTCTAATAGTCGGTGATCCAGCCTCAATAGCGTCACGTACGAAGTACGGCTTCCTCGAACCAAGAGTGCGGATCAATCATCATATCTATGCCTCGTATGGTAAAATCCATCGTACGGCATCCAAATATCGCGGTACGGGTCAAGTATCTCCTAGGTGTCTCATTATTCGTATAATGTCATTACCAACCCATCTCATGATCAAGGTGCTAAACTGTAATCGCCTACATCAATCATATATCATTGCCATCATAATAAGTATCATTAGTTTATCCTCAGAAATATCATGTCATATGTATCATATCGTAATCAAGTCATACATATCCCATATCGTGATCAATCACAAGTCATAGTCCGGGTACTATTTTAGAGTCCCATATATCTCAATATCATCACTACCCCTTATAATTTAAGTATACATGTTCATTATCTCATTCTCTAATGATCCGCTCACACTTAATACGACTGTATAGCCAAGAATCACGGCACCAAGCCCAGTTACACTATTTCATCATACCTCGGATATCATATCACATCAATGAATCACATATACGTGTTGTATATATATGTATATACCTATACCTCGTTCTATATATATACACATACCCGTATACCCCATGTCGAGTTTCAGTGTGTGCGTGGGTGTGTTTCTATCTGAAACCTACGAACCTCTTCCAAAGTACTCATCCTCTGATATGGTTTTCCTAAATCAGTCTAGTCCAGCCTAGGGTCAATACTAGGGTCCTACTAGGGTCACATCTGGTTTCCTAATGTCAATAAGTTCCATTCCTATTCTACGTTGCGGGGGTGCTAAACGCCATCCACCCGACTTTCCCCCGTAGATATACATCTACTCACCTGGTCCATGTCTGCCGAAGACAGTGTCGCCATCCTCCTCTTCATCGCCCGCAGTCCACGTGAGGGGTACCTAAACGCAAACATATAAATAGTATCGTAAACTGAATCACATACAAAAGTCTAAACGACGCAAGGAACAAGCATAGGTTAAAACCTATGTCCCGTCCACGCAAAACAACCAAATATCGCTCGATATCGGCGTACAAACTCCGATGGATCGAGATAAATATCAACAAACAGCTTTTAGTTTAGAAAAATCATTACTTATAATATAAAACATGATTTAATCCATCAAAACCCTAAAATCAATCAAATCGTCCGTTTTCGAGAAACCCGAAAATGCCAATTTACCGTTTTTCATCAAAACTTGACATTTAAATGAAACCAATAGTCATAAAACTCATTAAATAGCATCACTAGACTATACAAACCATTACTATATTTTTATTACACAATTTTGTATAAATTTGAAATTTCTAGTTTGCACCCTTTAACAATTTTCAACATTTTTCAAGCAAAATACAACAATTCCACCACGAAACATTATTTTGCATAAATTAATGACTTAAATCACAATTCATGATGATAATGATATAATGAAACTATAATTATATTTTTAATCTCATTTATATAGGAATTTCTAAAATCTACTTTACAAAATTAGCAATTTTTATCACAATTTATCAATTAACCATAGAAACTAGCAATCAAACTAAGTTTTTCTTTCCATTAACATGCTAACATTTCCACTAAAACTATAATCCAATGATAACAACCCAAATTAGAATTTTATATTAACCACAAACACATTTTGCAAAAACCTAGTTAACTAAATTCCTAATTTAAAACAATTTTAAATGAAAATTTTACAATTCAACAACCATGCAATATTTTCCAATTCTAAAAGTGTTAAACTAACTATTATAACCCTAAATAATTAACAAAAATCATAACTTGAATTTACAAACCCTAACTTGAATTTTAAAAAAAACATAGAATTAATTCATTAAATCTAATTAAGCTTAAATGAACATCTAAAACAATAAATCAAAAGAAAGAAAATTATACCTTCAAAATGTGAAATCCAAACAAGAATTGAGCCTCCAAAATGTATGCTTTCCATCTCCAAATTTCATATAAAAATGAGCAAGGAATAAAGCGTATGGAATAAATAGGATTTTGTGGAATTTTAATTGAATTTTTGATGTGTTTTTGATGAATTTTGAATAAAAATGAGGTGGAAAATGGGGGGGCAGCCATGGGGGGTTTGTGGCCGGCCCTAGAGAGGTGAGGGAGAGAAAGAAGAGAGTGGAAAAAGTGTGTAGAAGTTTCAAGAGAAGAAACATCAATAAAAGTCTTTTCATGCTTTATTTATTTATTTATTTATTTCTTTACTATAGCAACTCAAGAAAGCTCTAGAAAATAGGAAAAAATTGCAAATAATTTTTGCATGATACACACTAAATTCTAATATGCCATGGTTCATTTTTACAAATTAAAACCATTCAAATTTGTAATTTACACTAATTTAGTGTAAAAATAAAGCTTATGTTAATATTTAAAATAATTAATTTAGGAAAAATATTTTATTAAACTAAAAATTTATAAGTGGCTAAATAAACACCATTTACTAGTAATTTCATAATTAAAATAGATATTTTTAAAATTATAATGAAAAACAATCACGGTTTGGTTTTACGAAAAATACATTTTATTTTGCCGAAAATCATAAAATTCACTTAAACAATTTTATTCATTTAATTATTTATTTAATTATTTTTAAAACGTTACAATCTTCCCCCCTTTAAGAAATTCGGTCCCCGAATTTAAATTAAAACTCCCCTTCCAAATACTAAAACATTTAGCAAAACACTCAAATCTTCGGGGCTCCGAAATCATCAACACATAACAAAAATCAACTCCGTCAAGCATAACGCAATCATCGGAGTTATGGCGAGAATAAAATATCATAACCCAATGTGAAAACCATCATAATATACATCAATCTATAACTTATATATAGTTCGCATCCTAGTAAAATCGCCTAAACCTTATAATAAAGAAGCATACAAAAACCCCTCTTGAAAATCGCCGTGCAATGCACGTGTCACGGTATAAGTAGCGGACGTTTAATTTAAAAAAATAGCTATATATATATCTTTTATTTAACATACACGTCCCGCCTGGTTACTAAATCAATAATAATAATTAGGAAAACATACTGCTCAAATTAAAATCAACCCCAATCACATCAATAAAATGTCATGTGCGTCCGGTGCGCACTGAAATCGAAACCAATTAAAGATACCATGAATACCCACAAAACAAAACTAAGTGCAACAGGTGTGCACCAAAAACATCTGTCAAGTGCAACGGGCGTGCACGACACAATATCAGGTGCATCTAATCTGCACAAAACCCCGATTTAGTGCATCTGGTGTGCACAAAATCGCATCAAGTACACCAAGTATGCGCAAGAATCCTAATCAGGTGCATATGGTGCACGAAAACATACATTAAATATCAAAATCGAAATCACAGTACAAAAATGCATGAAAACTAGGTCGAAACATATGTAAAAATCATGTGCAACCCCTATGCATGAAATCAAATCAAAAATCTCAAAATATATAAAACCAAATCAAGTGTACTGGGTGTGTACTAAACAACATCAATACAACTGATATATGAAACACAGATAGAATAAAGGTACACACATGAAATACCAATCGTAGAACAAAGTCCTCAAAATACAAAAATCCAATCCACGAAAATATGAAATTCAAATCACTAAATCACAATTGTAAACACTATCGTCAATGTGCGCCTCTTTCCTCTGATGTCGACTGCTTCGAACTCGTTCTTTCATAGGTGTGCTGACTGCGCTACCAACGGCAATACTCATGTCTAGAGTCTCCCACATAGTCGATCCCTTCACTTGATATCCGGACTACATTAAACTTTTCGATCGATCCATCAAAATCCCATAATTCCCCGAGAGCTCAACACTCAAGTACAGTTTAAAAATATCCGGTACATACCCCAGCATCGATGGTCCAGCCGTAGAAGGGCAAACCCAAGCCTCACTAATGGCACCGCGGAACTGCCGTAAACCCTAAGGTTCAAGGGCGTTCTCGTGGTCATTATATCGAGTTAGGGTTTCATTCTTCTAGAGGGTCCATCGAAATACCTGCATGTTCTTCCGAATACTTTAAACTTGGAAAAATGGTTTTCTGATAATCGTTCGAACCCTTCAACTTCATCCGGACGGCATGTGAATACCCTTCGTCCGCACGCTAAACAATGCTTCAATCCTCAAGAATAACTAATACTCTAATGGTTATCGCATTCGAGCCACAGCTCCCTCTGCCAGTGCGCCCGTGGTAACAGAATCACCCTCCGACATCGACGAAGATAGATCAAAGGAACGAATGAAATACGGTGCAAACAATGTAAATCCTAGGGCTCCTTAAGCAGAGTAGCGTATCGTAAGTATGCCGCGGACCATACCCACGGTACGTTACTCTAACTAAATCGCCTACTCCATCAACCAAGGGTCACCTAGACTTATACAAGGTTAAACCTAGCGCTCTGATACCAACTTTGTCACGAACCGAGAGTATGGAACGTGACCGACACTTAGATTACGAAGCTTCTAGAGGCACCACGTGACCTAAGTAAGCCGAAGCCCAGAAATCTAAACCATAAAAGAAGAAAAGAAAAGAAAACAAGTATAAAAACATCAGCAAATTTTACCAAAAATTTCGGCAGAGTCTCCTCTGTAAAAACTGGCCCCCAAACGGGTACAACAAGTATAATATACATAAACAATAAAAAGCATCCCCAAACGGGTGCTAGCTCAACGCCAACAGGCGGAAACAACCACAACAAGCACAAATAGTATACAACGCCAAAGGGCGAGGCTCAAACCAAAAAGAAAACAAAACCACCAGATCAGAATAATACATGCGCGACTCTAAGGTCGAAATAAAAGACTGGTCCAATAAACTTATCAAGTAATACAAGTATGGTTGATGGAGCTTACTAGATACAAACGAATGAATAAAAGTACAATGGTGGTTCGGATACAATGAACCAACCTACCGTGAAAATCACCCTGAAAGAATAGATGTGCCAGCAAGCTGCCAGGGAAACCTGTATACCGAACCTGTAATAAAATTTGGCACAACGGGGGTGAGTTGCCAACTCGTGAGTAGAAGATATCTACGAAAAGAAATCGAATGCACGACGCTATCCTAGGTCATAATAATACACTACTATATCCCAAACATCTAGTAATAGCAGAGTAATACTACGTGTAAGTGCAGATACTCCGTGTTCGTGTCAGTGCCTCATATAATACTATGTCATATGAAATGAAATGCATGCACCATGAATGTAAAGTAACAAATCCTGAAATTCAGATATATATGTATAAGAACTCTTTAGCTGTTATCATAGTAAAGTGTGTATAAGCATCTGAAATCTCAACAATGAAATCCATGGAAATCCGTGTCAAGCATCGACACAACACATGTAATCTCAAGTCTCAATATGTCGGGCTCCGTCAGTCCGGATCGGCCCATATCATCAAATCTCACGACAACGGTCGGTATCCTCCGGATATCCGCCGCGCCAGACATCACCGGTAGGTAGTCTTCCCCTGCCAGGCTCATCGTCTACAACTCGATCTTCTTGCCCCGGGGTACCATACTGGGCCCACCATGTACCCGAGACGGTTCATCCACTCCTCGAATCGGGTCTCGAAATCCATCAGAAAACATGAAATCTCATGGTGGACGACACATACATCACGAGAAAACCGCATCTTATTTTAAAAAGAGAAGAGGAGAGAGAGAGAAGTTTTATATATTCTTGCGGTTTTCCCCATAAATCCAGAAATCTCATAGAAATCCAAATCTTAAAATCATGAGTAAGTATATGATAAGTGTCGGCATATGCCCATGATACTGCATGATAACATGAAAATATGAATGCATGAATGTCTAAGTGATAAATATCATGTCTATACTAACATCAGAAAGTAATCACAATATTATATCGGTCTAGTTGTTAACTGATTCTATCAATAAAAAACAATATGATCTAAAGTGTACGTGACATAGCAATTACCGATGATGATGTGTGTGAGCCGGCAAATAAGTGTGCGTGGACTATGCGCATCATCGGTAATGGTGCTGGTGTCCTAACAGGTATGGTTTATACTGATTATAGCAACATATGTAAGAACACGCACCATGATGATTACAGTATGAATGTATAAACAGATGTGCAGTATCCACCCCTCTGCGACATACGAGTATAATTATCACTATATGAATCAAACCTAAACTAGTGTCCATCTAACCTCCTAAAAAACTTAACCTAAGAAACTAGTCAATAAGAAACAAGAGTCTACCTAAGGTCTGAATCAATATCTCTAATAGTCGGTGATCCAGCCTCAATAGCGTCACGTACGAAGTACGGCTTCCTCGAACCAAGAGTGCGGATCAATCATCATATCTATGCCTCGTACGGTAAAATCCATCGTACGGCATCCAAATATCGGGGTACGGGTCAAGTATCTCCTAGGTGTCTCATTATTCATATAATGTCATTACCAACCCATCTCATGATCAAGGTGCTAAACTGTAATCGCCTACATCAATCATATATCATTGCTATCATAATAAGTATCATTAGTTTATCCTCAGAAATATCATGTCATATGTATCATATCGTAATCAAGTCATACATATCCCATATCGTGATCAATCACAAGTCATAGTCCGGGTACTATTTTAGAGTCCCATATATCTCAATATCATCACTACCCCTTATAATTTAAGTATACATGTTCATTATCTCATTCTCTAATGATCCGCTCACACTTAATACGACTGTATAGCCAAGAATCACGGCACCAAGCCCAGTTACACTATTTCATCATACCTCGGATATCATATCACATCAATGAATCACATATACGTGTTGTATATATATGTATATACCTATATCTCGTTCTATATATATACACATACCCGTATACCCCATGTCGAGTTTCAGTGTGTGCGTGGGTGTGTTTCTATCTGAAACCTACGAACCTCTTCCAAAGTACTCATCCTCTGATATGGTTTTCCTAAATCAGTCTTGTCCAGCCTAGGGTCAATACTAGGGTCCTACTAGGGTCACATCTGGTTTCCTAATGTCAATAAGTTCCATTCCTATTCTACGTTGCGGGGGTGCTAAACGCCATCCACCCGACTTCCCCCCGTAGATATGCATCTACTCACCTGGTCCATGTCTGCCGAAGACAGTGTCGCCATCCTCCTCTTCATCGCCCGCAGTCCACGTGAGGGGTACCTAAACGCAAACATATAAATAGCATCGTAAACTGAATCACATACAAAAGTCTAAACGACGCAAGGAACAAGCATAGGTTAAAACCTATGTCCCGTCCACGCAAAACAACCAAATATCGCTCGATATCGGCGTACAAACTCCGATGGATCGAGATAAACATCAACAAACAGCTTGTAGTTTAGAAAACTCGTTACTTATAATATAAAACATGATTTAATCCATCAAAACCCTAAAATCAATCAAATCGTCCGTTTTCGAAAAACCCGAAAATGCCAATTTACCGTTTTTCATCAAAACTTGACATTTAAATGAAACCAATGGTCATAAAACTCATTAAATAGCATCACTAGACTATACAAACCATTACTATATTTTTATTACACAATTTTTTATAAATTTGAAATTTCTAGTTTGCACCCTTTAACAATTTTCAATATTTTTCAAGCAAAATACCACAATTCCACCACGAAACATGATTTTGCATAAATTAATGACTTAAACCACAATTCATGATGATAATGATATAATGAAACTATAATTATAATTTTAATCTCATTTATATAGGAATTTCTAAAATCTAGTTTACAAAATTAGCAATTTTTATCACAATTTATCAATTAACCATAGAAACTAGCAATCAAACTAAGTTTTTCTTTCCATTAACATGCTAACATTTCCACTAAAACTATAATCCAATGATAACAACCCAAATTAGAATTTTATATTAACCACAAACACATTTTGCAAAAACCTAGTTAACTAAATTCCTAATTTAAAACAATTTTAAATGAAAATTTTACAATTCAACAACCATGCAATATTTTCCAATTCTAAAAGTGTTAAACTAACTATTATAACCCTAAATAATTAACAAAAATCATAACTTGAATTTACAAACCCTAACTTGAATTTTAAAAAAAAACATAGAATTAATTCATTAAATCTAATTAAGCTTAAATGAACATCTAAAACAATAAATCAAAAGAAAGAAAATTATACCTTCAAAATGTGAAATCCAAACAAGAATTGAGCCTCCAAAATGTATGCTTTCCATCTCCAAATTTCATATAAAAATGAGCAAGGAATAAAGAGTATGGAATAAATAGGATTTTGTGGAATTTTAATTGAATTTTTGATGTGTTTTTGATGAATTTTGAATAAAAATGAGGTGGAAAATGGGGGGGGGGCAGCCATGGGGGGTTTGTGGCCGGCCCTAGAGAGGTGAGGGAGAGAAAGAAGAGAGTGGGAAAAGTGTGTAGAAGTTTCAAGAGAAGAAACATCAATAAAAGTCTTTTCATGCTTTATTTATTTATTTATTTATTTCTTTACTATAGCAACTCAAGAAAGCTCTAGAAAATAGAAAAAATTTGCAAATAATTTTTTCATGATACACAATAAATTCTAATATGCCATGGTTCATTTTTACAAATTAAAACCATTCAAATTTGTAATTTACACTAATTTAGTGTAAAAATAAAGCTTATGTTAATATTTAAAATAATTAATTTAGGAAAAATATTTTATTAAACTAAAAATTTATAAGTGGCTAAATAAACACAATTTACTAGTAATTTCATAATTAAAATAGATATTTTTAAAATTATAATGAAAAACAATCACGGTTTGGTTTTACGAAAAATACATTTTACTTTACCGAAAATCATAAAATTCACTTAAACAATTTTATTCATTTAATTATTTATTTAATTATTTTTAAAACGTTACAATGATGTTGCATTTCAATTTCGTGGATTTGGGAAACCGCAAGATACCTTTGAAACTTGATATATTTAAAAAGAGCGGTTTACCTTTGATATACTCGCATTATCGTTCTATGTTTGCATACATCGTATTTCATGGATATATGCATTGAGATACCGATTTCATGCGATTTCTGGATTTGAGAACCGCGGATATATTTCAAAGGAAATTATAAATTGTTTTCAAAACGCAGTTTCTCGGGATGTGATTTCGAGGCGTCCACCATGAGTTTTCTCGGTTCTGAGCTTGTTTTCGAGACCCGATTCGAGGAGTTGGAAGAACCGTCTGCGGGTATATGGTGGACCCGGTAAGGTACCCCGAGGCAAGAAGATCGTGGGGATGACGATGAGCCTGGCAGGAGGGAGAACTACCTACCGGTGATAGGTTGGGCCCGACGGTTATCCGGAGGATACCGGTCGTGTTAGTTATATGTATGCCCTAGAGGCCATTACTGTACATAGGATGTATATTGTAGTGGATGCTGGGACATATATAGGGAGGACTTTCTTGCTCGACATGATAGTATGCTATCTGGTTACCCTTTACCTTAACGTGTATGCTGATTGTCTCTCTGTTACATGTTGGTAAAGCCCTTAGGATCTGTACTTGACTACCTGGACTATGATGCGGATCATACTAGTGGGGACATGGTAGTCCATAAGTACATCCTTCAAAATCCCTAGTCGTGGGTGTATCGAGACGGGGCATCGATATACCAAAGTAGACTAGCGTATACCTTCTCAACCCATACAGATGGGCGATGGATGATCCCATATCCATCGGTGTTTGACATCAGAGATGATATACGGGTGCTCAGTAGAGACTGGGTACACCGGACGGACTCGCCGAGAACTCCCAGATGGTATTATACCTCACGTCAGATGGCAGTTCTATGGTGACACTGGTACAGAGTAGTCTGTTGACCCGAGATCGTCATAGAGTCTTGTGTGGTTCCCACTGTGCTTTGATTTCCATCTTACCACGTCCAAGAGGGCGTGCAAAACGGTGGTTTTTGGGTACAGTCCCGAGTCACATGGAGGCAATGAGCGATAGGAGGGGATTCGTCTCTCCCGGTATAGGGAGTTGATGTTGCGCTGTGTTCGATTGGCTATAACAGGAAATCCCTGGCCAGGGTTGCTGAGATTTACTGGTAAGTGTTACCAGTAGTTTCTCGAAAAGTTATAGACCTTATATCGACACGACTTATCGAGCTATTGGGGTCTGACGTTTACCACCCCTAGGCGAGATATGCGACATATCAGACGATCAGACCGGACTGTACGGTAGTGTTACTGGTTGGATTCACTGGAGTGTGAGCGGGCTTGCTCGTCGATCTTCAGATCGCTCAATACCCGGGTGGCCGTTACGTTTAGCAGACCGCTTGCGGCTTGTGGGTGTTTGATATGATCATCGCCTGCTGCCGGCGTATTGACGAGTCTTTAGAGTCCTACACAGAGGTTTCCTGGCTCAAGCGAAACGAAATAGGAGCGCATATGAGATATGTGCGGGACTGAGAATAATACGGTATGTGATACTGTATTCGATTCTCGCGATGTGACATTGATCGGTTATATGCGATATAGCCGGGTTATCGGATCAAGTGTTGATTCGATAAGTTGTTACTGATGATACCAATCGGTTATGTGCGACATGACCGGATCGTTAAATCAAGTGTTGATTTAATGATTTAATGCATAATTGTATATTTGATATATTACTTTGCATTAACTAGTATCGGTTCACTTTAAAATGGATTTTCTCACTCGGGTGTGCGCATTGCATATGCGATATGATTTTGTGCACTTGCTTGTATCATGTTTGATGATGCATGCCAAACTTGGTTAAGTGTAAAGAATGAACCATGGTAATGAATGGGTTAGGGTTTTGATTTTTATTTATTCATTTATCTTTCTTATTTATTCTTTTTGGAAATTAAGAAAGGTAAATGAATGGTTTGTTTTATGTTGAAGTTTCTTGAAACTTTGACTAAGTCTTCATTCTTGTCCTATACTTAACCTTAACCATATTAACTAACCTAAGTTAATTCTCTACACTTAACTAAAGTTAAAAGTATGATAAGTATTGTTTTATTTTCTATTTTTAATTCAAGACTTATCATATCATCTTCTTCTTCTTCCTTTCTTCAAGTGAAAAAACCTTCACTCCATCAATGGTGATTGTTGGATTTGAGTGAGAAATCCAATTCTAAAGTCTACCCACTTCCTATTTCTTCATCCTCTACCTCTTGCCAAGTAGTAGAGTGTGTTTCCTTCACAAGTTTTCAAGACTTGGTGAAGGTGGAGCTCGATCTAGTGATGCTTCGACGTAGATCATCTTCGGCATGGACATCGACGACCTAGCTTGCCCATTCTCCGACGAAGCCGACGCTTGAGCCCGGATTTGATTTGGACAGCGGAGAGGACCTCGTTGCGGAGCTATGGAGGTGGAGCACCGGATCTACAAAGGTTGTATTTCCGTATCTTGTAGTTAAGTGTTAACTAGTTAGCTTTTTCGCCTAGTTTTCTAGCAAACGATCCGTAGTCGGGTCTCTCGGCACCTAGATTTTTTGAATTTGGCATGTTCGATGCCTTGTGAGACCTCACTAGTGTGCCTAGGAACCCTACAGTGGTATCAGAGCCTAGCTAGAGCCTTAGGCGAAGTCTAGACGGAATTTGAAACCCGATCGAACCCGAAACACCAAATCAATCTTGCTCTCTGTACTTTTTTGAAAACAGTGAGTTTTTCCAAATTAAAAATTGCTAAAAAATTCTGCAGGGAAAAATAAGAATTACGGTGCAAAAAGTTTCTGGTGAACAGTAAATTTCGCGGCTGATCAGCGGCAGAAGCATGGCTTCTGCGGCTGATCAGCGGCCACTTGGTGACGTCAGCCCTGTTCCTTTGCACAGTAATTCCTATTTCAAAGAGCTGAGTTTTCTGGGAATTTTTAATATTTATTCAAGAGTTGAATTTTTCTGCTGTGTTTTTGGGGATTCGGTGTTTCGATCGGAGTATCAAATTTTGTCTGTGTGGCTTTCCGGATAAATTTTAGAATATGTTAAAAAGTTCGACCGGATATAAATACCCAATTTTTCCCCTGTCGGGAAATTTCCAAGTGTTGGATTTTCCGTAGTTTAACGACGTTCTAAGTAGTGCAAGTAACGCGATGGTCCCTCTAGAAGACAACAAACCTTAACTCGATTATGTGACCGTCTTGAACTGCCCTTTGAACCTTCGGGTTTGGGGCAGTACGGCGTGCCACATGTGAGGCGTTGGCTTGACCCTTCTACGGCTGGACCGTTGGTACTGAGGCACGAACTGAATGTTGTTAGACTTATTTCATGTGTTGATCTGTATCGGGAAAACTTAGGTGTTCGATTGTTCGATCGGAAAGTTTAACATTTTCTGTTTATCTGGAATGGGATACAATAATTGGAATTCACAATAAGTTATGAGATAACTAAATGAATGTTATAAACGTAGCAATTTAGTCTCACATGATCGGTTGCCACGGAATTTTGATGTGATCAAAAGTCCGTCGCAATCACGTAGCGTACGTGGATACTCGCCGGGTAAACTTAATAGACAGCCTCGCTCCATAGCCCCGACCAAGTGACTGTAGGAGAACCCCGTCGCCGAAAGCATCCGTTCGGGTGCTCGCGGTAGCGGTGTTCCTCCTTGGTGCACTTCGTCGACGGTATCGGGGGTGCGGCCGCCTACTAAAGTTTGCGATGAGTATTCGATCAGACTGTCGGGAATCTTGTTGAATTGCCCGACTCGATATTGAAAAGTGTTTTCGATAATGAAACTAAAATGCGGGGTTTATAATTGTTGGGCATGCGATATCTAAGTAATTCATTTGATCAGGCATGCGATGTCTGAGGTGGTTGCGGATTCCAACTGTTGTAGTTTTACACTTTCTTTTCTGTGACCGTAAGTGTAATATGTGAAATCGCCGGTTTCGTTGCTATATGTCAACGACAATTGGGGTGCACATATTTACTTACGTTGATGACATGTGATGTTATGTGTTGCTGGATATGTTATATTGGATCGTCGTGTTTGAATAGCCGGGGTTTTTTATGTGAGATGAGTGTTTTTCATTTTCATTCATGTAAAAACTTGTATGTAATATTCTTTTATTGGGGCGCTTCCAGGTTGCGGAAGATGTCACCCTTTGTATATTATTTACTTTTCCGCACTAGGATAGACCCAAGGAGGGGAGCACAAGTAACCGGGTTCTGGAGTCCAGAGGGAGACCAACTCGAGGAGTCGAGTCCGGGTCTCCTAACTCTAGAATTGGTAGGGTTGCTTGCCGCTCTCGTAGGGGTCTAGGGGTGTGGGTTTGGCTATTCATCGCGACCGTGGAATCCGTGTTTTATACTGGCTCGTATTGAAAACACGGACGTCCTAGTATATCCAATATTTCATATGATTCTTCTGCTGCGATATCTGTGATGTGATCATGTGATGTTCTGTGATAGATACAGTGTATAGTATATATGATATATTATATAGGCGTTACTTATGTTTTACACCCGCGCTAGCCCTGCCCCGCTCTGCCGTTAGTTACCTAACCTAACGGTGCACGAGGGGACATCGAGGTGAATGCGGATGGCATAAGTGTACGTCGTATTTATCTGTGATGTTTAGGTACATAATTGATGGGACTTCATTAATGTGATTAATGAAAGTAAAAGAAACCTAAGATGTTGTAGAATCGAATTTCAAAAATAAAACAGGTAGCTACAGTTCTTGCTTTGCACAGCGGTATATGTGATATATCCTGCACCTTATTCGATGAGGAAAGGACCGAGATCCCTTCACCGGGAGTGACTCCTTTAGCAATAACTGGCAGATGCTACACACTCGGTTTGTCTTTTGATTGCTTTTAAGTGTTTTTGCTTTGCACAGTGATATATGTGATATATCCTGCACCTCATTCGACGAGGAAAGGACCGACGATCCCTTCACCGGGAGTGACTCCTTTAGCAAAACTAGAAAAGCCTCAAAAGCACTCCATTTTAAAATCATTCGATCCTACAACGATATCAAGTTCATTACGCAATAGGTTTTCAGAAAAACCTGTCGTAGCCCTCCGTCATTTCAGATAAGTAGTAGTTAGTATTCGTGCTGCGTTTGTTGGCCTTTGTCAAGGCGCAGTGTGCGGTAGCTAACTGGTGCTTATCTGCTTATGCATATGATGCAGATTGAGTTAGGGTAGTCGTGCGACCTTGTTGGCCTTTGTCAAGGGCCGTGCGGGTGGGTTTAATTCAATCAGGAAATGACGGGTTGAACTTGACTAGCATCCTATGGTTTGTTGGCCTTTGTCAAGGTCATAGGAGGTTAGGGGCAAAATATTATCGGGAATTTCAAGTGTTGAGATTTGCAATGAGATTGCATACCTTCTATGAGATAGTTGGATCCCGATACCCGCTGCGAGTAAGTGTTACTCCTGGGAGAGTTTTATACATTACAATTAGCCGATCAAGTAGGTGTCTAGAAAGGTGTCAACGGGGTTACGCCTCTGGGAAACCGAGGTTTACAGTAATTAGGTTCGTGCGAAAGCACGGGGGACCTCCCTCAAAGTACCGACACTGGCCTGGCTGAAAGATTGGCGAACTTGTAGTGTGTAATTAATCCCGGCTAGTCTTTCCTTTTAGGGTTTGAAGGAAGATTTGATAAAAAGCAGTGGGAGCCATCCTGATTAGATAAAATAATAATCAATCTATTCTTGCAAGAGCGCACGCTGAGTGTTTTCTTCTCTCTCTCTCCAGGTAGCGACCATATCACGCCTTAATCAAGATAATAATACGGAATATTGACCGAACCCGCTTGTTATACTGAGCTGGGGAACGTTGGTCCAGCTCCACCTTATAATTGTTATAAGACAGAGCAGGAAATTGGGGAATACCAGATTTCCCGTGCCGCCCAAACGAAGAGAGTGCATGCCGATGCATCATCTTCGGGTGTGTTCATTTTACAGAACTGTTTCTCAGTTTCCTCCGCATCCTAGGTATATGATACCGGATCAGGATCCCAGATATGTAAGTTGTTACATAGGGCTACAAAAGAGTAGAAAAACTGAGAACGGGTGATAAGTTTCATGAGGCAGAAAATGGGGCAAGTGTTGCAGCCAAGTCTGTCGGTCACTGTCATCCTGTATTACGAATACATTGATTCTGAACGAATGTTTTTAGATACCGAACCTGATATACAAAATCATATCTATCTCTTTATTAGTAAAGAAATGATAGAATTTTGTATTGTTGGATAATGTTTTGAACATTTCCTATATCAAAAGTTGATCGGTTCAGGCACGTTATCTAAAAGCATTGATGTTCTAAATCAAACTACAGTTCTTAGTATACGGAACACACACAAGAGGAAGAGTTCAGAAATGAATGAATCCTTCTTGAGGCATTGTAGACTAGGTCATATCAATGCGACCCGACTGGCTGAAGTTACATTTAGATGCATATTTAAATCAGTTTGAATTTACATCTTGTGAAACTCGCCATTCATATCACAAAGATAAGATGACCACAGCTCTGTTTACTAGAAACAGAGAAAGAGTTAGTGAACTCTTGGGACTGATACATGATGATGTATCTAAGGTCTCCTGTCTACACATGCCAGGACAGGTTCTTTATACTTCATTACGTTCTCTGATGATCTTTCGAGTTTCTGACCTATGTTCCTGTTGAAACACAAGTCCGAACCTTTTGAGATATTCACAGAATATAAGCGAGAAGTAGAGAACCAAAATACGGGTAAAAGTATTATGTCCTTTGATGCGATCAAGGAGGAGAATACTTGTGCACGGAAATACTGGACTATTCTAAAGGAGAATGAGATTCTCTCTCAGCATTACTCCTCCGTATACACCATTGCACGATGGTATATCGGGGCGGAGCAATCACACCCTATATGATAAGGTGTGCTCTATGATGAGTACTACTGAGTTACCTGTTTCCTTTTTGGGAGTTATGCACTTGAGTAGCTGCATACCTATTGAATAGGGTTCGAATCAAATCAGTTGCCTACCACTTCATATATGATATGGAAAGGGAAGAGCCCATATCTTAAGCTAGTTAAGATTCGGGGTTGTCAGGCCTATGTCTAAAAGCAAAATCCGGACAAACTCGAGGCAAGGACTGTTATATAGAACTGGAAATGTTCCAGCTATACAAACTGCAGCTGATGATCTGAAAGAACCAAAGGATTCAATAGTTACCAATGAACCTCAGCCTCTCCGCCGATCTAGTAGGGTTCCTCACCTACCTGAGAGATACTTCGTTTTCTCTATGACAGTGGGAGCGAGGATTGCATCATGAGATGATGACCCAACTAGCTTCGAGCAGGCCATCGAGAGTAAGACTCTGTAAGAATGGCTGGATGCTTAGTGATCTGAGATGGAATCCTTATACACCAACAAAGTATGGACTTTAGTTGCTATATCTGAAGGGTTAAATCCCCATCAGGAGCAAGTAAATCTTGAGAAGATTACTTGGTGTACTTGGAAAAGTTGAGACTTTCAAAGCTAGACTTGGTAAAGGTTTTCGTCATCGACCAGGCATGAATAATGATGAAACCTTTTCCAGTGCCTATGCTTAAGTCCATCCAGATCCTACTTACCACGGCTACATATCATGACTACGATATCTGGTGGTTGGGTGTCATGACTGCTTTTCTAAATGATGTTTTAGAAGAGTGCGTCTATAAGTACACAGCCAGAGGGCCTCGTAGACAGTGGGAGCAGCGGAAACGTGTGCAAGATGCTTTATAAGGTAAAGCAGGCATCGCGGAGTTGGAACATCTGTTTTGATGAAGTAGTCAAAGAGTTTGACATCATCAAAATGGTAGATGAACCTTGTATAAACAAAAAGGTAGTAGGGAGTATGGTGACGATCCTCGTAGAGTACGTGGATGACATACTCTTGATAGGGAAGGAGTTTCCTATGCTACGCTCGATCAATCTCCGCTTATCACTAGGATTCTCCAAATAGGATCAAAATGATACCCCCCTAAATCCTGGGTTTTGGATCTATGAGATAGATCTAATTGGATGTTAGGAATCTCATTAGTTGTAGTGAGATGGTATCAATCGATCCTGGGGAGAATCACTGGAAGTGTTCCAGGGTGATAATGATGACTGAGTGTCAGTCACAGGCATTGTCTTTACCCTCAGTAAAGGGACGGTATGTTGGAAGAGTTCCAAGCTAGATACCGTGACATACTAGACGATAAAGGCTGGGTACATCGCTACTTAAGATGCTACCAAAGAGGCAGTTTGGGTGTATATTGGTTCATGAGATGAACTATGTTCCTCCCATTGTGTGACAATGGAGTTGTGGCTTATGCCAAGGAACGCCGGTCCCATCAGTGATCCAGAAATATTCTATGGCAGTATCACTTGATCATGGAGATGGTTGATTCCAGGGAGATCAAGGTTAGGAGAGTAGACTCAGAGGACAACACAGCGGATCCACTCACAAAGGCCTGTTCCCAGAGAGAGACTTTCATGGGATGGTTGAGTATGAGATACTGCAACCACTGCTACAGATGGCTCTAGTGCAAGTGGGAGATTGTTAGTTATATGTATGCCCTAGAGGCCATTACTGTACATAAGATGTATATTGTAGTGGATGCTGGGATATATATAGGGAGGACTTTCTTGCTCGACATGATAGTATGCTATCTGGTTACCCTTTACCTTAACGTGTATGCTGATTGTCTCTCTGTTACATGTTGGTAAAGCCCTTAGGATCTGTACTTGACTACCTGGACTATGATGCGGATCATACTAGTGGGGACATGGTAGTCCATAAGTACATCCTTCAAAGTCCCTAGTCGTGGATGTATCGAGACGGGGCATCGATATACCAGAGTAGACTAGCGTATACCTTCTCGACCCATACAGATGGGCGATGGATGATCCCATATCCATCGGTGTTTGACATCAGAGATGATATACGGGTGCTCAGTAGAGACTGGGTACACTGGACGGACTCGCCGAGAACTCCCAGATGGTATTATACCTCACGTCAGATGGCAGTTCTCTGGTGACACTGGTACAGAGTAGTCTGTTGACCCGAGATCGTCATAGAGTCTTGTGTGGTTCCCACTGTGCTTTGATTTCCATCTTACCACGTCCAAGAGGGCGTGCAAAACGGTGGTTTTTGGGTACAGTCCCGAGTCACATGGAGGCAATGAGCGATAGGAGGGGATTCGTCTCTCCCGGTATAGGGAGTTGATGTTGCGCTGTGTTCGATTGGCTATAACAGGAAATCCCTGGCCAGGGTTGCTGAGATTTACTGGTAAGTGTTACCAGTAGTTTCTCGAAAAGTTATAGACCTCATATCGACACGACTTATCGAGCTATTGGGGTCTGACGTTTACCACCCCTAGGCGAGATATGCGACATATCAGACGATCAGACCGGACTGTACGGTAGTGTTACTGGTTGGATTCACTGGAGTGTGAGCGGGCTTGCTTGTCGATCTTCAGATCGCTCAATACCCGGGTGGCCGTTACGTTTAGCAGACCGCTTGCGGCTTGTGGGTGTTTGATATGATCATCGCCTGCTGCCGGCGTATTGACGAGTCTTTAGAGTCCTACACAGAGGTTTCGTGGCTCAAGCGAAACGAAATAGGAGCGCATATGAGATATGTGCGGGACCGAGAATAATACGGTATGTGATACTGTATTCGATTCTCGCGATGTGACATTGATCGGTTATATTCGATATAGCCGAGTTATCGGATCAAGTGTTGATTCGATAAGTTGTTACTGATGATACCAGTCGGTTATGTGCGACATGACCAGATCGTTAAATCAAGTGTTGATTTAATGATTTAATGCATAATTGTATATTTGATATATTACTTTGCATTAACTAGTATCGGTTCACTTTAAAATGGATTTTCTCACTCGGGTGTGCGCATTGCATATGCGATATGATTTTGTGCACTTGCTTGTATCATGTTTGATGATGCATGCCAAACTTGGTTAAGTGTAAAGAATGAACCATGGTAATGAATGGGTTAGGGTTTTGATTTTTATTTATTCATTTATCTTTCTTATTTATTCTTTTTGGAAATTAAGAAAGGTAAATGAATGGTTTGTTTTATGTTGAAGTTTCTTGAAACTTTGACTAAGTCTTCATTCTTGTCCTATACTTAACCCTAACCATATTAACTAACCTAAGTTAATTCTCTACACTTAACTAAAGTTAAAAGTATGATAAGTATTGTTTTATTTTCTATTTTTAATTCAAGACTTATCATATCATCTTCTTCTTCTTCCTTTCTTCAAGTGAAAAAACCTTCACTCCATCAATGGTGATTGTTGGATTTGAGTGAGAAATCCAATTCTAAAGTCTACCCACTTCCTATTTCTTCATCCTCTACCTCTTGCCAAGTAGTAGAGTGTGTTTCCTTCACAAGTTTTCAAGACTTGGTGAAGGTGGAGCTCGATCTAGTGATGCTTCGACGTAGATCATTTTCGGCATGGACATCGACGACCTAGCTTGCCCATTCTCCGACGAAGCCGACGCTTGAGCCCGGATTTGATTTGGACAGCGGAGAGGACCTCGTTGCGGAGCTATGGAGGTGGAGCACCGGATCTACAAAGGTTGTATTTCCGTATCTTGTAGTTAAGTGTTAACTAGTTAGCTTTTTCGCCTAGTTTTCTAGCAAACGATCCGTAGTCGGGTCTCTCGGCACCTAGATTTTTTGAATTTGGCATGTTTGATACCTTGTGAGACCTCACTAGTGTGCCTAGGAACCCTACAGGTCGGAGTCGTGAGATTGATATGAAGGCCGATCAGAGTATCTGGTGCCTGAGATATGAGTATTTACTTGTCGATGCTGGACACGGGTTTCATGATGTTTCGAGTGTCGATGTTGGACACTCAGGTTCCATGATGTGACTGATATGAGAGCCGATCAGAGTGACGGTGCCTGAGATATTGGGATTTGGGGTGTCGTTGATGGACACCGGATTTTTATGATGATGATTCATTGATAAGGATTATGTTTTATCCCCACTCGGGATTTTTTATGACATGTACTGTTTCATGTAATTCTTGTACCCTGGTGGTGTACCTTGATTATGATTTGTTGCATATCCGTATTGTTATATTTATTCCATCAGATTGCATATTTCAGATTATTGCTTTCGTGCATGCTTGCGATTATCTATACGATGCTATTTACTATTCATGAGTTGGCAACTCACACCCGTTATGCCACAATGTTTTACAGGCTTGACTCTCAGTGTGGTCGCGGTAGGGCTCCTTGTTTCCCCCAATCAGAGCAAAGCTCTGTTTTGAAATTCAAAATTCAAAAATTAAAGCAACGCTTCTGATCCAGCGCTAGGCGCGCTGCGCGCCATGTGTCAAACACGGATGCGCTAGCGCCAGGTGCGCTGCGCCCTAGGCAGTGCACTATGAAGTGCGCTGGCGCTAGGTGCGCTGCGCACCACGTGTCAAACATGGGTGCGCTAGCGTAAAGTGCGCTGCACGCCACGAAGGTGTGCACGCACAAGGTGCGCCAGTGCTGGAATTAAAAATTCCCCACCGTTAGATCAAAGGATCTAATAATAATGATAAATCAGTAATTAATCAAAATTAAATTCTATGAAGGAAAGATCCCTCAAAATCTTTCCAAACAACAAGATTGTGCTTTGAGCACCGTTGGATCAATGATCCAATAGTAAATAAAAATTACCAAAGACAGAATAAATCTGCATGGAAAGATCTTTCCAATCTTGTTAAAAACAAGAAGATTGCCTTCTGTAAAACAGAAGCCCTAGGATCAAAGATCCAACGGTGGGGAAACATCTCCAAATCAATCAGAGAAAGATCTCTTTAAAATGATTTAACAAATCAATTTGCCCTATATAAAGGCCCCAAGACCTAAAGTCTGATATAGAAAAAAAACCCTACAAAGTTTGAGAAAACTCAAAAAAAGAAGAGCAAGCTCTTAGCAAAAGAAGATTAATTCTTCAAGGTAAAGATCATGAACAATGAACAAAGAGATAAAATCATCTCATAAAAAGAAGAAATATCTTCTTAAAAGATCATAGATCTACAGCAGACCAAGGTCTTTGATAAAAAAGAGATCAAAAGATCTAATCATAAAAACAAAAGAAGTATTTACTTCATTCACAGATCATTGATCTACAAAGGCAGCGCTTTTTTTATAAATAAGAACTTTTGTTCTTGAATCTTGAGGCAAAGCCTCCTTTAAAAAAGAACATAAACTTGTTCTCTGATCATAAATTTGATCAAATGCGCTTTGCGCTACTGAAAAATGTCTTGCACTCATGAACTGCGCTTTTGCGCTCCTTGGACCGGAGCTCAGCGCCAAAACATGCAACGTGTCAACCGTAGACACCACTTGCGCTTTGCGCTCCTGAAACAGCGCATTGCGCTCATGGGCTGGCGCTCAGCGCCAAGCGCAACACGTGTCACTCACTGGTGTGCCATCAAACTAGCGCAACGCGCTCATAAATTGAAAGCGCAATGCGCTCGTAAACTGGCGCTTAGCGCTAAGCGCGACACGTGTCCTTTTCGTGTGCGCTACTTGGCAGAAGCGCAATGCGCTCTTTAATTGGCGCAAAGCGCCTAGCGTGCCACGTGGCGCGCTGTCAGAACACACATTGTTTTGATGAATGCTATGCAATCAATGTAAGACAAAAATGTCAGGATCTGATGCTCAGCATTATTAAAAGGGCCAAGCCCAGATAAAGGCTCAACAGTCCAGAACAATAAAATGTCAAACATTTATTGGACTTAGCCTAAGATTGGCCGTAAGTCCTTAACTCATATCAACTGAGCCCATATGCTCATAAACCTTTTAACAAACTTTAGTCCCAAATTGGACTATAGATCTCCCAACCAAAATTGGTTCAAGGGTACATCTCTGAACTCCTCTGATATTTGTCGTTGTAATCCTTCAACGTCTTCAGAGAGGTGACCGGTCCCGATAGCCATACATTCCATAGACTATGACGTCCTTAACCCGGACTATGGGGTCCTTAAGCCCATGGACTACGATGTCCTTAACCTGGACTGTGGGGTCCTTAAGCCCATGGACTACGATGTCCTTAACCTGGACTATGGGGTCCTTAAGCCCACGGACTATGATGTCCTTAACCTCGGACTGTGGGGTCGCTTTAAACCCACGGACTATGATGTCCTTAACCTCGGACTGTGGGGTCCCTTTAAACCCACGGACTATGATGTCCTTAACCTCGGACTGTGGGGTCCCTTTAAACCTACGGACTATGATGTCCTTAACCTTGGACCACCATGTCCCTAAACTGGCAATTGACCGCAAAGTTCCTAAACTAGAACAATAGAGCCCAAATGCTCTTTCGTCGGATCTAAATGATCTTGTTAAGTTGATCTTAGTCTAAAATTAGACTAGCGTGTCCTTAACAAACGTTGAGTCGATCTTATTCTAAAATTAGACTAACGTATCCTTAACAAACGTTTAAGTTGATCTTAGTCTCAAATGAGATTAACGTATCCTTAAACCCAACCAAAACCCAAATCTAAGAAGATACGGATTTGGACTAATCCACGTCCTACGGGCGACAACAATTAGTCTCCGTATACAATCCATGGGCAACCACAAACAAAACAAACACCCACGACACGAAGTGACCATCTGGAGAAGGAGAAAGTTGTTACCGCGATGCGGTAGCGTAATTAACTGCAGGGGCTTGCGCCTGTAGGGAAGAACGTCCCCATAATCAAAAAAACCCCTCAAACGAGGGGGAATCTGACGAAGTCTGCTACATCGGTCGCATCCGTTTAAACCTTCGATACATGGTGCCATAAATCAACTTAGCATCTTCGGAGAGGTGGACGGATAGCACCAATTAGCATCTGTCCCGAAATTCAGGCAAGACGTTTGCCGCATCTTTGTCGCGTCTTTCGGCGGGGAACAGATTCTGGCATGACCGGTGGGACTTTTTCCTCTTTCCACTCCACACTTCGTGTGTCGTGTTCGCGAACGAATCACGGTTTGCTATGGTTGCCTGTGGATTCGAGGTACCTTGATTTGGTGTCTGCTCCGCGCAGAAAACAGAAGATCAATGGTTTCAAACTGCACTAACTGCAACTGCAACTCTCGCTCCGTCCCGTCCGGAGGAGTGACTTACGGGCCCCAAGCGGCCTCCATCTTCGCTATGCCGGTGGAACAGGTGACTCAAGTCACCACTGGGCTATTCTTCGGGACTGTGCTCCCATCGATGAGCTTCAATGCCCCAATGTCATTGCAAGAAGCTCCAAAGAAGTCGGTCTTTGATCGGCTTACAACTACCGCGGCCCCTCTCAATGGGTCGCCCAAGTCCAATGCCTTAGTTTTCAGCAAACTGGGCCAAACCTCAAGTGGGCCCATGAAGAAGCCCGCGATACCTAAAGCGGCCATCCCGAAACGGATAGCCATTCCTGCTTCTAAAGTCATCAAGGCAACTTCCCCTGCTAAAGGGTCGGTCTTCACAAGACTGTCCGTTTCAGCTCTTACTCCATGCAAAGTCACGAAGGCTGCTTCCCCTGTTCGAAAGTCATCCTTTGCAAGACTGACTATCCCCTCTCAACGGACGTCAGTCTTCGACCGGATAGCATCAATAACAGCCTCTCCTCAAAACAGGGGCATGACAAAGCCATCCCCATAGCCGAACCGACACCATCTGCGCGACATGCTCGCCGTCGTCACTGGCGCTGAGTACGGAAGGCTGGGGGCAGCTCCCCGTCTGGATTTACTCCACCAGCTCCAATAGTGGAGATCGATACTGCTGTTCCAACCGGGAACAGCTTCGAATTGCTGAACAAGGTGCGCAGGAACTCTCCTACCATCGTATCGAAAAGATCTCCTCCACCCGTGGAGAATGTTACAGAAATAAAGCCGGAGCAGTCCCCTTAGAGGCTGTCCTTCAAAATTTACAAGGTCTGGCGACAGGTTCAAAACTCAGTAATTGATCAAGATTACTCTCGCCAACCCAAAAAGCTCAAAGCTCAGCAAGAAAAGAGCCATCTTGAGGTACCACAGAAAATTTCATCCGTCTGGGTGCCCACTGCAACGGCTCCCTCAACGTCAACTGCTCAAAAGAAAAGGAGGCCATAGAAAGTCCCTGTGACTACGGCAGACCACAAAGACACTGAGCCCAAAAACCCCAAATCTGGGGGCATAACGGTCCATACTGTTTACATGGCTTCCGGAAAAGAAGAAAGCCACCTTTCTAGAGGTCATCGACCGCTTATGACTAGGGCTCAGGAGCAACAACAACAAAAGCTCCAAGAAATGCTGACCGCAATGGCCGCACTCATTGGGCCGAAAGAAAATCCAGAGACCTCGGAGCAGCGTCGGGAACAAGAAACTGACATCGAGTTCCTCCAAAGAATGCTCGAGAGGAAAGAAAAAGAGCCTGCGGAGCAGGCAGCTAATATAAAACTAATGGCGCTTTTCTTCCAAGACATGGTCGGGATGATGTTACAGCCGGATCCTCCAGCTGAAGACCCACCGATCATTATTGAGGACGGCGGATGGGAGAAATCGAACCCTCCTCCGGCTCTTTCAGCAGCCAAAGAGGAAACCATCTCAAAAGCCACGCTCGATGATTATATATCTCAACAAATACAAGCTCACCGAGCGAATGAAGCGGCCGGCCAAGTTGTTAAAACTATGCGACCATATCCAGGTTGGTATGACCAAAAAAGTTACCCGCCGGGATATACGATCCCCAAATTCCATGTGTACAAAAGGACGGGCAATCCCCACCAGCATGTCGCCCAGTTCAGGGCTTTATGTGGCAACACTGGAGGTGATGATAAATTGCTACTTCGCCAATTCGTCGGCAGCTTGTCAGAAACGGCATTCGAGTGGTACTCCGAACTTCCCAACGACTCCGTCAAGACTTTTGCGGAGATGGAACTGCTATTCATCCAGCGTTTCGCGAGTGCTAGTGAACGCACCCCAATAACGGCATTGATCAACGCCAGGGTGAAGCCAGGCGAGACATGGGTTCAATATGCAATACGGTGGCGGACCTTATGGTCGAAGTGCGAACAACGCATCGAAGAGGCTCCTGCGGTAGGCATGTTTGTGGGTACTCTCGACCCTCAAGCGACCATCTCGAAATTCATGATGTTCTTCAAGCCAACTACTTTCCAGGCCTTGATTGACAAGCTGGCCCAAATGGATCAGATGGGTCATAGACCATCTCCTTCAAAGACGGATCCTCGGAATGAAAACGGTAAAGGAAAAGCAACTTTCGTCGCCAATACTCGACAACAGCCGAGCAACTTAAAGCCGGTTGTTCGCCAAAACAATATGCGTCCATGCCCATCCCTCGAGGAGAGACTAGGACGTCCTTACTCGTTTCCCCAAGATAAAACGAGGAGACTGTTCAAGTTGGCAGTGCGCAACAGACTCATCAATCTGCCAGATCCAAAATGTCCGTTGCAGCCAAACGACGTCAATGATCCCAATTACTGCCCCTACCACTGAGTATTAAGCCATTCAATCGAAGATTGCTACGTCTTCAAAAACTGGGTTAAAGACCAATACCAACAAGGCAAGTTCGCATTATCGGAGAACTGTAAGGTGAAACCGCCGCAACCTTATGCGCCTAAAAAGGTGGACACGCCGGGGGCATCGTGCTCTTTTATAGAAGAAACTCCGTGGGAGGTCGCTCTTTCAGCCAAAACTGAAAGAATGCTGAAGGATCTCCAAACGTGCCCGGTAATCAGGTGGAAAAGTCCACTCAAACCCGAGATCGTCGAGGAAATGCTGAAACCGCGCCCAACTACTAAAATTGATGGTGACAGTCAAAGCGCTCGTACCCAGCCGTCAAAGTCTTCGAAGAAGAAGAAGACCCAAAAGCCCGTGAAGCTTGATAACAAGCACACAGGCCTGCAAAAACAGATTGACGCGCTGGAAGAGTATAATCAGAAGGCGCGGACTTCAGTCACACTCCAAGAGTTTCTCGGCCACGCCCTTGAGAACGAAGATGATGGAGAAGACTCGTCGAGTGAATCTGAAGATTACGTAGCAAGCTGCCATGTGATCTCTCACTCGTCAATAAACGATGAAGAAGCTCCTTGCGCTGAGAAACTGGGGACATGATCGAAGCCAAAACCCTTAGAGCCGTCTGACGAGATGATCGATTTGCTGCTGAGCGAAGCCCGTTAGAAAAGCAAAGCCAATCGAGAGTGTGAACTGGCTATATTCGAAAAAGCCAAACGCCGACGACTGTAGGAAGAGGTCGAGACACCCCAACCGGAGCAAAGCATCCCTATCGCCAGCAAAAGCAAGCTTAAAGTAATGAAACGATTCGCTAGGGCCCTGGTAGTTGGAATGAAGTTGCCCTCTCTCAAAGGAAATTCCCCTGGCAATATACGTCTTGAAGAAGCGGACATACATCCTAACTTCTGCCTATACCACCAGAAAATGGCACACCCTACCGAGGAGTGTATAGCCTTTAAAAACTGGTGGCAGGGATATGTTGCCCATCGACGAAACGTTCAACGAGTGAAGCGCAAGGCTCGTCGGGAACAGAAAAGTACGATAGATGAGCGCTAAGGAGCTGTTGACAATTGTCACATAGCCGACACCAAGGGATCGCAAGTTATCATCTTTGGAAGCGACTCTGACGAAGAAATCGCCCTCAGCCTCTCTTCAAGGAATCCACCTCCGACACAAAAAATGCGAAGATTTGCGGCAAAATTGAGCTGTGTAATCGTGCATCGACTTATGACCGAAACGTCGTTAAACTACTACCAACTCGCGCCACCCTCAGGCTGACGTTAAAAAAAACAGTATGTCTATAAGAAAAATGGGCACGGATGAAAACCCGAAAGGGCTCCGTGAGTAAAAACAGCAGGGCTACCGGCGAGTTTTGTGAAAACCCGAAAGGGCGCAACCTCGTTAAAAAAAAGAGAAAAAAAAGAAAACGGTATGTCCATAAGCGAAAAGTGCATAGATGAAAACCAGAAAGGGCTCCATGAGTAAAAACAGCAGGGCTACCGGCGAGTTTTGTGAAAACCCGAAAGGGCGCAATCTTGTTAAAAGACACTTGCAAGGTCCTCTCGACTTTGTAAGGAGAATCCACCTGTGTGAGATCCTTACGGCTCACAAGGTGGCAACACACTTAGGGATCCTCACGATTCTTAAGGAGAAATTACACTTGCGAGATCCTCACGATTCCTAAGGAGAAAACACACCTACGGGATCCTCACGACTCGCAGGGAGAAATACCTTCATAATACCCTTACGGCTCATGATGTCAAAAGCCTTAGTCGACAGGATCCTAACCCTGTTCGCTAAGCCACCTTTGTTCGATATCGACAGAGGAAAATGATGATTTTCTCCTGGTAATATCCCAGTTGTAGCGGTGCTGATGCCGAAATCGGTATCTAATCCTAAGCTTGCAGTAAGAAGCTAGCGAGCCACACATGCATACGAAACAGCCGAAATGATGGGGCAACTTGCAAACAAAATCAGTAAGTAAAAATGTATGCATGCAAAATAGCCGAAATGATTGGGCAACTCACAATAAAAAGCAGCGAGTAAAAATAAAATAAATAGCCGAAATTATTAGGCACCGCGAAAAATAGCCGAAATGATTGGGCAATCGTGACCTTCGCGATATAAAAGCTGAAATGATAGAGCATCGCGGAAAGAAATAAAAAAAAAAGTTTGAAAGAACGAAATTTTTGCCCTACAGGTGAGATCACATCGATCCCTGTATACAATCCAGGGGCACGAACAAAAAGGGAACCATACCTTCCCACCAGGTTCCATCCGAAAGAGAGCCAAGTCTCGACGGTTCACAGACAACCTAGAGACCATCTCAACATTCGTCTCGTTACAACAGACGCAATGTCAACAACGGCGTTCCTTCGCAATCCAGCAGGATGCAGACGCAACATCAAAACAAAACGGAGTGATGGCAAAATCCCAACTCCACCTTAGCATTCGTCTCGTTATAACAGACGCAATGTCAACAACGACGTTCCTTCGAAGTCCAACAGGATGCAGATCCAACGTCAACAAAAAAACCTCACGGTCGAAACAAAGCGGAGTGACGGCAAAATCGCTACTCCAAATCTCGATGGTTCACAGACAACCTAGAGATCACCTCGACATTCGTCTCGTTACAGCAGACGCAACATCACCGAACGGAGCCACGGCAAAATCCCTAGCTCCAAGCCTCGACGGTTCACCAACAACCTAGAGGAAACCGCGACATTCGTCTCGATACAGCCGACGAGATGTCACTACAGCGTCCTTCCTCCAACAGGATTCGGACACACCAAAGCAAACGAAGCAAAGTCCAAATTCCTAGCTTCAGGGTCTTGACGGAAACTCATATAAAACCTGAAAGACTATCGGAGATCATCCCACACCAGCATGGAGTGGTCACCACCTCGACGTTCTTCTCGACACAGCAGACGAGATGTCACCACAGCGTTCTTCCTCCAGCAGGATTCAGACGCGACAATCAAACAAACGGAGCCACGACAAAATCTCTAGTTCCAAACCTCGACGGTTCACCAGCAACCTAGAGACAACCGCGACATTCGTCCCGATACAGCAGACATAATGTCAACAACGGCGTTCCTTCACAGTCCAGCAAGATGCAGATGCAACGTCAACAAAAAACCTCACGGTCGAAACAAAGCGGAGTGACGGCAAAATCCCTACTCCGAATCTCGATGGTTCACAGACAACCTAGAGATCACCTCGATATTCGTCTCGTTACAGCAGACGCGACATCACCAAACGGAGCCAAGGCAAAATCCCTAGCTCCAAGCCTCGACGGTTCACCAATAACCTAGAGGCAACTGCGATATTCGTCTCGATACAGCCGACGAGTTGTCACTACAGCGTCCTTCCTCTAATAGGATTCGGACACACCAAAGCAAATGAAGCAAAGGCTAAATTCCTAGATTCAGGGTCTTGACGGCAACTCATATAAAACCTGAAAGACTATCGGAGATCATCCCACACCAGCGTGGAGTAGTCACCACCTCGACGTTCGTCTCGACACAGCAGACGAGATGTCACCACAGCGTTCTTCCTCCAGCAGGATTCAGACGCGACAATCAAACAAACGGAGCCACGACAAAATCCCTAGTTCCAAACCTCGACGGTTCACCAGCAACCTAGAGACAACCGCAACATTCGTCCCGATACAGCAGACATAATGTCAACAATGGCGTTCCTTCGCAGTCCAGCAAGATGCAGATGCAACGTTAACAAAAGACCTCATGGTCGAAACAAAGCAGAGTAATGGCAAAATCCTAACTCCACCTCAATGTTCGTCTCGATACAGCAGACGATATGTCACTACGGCGTTCTTCCTCTACCAGGATTCGGACACGCCAAAGCAAACGAAGCGAAGGACAAATTCCTAGCTTCATAGTCTTGACGGCAACTCATATAAAACCTGAAAGACTATCGGAGATCATCCCATACCAGCGCGGAGTGGTTATGACTCATCAGGGCTCTCCAAAATGAGCCTAACCTCAAGTAAAAAGCGGCATGGCAAAATTCATAATGCTTGCTCTTCCGACGGTCAAACTGCCTAGGAGGATTGCTTGAAGACGTCTTGTCCACCCCCCGAAGGGATCAGAGACACGACAGTCGCAAGGCTACTCGAACAGCAAGATTGCCTATCGAGGAATACATCAGCCAACGCGACGGTACGACGGACAAAACCCTAGTACCACAAACCCTAACGGACCTCTGTCGTAAAGACCAGAGGTTAACTGTTACGTTAGGACATTCTTGTGAGAACTGCTCGATTCGTCTGGACTCGTGAAGAAATTAGTGTCTTCGCGAGAACTTCTCGATTCGTCTCGTCTTGTAGGGAAAAGCCTTAAGCAATGGGGATAAGAACCGGTTTCCTAAGCACTGGGGCCCTGCAAGTCGGTCCAAGATGGACTCTTGCATACTATTCACGGGCCACACTCTCCAAAGTCAAATCTCGACAAGAGGGAAACAACCGCTTACGGGTCCTCTTCGACTTGTAGGAGGGAAAATTCTCTTATAAGATCCTTACGACTTATAAGGGAAAACGCACTTAGGAATCCTCACGATTCCTAAGGAGAAAATACACCTACGGGATCCTCTCGACTTGTAGGGAGAAAAGTCTTCATGAGACCCTCACGGCTCATGAAGTTGAAAAGTCTTAGGCAACAGATCTGAACCTGCTTCCTAAGCCATTAGTACCTCTCGAAGAAGCCAAAATAAGATGCTTACTCTATCATCTGCCGGCTATGTTTGCTAAAGTGACATGCTGATAACAAAAGAAAGAAGAAAGCAGAGAGATGACACAAGACATTGCGAAAGAAATGTATCTTTTATTCATGAATTCAATTGGGTACAAAATACATCATATGAAAGAATAAAAGAATGAATACATTTTATTCAAAATTACAAATGGTACAAAAACAACTACTGAGAAGGAAGTGTCTTTAACAAGTCCGCCAGCTGCTCTCGTACTTCCTTCAGCGCCTTCTCATGATCAGCTGCTGCGGCCAGCTCCGCTTCAATTCGAGCCCTTTGTTGCAAGCACGATGAAATCTTCTCATCGATTTCCCGTTGAGTAGCTTCGTGACTCTGTGTAATCCGCTCAATAGAGTCGAGCTTCTGTCTCAATTCAAGCCCGTCAGAAATGCATTACTGCAAGGTTTCAAAAGCAGCTCTCAGTTGCGCGGCATTCGCTTCAACCTGGGCACGTAATTGAACAGACTCAGCGGAAGCCTCCTCGCATTCCTTCCGCCTCAAAGTTGCTTCTTGTTCAAAATGGCGGAGGAAAGACACACTCTGCTCAACCCATGCAGCCCGCTGGAAGTTCAAAACCTGAATCTCAGGAGCAGGACGCATAAGCTTGAGCTCATGCAGGCAGGCCTCAATCTTCTAGCAGTGGTTAACCCAAGACTCGACAACGCCTTCATTATGGAAGTTCATAAGCATCGCCAGCATTAGATTAACCTCCGCAGCAAAGTCCGCAGCAAATGTGGGAGCCTCCACGTCAAGCTCGTCAATATAGTCGGTCAACATGCGCAGACTATTTGTGGCACCCTTCGAGGATGGACGTCTGGAAAAGGGTCCGGTCGGCATTATGACACGAGACTCGAACAGGGCTGGAGTCGATGTGATCGCTGCAAAATAAATCACAATCAGATATCGGCTCAAGAAATAAAGAAAATACACGAAAAATAGAATCTACTATACCAGCTGCAACAGGGGGTAGAGCTGGGAGTACTGGTGGCGCAACGATAGCCGCGTCCCCGCCTTCGATTTGTAGGGCTATGAGCAATACAAAGAGGAATTAGCAATAATGTGACTGCCTGTTAAAGAGAGGACTTCGTTTAGAAAAGATACTCACCGACACCACCTGCCGGACTAATCTCTGTCAGGAAGGAGAAGTGTGGATGCAGCACCTGATACAGGTGGTCAAAAAGGACTCCTGCAAAGACGCGGTAATGCAATGTCAATACGTAAATTATACAGACTAGAAGTAAGACTGATGGGTCACAAATCCGTACCTTCCAACATCTGAGACGGTGCGAGAGAAGGTAGAGGAGGAGTCACCGTCAAAACGGTAGCTGATGGCATTGCCTCGGGTAGCGCAATCTCAGCGCTCGCCACACCTGCATTAGAAACAAGATGAATACTGTCAGGAAAGATTGAAAAGGATTATAGAACAAAAAGAAAAGCAATGACCCAAAATCTACCCGATGAGTCGACAGTCGGAACCGTGACGAGGGTGTCACTTGATACAGCGACGGCTTCACCCTCCTCCATCGGGATGGTCTTACCTCCCGTCGCCTCATCTCCTGACTCTACGAGAGCCGTCGTAACGCTTGCGACGCCAGGAGATGGCAAAGAACCGTAGGCGGGAAGAGCGATGATTGGGGCGGTGCCCGACTCTTGAGAGAGAGCGGACACCTCGGGCTCAGCAATTGTAGCCGTCTCATCCGCCGCCGCCTCGAGCTCGGCAATGGTAGCCGTCTCACCCGTCGCCACCTCGGGCTCGGCAATGGTAGCTATCTCAGGCACAGCAATCATGACTATCTCACCAGCCACTACCTCGAGCTCGGCAATTACAGCCACCTCACCTACTGCCGCCTCGGGTTCGGCAATCACGGCTACCTCCTCTACCGCTACCACAGGATCAGCGGTCGCCGCCGCTTCTTCGGTAGGGCTCGGCCCTGCAAGATAAGACATGTGAGAACTGGTAATTTAAAACTTTGACAACGGAACCCCATGTCACATTACCTTGAGTTGATCTTCCGTTTGCTTCCCGAGATGCATGTGCTGCCCGTCTGTAGGCAGTGGACAAGGCAGCCAGAGATTCATCTGAGGGAATAGGGGCAGGGGTAGCGGTGCTTGAACCCGCACTCGCGGCTAAGGCAGCACTATGCTCCCTTGCCGCGTGCATTCGGCGCTTCCTTTCCGCCCGGACCGTCAAGGCGGACCTTCTAGACGCTAAGGCAGCAGGACGTCATCGCCCGCACCGAGGGTTACCTCTGGAGCCGTCAAGGCTTCCGTCATCGGTCATTTAAGTAAGGCCTCTTTCGGCAGTGCCGAAGAGGCCGGGACTTCGGTGGCTGGCCTGGGAAGAATTTCCGCATCACCTTGCGGGATCGGCATTGTGGTCCCTGCGATAAGATAAAGAAAGGGTCAGATTGTCTATAAGAAAGGAGAATGAAGATGCAATAAGCCGAGACATACCAATGCCCAACAAAGCGCAGTTCCTTTCTTCCTCCTCGAAGGTCCTGAGGGAAGCCGCCAGAGCCTCTTCAGTGGTAAAGCCTGTTATAAAAGGAAAAATGTAAGTCAAGACAAGATAATGAAAATAAAGATATAATGCAATAACAAGGCGCGACTAATGTTTACTTGATTGCACGAGGGTGGCTATTTCCGTTTGGTGGGTTGCGGATCGCACAGAAGCTGCAATAGCGTCCTCGAGATCAGTATCTTCTGGCATTATAAAGAGACCCTCATTTGTTCCATATTCGCTCAGGCCATCGTTATAAGGAGCCTGAGGCTCCAGGCCGAGTACAGCATCTAGGGAGAGGACCGACTTCTTCTTCCTCTTCTGCGTGCGAGCTCCAGTCGCAGCAAGTACAAGCTTACGCTTGGTGGGCACTTTGGGGCGACGAGTCCCGATATCTGAGCCCACGCCAGATTCGGGGGAAGCTACATTTACCGTCTCCGCGGGAGCACGGGGCACCGATGGTACATCCACCGTCTCCACAGGAGTACAGGGCAACCCACGCGTAGGGCTTAGCACACATGGAGGCTCGACTGCAGCGACTTCTCTTAACGGAGGAGGGACAGTGGTCCGCCGCTTCAAAGGGACGTTGCAGCCACTGGCAGGAGGTGCACTTTTGCGATCGAGCAGCAGCCGCCTTTCTTCCTTAATGACGGCGCCCATCGAATGCTGGTACCACGCCGTGTACACATTAAGGATCCTCGGGACACAACTCGGCTCGCTAATAAAGAAGTGAGAGCCCGTATTCAAGCGTATGAAGTGATGCAGCGCGTTCCGCATTCCCTCTTCAGTGGCAGTGGGTTCTAGCAAGAACGCCTCCAGCGGCACTCCTTGATTATAGCTCAATTGTTGGGAAAAATGATGATGATTATATCTCACGAAAAGCGCCGCATCATTTTGCCTAAACACTAGGAAGCCCGGTCTGATAGAATATAAATGGAGGATCTCCCGAGCTTTCAAAACTGAGGCTCCATCTTTAAAGATGTCCTGTAATGGCCGCACCGTTGTGGCAAACTCCTTTCCGATGGCTAAAACCTTGTCAGTAAAGGTCATGCTGTCTCCAACCGTGCGAAGACGATGGAGCAGACCTCTAGCATCCCGCGGTGATGGATTTACAATTGATGCGCTGACTAATTGCATAATACGGGGGAAGCTGCACCGGTCATAAAATGAAGGCCTTTTGTGAATACCAAAAACGCCAAGTGCATGTAACTCGAGCCATGACATGAAGTAATGCATCGAGAAGTTCACATGCTGTACTCCAGGTTCAGTAGTATCCGCCACTTGACTAAGGCCGTAATACAAATGGGCTAAGCCGGCGACCCCGACAGCCACTTTCAACCCAATAGTCATTCGGTGAGCCGGATAAAAAACAGATGGCCTCATACGGCGAAGGTGCATCAGGAGCGTGAACCAGCTCAACCATAGCCCAAGAAATCCTAAAAAGAATGCTTCCTCATCCATCCCAGGGACTGCAATCTTCGCAAAAGGAACAACTGGAGAGTTGGGAAGAAAGAAACTCTTCTGATCTACCTCCGTCATTGGCAGGTTGTCTAAACCTAAGCCAAAAGGGTCATCAAGCGTAGAAAATTTAACAGCCTCCTTCGAGAGGACTTTTGGGTGAAGAAAGCGAGTGATGAAATCCTCGAAACTAACCCCGCGGCTCCCAGATTCGAGGAAAAGACCCTCGTAGATATTCAACACTTTGATCAAACTAGGAAATTGGTGTTGAACGGCATTCACCGGAGTAAGGCCCCTTATCACTGGCTTGGCACCAAAAACGTATTCGTCCGTGGGAAGCAGCTCCTCATAATGCTCCCCTACGACCGGTAAGCCAGAAACTTCCGCAAATTCCTCTAAGGAGATTGACACTTCTCGGTCCAGTGAAAGGAAGGTGTGAGTAGGGATATTCCACTGCTCCAAAAAGGCCTTAACCCACCAGGCGGGAAGCGTAGGATAATGGAAAGAGAAGCGTAAATGGCGGGATACAACCCAAGCCTCAACAAATGCGACTTCTTCGCCGACAAAATGTAGCGAGCCCACTGCAGATAACCAGTCGGATGACAAGGGATCAGACCAATCATATAAGGTTGTCCCCACGGTCGCGCCTCGCCTTGACAGATACATTGTCCCAATGTATCTAAAGCCATAGGAGGCTGAACGGGTATCGACGCTATAGCAGGCTGAAGAAGACCTTCTGAATTTCAATTAACCATCTCCATGACATAGTTCACCGGGGACATAGTTCACCGGGGATGGGTCAGCGTAATGGATCGCCATGATGGGCTCCGAAGGTACCACGCACGAAAAACTTTGTCGACCCTTAATAATCTGATTATACCATGACCCCCAGAGGTGAAGACTCTTATGTTCCGGGTCATGGTCTCTGATCAAAGCTAGGACCTCCCGGTCTACAGGTGCTCCAGGAAATCCTCCCTCTGAACGAACGAACGGAAATGAACCATCAAAAGACATGTTGCCTGCAAAAAAAAAGGAGGGACAGAAATCAACTGTCAGTGCTATAACTTAATTTTAAATTTCTGACACTTGGTACTTTAAAAGTTGTACCACACTGCAATGCAGTGGAAAGGGGACCAAAGGGGGGGCCCACAAAATCTAGATGACAATGCATCAATTAATAAAACAGCATCATCATTGGATGAGACTATTAATTAATGAGGAAATCCTCAATAAAATTCTCATTGAATGAGAGATCCCTCGGGAAAAGGAGATAATCTCCCTTTGAAAGCAAAGCTCTATGACAGAGTGACACTTGTCAAACTATGATCATGAGGGAATAAAATTTCTTAAAGAGCCTGGCTCTGTAATGATGATGGAAAAATCCATCAAGAAAATTAAAATCGGCTGATTTTTATGAATCAAAAATTCTGGGATCTCTAAGATCCATGAAAAACTCTTAAGAGTTCTTCATCGAAGATTAAGAAATCTAAAGAGCAGAGCTCTGATTCATGGGTTAAGAAACCCCAAGAAAAAATCTCTTTAGATCTATGGGTTCATGAGAGCAAAGCTCTGCTAATGAAACCCTAAATGGGTTTTCTTTAGATCAAGGGTCTATAAAGAGCAAGGCTCTGTTAAATGGGTATAACCCTGGATTATCTAAAAAGTCTTTAACTAATATTTTGGCAGAATTTTGGTTCTTAAAATTCTTAAGATGGAGAGCTATGCTCTGTAAGAGAATAAAATTCTCAGAAAATCAAATAAGAAGATGAACAGAATCATCTAGAGGACCAAATGTCCTATTTATAAGCATTGAACCGCCTCTTCAACTTCTGAGTTAATCCAAGGACTCAGATGCTGCCACCGCTGCATTCACGTGTGCGCCACGTGAGCGCAACGTTGGGGGGAATTTGTTTCCCCTAATCAGAGCAAAGCTCTGTTTTGAAATTCAAAATTCAAGAATTGAAGTAACGTTTCAGATCCAGCGCTAGGCGCGCTGCGCGCCACGTGTCAAATACGGATGCGCTAGCGCCAGGTGCGCTGCGCCCTAGGCAGTGCACCATGAAGTGCGCTAGCGCTAGGTGCACTGCGCACCACGTGTCAAACACGCTGCGCTGCGCGCCACGAAGGTGCGCTAGCGCAAGGTGTGCCAGCGCTGGAATTAAAAATTCCCCACCGTTAGATTAAAGAATCTAATAATAATGATAAATCATTAATTAATCAGAATTAAATTCTATTAAGGAAAGATCCCTCAAAATCTTTCCAAACAACAAGATTGTACTTTGAGCACCATTGGATCAATGATCCAATGGTAAATAAAAATTACCAAAGACAGAATAAATTCTGCATGGAAAGATCTTTCCAATCTTTTTAAAAACAAGAAGATTGCCTTCTGTAAAACAGAAGCTCTAGTATCAAAGATCAAACGGTGGGGAAACATCCCCAAATCAATCAGAGAAAGATCTCTTTAAACTGATTTAACAAATCAATTTGCCCTATATAAAGGCCCCAAGACCTAAAGTCTGATATAGAAAAAAAAACCCTACAAAGTTTGAGAAAACTCAAAGAAAGAAGAGCAAGCTCTTAGCAAAAGAAGATTAATTCTTCAAGGCAAAGATCATGAACAATGAACAAAGAGATGAAATCATCTCATAAAAAGAAGAAATATCTTCTTAAAAGATTATAGATCTACAACAGACCAAGGTCTTTGATAAAAAATAGATCAAAAGATATAATCATAAAAACAAAAGAAGTAATTACTTCATTCACAAATCATTGATCTACAAAGGCAGAGCCTTTTATAAATAAGAACTTTTGTTCTTGAGGCAAAGCCTCCTTTAAAAAAGAACATAAACTTGTTCTCTGATCATAAATTTGATCAAATGCACTTTGCGCTACTGGAAAGTGCCTTGCACTCATGAACTGCGCTTTTGCGCTCCTTGGACTGGCGCTCAACGCCAAAACATGCCACGTGTCAACCGTAGACACCACTTGCGCTTTGCGCTCCTAAAACAGCGCATTGCGCTCATGGGCTGGCGTTCAGCGCCAAGCGCGCCACGTTTCAGTCACTGGTGCGCCATCAAACTAGCGCAATGCGCTCATAAATTGAAAGCACAATGCGCTCATAAATTGAAAGCGCAATGCGCTCGTAAACTGGCGCTTAGCGCTAAGCGCGACACGTGTCCTTTTGTGTGCGCTACTTGGCAGAAGCGCAATGCGCTCTTTAATTGGCGCAAAGCGCCTGGCGTGCCACGTGGCGCGCTGTCAAAACACACATTGTTTTGATGAATGCTATGCATTCAATGCAAGAAAAAAATGTCAGGATCTGATACTCAGCATTATTAAAAGGACCAAGCCCAGATAAAGGCTCAACATTCCAGAACAATAAAATGTCAAACATTTATTGGACTTAGCCTAAGATTGGCCGTAATTCCTTAACTCATATCAACTGAGCCCATATGCTCATAAACCTTTTAACAGACTTTAGTCCCAAATTGGACTATAGATCTCCCAACCAAAATTGGTTCAAGGGTACATCTCTGAACTCCTCTGATATTTGTCGTTGTAATCCTTCAACGTCTTCAGAGAGGTGACGGGTCCCGATAGCCATACATTCCATAGACTATGACGTCCTTAACCCGGACTATGGGGTCCTTAAGCCCATGGACTACGATGTTCTTAACCTGGACTGTGGGGTCCTTAAGCCCATGGACTACGATGTCCTTAACCTGGACTGTGGGGTCCCTTTAAACCCATGGACTATGATGTCCTTAACCTCGGACTGTGGGGTCCCTTTAAACCCACAGACTATGATGTCCTTAACCTCGGATTGTGGGGTCCCTTTAAACCCATGGACTATGATGTCCTTAACAAACGTTGAGTCGATCTTATTCTAAAATTAGACTAACGTATCCTTAACAAACGTTTAAGTTGATCATAGTCTCAAATGAGATTAACGTATCCTTAAACCCAACCAAAACCCAAATCTAAGAAGATGCGGATTTGGACTAATCCACGTCCTACGGGCGACAACAATTAGTCTCCGTATACAATCCACGGGCAACCACAAACAAAACAAACACCCACGACACGAAGTGACCATCTGGAGAAGGAGAAAGTTGTTACCGCGATGCGGTAGAGTAATTAACTGCAGGGGCTTGCGCCTGTAGGGAAGAGCGTCCCCCCAATCAAAAAACCCTCAAACGAGGGGGAATCTGACGAAGTCTGCTACATCGGCCGCATCCATTTAAACCTTCGATACATGGTGTCATATATCAACTTGGCATCTTCGGAGAGGTGGACGGATAGCACCAATTAGCATCTGCCCCGAAATTCAGGCAAGACGTTCGCCGCATCTTTGTCGTGTCTTTCGGCGGGGAACACTCTTTATGGTATCTATTTCTGGGGATACCACTACTGTTAGTCGTGATTTTGGTGTAGGTAGGTTTTGCGGGTATCCGTATGATTCCATTGTATATCTTATTTTGTATCTAGTACTATCCATCTACTACTTACATGTATTTGACGAGATTGTGAGGATTGATATTGTATTATTTGTGCTTCTGGTGTCGTGCTCGTGTGAGCCGGCTTTTATTTATGTTGCGATGCTGTTTTCACTTCTTATTTGCTCATTTCTTCGCTACGACGTCGTATATATATTTGTTGTGGTTGTGTTCCGCCTTTTGGAATGAGTTGCTCCCGTTTGGGGATGCCTTTTATATATTCTATACTTGTACCCGTTTGGGGCTAGTTTTTACATAGGAGATGCTGCCGAAATTTTTAAAAAAATAAATTTAAGTTGAGATTTTATAACTTGAGATTTTTAAATGTTTATAACTACTGTTTTATCACTTTACTTCTTTTCTTGGTTTAGATTTCTGGGTTTTCGGCTTACTTGAATTGCGTTACGCCTTTTGATGTCGCGTGATTTAAGTGCCGGTCGCGTTCCTAAATTGGGTCAGGGCAAAGTTGGTATCAATACGCTAGGTTTTAACTTTCGGAGTGTAGGATGACCCTTGGTATGATGGAGTAGGTAGCTTAAGCAGAGTGACGTAGCGTGTGTATGTTCCACGGCATACTTACGACATTGTACTCTTCCTAAGTAACCTTAAGACATATTTTCTTTTAATTCCTTCCTTGATTCCATATATCCTTATGATTTGATTTCTATGTTCTTATCGAATATTGTTTTCTTATGCCAGCCACTATACCGCCAAAGACTATAAGGGCACTGAGAGCTGCCGCTAGAGCCGAGGTCAGGACAGGCTCGTCTGAGACAAGGACTGACCAGGGCGGTATACCTATTCTTCAGGAGCAGATTGATCCACCTTCTCTAGGACATATTACTAGGCTAGAGCCTAGTATTCAGGATTTGCGTCAGATGGTGGGATCGTTGGTTAAGACCAGTCGAGCACAGAGATCGGAGGTTGTTCCACCTATTACGGGGACCACGATGGTACCTACTGCTCAGACAGTCGTACCTACCGCTACCGAGATTATCGACGTACCTTATCAGAGTTTATGAGGCTGAAGCCTCCGGTTTTCACCGACACCGACGCGGCTGAGGATCCATAGTCATTCCTCGACCGGATGGCCAGGATCTGTCGTTCATTGAAATGCTCCGATGTGAGATCGGTAGAGTTCGCTAGTTTTCGACTGGAAGGTCTTGTCCAGACTTGGTGTGAATCTTTGGAGAGAGGTTGAGCTGCAGGTCTTCTTCTTATGACTTGGGTTGAGTTTGCGACAGTTTTTCTTGCTCGTTTTCTCCTGCAGAGCGTCACAGATGCTCGAGCTCACAGCTTTGAGTCTTTGCGCCAGACTCCTGGTATGACAGTGGCGGAGTATGATATTCAGTTCACCCGGCTATCTATTTATGCTCCATATTTGGTGGATATTGAAGAGAAGCGTGTCAAAAGATTTGTACGAGGCCTTGTTACCCAGTTGTTCCTCTCTATAGGTGCCCCGCACTTTGATACGTATGCAGCCGCGGTGGACGCAGCCCTACAGTTAAAGGAGCGTATTTCCGAGACTTCGGTCGTTCCGGGACCGAAGCGGATTCGTATTGATGTATCATCCCAGAGGCAGATAGGTAGACGCCGCGGCAGGCCCCCTCCAGGCTGTGGTGATAGCAGAGGCTTGAGACGAAGCCAGTTATATAGCTCTTACCCACAAGGTCAGCAACCATCGTCTGGATGTTTCCGGTATGGGAGTCAGTATCATCGTGTCAGAGATTGTACTGGGGCATGTCAGGGCGAGGCAGCAGTTCCACATGTTACCTTACCACCTTCTCCACCTTAGAGAGCATTGGTCCTTACGCCCGTTGTTGCTTCACGCCAGACCTATGCTCAGAGAGGTCGTGGTCACGGTGGTGTTTTTCAGAGGGTACGTGGTGGCAGAGGCGGAGGACAGCCTGATGCCGGTAGAGGGCAGGCCCGAGTTTGTGCGTTGACTCCTCAGGATGCGCAGGTGTCGAATGCAGTAGTGACAGGTACTCTTCTAGTGTGTTCCTTTGATGTGTGCATATTGTTCGACCCAGGATCTACGCACTCGTATGTTTCCACACACTTCGTACCGAGATTGGGCCGAGAGTCATTCTTGTTAGATCAACCGCTTGTCGTAATTACTCCCGTTGGTGAGTCTTTTATTGCGTGACATGTGTTTCGGTCGTGTGCCGATCGTATTGGGGATAGAGATTCGTCCGTCGATTTGATCCTTCTTGATATGTTGGACTTTGACGTTCTCCTTGGTATGGACTGGTTAGCTACTTTCTATGCATCTGTGGACTGCCGTAAGAAAGCAGTCAGGTTTTGTTTTCTGGGTAAGTCGGTTCTTGTTGTGCAGGGGGGCCGTAGTGCCGCCCCTCACAGTTTGATTTCTGCCCTTTGCGCTAGTCGGATCTTGAGGAAACGATGTTTGGGATTCTTAGCCTTTATTCGTGATACTGGAACCACAGCAGATCTGTTGGACCAGGTTCCTATTGTGAGAGAGTTTCCCGACGTATTTCCTGATGAGTTACCTGGACTTCCGCCAGAGCGCGATATCGAGTTTTGCATTGATTAGATTCCCGGCATAGGGCCTATTTCTATACCGCCTTATTAGATGGCCCTAACGAAGCTTGAAGAGCTTAAGGATCAGTTGCAAGAGTTGCTTGATAGGGGCCTTGTTCGTCTGAGTGTTTCGCCTTGGGGAGCTCCTGTTCTGTTCGTCAAGAAGAAGGACGACAGTATGAGACTGTGCATTGATTATCGTCAATTGAACCAAGTTACGGTGCGGAATAGGTATCCTTTACATTGCATTGATGATTTGTTTGGTCATCTCCACGGTGCGGGACATTTTTCGAAGATTGATTTGAGGTCGGGTTATCATCAGTTGCGGGTTCGGAATGATGACATTCCGAAGACTGCTTTTCGTACACGCTATGGGCATTATGAGTTTTTGGTGATGTATTTCGGACTCACCAATGCCCCAGCAACGTTGATGGATTTGATGAACCAGATTTTCAGGTCGTTCCTCGACCAGTTCATTATTGTGTTTATTGATGACATTCTGATCTACTCCAGAAGTTGAGAGAAGCATGAGCAGCACTTGAGGATTATCTTGCAGACATTGAGAGAGTACCAGCTATTTGCTGAATTCTCGAAGTGTGCATTCTGGCTTGATAGTGTTAACTTCTTGGGTCATGTGGTTACGGGAGACGGTATACAAGTGGACCCGAAGAAGATCGAGGCCGTACAGCTTTGGCTCAGACCTGTATCAGTGACAGAGGTCCGCAGCTTCTTGGGCTTAGCCGGTTATTACTGTCGTTCCGTGCAGAATTTCTCGAGTATCGCTGCACCGCTGACCGGAATGACCCGGAAGAGAGTTCCTTTTCTTTGGACTGAGGCATGTGAGCAGAGTTTCCAGTAGTTGAAGACTCGTTTGACGACTGCACCAGTTCTAACTTTGCCATCAAGATCAGGCGGCTATGTCGTTTATTGTGATGCTTCTTGAGTAGGGCTAGCTTGTGTGTTGATGCTGCATGACAGAGTTATCACTTATACTTCTCGGCAGTTGAAGAAGCACGAGCAGAACTATCCTACTCATGATCTTGAGATGACCGCGGTGGTCTTTGCACTCAAGATTTGGAGACACTACTTGTACGGAGAGTCGTGTCAGATCTTCATGGACCACAAGAGATTGAAGTACATTTTCCAGCAGCAGAATCTGAATTTGAGGTAGCACCGTTGGATGGAGCTTGTGAAGGATTATGATTGTGAAATCCTTTATCACCCGGAAAAGACGAATGTGGTAGCTGATGCTTTGAGTCATAGGCCCGGAGGTAACTTGTTCCATTTTAGCGCAGTTCAGAGAAAGACTTCTACAGATTGATAGATCTTGTGCGATAGTAGTGTACAGTTCGAGTTCACTTCCGCTGGAAGGCAGATTTCTCATGTCCGCGGCCGTCCACTTTTACCTGATCATATCTATGAGGCGCATCTCGACGAAACTCGTTTGTCTAAGATTTTAGAGCATGTTCAGCAGGGTAGAGATTTGGAGTTTGTGTTTGACGGCCAGGGTGTGCTACGTTTTGGGACTCGTCTGTATGTGCCAGATTCCGAGGGGCTGAGACACGAGATCCTAGAGCAGGTATATCAGTCAACATATAGTGTTCATCCAGATTACACCAAGATGTATCATGATTTGAGAGATATCTACTGGTGGGAATGGATGAAGAGATATGTTTCGAATTTCGTTTCGAGATGCCTGACTTGTCAGCAAGTCAAGGCTGAGCATCAGAGACTGGCAGGAGAGTTGCGGCCTTTACCCGTTCCGGATTGGAAATAGGAGCAGATCTCCATGGATTTTGTTGTGGATCTACTCAGGTCCAGTCGAAGGTATGACTCAATTTGGGTAATTGTTAACCGGTTGACGAAAGCGGCTCACTTCCTTCCAGTGAAGACCACTTTCGGATTTGCTCAGTATGCTTAGCTGTATATTGATGAGATTGTGCGTTTGCATGGCGTTCCTTCATGCATTGTATCCAACAGAGGCACCCAGTTTACCAGCCGTCTTTGGCAGAAACTTCAGGAAGCTTTGGGTACCCGGTTGAGTTTTAGCACCACTTTCCATCCGCAGACCGCAGAGCGGACTATACAGACTTTTGAGGATATGCTTTCGGCATGCATGCTTGATTTTGGTGGCAGTTGGGACCGTCACTTGCCCTTGATAGAGTTCTCCTACAACAACAGTTTTCAAGAGATGATTCAGATGGCACCTTTTGAGGCTTTGTATGGGATAAAGTGTTGATGGCCAGTCTGTTGGACCGAACTCAGCGAGAGCAGGATTTTGGGACCACGGCTAGTTTAAGAGACTACGGAGATGTTGGAGATAGTGCCCTCAGAGTCAATTATTGGATCACAGGCACATGATCGCAATGATTGAGAGAGGACCTATGCCGATAGGACAGTCTTACTCAAGATGATAGTATGCTATCTGGTTTATCTTTATCATCGTGTACTGCTTTAGGTGACCTTACAGGTCACTATTGCGCGTTGATAGAGCCCCTAGGATTCTTGCTTGACTGCCAGCAGTATGAGAGCGATCATATACGTGGGAGCTGGGGTCTATAAGTACATCCTTAAAGGTCCCTAGTTGTGGGAGTTTCGAGACAGGGCATCGATACTCCAGAGTAGACTAGTGTATACAGTCGAGGCCCCGACGAGGGGCGGTGGCCGGTCTCATAAGCCACTGGTGTCAGTTGGTTCACCTAAGATATATACATGTGCTCATTGGGTTATGAGTACACCGGACAGGACTCGCCGGGAACATGCTAGTTGGTCTTATACCTGACGTCGGATAGCAGTTCCCTGGTGACATGTGTACAGGTTAGTTCATCGACCTGAGATCGTCATTTGTCTCGTATGAGTTCCCACTGTACTTTGATTACTACCCTACCACGCTCAAAGGAGACGTGCAAATAGGTTTTAGTTGGGTACAGTCCCGAGCCACATGGAGGCAGTGAGCGGATCTGCAGGGATTCGTCTCTCCCGGTATTGGGGGTGAGGTCGCGCTATGTCTAGAAGAGCCCTTACACGAAATCCTTGACCAAGGCAGGAGATTTACTGGTAGGTATTCCAGTAGTATCTCAGGGTGTTCTGGGCTACACTCTGACACGACTTGTACCGCTTTTGGGGGTATGACTTTTACCAACCCCCTAGGCCCGCCATGCGATGCTCATAGACGAACGGACCGGACTGTACGGATATTGTCACTGACAGTCTCAGTAGGATGTCAGGATGAGTTCGCTCATCCCTTTTGTCAATAGCTGGTAGCCCGTCACGTATGGCTAATACCTCTGACGTGCTAGTGGTTAAATCCACAGCCATAGTATTGACGAGTCTTTAGAGTCCCCCACAAAACAGTTTCTCCAGTTTCGGGCGAAACGCTGTAGAGGCCGTATAGAGATATGGCAGGGTTCGATCAGATACGTGCGGTATTGCACGGATCATGATCGGACGGATTATACTAGCGGGCTTTAGTTTAAGCCAGATCCTAGTATTGTACAGTGTAGATTTTGTCTCTTTGCATTTGTATTCGGTCGCAATACAAATGCGGGTATGTATATACAGTAGCGGGGTTTTCCTGTAATTTATTACGGGATCGGTTTTTTTGGAGTTGCCAGTTTTCTTTCCGTTTCGGCCATTTTCCTTTGTATCTTTCATTGGCTGAAGATTGGTGGAGGAGGGCTTATTTGCATTTGTGCAAATTAGCATTTGTGGAGGGTGGTCTTTGCATATTGTTGCTTCATGATGGTTGCACCATCATTTGACTTCTTGACCTCATCATTGCTTGACTTTTGTGATGGTGATGGGTTATGATGAGGTTGGTGGAGTGTTGGTTTTGATTGGTGATGATTTCTTCTCATCATCTCTTTTCTCTCTATTTGGTGGATGATAGCTTCCTTCCCCCCTTGACTTTTCTCTCACTCCCGTCCTCATTGATTTTCTAGCATGAGGCCGGCCACTCTTCTTATGGGGATGTCCCAATTTTGTGAGGTGGGATTTTTGGTCTTTTGGCTTCACAAAATCCCATAGCTCCATCCAAAAAGTTGATATCCCATTTCCTCCACAAAAGGGCAACTTCCATAAACCCCATGAGACATAAGTTCTACAGTTAACCTACAGCATCCTTGGGCACGTCGGCTCGCCAACTTCGTGCCCGAGTTGCCTCGGTCCAGAGGTGGGAGCCCGTAAAAGAACCCGGTGATGTGGTGCCCTTCTGACGAGGAGATGAAGACCGGAGATTCCATGGGGAGATCGGGACGACGACGAGAAGACCGAAGGACACGGATCGCTTGGTATATCTCTCTACCCCTTCTCTTGTTAGCTAGGATTAGATTAATGGCCCGATCCAGGATTTTTGTGCGCGGTGGTGCCGGTTCAAAATTTAATGTAAATGTATCGTTTCCGCATTTTGGCCTCGTTCAGACGGCCGGGGCGCCGCCGTGCACTTACAGGAGAAGATCCAGTTGATTCAGGACAGAATGAGAGCAGCCCAGTACAGGCAGAAGTCTTATGCCGACCGTCGTCGTCGCAGACTTGAGTTCGCAGTGGGTCATCATGTATCCCTACGGATTTCTCTGATGAAAGGAGTGATGATATTTGGGAAGAACGGGAAGCTTGGTCCCAGATTTGTAGATCCTTTTGAGATCCTTGAGCGAGTTGGTACTGTTGTCTATCGTTTAGCACTTCCGGCCAGTTTTCCGGATGTTCACCCCGTATTTCATCTATCGATATTTCGCAAGTACCTTCATGACCCTTCTCACATGATTCAGCACCCGACCATCCAGCTGAAGCGCGATCTTTCTTTCACCGAGCAGCCGATAGTTATATTGGATCGGCAGGTGAAGAAACTTCGGCCAAAGGTCTTACCATCAGTGAAAGTTTTTTGGTGTAGCCCGAATAGCGAAGTGGTCACATAGGAAGCCGAAAGCGAGATGCGGAAGAAATTCCCTCATCTCTTCGAAGGTACGCATAGTACGATTTTTAAATTCGGGGACCGAATTTCTTTAAGGGGGGAAGATTGTAACACCTTAGAATGCGATTAGAATTAATTAAGCGATATAATACATTTTTAAATAAAATTTAACCAATAATTGTTTTCACATATTTTATTATTATTAATTAATATTTTATTTAATTATTTTCGTACTTGCACACACATGTGCATATTAATCCTAAGGTTAAGGATGAGTTAACCATGTTTTGTTAGCATGGCACCTTAACCATTATTATGATATGTCAAGTATTTATATATTTAGTTTTTTTAAGTAATAGGTTTTAATTGTTTTGAAAATGTTATGATGAGAAGAGTTGAATATTGAAGGAGTGATGATGCATGGGGCAAGCATGGGGAGCAATTAATGAAGAGAGAGAGAGAGAGTATGGTTCATTCTCACCTCACCCTCTCACTCTTTCATTTTCTTCATCTCACTCCCTCTCATTTCTCCACAAACACTCACAATTCTTTCATTTTCTTCTTCTTCTTCTTCTCTTCTCCACTAAAATTCTTCACTTGATCCATATTTTCCCACAAACCTTAAGCTTAAACCTTCTTCAAACCTCATTAAACCCTTCACAACTCATGCTAAAGCCCTCTTGTGATGACTTGAAACTTGATGGCTAGGGTTTCATTCAAGTTGTGGTGAGGTAATGATCTCAAACTGTTAACTAAGCTCTAAGGAAGTTGTTTTGATAATTAGTTTCAGTTTAAAACCTTGTAGTTATAGTTTTGTGCAAAATATCGTATTTTTCTAGTTTTGTGTCTCTGTTGAATCTGCTGTTGTTAGGGTGATTCACAATTTAATCTAACAATACAGTAGCAAGATGATAGAGCCCTGAATGTACCCTAGAAACCCGGACCCCACTCTTCATTGTTGGCCCAGCGAGAATCAAGTTTGGCTCGGCGCCGCCGGATTTTGTGTAGGCTTAGGTGATGGTTTTTGATGGGTAGCTCTCTGTTGGGTATTTATGGTATTTGGTACACTTTGTTTTTCCGATATTATCTGTATGTAAAATCTGGAACCGTTTAGCTAATTTTAGCATTTTAATATCGTGCGATACAGATTATTCGATTTTGTTTAAGTGCTTCGTGTAGCTTGCAGCCATAGGTTTGGTTTAAGGTGTCGCTGCACGCGTTAGCTTGCTAAGTTAACACTTGGTAGCTTGTGAGAGTTGATTCGTTAGTTGTCATTGTTTCCGTGTTTTATCGGAAAGTTTGCTAATTACACTTGTTATGATTTTGTGTTATATTAGGATCGATTGCGGGGACTTCGGATGCTGCTAGGAAGGGGAAAGAGGTGATTGGATTCACCTAGCTCGAGATCATCCGGTGAGTAGATTTAATATCTACGGGGGAATCGCCTGTATGGCGTTATGCGTTGAAAGCTAGATTAAGTGATATAACCATATATATATATATATATATATATATATATATATATATATATATATATATTGATCGTGCATGAGTACCATTTTGCACATTCTATTACCTGTTGTACATGGGCATAGTATTATTGGACACTGCACAATTACTAACGGTTCATGTTGCACGAGCACCGAATTGTATGCCACACACACACCGTTGGTAATTGCCATGACACGCAAACTATAGAAATTTTCATGGATAATATATTGTACCGCTTCCATTATTATTAACAATTAGACATTGATTCTTGTTCTATTGCGCATTATGAATTGCATCATACATACATACATACATACATACATGCATACATACATTGATATAGTCACATATATACTCCCATATGATGTTGCATTTCGATTTCGTGGATTTGGGAAACCGCAAGATACCTTTGAAACTTGATATATTTAAAAAGAGTTGTTTTCCCTTGATATGCTCACATTACTGTTCTATGTTTGCATACATCGTATTTCATGGATATATGCATTGAGATACTGATTTCTTGCGATTTTTGGATTTGAGAACCACGAATATATTTCAAAGGAAATTATAAATTGTTTTAAAAACGCGGTTTCTCGTGATGTGATTTCGAGGCGTCCACCATGAGTTTTCTCGGTTCTGAGCTTGTTTTCGAGACCCGATTCGAGAGGTTGGATGAACCGTCTGCGGGTACATAGTGGACCCAGTAAGGTACTCCGGGGAAAGAAGATCGTGGGGATGACGATGAGCCTGGCAGAAGGGAGCACTACCTACCGGTGATAGGTTGGGCCCAGCGGTTATCCGGAGGATACCGGCTGGAGTCGTGAGATTGAAATGAGGGCCGATCAGAGTATGTGACATCTGAGATATGAGTATTTATGTGTCGATGCTGGACACGGGTTTCATGATGTTTTGAGTGTCGATTTTGGACACTCAGGTTCCTTGATGTGACTGATATGAGGGCCAATCAGAATGACGGCGCCTGAGATATTAGGATTTGGGGTGTCGTTGATGGACACCAGATTTTTATGATGATGATTCATTGATGAGGATTATGTTTTATCCCACACTCAGGATTTTTTATGAAATGCACTGTTTCATGTAATTCTTGTACCCTGGTGGTGTACCTTGATTATGATTTGTTGCATATCCGTATTGTTACACTTATGCCATCAGATTGCATATTTCAGATTATCGCTTCCGTGCATGCTTGCGATTATCTGTACGATGCTATTTATTATTCATGAGTTGGCAACTCACACCCGTTGTGCCACAGTGTTTTGCAGGCTTGACTCTCAGTATGGTCGCAGCAGGGCTCCTTATTGCATCTACTTCTGCGGATACCGCTATTGTTGGTCGTGATTTTCGTGTAGGTGGGTTTTGCGGGTATCCGTATGATTCCATTGTATATCTTATTTTATATCTAGTACTCTCCATCTACCACTTACATGTATTTGACTTAAAGACAAGATTGTGAGGATCAATATTGTATTATTTGTTCTTCTGGTGTCGTGCTCCTGTGAGCCGGCTTTTATTTATGTTGCGATGATGTTTTCACTTCTTATTTGCTCATTTCTTCACTACGACGTCGTATATATACCTGTTGTGGTTGTGTTCCGCCTTTTGGCGTGAGTTGCTCCCGTTCGAAGATGCCTTTTATATATTCTATGCTTGTACCCGTTTGGGGCTGGTTTTTACAAAGGAGATACTGCCAAAATTTTTAAGAAAATAAATTTAAGTTGAGATTTTATAACTTGAGATTTTTAAATGTTTTTAACTACTGTTTTATCACTTTACTTCTTTTCTTGGTTTAGATTTCTGGGTTTTCGGTTTACTTGAATTGTGTTACGCCTTTTGACATCGCGTGATTTAAGTGCCGGTCGCGTTCCTAAATTGGGTCGTGACAGAAACTAAAATGGGGTTATCAATGGTAATTGTCTTGGAAAATGACATAAATCCTGTCGTCCATGTGCAGTAGTTACCGATAACACCAAAACCTAATTCAGGATCTAAATCTGTTTAAGTGTCTGACTCAATCTGAGTCTCAGTCTAATCTGAATACAATCCAAACATAAATCCAATTATAACTCCAATCCAATATATACTTGAACCTGAACATGAATACCGAACAATACGACTTGACTTGACCGAACCATGGCTATAATTTGAACTTGACTACATGACTATCCGTTTACATGAACAACTTATATCATAGTCTCGGCAGGTCTGATAACTACAAATCAATACAATCAATACAATATACATTACGGGGTTTTAACGGGGTAGACTGGTACGGAATGTGTTTAAAGTGGCACGATGATGGACACTAAAAGACACCTACATGAACATCCGTGTCGTTGTCCCGTGAGTTTTGACGGGCCCTTGTACTTTCCATTTCCCATAGTCCACGAGATAGTTGGACTCCTCTCGTATACACTGATACATTCTGTCCCAAACTACAAACAACTATGTTAGCATAACAAACATATAATTTACTTGTTTGGTTCTTTATCTATTCCATTCTATCTTTTGGGACATACCGAGCGCTAGTTCGCTGACGACATTTCTTTCTCTTCTATCTTTAGAATGTTGTCAGGAGGACCCGACTCTCAAGAGATCGAGCCCAACCAGGAAGATTTGGAGCAGTTTACAGAGGAGTCAGAGTTCTTGTTCCTACTTGTACTTACTTTTCTTACAGTTCATATGCCATTATTTAGGCATCGCTTTCTTTCATTGTATTTTACTTTTCAGTTGTATGTAAAGAATGGTTATCAATAAAAAGTTATTGTTTTATTACATCTCTTGTCATTCTTGTGTTATTTATTTATATTGCTCATTTACGCTTAGTGTGTTTACTTCTGAGTAAATACGTCGCGCTCCTCGTCACGCTTCCTTCCCTGTACACCGAAAAGCGGGGCGTGACAACTTGGCTATATCATGGGGAAGGACAAGAAGAAGATGGTAATGCGGCAGAAGAAGAAAGAGAAAAGGTAATACGGCAGAAGAATAAGAAGACTATAATTTCTTTGCAGGAGAAGAAATGGAGGATATAGTAGAGGTTGACCTCGGTGATAGTATTCCTACCGAAGATGACATTCCTTCTGGTCAAGGACCGCGTGCGGATAAGTATGAAAAGTTCATGAATGATGCTAGAAGACCAATTTATGAGAATGCAAAGTATTCTACCCTATCATGGTTCGTCCAAATTTTCCAGAATAAGTGCCTAAATGGATGGAGCAACAAGTCATTCATGATACTTCTGAAGTTCCTGAAAAATTCTATACCCCCGAAAAATAACGTGCCTGACAGCTGGTACGAAGCCCAGAAGATGAAGTGTAAGAAGATTCATGCATGTCCCAAAAATTGCGTGTTGTACCGGAAAGAAAATTCAGATTTGAAAGAGTGTCCAACATGCGAAGAGGCCAGGTATAGGCCGAAAGAATCTGATAAGAAGCCCGATATACCTGTCAAAATAGCATGATACTTTCCCATAATACAGAGGATGCAGAGGCTATTCAGGTGCAAGAAAACAGCCGGGGCAATGATTTGGCATCACCGTGCTTCTCCAAGCAAAGATGGAAAAATGATTCATCTAAGAGATTCACCGGCATGGAAGGATTTCGATAGGAGGCACAAAATATTCAGTAGTGATTCTCGCAATATCAGGCTCGGACTCGCTAGTGATGGTTTCTGCCCATTCAACTATATGGCTGGAAGCCACAGCACATGGCCCCTTGTAATGATAGTTTATAATCTGTCGTCTTGGTTGGTTATGGATCAATCCTACTTTATGATGCCTCTTCTTATTGACGGACCAAACTAACCGGGAAACAATATCAACATCTATTTCCGACCTCTGATCGATGAGTTAAAACCTTTATTCATTTATGGGGTAGAGACTTACGATGTAAATACAGATACAACCTTCATAATGCGTGCGGATTTAATGTGGACAATTAATGAATTTCCTGCGTATGGAATGCTATCAGGTTGGTCCATACATGGTCACAAAGTATGCCCTTATTTCCATCAATATACAACATCAAAATGATTGAATTTTATCAAGAAGGTTTGCTATTGCAGTCATCGGCATTTCCTGTCACTAGACCATCCCTACATGTTAGACACTGCTCACTTTAATGGTCATCAGGAGCTTCTTGGGCCTCCAGCCTCATTGTCCGGAGAGAACGTGACTGCTCGGTGGCATAGTTATAATAATATAACAACTCCAATTTTAGTGTATAAAAAATTCATTTAAAATTTATGTATACTTGGGGTATTTACAATTCCTGTGAGTACTATAAATATTTGTTTTGCTTTTTAATAGCAAGAAGGAGCTTGTATCTCATTAGTAAGACCTTGCAGTGCTAAACCAAAGCACCAGAGTTGAAATCCTATCAGCCAAATATTATTTTTGATTAAAATATTTTTAATCTTTTAGAATCCCAAGAGTCTACACGTACAAAATACGTAAAACCAAGAGTCACACTAGAAACAAACTGGACCACGAGAAAGACCAAACGACGAGGGACACGTGGCGTCGGGGGGGCCTAACTCGGCCTGACTCGGCCGGCGGCTCGGCATAACTCGGCCGAATCGGCCGGCACCGCCGGCCGAGTCAGCACAAAATCGGATTTTGTCTTCTAGGGTTCTGTGCCTTTTAGTATTCTTGAAACCCCTATATAGTTTAAATCCTCTGCACAGTAACAGAGACATTAAAAACCCCATTAATCCAATTTTTTAATACAAATTTTCATACAACCTTTCATCTAAATACAACTCCATCTCACACCCCCTCACTCATAAACTCTGTCCAAACTCTCAAGAAAAATTTCAAGAACTTTTGTGTACAAGTGGAGTTAGCGAAGGGCAAAGCGCCGACGAACTTCCGAAGACGACCCTAGGAGCTCCCGGCGAAGAAACGACGCACCGGCACCTCCTACCACTCCCTCTTCCTCTTATCTACACTAAAATCTAGTAAGTACCTCCTCCCTCTTATCTTTTCTATTCTAAAATCTTGTATTTCTAAAACCCGACCGAAGCGGAGTTAATCCGACTTCCGATTCGGTTTTCTTTAAAAAGTTCCAATTTTCTTAAATACAACAATACCAAACTTGCACATCATGACCATTACACATTAACAAAATATATTGAACAAGTTTCATAGCAAAAGAATGTATATTGTAAATTTTATCGCATTTTTCAGAAAATACCATGTAGTTTAGCTTCGACATAAAAACATTATTACCCTTGCTATACATTTAGATAGTTCACGAGGTAATGACCTACCTCTTCACAACACTCATATTCAATATAGCACGATGACATTTGGGGAACATAGATTTTGGAAAATATGATTTACACAAAACTACCTCAAACTTATAAAAACCCTTTTCTACAAGATTATGTATTTTTACAAATCTTTGCAAAGCGCGACTACAACCCATTTTGGGGAACCCGTTCAGGATGGTGCGGATTATCGCACATCATTGGGCTTAGTAGTGCGAGATGCAGACCTCCGCAAGGAGTATACGGTCTCGAAAAATTTAAAAATACAAATATCTTAAGAAAATGAGATTTCTAGAAAAAATAATAAATTAAAATTATTTTATATAAATATATATATACATATGTATCATCAATATATCTAATTTCTGATATAATATAAATATCCAACTTTTCTAAATCAAAAGAATCACTTTACATGAAAATATCATGCAATTCCATACAAGTTCAACACTTTACAATTAAATACCATATATTATGAAATTATGTTTTATTCACTAGAAATGTCACATATATAAAATCTACATCTATGAAAACTCTAAAGAAGATAATTAAATACTTGAGGTGTATTTGGAAAATTATACAAAATTATTTTTACATAAAACCCCCTCAAGTTTTATAAATTACAATAAGGACCCTGGTAAATATAGGTTTAAGCGGGACCAGTCTCTTGAGCCCCAGGGAGCCGGAGATATGGGTGCTTGCCTATTTAAGGTAGACAACTTAATAAACGGTGTTATCAACACGGTAATCGTCTTTGAAAAAGACACAAATCCTGCCGTCCATGTGCAGTGGTTACCGATAACACCAAAACCTAATTCAGGATTCAATTTCTTTTCTAATTGTTCTGACTCAGACTGAGTCTCATTATAAATAATCTGACTTTAATATGATCCAAGTACAAACTATAATTCAATATGAATCCATGAATCTATATATTCAATCTATTCAATCTGTATTGACTGAAACGAACCATGGATATACTCCCATTTACATGATTCTCCAGTTACATCCATTTACTGATATCATGATTTCGGCAAGTCATCCATCTATACAATTCAAATTACAAGATAATACAATATAAACAATACAATCAAGACATCACGGGGTTTAAGGGGTAGACTGGTACGGAAGGTGTTAGAAGTGGCATGAGACTACAACATTTAAGACACCTAACCTGTATTCCATTGTTGTTGTACTATGGCATAAACGGTTCCTTATACATTCCGTTCACCTTAGTCTCTGGTCTACTGAGACTCCTCTCGTATACACTGGTATCCTTCTGTACCAACCTACAAACAACAACGTTAACAATATAATACAACTTTAAAAGCTCTATTCTCTCTCTGTCTATTCTACTTCCCCCTTATCTTTGGGACTTACCGAGCGATTGTTCGCTGACGACATTACCTTTCTTTCTTCTTTAAAATGTTGTCAGGTGATTCGGATCTTCAGGAGATCGAGCCACCAGTGAGGATTTGGATCAGCTAGATTACGACCCAGAGCTTTAGATTTCCTTGTACACATTTACATTCTGTATTTTCATTTCTGTTATGCCACTTTTAGGCATTGTTTTCCATTCCATGTATTTACTTTTCAGATGCATTGTACAAAAGAATGTTAATAAATAAAGTTGTTGTTCATTACGTTTGTCTCTTGTGTATATTTCTTTTATATTGCTTAGTTACGCTTAGCGTATTTACTTTAGAGTAAATACGTAGCGGCCAGTCGCGTCCTCTGCCCGTATACTGGGAAGCGGGGCATGACAGGTTTTGTTGGTGGCCCATACAGGTCAGAGCTGTATGGAACCCTACCATGCAGTTCAGTTCTGCGTGGACAACCTAAGCAATATAACACAAGAACCAGCAACTAAAACATTCTTTACACTTCATATTCCTTGAATCTTATCATTTCATATACTTTGAATCTGTCATAACCCAAAAAAAATTCATTCAAGGTTATGGATTCCCCAAACAACACCAGCACCAATATCAACAACACACCTCTACTACTACCACTCACACCTGCCGTCCCTGCTCCGATCAACGAGCAGACGGTTCTACTTGAGGCAATCTGTAGGCTCCTAGAAGGACAGCAGCAGCAAACTGCTCTTTTAATGAACCGTTCCAAGGCAGAAGCACCTGGGGTGAAGTAATTCAGGGCTTTGCACCCCCAAACAGTTTGCAGGAAAGGAGAGCCCTCTGGAAGCGGAGGAATGGGCTCAAACCCAGTTCGGTCAGATCAAGCATCACATGGCATTTTCATCAAAGAGCGCTTTCTAGAACCGCATCGAAGACGATCTGGCAGCGGCTCAAGTGCCAGTGATAGCTTAGGTCCGTGTTGCGAAACTGCAGCTCACGGACAATGCACAGGTTTGGTGGAAGGCGGAAGAAAGCCGTCTTGATAAACCCATCGAATGGAAGACTTTCAGAGACATGTTCGACGCAAAGTACTTCCCTGAGACTGCCGTGTTCGACATGGAACAACAGTTCATCCATCCGCAACAAGGTTCAATGTGGACCAAGTTAGTAGATTAATATGACGCTGAGTTCACCATGATCAGTAGGTAAGATATGTCTCAATAATTCAATTTTTTAATATATCACATACTACACAGCTAACACAATACTTTAACAGATTTGCGGCACACCTGATACCGACGAGTGAAATCAGAGCCCGTCGATTTCAACAAGGTTTAGATTCGGAGATCTAGGCTGCACTGGCCACAGGAGATTTTCCGACTTATGAATCGGCTCTGAAAGCTGCCCTCCGTTATAAGACAGTGGTAAAGATGAGGGGCAGATCTCAATCTGCTGGAGTTAAACGCCCTGCCAACCAGATTGCAGGAGGGGCCTCATCAAGGCCGCCTTTTGTGCCAAGGAGACCGGAAGTACCAAATAACAGGCCCGGCCTAGCCATATGTACCTAATGCAAGAGAGCTAGATATATGATGAAAGGCTGTCGGCAAGCTAACCGTCTTTGCTTAGTCTGTGGCTCAGCTACTCACGATATTAGGTCTTGTCCTCATAGACAAAATCCAATTGCTGCACCTAGGCCAGCAATCACTTACCCGCGGCGGCCACCCACCCAAGCACCTGCTCCAAGACTCGCTCTCCCTGCTCCACCACCTAGAGGACCACCGACTGCACCTCCTCCTCGCCAGTTCCATCAAGCTCAACGGAACGTTCCGAGGAATGCTCCTCAGGCCAGGAGGAATGTACCACAGCGACAGGCTTTCACGATGACCGTGGAAGAAGCTGAGGCCACTGGCCAAGTTATCACTAGTAACCCTTTCTTCTCAAGCTTTTCCTTTCAGTTTTAATACCTATCCACATATTTTCCTATACCTAAAACATATCCCACATATACCTTAGGTACAATCTTAGTTGCCTCACTCCTTGCACTAGCACTCTTCGATACTAGAGCATCTCACTGCTTTATGTCGAACGGTTCGTCCGAACTCATGCGATTCCAGTCACACCGCTCGTATCCAGTTGGAATGTCAGTTCAGGAAATGGCGTTCTAAAGGCAACAATGGGATACAGCTTGTATCCAGTAGTCATCTGCAGTAGAGAATTCTATGCTGACTTCAAGGTGCTGGACATACCGAACTTCGATGTGGTTCTAGGAATGGATTAGCTAGAAACCTTCTACGCTACCATCGACTGTTGTCAAAGGAGGGTAGTGTTCGAGATTCTAGACCATCCGGTCTTTTATTTCAAAAATGGAGACCGTACTTTAGAGCCAAGTATATACAAGGCGAAACCAAGGAAGGCAGTGATTGCAGCAATTCAAGCGGAGGAAGAATCAAAGCCAGAAGTGGTTCGAGAGTTCAACGATGTGTTTCCTGACGATATATCAGGTTTGCCTACCGATCGAGCTCTTGAATTCAGCATTGATTGAGTACCAGGAGCACAACCGGTGATCAAAGCACCTTATCGATTAAGTCCGGAAGGTTTGAAGGAAGTCCGAACTCAGTTGGACGAATTATTAGTGAAAGGATGGATTCATCCCAGCACTTCAAGTTGGGGATCACCAATATTACTTGTGAAGAAGAAGAAAGGTTCATACGGAATGTGCATCGATTATAGAGCCTTGAACGAAGTAACGATAAAGAACAAATATACACTCCCGCGCATCGACGAATTATTCGATCAGCTAAGTGGATCTTGTGTTTTGTCCAAATTAGATCTTCGTTCAGGTTATCATCAGGTGAAGGTCAAGGAAGCTGATATTCACAAAATGGCTTTCAGAACTCGCTATGGACATTACGAATTTCTTATGATGCCATTTGTAGTGACCAACGCACCAGCAATATTCATGAACCTAATGAATCAAGTTTTCTAGGAGTACTTAGACAGGTTCGTTGTCATCTTCATCTACGACATCCTGGTGTATTCTAAGAGTTGGAAAGAACACGCCGAACACCTACGAATTGCCCTGGAAACTGTACGACAACATCAACTCTACGCCAAGTACAGCAAATGCGAGTTTTGGCTAGATCAAGTTGGTTTTCTTGGACATATTATATCAGGCGAAGGAATCTCCGTGGATTCAGCGAAAGTTTCAGCAGTAAGCGAATGGCCGACACCAAAGTCAGTGAAGGACATTCGAATTTTCTTGGGTCTAGCTGGATATTACAGAAGGTTTATTGAAGCCTTTTCTAAGATAGCAACACCTATGACCAAGCTCACACGTAAAGATGAAGAATTCGTATGGTCAGAAGCATGCGAACAAGCTTTCGTAGAACTCAAGTCAAGGTTGACATCAGCACCTATTCTCGTTATACCGAACCAATCTGGAGGTTTCGAAGTGCATTGCGATACATCCGGTAAGGGATTAGGATGTGTTCTACATCAGCACGGTAAGGTTGTGGCTTATGCTTCAAGACAGTTGAAGATTCATGAGCGCAATTATCCGACGCATGATTTGGAATTGGCAGCCGTAATCTTTGCTCTCAAGATTTGGCGCCATTATCTTCTTGGTGAACGAGTGAACATATACACAGATCACAAGAGTCTGAAATATGTGTTTACTCAGAAGGAGCTTAATATGCGGCATAGACGATGGTTAGAACTCATGGCGGACTTTGACATCAACCTGCAATATCACCCAGGGAAGGTGAATGTGGTATCTGATGCCCTTAGTCGCCAACCATTAGCAATGAATCTCACCGCTCAGTGGAAGCTTCAACAAGACTTGCATCAGATGGAGATTGAAGTAGTCATGCCAGGTAACGCTTCAAGTTTGATGAATTTACAAGTTCAATCTACCATTGTCAATCAGATCAAAACAGCTCAAGCAAGTGATGCTAAGTTGAAAAAGATCAGAGAACAAGTAGAGAATGGACTCAGAACAGACTTCATCATACATGAAGATGAATCTTTGAGATACGGCAGCAGATTGTGTATACCAAAAGGTTCTGTGCGGGAAGAGTTAATGAAAGAAGCTCATAGCTCTCCCTACTCAGTACACCCTGGAGGTACATAAATGTACAAAGATCTACGTCAGAATTACTGTTGGCATGGAATGAAGCGTGAAGTAGCCGGAAGCGTCGCTAAATTCTTGGTGTGTCAGCAAGTAAAGGCTGAACATCACAGGACTGCTGGATTACTTCAGTCGTTACCTATCCCTGAATGGAAGTGGCAACACATCACGATGGATTTTGCGACTGCACTTCCTCGCAGCATAAGGGGTAACGATGCGGTATGGGACATTATGGATCGACTCACAAAGTCGGCTCACTTCATCCCATTTCGAGTTGGCCAATCAACTGAGTTATTAGCAAAGAAGTACATGGAGGTAAGAATCTAAGTAAGATTTAAACTCTTCAAATATATACTATCTCTGGTACCCATGAACTCATATAGGAAATTGTGCGACTTCATGGAGTACCGGTCTGCATTGTCTCCGATCGTGACACCAGGTTCCGATCGCAATTTTGGCAAAGTCTGCAAGCGAGCTTGGGAACAAGTTTGAACTTCAGCACAGCTTATTATCCACAAACAGATGGTCAGTCTGAGTGAACTATTCAGATCTTGGAAGATATGCTCAGAGCGTGTATGTTAGACTTCGGAGGATCGTAGGAAGTGTTAGTTATATGTATGCCCTAGAGGCCATTACTGTACATAGGATGTATATTGTAGTGGATGCTGGGACATATATAGGGAGGACTTTCTTGCTCGACATGATAGTATGCTATCTGGTTGCTCTTTACCTTAACGTGTATACTGATTGTCTCTCTGTTACATGTTGGTAAAGCCCTTAGGATGTGTACTTGACTACCTGGACTATGATGCGGATCATACTAGTGGGGACATGGTAGTCTATAAGTACATCCTTCAAAGTCCCTAGTCGTGGGTGTATCGAGACGGGGCATCGATATACCAGAGTAGACTAGCGTGTACCTTCTCGACCCATACAGATGGGCGATGGATGATCCCATATCCATCGGTGTTTGACATCAGAGGAGATATAAGGGTGCTCAGTAGAGACTGGGTACACTGGACGGACTCGCCGAGAACTCCCAGATGGTATTATACCTCACGTCAGATGGCAGTTCTCTGGTGACACTGGTACAGAGTAGTCTGTTGACCCGAGATCGTCATAGAGTCTTGTGTGGTTCCCACTGTGCTTTGATTTCCATCTTACCACGTCCAAGAGGGCGTGCAAAACGGTGGTTTTTAGGTACAGTCCCGAGTCACATGGAGGCAATGAGCGATAGGAGGGGATTCGTCTCTCCCGGTATAGGGAGTTGATGTTGTGCTGTGTTCAATTGGCTATAACAGGAAATCCCTGGCCAGGGTTGCTGAGATTTACTGGTAAGTGTTACCAGTAGTTTCTCAAAAAGTTATAGACCTCATATCGACACGACTTATCGAGCTATTGGGGTCTGACGTTTACCACCCCTAGGCGAGATATGCGACATATCAGACGATCAGACCGGACTGTACGGTAGTGTTACTGGTTGGATTCACTGGAGTGTGAGCGGGCTTGCTCGTCGATCTTCAGATCGCTCAATACCCGGGTGGCCGTTACGTTTAGCAGACCGCTTGCGGCTTGTGGGTGTTTGATATGATCATCGCCTGCTGCCGGCGTATTGACGAGTCTTTAGAGTCCTACACAGAGGTTTCCTGGCTCAAGCAAAACGAAATAGGAGCGCATATGAGATATGTGCGGGACCGAGAATAATGCGTGTATGTGATACCGTATTCCATTCTCGCGATGAATGTATCGATTAGGTTATATGCGATATACCCTAGTTATCGAATCAAAGGTTGATTTGATAAGCCGATACATTATATACTAGTCGGTTGTGTGCGACATGACCGGGTCATTGAATCAAGTGTTGATTTAATTATTTAATGCATAATTATATATTTGATATATTACTTTGCGTTAACTAGTATTGGTTCACTTTAAATGGATTTTCTCACTCGGATTGTACACATTGTATATGTGATATACTTTTGTGCACTTCATTGTATCATGTTTGATGATACATGTTATGCTAGGGTTTTTGTGTAAAGATCAAACCATGGTTACATGATTATGGTTAGGGTTTTGTTTTATTCACTTATTTATTTATCCATTTCTTTTGGAAAATAAATGGAAAGGAGAAAAGAATGGTGGCTTAATTTGGAGTTTAGTTGAAGCTTCATGAAACTTTGATCAAGTCAACCATTCTTATCTCATCCTTAACCCTAACCATTCCCACTAACCATGATTCATTCTCTACACTTGACTAGAGTTAATATTATGATAAGTATTGTTATTCTTTTCTTTTTTTTGAATAATCTTATCACAATATTCTTCTTCTTCTTCATCTTCTTCTTTGAAGAAGCTTGAGGTCATCAATGGTGGATTGATGATTTGAGTGAGAAATCCAATTCTAAAGTCTACCCACTTCCTATTTCTTCATCCTCTACCTCTTGCCAAGTAGTAGAGTGTGTTTACTTCACAAGTTTCTTGACTTGGTGAAGTCGGAGCTTGATTTAGCGATGCCTCGACGTAGATCATCTTCGGCATGGACATCGACGACCTAGATTGCCCATTCTCCGACGAAGCCGACGCTAGAGCCCGGATTTGATTTGGACAGCGGAGAGGACCTCATCTCGGAGCCGTGGAGGTGGAGGACCGGATCTACAAAGGTTGTATTTCCGTATCTCTTAGTTAATTGTTAACTAGTTAGCTTTTTCGCCTAGTTTTCTAGCAAACGATCCGTAGTCGGGTCTCTCGGCACCTAGATTTTTAGAAATTGGCATGGTTGATGCCTTGTAAGACCTCACTAGTGTGCCTAGGAACCCTACAGTGGTATCAGAGCCTAGCTAGAGCCTTAGGCGAAGTCCAGACGAAATTTGAAGTCCGAACGAACCCGAAACCCGATCACAAACATGCTCTCTGTCCAATTTTTAAAAATGTAGATTTTTCAAGATTAAAAATATCCAGAAAATCAAGCAGGGTTTATTATGAAATACTGTGCAAAACGGAGCTGTAACTCCGTCATGACGGCGCGGAACCGCGGCCTAAGCCTACGTGGCGCGGCGGTTCCGCGGCGAGACTGTAGACTCTTTGACTTTTCTTTGCACAGTAATTCCTTTTTCCTGGAGTTGGATTTTCTGGGAATTTTTAATATTTATTCAAGAGTTGAATTTTCTGCAGTTGTTTTGGGGATTCGGTGTTTCGATCGGAGTATCAAATTTTGTCTATGTGGCTTTCCGGATAAATTTTTAGAATATGTTAAAAAGTTCGACCGGATATAAATACCCAATTTTTCCCCTGTCGGGAAATTTTCAAGTCTTGGATTTTTCCGTAGTTTAACGACGTTCTAAGTAGTTCAAGTAACACGATGGACCCTCTAGAAGACAACAAAACTTAACTCGATTATGTGACCGTCTTGAACTGCCCTTTGAACCTTCGGGTTTGGGGCAGTACGGCGTGCCACATGTGAGGCGTTGGCTTGACCCTTCTACGGCTGGACCGTTGGTACTGAGGCACGAACGGAATGTTGTTAGACTTGTCTCATATGTTGATATGTATCGGGAAAACTTGGGTGTTCGAATGTTCAATCGGAAAGTTTAACATTTTCTATTTATCCGGAATGTGATACAATAATTGGAATTCACAACTTGTTATGAGATAACTGAATGAATGTTATAAACATAGCAGTTTAGTCTCACTTGATCGGTTGCCACGGAATTTTGATGTGATCAAAACTCCGTCGCAATCACGTAGCGTACGCGGATACTCGCTGGGTAAACTTAATAGACAGCCTCACTCCATAGCCCCGACCAAGTGACTGTAGGAGAACCCCGTCGCCGAAAGCATCCGTTCGGGTGCTCGCGGCAGCGGTGTTCCGCCTTGGTGCACTTCGTCGACGGTATCAGGGGTGCGGCCGCCTACTAAAGTTTGCGACGAGTATTCGATCAGACTGTCGGGAATCTTGTTGAATTACCCGACCTGATATTGAAAAGTGTTTTCGATAAAGAGACTAAAATGCGGGGTTTATAATTGTTAGGCATGCGATGTCTAAGAAATTCATTTGGTCAGGCATGCGATGTCTGAGGTGATTGCGGATTCCAACTGTTGTAGTTTTACACTTTCTTTTCTGTGACCGTAAGTGTAATATGTGATATCGCCGGTTTCGTTGCTATATGTCAACGACAATTGGGATGCGCATATTTACTTACGTTGATGACATGTGATATTATGTGTTGCTGGATATGTTATATTGGATCGTCGTGTTTGAATAGCCGGGGTTTTTTATGTGAGATGAGTGTTTTTTTTCATTTTCATTCATGTAAAAACTTGTATGTAATATTCTTTTATTGGGGCACTTCCAGGTTGCGGAAGTTGTCACCTTTTGTATATTATTTACTTTTCTGCACTAGGATAGACCCAAGGAGGAGGGCACAAGTAACCGGGTTCTGGAGTCCAGTGGGAGACCAACTCGAGGAGTCGAGTCCGGGTCTCCTAACTCCAGAATTGGTAGGGTTGCTTGCCGCTCTCGTAGGGGTCTAGGGGTGTGTGTTTGGCTATTCATCACGACCATGGAATCCGTGTTTTATACTGGCTCGTATTGAAAATACGGACGTCCTAGTATATCCAATATTTCATATGATTCTTCTGCTGCGATTTCTGTGATGTGATCATGTGATGTTCTGTGATAGATACAGTATATAGTATATATGATATATTATATAGGCGTTACTTATGTTTTACACCCGCGCTAGCCCTGCCCCGCTCTGCCGTTAGTTACCTAACCTAACGGTGCACGAGGGGACATCGAGGCGAATGCGGATGGCATAAGTGTACGTCGTATTTATCTGTGATGTTTAGGTACTTAAATGATGGGACTTCATTAATGTGATTAATGAAATAAAAGAAACCTAAGATGTTGTAGAATCGAATTTCAAAATAAAACAGGTAGCTACAGTTCTTGCTTTGCACAGCGGTATATGTGATATATCCTGCACCTTATTCGATGAGGAAAGGACCGAGATCCCTTCACCGGGAGTGACTCCTTTAGCAATAACTGGCAGATGCTACACACTCGGTTTGTTTTTTGATTGCTTTTAAGAGTTTTTGCTTTGCACAGCGATATATATGATATATCCCGCACCTCATTCGACGAGGAAAGGACCGACAATCCCTTCACCGGGAGTTACTCCTTTAGCAAAACTAGAAAAGCCTCAAATGCACTCCATTTTAAAATCATTTGATTCTACAACGATATAAAGTTCATTACGCAATAGGTTTTCAGAAAAAACTGTCGTAGCCCTTCGTCATTTCAGATAAGTAATAGTTAGTATTCGTGCTGCGTTTGTTGACTCAGTCAAGGCGTAGTGTGCGGTAGCTGATTATTGCTTATCTGTAAAGCATATGATGCGATTGGATTAGGGTAGTCGTGCGGCCTTGTTGACTCAGTCAAGGGTCGTGCGGGTGGGTTTAATTCAATCGAGAAATGACGGGTTGAACTTTACTTGTGGTCTATGGTTTGTTGACTCAGTCAAGGTCATAGATCGCATGGGGCAAAATATTATCGGGAATTTCAAGTGTTGAAATTTGCAATGAGATTGCATACCTTCTATGAGATAGTTGGATCCCGATACCCGCTGCGAGTAAGTGTTACTCCTGGGAGAGTTTTATACATTATAATTAGCCGATCAAGTAGGTGTCTAGAAAGGTGTCAACGGGGTTACGCCTCTGGAAAAATGAGGTTTACATTAATTAGGTTCGTGCGAAAGCACGGGGGACCTCCCTCAAAGTACCGACACTGGCCTGGCTGAAAGATTGGCGAACTTGTAGTGTGTAATTAATCCCGGCTAGTCTTTCCTTTTAGGGTTTGAAGGAAGATTTGATAAAAAGCAGTGGGAGCCATCCTGATTAGATAAAATAATAACCAATCTATTCTTGCAAGAGCGCACGCTGAGTGTTTTCTTCTCTCTCTCTCCTGGTAGCGACCATATCACGCCTTAATCAAGATAATAATACGGATTATTGACCGAACCCGTTTGTTATACTGAGCTGGGGAACGTTGGTCCCGCTCCAACTTATAATTGTTATAAGACAGAGCAGGAAATTGGGGAATACCAGATTTCCCGTGCCGCCCAAACGAAGAGAGTGCATGCTGATGCATCATTTTCGGGTGTGTTCGTTACAAAGAACTGTTTCTCAGTATCCTTTACGTCCTGGGTAAATGATACCAGATCAGGATCCCAGATATGTAATCTGTTACATAGGGCTACAGAAAGGTAGAGAACTGAGAACGGGTGATAAGTTTCATGAGACAGAAAACGGGGCAAGTGTTGCAGCCAAGTCTGTTGGTCACTGTCACCCTGTATTACCGATACATTGATTCTGAATGAATGTTATTAGATACCGAACCTGATATACAAAATCATATCAGTCTCTTTATTAGTAAAGAAAGGATATAATTTTGTATTGTTGGATAATGTTTTGAACATTTCCTATATCAAAAGTTGATCGGTTCAGGCACGTTATCTAAAAGCGTTGATGTTCTAAATCAAACTACAGTTCTTAGTATATGGAACACACACAAGTGGAAGAGTTCAGAAATGAACGAATTCTTCTTGAGGTATTGTAGACTAGGTCATATCAATGCGACCCGACTAGCTAGAGTTACATAAAGATGCATATTTAAATTAGTTTGAATTTACATCTTATGAAACTTGCCAGTCATGTCACAAAGATATAATGACACCAGCTCTGTTTATTGGAAACAGAGAAAGAGTTAGTGAACTCTTGGGATGATACATGTTGATGTATGTAGGTCCCCAGTCTACACATGCCAAGACCGGGTCTTTGTACTTCATTACATTCTCTGATAATCTCTTTAGATTCAGACATATGTTCCTGTTGAAACACAAGTCCGAACCTTTTGAGATATTCACAGAATATAAGTTAGAAGTAGAGAACCAATACGGGTATAAGTATTATGTCCTATGATGAGATCAAGGAGGAGAATACTTGAGCACGGAAATCCTGGACTATTCTAAAGGAGAATGAGATTCTCTCTCAGCATTACTCCTCCGTATACACCATTGCACGATGGTATATCGGGGCGGAGCAATAACACCCTATGTGATAAGGTGTGCTCTATGATGAGTACTACTGAGTTACCTATTTCCTTTTGGGAGTTATGCGCTTGAGAAGCTGCATACCTATTGAATAGGGTTCGAATCAAATCAGTTGCCTACCACTTCATATGAGATATGGTATGGGAAGAGCCCATGTCTTAAATTAGTTAAAATTTGGGGTTGTCCGGGCTACGTCTAAAGGCAAAATCCGGACAAGCTCGAGGCAAGGTCTGTTATGTACGACTGGAAAGGTTCCAGCTATACAAACTGCAGGTGATGATTTGATAGAACCAAAGGATTCAGTAGATTCCAACGAACCTCAACCTCTCCGCCGATCTAGTAGGGTTCCTCACCCACCTGAGAGATACTTCGGTTTCTCTATGACAGTGGGAGCGAGGATTGCATCATGAGATGATGACCCAACTAGTTTCGAGCTGGCCATCAGGAGTAAGACTCTGTAAGAATGGCTGGATGCTTAGCGATCTGAGATGGAATCCTTATACACCAACAAAGTATGGACTTTGGTTGCTATATCTGAAGGGTTAAATCCCCATCAGGAGCAAGTATATCTTGAGAAGATTACTTGGTGTACATCGAAAAGTTGAGACTTTCAAAGCTAGACTTGTTAAAAATTTGCATCATTGACCAGCTGTGGATAATGATGAAACTTTTTTCAAGTATCTATGCTTAAGTCCATCCAGATCCTACTTACCACGGCTACATACCATGACTACGATATCTGGTGGTTGGGTGTCATGACTGCTTTTCTAAATGATTTAGAAGAGAGCGTCTATAAGTACACAGCCAGAGGGCTTCGTAGACAGTGGGAGTAGCGGAAACGTGTGCAAGATGCTTTATAGGATAGAGCAGGCATCGCGGAGTTGGAACATCTGTTTTGATATATTAATCAAAGAGTTTGACACCATCAAAATGGTAGATGAACCTTGTATAAACAAAAAGGTAGTAGGGAGTATAGTAATAATCCTCGTAGAGTACGTGGATGACATACTCTTGATAGGGAAGGAGTTTCCTATGCTACGCTCGGTCGATCTCCGCTTATCACAAGGATTCTCCAATAGGATCGAAATGATACCTACTAAATCCTGGGTTTTGGATCTATGAGATAGATCTAAATGGATGTTAGAATTCTCACTAGTAGTAGTGAGATGGTATCAATCGATCCTGGGGAGAATCACTGGAAAGGTTCCAGGGTGATAAAGACGACTGAATGTCAGTCGCAGGCATTGTCTTTACCCTCAGTAAAGGGACGGTATGTTGGAAGAGTTCCAAGCTAGATACCGTGACATACTAGACGATAAAGGCAGGATACATCGCTACTTAAGATGCTACCAAAGAGGCTGTTTGGGTGTATATTGGTTCATGAGATGAACTATGTTCCTCCCATTGTGTGACAATGGAGTCGTGGCTTATGCCAAGGAACGCAGGTCCCATCAGTGATCCAGACATATTTTAAGGCAGTATCACTTGATCATGGAGATGATTGATCTCCAGGGTGATCGAGGTTTGGAGAGTAGACTCAGAGGACAACACGGCGGATCCACTCACGAAGGCCTGTTCCCAGAGAGAGACTTTTATGGGATGGTTGAGTATGAGATACTACAACCACTGCTACAGATGGTCCTAGTGCAAGTGGGAGATTGTTAGTTATATGTATGCCCTAGAGGCCATTACTGTACATAGGATGTATATTGTAGTGGATGCTGGGACATATATAGGGAGGACTTTCTTGCTCGACATGATAGTATGCTATCTGGTTGCTCTTTACCTTAACGTGTATACCGATTGTCTCTCTGTTACATGTTGGTAAAGCCCTTAGGATGTGTACTTGACTACCTGGACTATGATGCGGATCATACTAGTGGGGACATGGTAGTCTATAAGTACATCCTTCAAAGTCCCTAGTCGTGGGTGTATCGAGACGGGGCATCGATATACCAGAGTAGACTAGCGTGTACCTTCTCGACCCATACAGATGGGCGATGGATGATCCCATATCCATCGGTGTTTGACATCAGAGGAGATATACGGGTGCTCAGTAGAGACTGGGTACACTGGACGGACTCGCCGAGAACTCCCAGATGGTATTATACCTCACGTCAGATGGCAGTTCTCTGGTGACACTGGTACAGAGTAGTCTGTTGACCCGAGATCGTCATAGAGTCTTGTGTGGTTCCCACTGTGCTTTGATTTCCATCTTACCACGTCCAAGAGGGCATGCAAAACGGTGGTTTTTGGGTACAGTCCCGAGTCACATGGAGGCAATGAGCGATAGGAGGGGATTCGTCTATCCCGGTAGGGAGTTGATGTTGCGCTGTGTTCGATTGGCTATAACAGGAAATCCCTGGCCAGGGTTGCTGAGATTTACTGGTAAGTGTTACCAGTAGTTTCTCGAAAAGTTATAGACCTCATATCGACACGACTTATCGAGCTATTGGGGTCTGACGTTTACCACCCCTAGGCGAGATATGCGACATATCAGACGATCAGACCGGACTGTACGGTAGTGTTACTGGTTGGATTCACTGGAGTGTGAGCGGGCTTGCTCGTCGATCTTCAGATCGCTCAATACCCGGGTGGCCGTTACGTTTAGCAGACCGCTTGCGGCTTGTGGGTGTTTGATATGATCATCGCCTGCTGCCGGCGTATTGACGAGTCTTTAGAGTCCTACACAGAGGTTTCCTGGCTCAAGCAAAACGAAATAAGAGCGCATATGAGATATGTGCGGGACCGAGAATAATGCGTGTATGTGATACCGTATTCCATTCTCGCGATGAATGTATCGATTAGGTTATATGCGATATACCCTAGTTATCGAATCAAAGGTTGATTTGATAAGCCGATACATTATATATAGTCGGATGTGTGCGACATGACCGGGTCATTGAATCAAGTGTTGATTTAATTATTTAATGCATAATTATATATTTGATATATTACTTTGCGTTAACTAGTATTGGTTCACTTTAAATGGATTTTCTCACTCGGATTGTACACATTGTATATGTGATATACTTTTGTTCACTTCATTGTATCATGTTTGATGATACATGTTATGCTAGGGTTTTTGTGTAAAGATCAAACCATGGTTACATGATTATGGTTAGGGTTTTGTTTTATTCACTTATTTATTTATCCATTTCTTTTGGAAAATAAATGGAAAGGAGAAAAGAATGGTGGCTTAATTTGGAGTTTAGTTGAAGCTTCATGAAACTTTGATCAAGTCAACCATTCTTATCTCATCCTTAACCCTAACCATTCCCACTAACCATGATTCATTCTCTACACTTGACTAGAGTTAATATTATGATAAGTATTGTTATTCTTTTCTTTTTTTTGAATAATCTTATCACAATATTCTTCTTCTTCTTCATCTTCTTCTTTGAAGAAGCTTGAGGTCATCAATGGTGGATTGATGATTTGAGTGAGAAATCCAATTCTAAAGTCTACCCACTTCCTATTTCTTCATCCTCTACCTCTTGCCAAGTAGTAGAGTGTGTTTACTTCACAAGTTTCTTGACTTGGTGAAGTCGGAGCTTGATTTAGCGATGCCTCGACGTAGATCATCTTCGGCATGGACATCGACGACCTAGATTGCCCATTCTCCGACGAAGCCGATGCTAGAGCCCGGATTTGATTTGGACAGCGGAGAGGACCTCATCTCGGAGCCGTGGAGGTGGAGGACCGGATCTACAAAGGTTGTATTTCCGTATCTCTTAGTTAATTGTTAACTAGTTAGCTTTTTCGCCTAGTTTTCTAGCAAACGATCCGTAGTCGGGTCTCTCGGCACCTAGATTTTTAGAAATTGGCATGGTTGATGCCTTATGAGACCTCACTAGTATGCCTAGGAACCCTACAGGAAGATCACCTACATCTTGTGGAGTTTTCTTACAACAACAGCTACCAAGCAAGCATTGGAATGGCACCTTTTGCAGTGCTATATAGAAGGAAGTGTCGATCACCATTAAGTTGGAACGACATCGGAGATAGAGAACTTCTTGGACCTGAGATAATAGTAGCAACTGTTTATGTGGTTCGTACTATCAAAGAAAAGATGAGCAGTGGCCAAGATCGACAGAAGCATTGAGCTGATGCAAAGCGACGTCACTTGGAGTTCCAGCCAGGAGATCATGTATTTCTGAAGATATCTCCGAACCACGGAGTGATTCGATTTGGAAGACGGGGTAAGCTAATTCTGAGATACATTGGACCGTTCGCCATTCTCAAACGAGTCGGTGAAGTGGCATACCGCTTGGCACTTCCATCTTCATTGGAAGGAGTGCATAATGTGTTCCACATATCCCAACTCAGAAGGTATGTGAGTGACCCCAGCCATATTCTCGATCATTCTGAGCTCACTATACAGCCCGACTTATCTTGTGAGCAACAACCTGTGGAGATCCCGGACAGGAAAGTGAAGTCACTTCGGAACAAGGAAGTCAACTTGGTTCGAGTGATGTGGATAAAAGACACTCCAGGAGAATCGACATGGGAAAGAGAAGATGAGATGCGTGCACGATATCCTCACCTATTTGTAAACTAGTCCTTAAAATAAATTGTAAATTTCGAGGACGAAATTTTTGTAAGGAGGGCAGACTGTAACAACTCCAATTTTAGTGTATATAAAATTCATTTAAAATTAATGTATACTTGGGATATTTACAATTCCTGTGAGTACTATAAGTATTTGTTTTGCTTTTCAATAGCAAGAAGGAGCTTGTAGCTCATTGGTAAGATCTTGCATTGCTGAACCAAAGCACTAGAGTTCAAATCCTATCAGCCAGATATTATTTTTGATTAAAATATTTTTAATCTTTTAGAATCCCAAGAGTCTACACGTGCAAAACACGTAAAACCAAGAGTCACACTAAAAACAAACTGGACCACGAGAAAGACCAAACGACGAGGGACACGTGGCGTCGGGGGGGCCTGACTCGGCCGAATCGGCCGGCGGCGCCGGCCGAGTCAGCACAAAATCGGATTTTGTCTTCTGGAGTTCTGTGCCTTTTATATTCTTGAAACCTCTGTATAGTTTAAATCCTCTGCACAGTAACAGAGACATTAAAAACCCCACTAATCCAATTTTTTAATACAAATTTTCATACAACTTTTCATCTACCATAAACCTTAATCTTTTCCTATAAACACCACTTCATCTCACACCCCCTCACTCACAAACTGTTTCCAAACTCTCAAGAAAAATTTCAAGAACTTTTGTGTACAAGTGGAGTTAGCGAAGGGCGAAGCGCCGACGAACTTCCGACGACGACCCTAAGAGTTTCCGGCGACGAAACGACGCACCGGCACCTCCTACCACTCCCTCTTCCTCTTATCTACACTAAAATCCAGTTATTCCCTCCTCCCTCTTATCTTTTATATTCTAAAATCTTGTATTTCTAAAACTCGACGGAAGCGGAGTTAATCCAACTTCCGATTCGGTTTTCTTTAAAAAGTTCCAATTTTCTTAAATACAACAATACCAAACTTGCACATCATGACCATTAAATATTAACAAAATATATTGAACAAGTTTCATAGCAAAAGAATATATATTGTAAATTTTATCGCATTTTTCAGAAAAATACCATGTAGTTTAACTTCGACATAAAAACATTATTACCCTCGCTATACCTTTAGATAGTTCACGAGATAATGACCTACCTCTTCACAACACTCATATGCAATATAGCACAATGATATTTGGGGAACATAAATTTTGGGAAATACGATTTACACAAAACTACCTTAAACTTATAAAAACCCTTTTCTACAAAATTATGTATCTTTACAAATCTTTGCAAAGCACCACTACAACCCATTTTTGGGAACCCGTTCGGGATGGTGCGAATTATCACACATCCTCAGGTTTAGTAGTGCGAGATGCAGATCTCCGCAAGGAGCAAACGGCCGCGAAAGATTTAAAAATACAAATATCTTAAGAAAATGAGATTTCTAGAAAAAATAATAAATTAAAATTATTTTATATATATATATATCATCAAAATATCTAATTTCTGATATAATATAAATATTCCAACTATTCTAAATCAAAAGAATCACTTTACATGAAATACCATGCAATTCCATACAAGTTCAACACTTTACAATTAAATACCATATATTATAAAATTATGTTTTATTCACTAGAAATGTCACATATATAAAATCTACATCTATGAAAACTCTAAAGACGATAATTAAATACTTGAGGTGTATTTTGAAAATTATACAAAATTATTTTTACAAAAAACCCGCTCAAGTTTTATAAATTACAATAAGGACCCTAGTAAATATAGGTTTAAGCCGAACCAGTCTTTTGAACCTCAGGGAGCCTGAGATATGGGTACTTGCCTATTTAAGGTAGACAATTTAACAAACGGTGTTATCAATACGGTAATCTTCTTTGAAAAAAACACAAATTCTGTCGTCCATGTGCAGCGGTTACCGATAACAACAAAACCTAACTCAGGATTCAATTTCTTTTCTAATTTTTCTGACTCAGACTGAGTCTCATTATAAATAATCTGACTTGAATATGATTCAAGTACAAACTACTATTCAATATAAATTCATGAATCCATATATTCAATCTGTATTGACTGAACCGAACCATGGATATACTCCAATTTACATGATTCTCCAGTTACATCAATTTACTGATATCATGGTTTCGGCAAGTTATCCATCTATACAATTCAAATTACAAGACAATACAATACAAACAATACAATCAAGATATCGCGGGGTTTAAGGGGTAGATTGGTACGGAAGGTGTTAGAAGTAGCACGAGACTGCAACATTTAAGACACCTAACATGTATTCCATTGTTGTTGTATCGTGGCATAAACGGTTCCTTATATATTCCGTTCACCTTAGTCTCTGGTCTGCTGAGACTCCTCTCGTATACACTGGCATCCTTCTGTACCAAGCTACAAATAACAGTGTTAACAATATAATACAGTTTAAAAGCTGTATTCTCTCTATGTCTATTTTACTTCCCCCTTATCTTTGGGATTTACCGAGCGATTGTTCGCTGACGACATTCATTTTCTTTCTTCTTTGGAATATTGTCAGGTGATTCGAATCTTCAGGAAATCGATCCCACCGGTGAGGATTTGGATCAGCTAGATTACGACCTAAAGCTTTAGATTTCCTTGTACACATTTACATTATGTATTTTCATTTCTGTTATGCCACTGTTTAGGCATTGTTTTCCATTCCATGTATTTACTTTTCAGATGCATTGTACAAAAAAATGTTAATAAATAAAGTTGTTGTTCATTACGTTTGTCTCTTGTGTATATTTCTTTTATATTGCTTAGTTACGCTTAGCGTATTTATTTTAGAGTAAATACGTAGCGTCCAGTCCCGTCCTCTACCCGTACACTGGGAAGCGGGGTATGACAGGTTTTGTGTCATGTTATATTCATGGTTCGGGTCAAGTCAAACCAAGCATGTAATAAGGTGTTCATACAATTCATGTACATAAGTAATGTCATGAGACGTGTTAAATATAGAAAATAGGTTATACTTGTACATTAATATGATATAAACCACTCACTACTCAAAATTAATAAGATTATGGTCATATGAGCCAAAGTTGTTAGTTTGATCAAATGTTTAAGTGAGGAAAATAATATAGTTGGTGTTCAGATGTAGTAGAATCTATTTATTTGAGTGTCATTTGTGTATGCTTCACTTCTCTAATTATAGGAGCTTGTGGGTGGTTGTATATTCAGACCAGATTTGTTGAGTGACACTAGTTTGGACCTTTGATTTCAACTGTCACGCCCCGCTTTCCAGTAGATGGAAACAATAACGTGGCAAGCCCGCGACATATTTATTCCGAGAAGGCCATTTCTAGAAATAAATACGCTAAGCGTCTATAAGCAACATAAAGTAACAAGAACAAACAAAAAAATGAAATCCAACTTTGATTTATTACATTCATGATTCATAGTAGACAAATTATCTGAATACAAGATATATAACGTGATAAGGCTTAACAAGGAGGTATACATAAATAAGGTGAAATGAAATGAAAAGATGAATGAAACTATACGTCTGTTTGTGATACGAACTGGTTGTACTCTTTTTCGACCACTTCTATCTTTTTTGTATCAATGTCACCTGACGAACATTCCAAGAAAGAAAAAAAGATGGGTGGAATGCCCGTCAGCGAGCTTGCGCTCGGTAAGTCCCCATGAAAGGTAGGATTTGAATGTATATAAATGAATATGCAATGTAACATGTGATATAGTATGAAGGGAAATAAAACATGAACAAGTATAACATAGTAATATTAATGACAACTATATAAGCATGATAATGTGATATGAGCATAGTAAACAAGTATAGCATGACTGTGGAGTATAGGTATAGTGAAAATGAAGTGAATGTAAGTGTCCTAAAAGATCTCTAAAAGGGTAAAATTAATTAACGTGAGTTCAAGTATGAATGTCAACCAATCTCAAGAGTATTCTCGAACCCAAGGCTATCGTCTAGGGGTAAGGAATCACGGGCCCAAAATAACGGGACTTCAATTGTTATTGAAGTATTCCAAACCCAACAGGCTATCATCCAGGGGCTTGGAAATACGGACCCTCATTCGTGAATTCGTGATTTGTACCGTTTCAGCCCGGTACCACAGCAATATGATTTGTACCATTTTAGCCCGGTACCACAGCAACATGATTTGTATTAATGGGACTCATGAGATTCCGTTGGATTCATACTCAAACTACCTCAACAACCCGTGTATATAAGTCTAGTATTAATATTATGAGTCTTGATCGAATCCATGAATACAAAAGGTGATGTATGATATCAAGTTTTCAAGATTGAGTACGTGTAGTCATGTCAAGTGCAAGTCATGCCAATTGTATTCATGGTTTGATATCAAGTTGGTTCAAGTGTACATACTGGGTTCAAGTATTCATGATTGAGTCGTGTCAAGATCAAGTCAATTCTAATATGTAATGATTTAATCACAAGTCATATAAATAAAAATAAATAAGTAATTACAGAACATGATATGAGATAAGTATACAAGTAACGTCCAAAAAAATGTTGTAAATATGTGATATGTTTGACTAGTTAATAAAGCCATTTGAAATCAGAATATAAACGAAAACATAGCCTTAAGTGTTATGCACACGTGAATTCCAGTCTCGCCTAAATACGACTATCGGTTTGGGAATTATATCATTTTTATTCACTGTTCGTAAAAACAGAAAACTGTATTTATTGCTCAACTTCTTATACATATAATTTGGTCTACCGATATCCAAATTGAGCAAATTCAGTTGTTTTGGATATCTACATCGAATAATCTAGATTTAATGTAATGACACTAAAATTCCTATACAGTCGTATTATCTTTAATAAAATACTATAATTATTTTCTATTATCATCTATTCCCAAGTCTTCGAATAGGATAATCAGCAGCCACATGAGTTTTTAAAATTACTCATATTTATTTTTCAATATGAACTTGTTGCCCCTTCATTATCCATGACATAACCAACAGTCCAGACCCATTTTCTCATACTTTAATCCTACATGCACAATTAAACCCCCACCTTCATATTCTAAACCCTTTAACTCCCAACCCAATTAAACCCCCATTCCAAATAAATACCCATGTTCTTTTTCCCCTTCTACTTCTTCCTTTTAATTCAAACAAAACCCACTACCCTCACACCCTCTCACCCGTAACCTCCATTCTCTCCCATATGCACAGAACCTTCCCTTATTTCCTCCTCTCATTCTCAACTTCTCTCTCTCTTTCTCTATATCTATCACACACACACATATAAAAGGCACATGAAAAAGAGAAGGAATTCAACGTCGAACCTTTATCATCCTCCCTATTGTTCTCCTTGTTCTCATCACCAAGAGATTGTCATCCACTGTCGTTTCCGTCGTCAACATCAACAGCTGCAACTGCCGTGGTGACAACATCGGCCCCTGACCTTCAATAGCCTGTTTGACACGACCTGAGCCGAGAAACGAGGCTCCATGGCTGGGCCCGAGACAGCATGAACGCCATGACCATTTCGTCGCTTCCAGATCCCCGTTCTGCCGCTGTTTTGATTTTCACGAGGTGGTGTTCAACGAAATGCCTCAATGATAACTTCTGTCGTTTCCTTACGTTCTAGCCACATGTAAGTCCTCTTCCTCTTTCTATCTCTCTCGATCTTTCCCACTTTCATTTCCTTGTCGTGCTCCTCCTAGATATCGCTGCCCTCACCTTGTTATAGATTCCAATAAGACACAATTCTTAAGTGCGTTACATACTACCTTATCTCTAACATCTTACCAATTTTTCTTGTTAATACTATTGGCATTGCATTCTATAGTTAATTAACTTTCTATGAACCATAAAAAGTTTGCGTGTGTAAATCATTGTTTATTTGTAGTTATTCATTTATTTAGTATTAATTACTTTTTTTTGTTGCAGCAGTAATGGTTATTATTCTCATACTTATAGCAATCACATTAAGTAGCGGTATACATGTTTATATTAGATTCGTATAAAGTTAAGTGTATAGTTTGTTGTTGGTTTGTGTAGATAAAGTATTCAGACTTTACAATTATAATACAATTGTTTTTTTTAAAATCTATTTATAACTTATAAATAATGGTTCTAAGCCGTCTAATTTAATTTTTATAATCTTTACATTTATTTTAATATATTAGAAATTATTTTAAGATTCGATTTTCTTTCCTTCAAGACCACGTTCCGTGAAGAGTTCTGCATTTTACTCCACAAAATCTCAGGATATGTTATAACCAGCATCATATGTAAATTGGGTTCCTCTAAATAGGGTTGTAGAGATGAAAATCGCAAAGGAAAAGAATAGAGGTTAAATTATATTTAAAACCCGAGGGCGTTTTAATGAAATTCGATTTCTTTAGAAAAAAAAGCTTCAAACATGTGATCATGTTATGATTCAAAGATATGTGTGTGGGGTACAAAGTGCCACACAGAACAAAATGCCACGCTAAGTGTCATGTTAAGCGGGCGGAGGCCACCTCTTGAATCCATGGGGGCCACCTCTTGAATCCATGGGACCCACTGTAAAACAATGGGGAATCTTCGGAATACATTCCGAAAGAGGACAGATCTATACTATAAATGGAATGATACCACTCTTCAATACAGAGAAACCTTTTAAGTGAACCGGCACTACAAGAGCTTGAGAACTCCGTAGTTAAGCGTGCTCGAGCCAGGGAAGTTCTGGGATGGGTGACCTCCTGGGAAGTGGCCCCTGGTCGGGTCCGGTTCGTCGTGAAGGACAAAACCGTGCGGCTTCGGTCAGAGCGGACAATACTCTCTGTAATGGAGGCGGGGCATGACAAATAATATGATCTTCGGGATAGATCTAGCAAAAAAGGTCAAACCACCCTACTGGAACAAGTTAAGCATTTTCTACGAGCTTCCGTACCGGTCAACAAATTTAGTGCGTCATTATCTGGACGTCATGCACATAGAGAAAGGAGTACCCGAGCATGTACTCAACTTGCTTCTTAGTGAAGATGGAAAATCGAAAGACAATCTCCGTGTTCAGATGGATCTTCAGGACTGGGAAATTAGAAGTGAATTGCATCCTAAACCGATAGCGAGTAAACCAGACAAGTTGGTACTTCCCAATGCCGCGTATCATATGTCACAACCGGAGAAGAAAAGATTCCTGCAGGTGTTGCATGATTTGAAAGTTCCCACAGGTTTCTCAGGATCATTTAGCAAGAAGATAAAAATTATGAAATGCAAGATCGATGGGCTGAAAAGTCATGATCACCATGTTATTATGGATCACCTTCTCCCATTAGCCCTCAGGACTTCCCTTACCGAACCGGTTGGTCTAGTAATCAATGACCTTTATTGCTTTTTTAGAGAATTGTGCGCTAAAACCTTGGATGTTATGACGCTGGAGAATCTAGAAAATTCTATTTCATTGATACTTTGCAAGCTTGAGCATATTTTCCCACCATCATTCTTCGATATCATAATACATCTGACAGTTCATCTTGCAACCGAGCCTAAGTTTGCCGGACTGGTACTATATCGATGGATGTATCCTGTCGAAAGGTACATGGAATTTTTCGTTTTGCACATTTTTTAAAATTATTGTTGTCTTATATGCCCGTATTTATTTAATTAACATATTTTTCTTTAGATACCTTTACACTCTAAAAAAGTATATACGCAATAGAAATCGACCAGATGGTTCTATCATGCAAGGTTATTTTCTAGATGAAGTAACCACATTTTGTTCCCGCTATCTGAAAGAGAATATTGAGACGAAACTTAACCGGTCTCGGAGAATTCAGGATGGGCCATATGGTAAATCTGATTATAAGAGAGTAGACATTATGTTTATCAACAAGATATATCGGTTTATCCTTCTCAATAGCGTATGTCTTGAAAAAATTAGAGAGTAAGTTTTTTTTGGATTAATTGTTATATTTGTGTTTGTATGTGTATGAAATGATATAATATTAATGTCATAATTTATCGTTGAGAATAGAATTCATATTGATGAGGTAGGGACATCCTGATTGGAATGATGAACGAATGGAAAAATATCACCAGGATAATTTTTGCGATTGGATTGCAGGTCATGTAAGTTGTTCGAATAACATATTATTGCTACCAGTCTTAATCTAAATTTATATCGTTATGTATTTGCCGTAAAATTTGTTTTGTCAGATCTACGATCCGAACTTTTTTGCATCATTAGAGAGAGATTCAAGATGTTTAGCTCAGTTTCCTAGCATGGAGGTTGCATATTATAAAAGATTCAGTGTCCTTGGATACAAATTTGAAATTAAGGACATAGAAACATCTAGAACCACTCAGAATAGTAGGATTGCGACGGTAAGATCGGATAGTGTGATTTATTATGGATACTTAAATTGCATACTTGGCATCCAATATCCCGAACAATCAGAACCGTTTTATATATTTCAGTGTACACAAACTAATACGGATAAGTGGAGAAACAATCTCGGGACTTGGAAAGATGAATATGGATTGAGTAGTGTGAACACACTTCGATTTTACGGTCAGGACGATCCATTTATTTTTCCGAACTAAGCGTTCCAAGTATACCACTCACAGTGCTTGAAGCATCCGGGATGGAATGTCGTATGCCATTGGAAACCTAGGGATATTTACGATGTCCCAGAATTCGAGAATGGCGATGAGGATGAAGAAGAGTGAAGACTTAGAGTGCTCCGACCATCTGTTTCAAAAGACGGGTTGTCTTCGATTGGTCATGAAGTTACGTGGGTTAGAAATGATATCGATGATGAAATCCAAGTAGATATGTTTAATGCATCCACGAAACGAAAAAGGTTATCAGTAATATTATATTATTACTTCACATTTCTATGATCTATACATATATTGCATGTATATGTAATGATTATACTCTTATCTAGGTTTGATGACGACGCCCGGAGCAGCGAGGGGCAGCAAGAACACCAGCCGCGGTAGAGGCAGAGGCACAGGCAGAGCGGTTCTGCCGTCCGGGGACCAGCGTAGGGAGCTTCAGAGGGCTGGTTTTGCACCCCGATCGGTATCACTTTCGGATGACTCATTCCGTGTGGACTTTACCACACCTCCAAGTACATATTCATTTTGAATGTAATATTATAGATATACACACATATTTATTTCAAAATTACTTATATAGTCAATGTTTAATTGTCTAGCTGTTGGTGGTGCGTCCACATCAGAGGCAGAGGCCACTACCGCACCTGTAGATATGTTTATATATCCTATAATGCATGCATATTGATTTAGAATGTTATATCATAAATATACACACATTCTTTTTGCTCTTACTTAGATAATCATTTTTTGATTGTCTAGCTGTAGGTGGTGCCTCCACATCTTATGTGTGTGTATGTCTGTGTGTACACACGCGCATACACATACACACACATACACACAATCATATACACACAAACACACATATATATACACACATAGACACACACACACAAGCATACATACATAGACACACACACACACACAAATAAGGCCAAATCTTAATTGATCATCATTCTCCTTTACATTCAACTCTTGTTAAATCCCATTCTAACCCTAACCCTAAATCCAAAATTTTAAACTTGATTACGAAAACCCTTAACTTTAAAAAACTTTATCTTAAACTAAAAATTTCAAAACCTTGAAATTAAAACGTAAAACCAATTCAAATTAAATCTTAAACTAAACATATGATGCTCGATAATATGAAATTTTTGTAGGGATCGGTGCTAGGGTCCCAACAATTATGAATGTTATATCATAAATATACACACATTCTTTTTGCTCTTACTTAGATAAACATATTTTGATTGTCTAGCTGTAGATGGTGCCTCCACATCTCGGGCAGAGGCCACCACCGCACCTGCAGGTATGTTTATATATCCTATATTGCATGCATATTGATTTAGAATATTATATCATTGATATACACATTCTTTTTGCAATTACTCATATAATCTATTTTTAATTTTTTAATTATAGGTGGTGCATTCACATCTGGCGCAGAGCCCACTCCCACCACTTCCGTACTTTCCGCTCAGTCTGCAGGTTAGTATGAATAAATATAAAATATTTATTCATTTTACGTATCCACTAAGAATAAACATGAACTTCATGTAATTTTATAGTCAATATTTATTTTCTAGTTGAAGGGGATGCATCTACGTTCGGGTCATCGGCCGTTCCTCACCGGAGGAACTATCGTCCCACTCGTGCTGCTGTCCGGGCCCAGGCTCGTGCTGCTGTCGCCGGAGGTATATATCGCACTTTAATTTTCGCTAATCCTTAATTTCTTAATACCATTTTGTCTTAATATTGCTTTTCTTGATATTTCTTGTAGATGCAGGGCAGCCCCATCCTGAGAGGGGGACTCGAGGGCCGAATCAATCCCACAGGCTAAGGCCCGATAGAGCTACGGGGGAGACATCATTCCCTATATCTTTTACCCCCGATTATCATTATACTGGCGATTATGCCGATAGGTTCGGCTGATGTATGGGGGATAAGAGCCGCATCCAAAAGAAGTAACCACTTCACGTTTTGTAAGGCGATCAGCACCGACGCTCATTTGCCCTCTTCTGGGATTAGGCTCGGGTATTAATATATATTTTCATTTGACTTATCTAATATATTTATTATTATTTAACACTTTCAATTTAAATACATTATTTTTTGTATTTGTAGCTGGATTACGACTTTCAGCCAGTACCCGACCCTGATCACCCTGAGAGAGTGCTCGATCTTCATGCTATGTACTTGAGCCTGATGAAGAACATGAAATCAAAGGTCCGATACAATAGGAACGAGCTGAAGATCGACTGCTATTTGGTATGGCCGGCGACCCCCGAGGTAGAGAGAGCGGCTCTCCTACATACTCCGGCCTTTGCGAGAGTCGACGTAGATATATGGTCTCTCTTGTGCCAATATTATGACTCTTAGCGCAAACAGGCTTGTAATTTAAATGTAATTCATTGTTTAGTATATAATTTTTTTTTGTGTTGCTTAATTAGAAAACTAAATCTGAATGTGTTGTGCAGAAACAGGCCGATCAAAATAAGGAGAATAGGAAGTCGGGGAAGAGGGGTCACCCCACTTATATAGGTGGCTCGAGAAACATTACTCGTGCCATGGAGGCATCGGTAAATTACAATAGATCTATTTTGATATAATGTAATATTAAGAGTTATTTTATAATACATATAAAGCGAATTGCAGAGAGCTCAGACCCTGGCGCAGGATGGTATACCGAGCATGCTGACCGCATATCTTGCCGTCCACAGAACCTTGACAGATCCCGCCACGGGCGAGCTTCGATTCCCTGACACCGCTACCCAGGAGTATTGCGTAAGTGTTAATATTTATTCTAATTCGAATGAAATTTTTTTTTTGATAAGTTCAAATTTAAATGATATACTTATATTTTAATGGTTAATGTGGGTGTAGGAGCGGGTGGTGGAGCAGGCGGAGGCATCGGGGATCGATTTTAGTGGACAGACCGATCCGATACTACTGACCCCAGTCCCAGACGCCACGCATGGAAGGTACCATAGAGGTTGGGAGAGAGGCCGGGGATTGGGTCCTAGTAGAGCCCATATGAGGTTGGTCTCCACTCCGGTGGTTACTTCCCCTACCCCCGTGAGCGACGTCTTGAGCATGATGTTGCCGCCTTGAAGACCACCGTCGAGGAGTTGAAGGAGATGTTAGTACGTATATTACTTAATAGTAAAATATTATATCGCATTATAGATAGTAACATATGCAATATTAGTACCCTGAGCTTATTTTGTTGTAGACTTAGCTTTGATTAATCATACTTACATAAAACTATATAATTAAAATAAACTATGGTTTTCCAAACTAGATACCCAAACGAGGCCTGTAACAACCCCAACTTTCTGTACGAAATTTTTTCAAAATACAGAAAGTGTCACCTAAGCCTGAGCACGAGTTATAAGTTTGTTTTGCTTTTGAATAGCAAGAAGGAGCTTGTAGCTCATTGGTAAGACCTTACACTGCTGAGACAAAACACCAGAGTTCAAATCTCATCGGCCACGTATTCTTTTTATTTTAATTTTTTAAAATATTTTTAGAAGCCCAAGAGTCTACACGTGCACTGCACGTAAACTGAAGAGTCACCGTTTAAATAAACATATGCACTGAAGAAGCTAAAGAGACAAGGACACGTAACCCAAACCCTAGCCCCAACCGTCGGTGAAGACCCGGCGACATGTACACAATGAACCGGCACCGCCGGTCAAATCCGCCTGTAATGCCTTGATCTTTTCACACCTACAACATTTAAGCTACCCCACTCCTTTCACACTGCTTGTTTTCTCTGCATTCACACAGAGAATTTAAATCACCCATTTAAATCCCATTTTAATGCAAAATTTTAATGCATTATTCATTACCCCTAAACCCTAGATTGTCTTATTAATACCCAACCTATCTTACACCACTCTCACTTAGAATTTTCCTACAAAAACTATACAAAAATCCTAATTCTTTTAGTGTACAAGTGGAGTTAGTGAAGGGCGAAGCTCCGACGAAGTTCCGGCGACGATACGAGGAGTTTCCGGCGACGAAACGATGCATCGGCGCTTCCCCACTCTTCCTCTTTCTCCCCTCTACCTTATAAGCTAGTAAGTCCCATTTTCCCCTCTCATCTTCATCTTTAAAAAGTTTCATTTCTAAAACCCGATGGAAGCGAAGTTAGTCCGACTTCCGATTCGGTTTTCTTTAAAAACTATATTTTTCTTAATCAAGATAACTTCATATTCTCACATATTGCTTAACAAACATTAACAAACTCAAAATAACAAATTTTACATCAAGATAATCATTTTTGGGACAATTATCGCATTTTTACATAAAAATACCACATACTATTCATTTCGACATTAAAACCGTTTTTCCTTGCTTTACCTATAGATAGTTCACGAGGTAATGACCTACCTCATCACAACACACATCTCTATCATAGCACGATTGATTTTGGGACAATAGAATACGAGAAATACGACTTTACAAATAAATACCTTAACTTATAAAACCGTTTTCTTTAAAAAGATGTATTTACAATTTCCATGCAATTGTGCCTCTACAACCCATTTTTGGGGGGCCCATTCGGGATGGTACGGATTACCGCACATTCTTGGGCTTAGTAGAGCGAGATGCAGACCTCCACAAGGAGCATTCGATCTCGATAGAATTTTTATACATTTTTCTTTAGAAAATGAGATTTCTACAAGAAAATAAATAAATTATTTTTATTAAATATATATATATCTATTATCAAAATATATATTTTAATTATATAAATATTCCAAGTTTTCTAAATCAAAAGGAATCACTATTACATGAAAATACCATCCAAATACAACACAAGTACATTATTTCAAGAAAATGCCATATACATTGAAAATTAGGTTCTACTCACTAGAAATTTCACATCTATAAAATATACATCTATGAAAACTCTAAAGAAGATAATTAAATGCTTGAGGAGTATTTTGAAATTATGCTAAAACTATTTTTACATAAAACCCCCTCAAGTTATACTAAATTACATTAAGGACCCTAGTAAACATAGGTTTGAGCGGGACCAGTCCCTTGAGCCTCAGGGAGACGGAGATATGGGTGCTTGCCTATCTAAGATAGACAACCTAACAAACGGTGTTATCAATATGGTAATTGTCTTGGAAAAAGACACAAATCCTGCCGTCCATGTGCAGCAGTTACCGATAATATCAAAACAATCAGGATTTCAAGTTCTTCTTAAAAGTGTCTGACTTAGACTGAGTCTAAATATAATAAATCTGACTTGAATGTGATTCAAGTATAACTTACAATACAACAATTCAATATGAATCCGTCTGTACAATCTATTTCAATATATAACTTGACTGAACCGAACCATGGATATACATCCATCTACATGATTCTCCAGTTACATCCATTTACTGATATCATGGTTTCGGCAAGTCATCTATCTATATAACAGACAATACAATCCATACAATTAATACAATCAATACATAAACACTACGGGGTTATAAAGGGGTAGACTGGTACGGAACGTGTTAAAGGTGGCACGAGGTGGTCTCTTAAGACGTAATTACATCCATGCCGTTGTTCCATGCTATTATCGACGGAGCCTTGTACTACGGGTTACCAAAGTCTCCGATGTAAGTGGGACTCCTCTCGTATACACTTGCATTTTCTGTACCAAGCTACAAACAACTGCGCTAACATTATAATAAAGGATTATAAACTATACTCTCTCTGTGTGTGTCTATTCTACTTCTCTCTCATCTTTGGGACTTACCGAGCGATTGTTCGCTGACGACATTCCTGTTTCTCTTCTTCTTTGGAATGTTGTCCGGAGAACCCGACACTGAGGAGTATAAGACCAGTCAGGAGCATTTGGAGCAGGCCCCTGAGCAGTACACCGACGACCCAGAGCTGTAGCCACTTGTACTTATTCCATTTTCATTTATATTATGCTACTGTTTAGACATTGCTTCCATTCCATGTATTTACTTTTCATTGTATTGTAAAAAGAATGTTAATAAATAAAGTTGTTGTTCATTTACATCTTGTCTCTGTTAGTTGTATGTATGCCCTAGAGACCATTATTGTACATGAGATGTATATTATAGTGGATGCTTGGACATATATAGGGAGGACTTTCTTGCTCGACATGATAGTACGCTATCTGGTTGCTCTTTATCTTAACATGTACACTTACTGTCTCTCTGTTACATGTTGATAAACCCCTTAGAATGTGTACTTGACTACCAGGATTATGATGCAGATCATACTAGTGGGGCATGTGTAGTCCATGAGTTCATCTTTCAATATTCCTAGTCGTGGTAGTATCGAGACGGGGCATCGATATTCCAGAGTAGACTAGCGTATATCTTCTCGACCCATGTGATGGGAGATGGATGATTCCATATCCATTGGTGTTTGACATAAGAGATGGTATACGGGTGCTCTGTGGAGACTGGGTACACTGAACGAACTTGCCGAGAACTCCTAGATGGTATTATACCTCACGTCAGATAGCAGTTCTCTGGTGACACTGGTATAGGTTAGTCTGTCGACCCGAGATCGTCATAGAGTCTTGTTTTCTCCCACTGTGCTTTGATTTCCACCCTCCACGGCTCTACTGAGTCATGAAAATAGGTGGTTTTTGGGTACAGTCCCGAGTCACATGGAGGCAATGAGCGATAGGAGGGGATTCGTCTCTCCCGGTATTGGGGGTTGATGTTGCGCTATGCCTGATTGGCCATAACTGGAAATCCCTGGTCAGGGTATATGAGATTTACTGGTAAGTGTTATCAGTAGTTTCTCAACCCGTTATGGACCTTACATCGGTATGACTTATCAAGCTATTGGGGTCTGACTTTTACAACCCCTAGGCGAGATATGCGACATATCAGACGAAGAGATCGGACTGTACGGTAGTGTTACTGATTGGATTCGTAGGAGTATGAGCAGGCTTGCTTGTTGATCTTCTGATCGCTCAATACTCGGGTGGCCGTTACATTTAGCAGGCCTCTTGCGGCTTGTGAGTGTTTGCTATGATCATCACCTACTGCCGGCGTATTGACGAGTCTTTAGAGTCCTACAAAGAGGTTTCCTGGCTCAGGAGAAATGGAGTAGGAGCACATATGAGATATGTGTGGGACCAAGATTGATACGAGTATGTGATACCGTATTCTATTCTCACGATTTATGTTATCGGTCGATTATATGTGATATAGCCGGGTTATCGAATCAAGTGTTGATTCGATAAATTGATACACATGATATTAGTCGGTTATATGTGATATAGCCGGATTATTAAATTAAGTGTTAATTTGATAATCTAATGTATAATTATATATATTTGATATATTAATTTACATAGACTAGTATTAGCCTACTCAAGATTGCTTTTCTCACTTCATTGTGCACAAAGTATATATTGTTAGTTATGTATATGCCCTAGAGGCCATTATTGTACATATGATGTATATTATAATGGATGCTTGGTTATATATAGAGATGACTTTCTTGCTCGTCATGATAGTATGCTATTTGGTTTCACTTTATCTTAACATGTTGACTTGTATTGGTTTACTGTTTTACTCTCACATGTTGATAAAGCCCTTAGGGTTTGTACTCGACTACTGGGACTGTGATGAGATCATACTAGCGGGGCCACGGTAGTCGATGAGTACATCCTATAACTGTTCCTAGTCGAGGGTATATCGAGACAGGGCATCGATACACCAGAGTAGACTAGCGTATACGCATCTTGACCCATATGATGGGCGATGGATGATCCCATATCCATCGGTGTTAGACATCAGAGATGGTGTACGGGTGCTCAGTAGAGACTGGGTACACTGGACGGACTCGCCGAGAACTCCCAGATGGTGCTATACCACACGTCAGATGGCAGTTCTCCGGTGACACTGGTACAGGGTAGTCTGTAGACCCGAGATCGTCATAGAGTCTTGTGTGATTCCCACTGTGCTTTGATTTCCACCTTACCACGTCCAAGAGGGCGTGCAAAACGGTGGCTTTTGGGTACAGTCCCCGATCACATGGAGGCAATGAGCGATAGGAGGGGATTCGTCTCTCCCGGTATAGGGAGTTGATGTTGTGCTGTGTTCGATTGGCTATAACTGGAAGTCCCTGGCCAGGGCTGATATGGAGATTTACTGGTAAGTGTTACTAGTAGTTTCTCGACCCGTTATGAGCCATACATCGACACGACTTATCGGTTACTGGGGTCTGACGTATACCACCCCTAGACTTGATATGCGACATATCAGACGAACAGACCGGACTGTACGGGAGTGTTACTGATCGGATTCACAGGAGAACGCACAGGCTAGCTTGTTGATCTTCTGATCGCTCAATACCTGGGTGGCTGTTACGTTTAGCTGACCGCTTGCAGCTTGTGGGTGTTTGATATGATCATCACCTACTACCGGCGTATTGACGATTCTTTAGAGTCCTACACAGAGGTTTCTTGGCTCAGGCGAAACGGAGTAGTGGCGCATATGTGATATGCGCAGGAGCGTGAATAATGCGATATGGGATACCGTATTATATTCTCGCGATATATGGATATGAACCGGGTCATCGGATCAAGTGTTGATTCGATGAATCGGTACATGATATATTAGTCGGTTATATTCGATATAGCCGGATCGTCGGATCAAGTGTTGATTCGATGATTTAATATATAATAATATATATGATATATTATTATATTAACTAATATTGGCTTGCTTTATTATTTCATTTTCTCAGTGGATGATACATTGATATATATGCGATATATGTTAATTGTATTATTTTCTTTTGTTGCAAATATATAATATATATGTGATATATATTATTGTGACATCATATGATTAATTGTTAAACATGTTTAAGGATGATTAATTGAGGTTAGGGTTTGATTAGGGTTAGATGATTCATGCACCTTCTAGAAGATTTTTTCTTTTGTCATTCTTAGGATATTTTGTGATGACACATTCTTAACCTAACCAAACCCTAACCCTAGTTGTTTCTCTACACATTCTCATCCATTCATCCTTGACCATGGTTAAAAGATCAATCATATGTTTTATATTTCTATTCATCACAAAAGAAATGAATGGTCATTATCTTTTGATTATCCATGATCTTCTTCTTCTTCTCTCTTGAAGAAGCTCTCTTGAAAATTCTTATGTGATGAAAGATTATGAGAAAATGATATAAAAAGAAAGCTAAATCACTACTCTCTCATCCTCATCTCATCTAGCCCTTGGGATTAGGGTGTTCTTCTCTTTTGAGTGAGAAAGCTTGAGTCGAAGCAACTTCAAGGTAGATCATCGGAGATTTGGATTACGACAAGCTAGAATGGATCGTTCGAGTCGTGGAGCCTCTCATGAGTCCGGGAGATCGTGGATCGCGGCAAAGGGACTTCTACTCGGAGCTTGTGAAGTGAAGGAGCGGACTACAAAGGTTGTAATCCCTCATACTTAGATAAAAGTTATCATATTGCATGTTAAACCCTAATAATCTAGCAAAGATCCCGGCTTTGGGTTGTTCGGCACGTCTAAAATTTTATCCGAGCATGTTTGATGCCTTTAGAACCTTCACAAGAGTGTCTAGGAACCCTACAGTGGTATCAGAGCCTAGCTAGAGCATTAGGCGATGTGTTTACGAAGTTAAAACTCCGATCGAACCCGAAACGAACAAAATGGACCCCTCTCTGGAATTTTTTTAAATTTTGGGATTTTTCAGAATTAAAAATATGTAAAAAAATCAGCAGGGAATTCTAAGAATTACCATGAAACACGTGCCCACAATTCCACCAACAGAGCGCGGATCCGCGGCATTAACCTAGTTCTCGCGGCGCTTCCGCGGCGGCACTGTAGGATTGGGACACGTGGCTTCATGGTTTTAACCGTAGGTACTTGCTGACCATTCTGGATATTTTTAATCTGTTCCAGGTGTTTAAAATTCTGGGGTTTGTTTTGTAATAGTAGACTCGATCGGAAATTTTAAATTCGTATTTCTTTCCGGATATTTAGAAACTGTTAAACTATTTGAACGGATATCATTAACTTACTGTTTCCCGGTACGGCAAATTTTCAAGTGTTGAAATTTATTTGGGTTTAAATCGTTCGGAACAATTGTACAAGTTAAGCGGTGGACCCTCTAGAAGACACAAACCTTAACTCGATTATGTGACCGTCTTGAACTGCCTTTTGAACCTTCGGGTTTGGGGCAGTACGGCGTGCCACATGTGAGGCGTTGGCTTGACCCTTCTACGGCTGGATCACCGGTACTGTGACATATTCTGGGATTATTTGAACCCCGCTCAAGTGTTGAGCTGTTTAGGAAATTTTGGGTGTTTGATTATCTGTTCGAAAAGTTTAATACTGTATATTTATCTGGAATGTGATACAATATGTGGAATTCATAGAGTTAGGCATGAAATGCGGAGTATGTGATATTTCGGATTTACGATGTCTAAAGTGATTGTGGATTCCAAATATTGTAGTTTTACACTTTCTTTTCTGTGACCGTAAGTGTAATATGTGATATCGCCGGTTTCGTTGCTATATGATTCAACGACAATTGGGATGCGCATATTTACTTACGTTGATAATATGTGATATTATGTGTTGCTGTGATATGTTATATTGGATCGTCGCGTTCTGAATAGCCGGGGGTTTTATGTGAGATGAGGGTTTTTATTTTCATTCATGTAAAATTCATTTGTAATGTAATATTCTTTTATTTGGGGCACTTCCTGGTTGCGGTTGATGTCACCAGTGTATATTATTTACTTTTCCGCATTAGGTAGACCCAAGGAGGAAAGCACAAGTAACCGGGTTCTAGGGTCCAGTGGGAGGCCATCTCGAGGAGTCGAGACCGGGTCTCCTAACCCTAGAATTGGCAGTGTTACTTGCCGCTCTCGTAGGGGTCTTGGGATGTGGGTTTGGCTATTCGTCGCGACCGTGGAATCCGTGTTTTATACAGGCTCGTATTGAAAACACGGACGTCCTAGTATATCCAATATTTCATATATGTTCTTCTGCTGCAATGTTCTGTGATGAGATCATATTACTGCCTGAGACGAATGCTTATACTATATATATATGCTGATATATAAATATTACTGCTTTCGTTTCTTCTGTGATGCTTAGGAAGCATAAGCTGATGGGATTTTTATTAATGAGATTAATAAAAGAAAAGAAACCTAAAGATGTTGTAGAATCAAAATTTTATAAAAGGGGTAGCTACAGTTTTGCTTTGCACAGTGATATATACGATATATCCTGCACCTTATTCGATGAGGAAAGGACCGAGATCCCTTCACCGGGAGTGACTCCTTTAGCAAAACTGGCAGATGCTACAAAACTCGGTTTGTCTTTTGATTGCTTTTAGTGTTTTGCTTTGCACAGCGGTATATATGATATATCCTGCACCTTATTCGATGAGGAAAGGGCCGACGATCCCTTCACCGGGAGTGACCCCTTTAGCGAAACTAAGAAAAGCCTCAAAAACACTCCTTTTTCAAAAACTACTCGATTCTACGACGACATCAAGTTCATTACGCTCAGGGTTTTCTGAAAAACCTGCGTAGCCCTCCGACATTTCAGATAGGTAATACTTAGTATTCGTGCTGCGTTTGTTGGCTTTCGTCAAGGCGTAGTGTGCGGTAGCTAATTATTACTTATCTGTTACATATGATGAGATTGGGTTAGGGTAGTCGTACGCCTTTGTTGGCTTTCGTCAAGGGACGTACGGCTGGGTTTAATTCAATCAAGAAATGTTCGGGTTGAACTTGACTAACGGACTATGGTTTGTTGGCTTTCGTCAAGGTCATAGAACGTTAGGGGCAAAATATTATCGGGAATTTCAAGTGTTGAAATTTGCAATGAGATTGCATACCTCCTATGAGATAGTTGGATCCCGATACCCACTGTGAGTAAGTGTTACTCCTGGGAGAGTTTTACACAGGACAATTAGTCATTCAAGTAGGTGTCTAGAAAAGTGTTAACGAGGTTACGCCTCTGGGAAAACGAGGTTTACATTAATTAGGTCCGTGCGAGAGCACGGGGAACCTCCCTCAAAGTACCGACACTGATCTGGCTGAAAGATTAACGAAATTGTAAGGTGTAATTAATCCCGGCTAATCTTACCTTTTAGGGTTTTAAGGTAGATTTGATAAAACCAGTGGGAGACATCCTGATTAGATAAGATAATAACCAATCTAATCTTGCAAGAGCATACACTAAAGTGTTTTCTTCTCTCTCTCTCTCCAGGTAGCGACCATTTCAGGCCATAATCAAGATAATAATATGGATGTATTGACTGAACCTAATTATTGTACTGAGCTAGGGAATGTTGGACCCGTTCTTTCTTATAAGAGTTATAAGACTGAACAGGAAATAGAAGAATATCTGGATTCTCACACCGCCCGCAAGAACATGCATGTTGATGCATCTTCTTCGGGTGTGTTAGTTATTGAGAACTGTTTCTCAGTTCACCCTACGTCCTGGGTATTAGATACCGGATCAGGATCACACATATGTAAACAGTTACATGGGCTACGTAAAGGTAGAGAACTGGGAAAAGGTGATCATTCCGTTCAAGTAGGGAACGGTGCGAGTATTGTAGCCAAAGCTGTTGGCGAATATCACCTTGTATTACCAAGTCGTAATACACTGATTCTAAATGAGTGCTATTATATACCGAACATGATGTGCAACATTATATCAGTTTCTTTATTGAGTAAAGAGGGATATAATTTTGTAGTACAGGATAATGTTATGAACATATTCCTAGATCAAAAGTTGATTGCATCAGGCTCGTTACATAATGGCATATTCATTCTAAATCAGAATACAGTCCTGAATATACAAAACACACACAAGAGGAAAAGTTCGGATATGAACGAATCCTACTTGTGGCATTGTAGACTTGGTCATATCAATGCGACACGACTGGCTAAGTTACATAAAGATGGTTATTTGAATCCGTTCGAATTATCATCTTATGATACTTGCCATTCATGTCTCAAAGGAAAAATGACCAAAACTCCGTTTAGTGGACACGGAGAAAGAGTTACCGAACTCTTAGGACTGGTACATAGTGATGTATGCGGTCCCATGTCTACGCATGCCAGGAACGGTTCTTCCTACTTCATTACATTCACTGACGATCTCTCTAGATACGGACATGTGTTCCTGTTGAAACACAAGTCTGAAGCTTTTGAGAAATTCAGAGAATATAAGCACGAAGTAGAGAACCAAACGGGCAAAAGTATTAAGATTCTTCGATCTGATCGAGGAGGTGAATACTTAAGCGGTGAGTTTTTAGATTATCTAAAAGAGAATGGGATTCTCTCTCAGCTTACTCCTCCTTATACACCACAGCACAACGGTGTATCGGAACGGAGGAATCGCACCCTATTAGATATGGTGCGCTCTATGATGAGCGAGGCTGAGTTACCTATTTCCTTCTGGGGGTATGCGCTTGAGACAGCCATACACCTATTGAATATGGTTCCTACCAAATCAGTGCCTACCACTCCGTATGAGATATGGAAAGGGAAGAGACCATCTCTTAAGTATATTAAGATATGGGGTTGTCCAGCCTATGTCAAAAGACAAAATCCGGACAAACTCGAGGCAAGATCTGTCTTATGTAAGTTTGTAGGATATCCCAAGAACTCTCAAGGGTATATCTTCTACCACACTGAGGAACAAAAGGTGTTTGTTTCTAAACATGCCATCTTTTTGGAAAAGGAATTTCTTGCAAAAGAAATTAATGGCAATGAGGTAGAACTGGAAGAGGTTCCAGCAGAACAAACTACAACAGATGATTTAATAGAACCAGAGGATTCAGTAGTACCCGACGAACCCCAGCCTCTCCGCTGATCTAGTAGGGTTTCTCGTCCACCTGAGAGATACTACGGTTTTCTCATTGATGGTGGAAGCGAGGATTGCATCATGGATGATGATGAACCGACTAGTTTCGAGCAGGCCATCACGAGTGGTGACTCTGTGAAATGGCTGGATGCAATGCGATCTGAGATGGAATCCATGTACACCAACAAAGTATGGACTTTGGAAAATGCTCCTGAAGGGGTAAAACCCATTGGGAGCAAGTGGATCTTTAAAAGGAAATTTGGTGTAGATGGAAAAGTTGAGACTTTCAAAGCTAGACTGGTAGCGAAGGGTTTTCGTCAACGACCAGGTGTGGATTATGACGAAACCTTTTCTCCAGTAGCTATGCTTAAGTCCATCCGGATCTTACTTGCCATTGCTGCATACCATGACTACGAAATCTGGCAAATGGATGTTAAGACCGCCTTTCTAAACGGTGATTTAGAAGAGTGCGTGTACATGACTCAGCCAGAGGGCTTCGTAGATAGTGGGAGCAGCGGAAAGGTGTGCAAGCTGCTTAAATCCATTTATGGGTTAAAGCAAGCATCGCGGAGTTGGAACATCTGTTTTGATGTTGTAGTCAAAGAGTTTGACTTCATCAAAAATATAGATGAACCTTGTATCTATAAGAAGGTGGCAGAGGGTAAGGTAGTCTTCCTCGTATTGTACGTGGATGACATACTCTTGATAGGAAATGATATTCCTATGCTGCAATCAGTCAAGCTCTTCTTATCACAGAGATTCTCAATGAAAGATCTAGGTGATGCCTCCTGCATATTGGGAATCATGATCTATAGAGATAGATCTAAACGGATACTGGGATTGTCCCAATCCAGGTACATTGATACCATACTAAAGAGGTTTAGTATGGAAGAATCCAAGCGTGGGAACCAACCCACGATCTCTGGACTCACTCTCTCCAAAGAGATGTCTCCCAAGACTGATTTAGAGAGAGCTCGCATGCAAGGGATACCCTATGCTTCGGCAGTAGGCTCTATCATGTATGCGATGCTATGTACCAGACCCGATGTAGCATACTCACTAAATGTAGTGAGTCGGTATCAAGCAGATCCTGGAGAGAGTCACTGGACAGCTGTGAAGAACATTCTCAAGTACTTGCGAAGGACTAAGGAGATGTTCTTGGTGTATGGTAACGGAGAACTCCAGGTGGAGTCCTTTACCGATTCCAGCTTCCAGAGTGATAAGGACGACTCTAAGTCGCATTCGGGTTTTGTCTTTACCCTCAATGGAGGGGCGGTATGTTGGAAGAGTTCCAAACAGGATACCGTTGCAGACTCAACGATGGAGGCTGAATACATCGCTGCCAACGATGCTGCCAAAGAGGCTATCTGGATCAAGAAGTTCATTTGTGAACTTGGTGTGGTTCCATCCATTAAGCATCCAATACCTCTGTATTGTGATAACAATGGAGCTGTGGCATTAGCCAAGGAACCCAGGTCCCATCAAAAGTCCAGACATATTCTGAGGCGGTGTCACCTGATCAGGGAGATAGTTGATCGCCGGGAAATCGAGGTCAGGAGAGTAGATACGAAGGACAACACTGCGGATCCATTCACGAAGGCTATTCCCCAGATACAGTTTGAGAGATTATTCGGGATGCTAGGTATGAGATACTACAGCAGCTGGCCTTAGTGCAAGTGGGAGATTGTTAGTTATGTATATGCCCTAGAGGCCATTGTTGTACATATGATGTATATTATAATGGATGCTTGGTTATATATAGAGATGACTTTCTTGCTCGTCATGATAGTATGCTATTTGGTTTCACTTTATCTTAACATGTTGACTTGTATTGGTTTACTGTTTTACTCTCACATGTTGATAAAGCCCTTAGGGTTTGTACTCGACTACTGGGACTGTGATGAGATCATACTAGCGGGGCCGCGGTAGTCGATGAGTACATCCTATAACTGTTCCTAGTCGAGGGTATATCGAGACAGGGCATCGATACACCAGAGTAGACTAGCGTATACGCATCTTGACCCATATGATGGGCGATGGATGATCCCATATCCATCGGTGTTAGACATCAGAGATGGTGTACGGGTGCTCAGTGGAGACTGGGTACACTGGACGGACTCGCCGAGAACTCCCAGATGGTGCTATACCACACGTCAGATGGCAGTTCTCCGGTGACACTGGTATAGGGTAGTCTGTAGACCCGAGATCGTCATAGAGTCTTGTGTGATTCCCACTGTGCTTTGATTTCCACCTTACCACGTCCAAGAGGGCGTGCAAAACGGTGGCTTTTGGGTACAGTCCCGAATCACATGGAGGCAATGAGCGATAGGAGGGGATTCGTCTCTCCCGGTATAGGGAGTTGATGTTGTGCTGTGTTCGATTGGCTATAACTGGAAGTCCCTGGCCAGGGCTGATATGGAGATTTACTGGTAAGTGTTACTAGTAGTTTCTCGACCCGTTATGAGCCATACATCGACACGACTTATCGGTTACTGGGGTCTGACGTATACCACCCCTAGACTTGATATGCGACATATCAGACGAACAGACCGGACTGTACGGGAGTGTTACTGATCGGATTCACAGGAGAACGCACAGGCTAGCTTGTTGATCTTCTGATCGCTCAATACCTGGGAGGCTGTTACGTTTAGCTGACCGCTTGCAGCTTGTGGGTGTTTGATATGATCATCACCTGCTGCCGGCGTATTGACGATTCTTTAGAGTCCTACACAGAGGTTTCTTGGCTCAGGCAAAACGGAGTAGTGGCGCATATGTGATATGCGCAAGAGCGTGAATAATGCGATATGGGATACCGTATTATATTCTCGCGATATATGGATATGAACCGGGTCATCGGATCAAGTGTTGATTCGATGAATCGGTACATGATATATTAGTCGGTTATATTCGATATAGCCGGATCGTCGGACCAAGTGTTGATTCGATGATTTAATATATAATAATATATATGATATATTATTATATTAACTAATATTGGCTTACTTTATTATTTCATTTTCTCAGTGGATGATACATTGATATATATGCGATATATGTTAATTGTATTATTTTCTTTTGTTGCAAATATATAATATATATGTGATATATATTATTGTGACATCATATGATTAATTGTTAAACATGTTTAAGGATGATTAATTGAGGTTAGGGTTTGATTAGGGTTAGATGATTCATGCACCTTCTAGAAGATTTTTTCTTTTGTCATTCTTAGGATATTTTGTGATGACACATTCTTAACCTAACCAAACCCTAACCCTAGTTGTTTCTCTACACATTCTCATCCATTCATCCTTGACCATGGTTAAAAGATCAATCATATGTTTTATATTTCTATTCATCACAAAAGAAATGAATGATCATTATCTTTTGATTATCCATGATCTTCTTCTTCTTCTCTCTTGAAGAAGCTCTCTTGAAAATTCTTATGTGATGAAAGATTATGAGAAAATGATATAAAAAGAAAGCTAAATCACTACTCTCTCATCCTCATCTCATCTAGCCCTTGGGATTAGGGTGTTCTTCTCTTTTGAGTGAGAAAGCTTGAGTCGAAGCAACTTCAAGGTAGATCATCAGAGATTTGGATTACGACAAGCTAGAATGGATCGTTCGAGTCGTGGAGCCTCTCATGAGTCCGGGAGATCGTGGATCGCGGCAAAGGGACTTCTACTCGGAGCTTGTGAAGTGAAGGAGCGGACTACAAAGGTTGTAATCCCTCACACTTAGATAAAAGTTATCATATTGCATGTTAAACCCTAATAATCTAGCAAAGATCCCGGCTTTGGGTTGTTCGGCACGTCTAAAATTTTATCCGGGCATGTTTGATGCCTTTAGAACCTTCACAAGAGTGCCTAGGAACCCTACATATATGTGATATGTATTTGTGTACATTAGTTTGCATCATGCTTGACGATACATGCAACATGGGTGTGTGTGTGACTTACACCATGCTTGTAATAATGTGAGGATTTTAATTATCTTAGTAATTCAAAATTGGTGAGAATTTGTCATGCTTGGAAGCTTGGAGAAGTTTGAAGTATCTTTGACAAAGTCCACTTGTTTTGTTTTTCATAAGATATTTATTAACCAAACCATTATAATTAGCCATGGTTTAGTCTCTACAATGGTTAGTATATGATACTAACTCACCCATGGTTGCCATTCACCACTTGATTTTATTCTTGAGTTGTTTTCTTCATCTCCTTCCTTTAGCTCTCTAGCTTCATGAAAAATGGTGAAAATGAGTGAGAAAATAAAATCTAAAATGAGCACATTTTCTACTTCATCATCCTCTACTACTTTCCATTTAGTTTAGGGTGTTCTCTTCACAAAGTTCATCACCTAGTGAAGAGGCAGCTTGGGTTTGAGTCTTCTCGACGTAGATCATCTTCGGTTTCGAAGATTTCGAGCAAGGTTGTTCATTTCTTCATGGAAACCCATACTAGAGATCGGAAGATCTCCACTTGCAGCGAAGGGACTTCTACACGGAGCTTTAGAAGTGAAGGACCGGTCTACAAAGGTTGTATTCCTTATTCACTACTTGTAATGTTTGATTACATGTTCGTTTTGTCTATTCACTCTAGTTAGATCTTAGGTTAGGTTCTTTAGAACCCACGAATTTTTGAAATTGGCATGGTAGATGCATTGAAAACCCAGTAGGGTGCTGAGGAATCCTAACAGTGGTATCAGAGCCGGATTAGAGTATTAAACGGTGTTTGTTACATTACGAAACCGAAACAACTCTGAAACTTGAAACATCGAACCCTAGTTTCTGTCGAATTTTAAATGGCTTCTAAAATTTTTTTAAACAACTGCAGAATAATGTATGAGATATATCATGAACACTACCGGAATTTGGACCCCTTGTTCCCGCCAAAATTTTGGCTCAAAACCCGTTCCAATAAAATAAAAATAAATAAATAAATAAATAATAATAATAAAGGAGAAAACCTCCCTTTCAGAGCAAAGCTCTGTTCAAATCCCAAGACGGGAAATGAAGCAATGCTTCTGTTTCCCCCAATCAGAGCAAAGCTCTGTTTTAAAAGATAATAAAAATCAAATCTTAAAATAAAGAAGCAACGCTTCAGCTAACTTGCGCTCTGCGCTGCGCGACACGTGGCAGCGCAGTTGCGCTGCGTGACACATGGCTGCGCAGTTGCGCTAGCGCAGTGCGCTGCGCTCTGCCCTGCGCGAGACGTGGCAGCGCAGTTGCGCTGCGCGACACGTGTCAAGCGTAGGTGTGCTTGCGCCAAACAGAATTAAAATTCTGGAAGATCTTTCTCAATCTTGTTAAAAACAAAAAGATTACCTTCTGTAAAACAGAAACCCTTGGATCAAAAATCCAATGGTGGGGAAAAATCCCCAAATCACTCAGAGAAAGATCTCTCTAACCAATTCAACAAATCTATGGGCACTATATAAAGACCCCTAGACCCCAACTCAAATCATGAACATTTGTAAGAAATCAAGAACTTCAAACAGAGAGAACTCTGAAGAAATTTCAAGAAGAAAAAAAAGGTAAAAACCTTTAAGATAGAAAAATTTCTTCTAATAGATCATTGATCTAAGAACAAGATCAATGATCTTCAATGAAAAAAAAATATAAAAATAGTGCTTTGCACTTATGAACCATTGGTTCTCTAAGATCAAGAAAAAAGAAGAAATACTTGTTTTCTTTGATCTAAATTAGATCAAGAAATCAAATAGTGCTTTGCACTTTTTTATGAACCATTGGTTCTAGAATCTAAAAGATTCTCAAGTTAATTGTGCCGTGCACTTGCAAAACTGCACTGTTGCGCTCTTGGGTTGGCGCAAGCCACCAGAGAGCGGCACGTGTCAGCAACTGAACCACTTGCGCTATGCGCTCTAAGATAGAGCTTTGCTCTCTGAAATTGGCGCAACTCACCAGAGCGCGCCACGTGTCAGCAGCGCAAGCGTAGCGCGCTGCGCTTGCGTGACACGTGTCATCACCACAAGCACTTGCGCTCAGTGATTAGCGCAAAACGCCTGACAAATGCAATGCATTTCTTTTACTAAAGGGCCAGGCCCAAATCAGAAAGACCCAGTAGGCCGAAATAAATTGCAAAGCAATAAATAGGCAGAGCCCAAACAAAATTGATGCTCTGCATCATTTATAAAAGGGCAGAGCCCAAACAAAATAAAATGCAATGCATTAAAAGGGCAGAGCCCAAACCAAATTGATGCTCTGCATCATTTATAAAAGGGCAGAGCCCAAACAAGATAAGAAATGCAGTGCATTATTTAAAAATGGGGAAAGCCCTAGCACAGGCCTAATAGGCCAAAGACAAATAAAAGCGTTGAACATTTTTTCAACTGGACTTAGCCCAATCATGGCCGTAAGTCCTCAAATTAAATTGACCGAGCATAGCTGCTCTCTTAAATCAATTTACATCATGTTCGAGGGTACATCTCCGAACTCCTCTGACCCCTATCGTTGTAATCCTTCAACGACGTCAGAGAGGTGACGGGTCCCGACAACTACACATCAACATGGACTGCGGGGTCCTTAAACTCGTGGACCGAGACGTCCCTAAACTAATATTCGTCCCAAAATGGGAATGTTGGACCGAAATGTCCTTAAACTAATGTTCGTCCCCAAATGGGAATGATGCACCACCATGTCCCTAAACTGGCAATGGACCACCACGTCCCTAAACTGGAAATTGACCGCAATGTCATTAAACTAAACAATATAGCCAATTGCTCTTTTGTTGGATCTAAACGATCCCGTTAAGTTGATCTTAGTCTGGAGATTAGGCTAACGTATCGTTAACAAAAGTTTAATTCGATCTTAGCCTCAATACGGCCAACGTATCCTTAAACAAAAACACCAAACCCAAATATAAGTAAATACGGATTTGGACTAATCCACGTCCTACGGGTGACGGCATAACTTAGTCTCTGTATACAATCCACGGGCAACCACAAACAAAACAAACACCCACGACACGAAGTGAAATTCTGGAGAAGGAGAAAGTTGTTACCGCGATGCGGTAGCGTAATTAACTTCAGGGGCTTGCGCCTGTAGGGAAGAGCGTCCCCACAATCAAAAACCCCTCAAGCGAGGGGGAATCTGACGAAGTCTGCTACATCGGCCGCATCCGTCTAAACCTCCGATACACGGTGCCATAAGTCAACTTGGCATCTTCGGAGAGATAGGCGGATAAAACTAATTAGTATCTGCCCCGAATCTCAGGCGAGACGTCCTCACGTCTCGGCCGTCTTTCGGAGGGGAACAGATTCTGGCACGCCCGGTGGGACCTTTTCCTCTTTCCACTCCACACTTCGTGTGTCGTATTCGCGAACGAATCGTGGTTTGTTAATGGTTGCCCTCGGGTTTCAAGTTACTAAGATTTGGGCTCTTGCTTGGTGTAGAAAGCAAACAGCAATGGCGTTCAACTGCTCGAACTGCTCCAACTGCAACTGCAACCGACGCTCCGTCTCACCTGGAGGTGTAGCCTATGGACCTCAGGCGGCATCACTGTTCACGATGCCGATGGAACAAATCACCCAGGATACTACTGGACTATTTTTCGGGACCATGCTCCCGCCAATGAGCTTCACTGCCCCAGTGCCCGCACTAGAAGCGAACAAGAAGTCGGTTTTCGATCGGCTCACTGCTACAACGGCCCCTTTCAACGGGTCGTCCAATATCAAATCAGCAACCTCTGTCTTTGCCAGGCTGGATCAGAACTCTGATGGGCCCGCCAAGAAACCTATGAACCCTAAAGTGGCTGTCCCAAGGAAGGCAACAACCGTTGCTCCAGAAGTCGTCAAGGCGTCTTCTCCTGTTAAGGAGTCAGTCTTTTCAAGGCTGACTATTCCGGCTCATGTCCCTGCTCGAGGATCTGTCTTTGACAGATTGAATATTGCCACTCAAAGGACGACCTCCGTCTTTAAGAGGCTGGCACCAGCAGCGCCTCATTCGGACAGGGGGCAAGATGAAGCTGTCCCTATCGCCGAGCCAGTCCCAACGGCTCATCATGCTCGACGCCGCCACTGGCACCGAGTAAGGAAGGCTGGGGGCAACTCCCCCTCAGGGCTAACTCCACCTGCTCCAGTTGTGGAAGTTAATGCTGCTGTTCCAACTGGGAACAGCTTTGAACCACTTAGGAGGGTACGTAAGAACTCTCCAACCGCCACACTGAAAAGATCTCCTCCACCTGCGGAGAGAGTTACGGAAATTAAGCTGGAGCAGCCCCCTCAGTGGCTATTCTCCAAAATTTATAAAGTTTGGCAAAAGGTTCAAGACTCAGTAATTGATCAAGATTACTCTCGCTGACAGGAAAAGGTGAAGGTCCAGCGAGAAGAGAGCCATCCTGTCAAGCCACAAAAGGCGATAGCTACTTGGGTGCCCACTGCAACGGCCCCCTCAACTTCGACCGCTCACAAGAAAAGGAGGCCGCAAAAAGCCCCTGTGAACATGGCGAATCGTAAAAGCGCTGAGCACAAACGCCCTAAGTTTGGGGGCATGGTAGTGCACACTGTTTATATGGCTTCCAGAAAGGAGGAAGGCCGTGTTTCGACGGGGCACCGACCGCTTACTCGATCCTTGACAAAAGCCCAGGAGCAACAACAAAAGCTCCAAGAAATGATAACTGCAATGGCTGCACTTACTGGGCTAAAAGAAAGCTCGGAGGCATCATCAGAATAGCGACATGAGCAAGAAACCGACGCTGACTTCCTACGCAGAGTCTTCGAAAAAAAGGACAAAGAAGCCGCAGAGCAAGCGGCTAACATAAAACAAATGGCGCTCCTCTTCCAAGATATGGTAGGGATGATGTTACAGCTGGACCCTCCAGCTGATGACCCTCCGATCATTATTGAAGACGGTAAAGAGGAGACATCTAATCCTCCGCCGACTCTTTCAGCAGCCAAGGAAGAAATTATCTCTAAAGCTGCCCTGGATGAATATATAGCTCAGCAGATACGGGTTCATCAGGCGAATGAAGAGGCTTGGCAAATTGTTAGAACCGGACGACCCTATCCAAGCTGGTGTGACCAAATCAGTTACCCGCCGGGATATACGATCCCTAAGTTCCACGTATATAAAGGGACAGGGAATCCGCATCAGCATGTCGCTCAATTCAGGGCCTTATGCGGCAATACTGGAGACGATGACAAATTGTTGCTTCGCCAATTCGTTGGCAGCTTGTCAGATACAACCTTTGAATGGTATTCGGAGCTACCTAACGACTCTGTCAAAACATTTGCGGAGATGGAGCTACTGTTTACACAAAGATTCACGAGTGCTAGTGGACGCACCCCGATAACAGCGCTGATTAACGCCAGGATAAGGCCCGGCGAAACGTGGGTTCAATACGCAACACGATGGCGAAACCTATGGTTGAAGTGCGAACAACGCATTGAAGAAGTACCTGCGGTAGGCATGTTTGTGGGCACTCTCGATCCGCAAGCGGACATTTCCCAGTTCATGATGTTTTTTAAGCCGACCACCTTCCAGGCCCTGATCGACAAGTTAGCCCAAATGGACCAGATGGGCCATGGACCGTCTCCTCCAAAACCCGATTCTCGAAATGAGAAAGGAAAAGGGAAAGCGATCATCGTCGCCAATGCTCAACAACAGCCGAGCAACTCAAAGCCGGTCGTTCGCCAAAATAACGTGCGTCCACGCCCATCCCTCGAGGAGAGACTGGGACGCCCTTACTCGTTTCCTCAAAATAAAACGAGAAGACAGTTTGAGCTGGTAGTGCACAATAGACTCATCAATTTGCCGAGTCCAAAACATCTGTTGCAGCCAGGTGATCTCAATAATCCCAATTATTGCCCTTACCACCAAACGGTAAGTCACCCGATCGAGGATTGTTTCGTCTTTAAGGGATGGATCGAGGATCAGTACTTACAAGGCAAGTTTGCGCTGTCTGAAAACTGGAAGGTGAACCCACCATAGCCGCACACTTCAAAGAAGACGGACACGCCGGGGGCAACTTGTTCTTTTGTCGAGGACGAAAACGATGGAGAAGACTCAACAGGTGAATCCGAAGACTGCATAATGACTTGTCATGTGATCTCTCACTCATTGGCGGATGATGAAGAAGCTCCTTGCGTCGAGAAACCGAGGGTGGACTCTGAACCAGAAATTCCGCGGCCGTCAGACGAGTTGATCGATGCCTTCCTGAATGAGATTCGTCTGAAAGTTAAAGCTAATCAAGAGCGTGAGATGGCCATACTGGAAGGAGCCAAACACCGACTACTAGACCAAAGAGTCGAGGCACTTCCGTCAAAACAAAAGTCATCCGCTGCGGATAAAAACAAATTCAAGACGAGGAAAAGGTTCGCCAAAGCCCTATCAATGGGAATGAAGCTACCGCCCTCTGAAGAAAATACTCTCGGTGGAGTAGAGATGCATCCTAAGTTCTGCTTATATCATCAGAAGATCATACATCCTACCGAAGACTGCGACTCCTTTAAGTGTTAGTGGCAAGGGCATGTCACTAAAAAGCAACACTTCAACAGGACAAAGCGTGAAACTCGTAGACATCAGAAAAATGTGGTAGATGAGCGCAAAAGAGCCGCCGACGACTGTCACATAGCCGACACCAAGGGATCGCAAGTTATCACCTTTGGAAGCGACTCTGACGAAGAAGCTGCCCTCAACCCTCTCCTCAAGGAATCCATTTCAAAAATGAAAGAATTGAGGAGTTGCGAGAATATTCAACCGTGCAATCGCACGCTACTCGAAAAAAATCTCGGCCCCGCAAACAAAGGATCGAGCAGAAAGGATAAAGGAAAGGGAAAAACAGCCCTCGTAGCCAACACTCAACAGCAATTGAGTGGCCTTAGACCGGTTGTTTGCCGAAACAACAAGCGGCAACCCCTCCATGAAAAGTTGAAGCGTCCTTACTCGTTTCCTCAAGATAAAACAAGGAGACTGTTCGAGTTGGCAGTGCGTGGCAGACTCATCAATCTGCCGAGTCCAAAACGCCCTTTGCGGCCAGGCGATGTTAACGATCTCAATTATTGCCCTTACCACCAAACGGTAAGTCACCTGATCGAGGATTGCTACGTCTTCAAAAACTGGGTTGAAGACCAATACCAACAGGGCAAGTTCGTCATCTCCGAAAACTGGAAGGTGAGCCCGCCACAACCGCACGCTCCGAGAAAGATGGATACGCCGGGGGCATCATGCTCAGTCATAGAAAAAGCCCCATAGACCGAAAAGTCAGTAAACTAGAGATTCGCCTCAAATACGGCGACGACGGACCGAAACGTCCTTAAACTAATAACGGACCGAAACGTCCTTAAACTAATGACGGACCGAAACGTCCTTAAACTACTACCGCAGCATCCTTAGGCTGACGAGATGAAAAAAAAAAGAATAATAAAGAAAAAAAATAAAGACGGTATGTCCGTAAGCAAAAGTGGGCACGGATGAAAACCCGAAAGGGCTCCGTGAGTAAAAACAGCAGGGCTACCGGCGAGTGTTCGTGAAAACCCGAAAGGGCGCGACCTCGTTAAAAAAAAAGGTATGTCCATAAGCGAAATGGGCACGGATGAAAACCTGAAAGGGCTCCGTGAGTAAAAACAGCAGGGCTACCGGCGAGTGTTTGTGAAAACCCGAAAGGGCGCAACCTCGTTGAAAGACACTTACAAGGTCCTCTCGACCTTGTAAGGAGAAACCACTCGCGTGAGATCCTTACGACTCATAAGGGAGCAACACACTTAGGGATCCTCATGATTCCTAAGGAGAAATTACACTTGCGAGATCCTTACGACTCATAAGGAGAACCCTCTTATGGGACCCTCACGGCTCATAAGATTTGAAAGTCTTAAGCTACAGAGACCTGAACCTGTTCTTAAGCAACTCCCACAACCCTCCGATACCGCCCTACAAGTGGCTCAATACTGACCCTTGTATACAATCCACGGGCGCGAATAAACATTTCTCCAACCAAGTCCCACCCATGACTGGGGATATGTCCATACGGTGAACAACACTTGTAAGTCCTCTCGATTTATAAGGAGAAAACCCTTTTGTAAGATCCTTACGACTTACAGGGGAACATACACTTAGGAATCCTCACGATCTCTAAGGAGAAAACACACCTACGAGATCCTCACGACTTGTAAGGAGAAATACCTTTGTGAGATCCTTACGGCTCATGAAGTCAAAAGCCTTAGTCGACGGGATCCTAACCCTGTTCGCTAAGCCACCTTTGTTCAACATCAACAGAGGCAAATGATGATTCGCTCTTGGTAATGTCCCAGTTGTAGCGATACTGATGCCTAAGTCGGTATCAAATTCCAAGCCCTTTCATGGCAAATGATGATTCGCTCCTGGCAATATTCCAGTTGTAGCGATGCTGATGCTGAGGTTGGCATCAGATTCCAAATTCCACATTCGAGATAAAAAAATCAGCGAGCCATACATGCATACGAAATAGCCGAAATGATGGGGCAACTTGCAATAAAAATCAGCAAGTAAAAATGTATGCATGCAAAATAGCCGAAACGATTGTGCAACTCGCAATAAAAAGCAGCAAGTAAATATAAAATAAACAGCCGAAATGATTGGGCACCGCGAAAAATAGCCGAAATGATTGGGCAATCGCGACTTTCGCGATATAAAAGCTGAAATGATAGAGCATCGCGGAAATAAAATAATAAAAAAATATGATGAAACTTTTTGCCCTACAGGTGAGATCACATCGATCCCTGTATACAATCCAGGGGCACAAACAAAGAGGGAACCATACCTTCCCAACAGGCTCCACCAGAAAGTGAAGCCAAATCTCGACGGTTCACCAGCAACCTAGAGACAACCGCGACATTCGTCTCGATATAGAGGACGCAATGTCAGCAAACGAAGCAAAGGCCAAATTCCTAGCTTCAAGGTCTTAACGGCAAACCATATAAAGCCTGAAAGACAACTGGAGATCATCTCACACCAGCGCGAAATGGTCACCACTTCGACGTTCGTCTCAACACAGTAGACGCAACACAATCAAACAAACGGAGCTACGGCAAAATCCCTAGTTCCAAACCTCGACGGCTCACCAGCAACCTAGAGACAACCGCGACGTTCGTCTCGATACAGCAGACGAGTTGTCACCCCAGTGTTCTTCCTCCAGTAGGGTTCAGACGCGACAATCAAACAAACGGAGCCACGACAAAATCCCTAGTTCCAAACCTCGACGGTTCACCAGCAACCTAGAGACAACCGCGACGTTCGTCTCGATACAGCAAACGAGTTGTCACCCCAGCGTTCTTCCTCCAGCAGGGTTCAGACACGACAATCAAACAAATGGAGCCACGGCAAAATCCCTAGTTCCAAACCTCGACGGTTCACCAGCAACCTAGAGACAACCGCGACGTTCGTCTCGATACAGCAGACGAGTTGTCACCCCAGCGTTCTTCCTCCAGCAGGGTTCAGACGCGACAATCAAACAAACGGAGCCACAGCAAAATCCCTAGTTCCAAATCTCGATGGTTCACCAGCAACCTAGAGACAACCGCGACGTTCGTCTCGCTACAGCAGACGAGTTGTCACCCCAGCGTTCTTCCTCCAGCAGGATTCAGACGCGACAATCAAACAAACGGGGCCACGGCAAAATCCCTAGTTCCAAATCTCGACGGTTCACCAGCAACCTAGAGACAATCGTGACATTTGTCTCGATACAGCAGACGCGATGCCAGCAAACGAAGCAAAGGCCAAATTCCTAGCTTCAGGGTCTTGACGGCAACTCACATAAAACCTGAAAGACTATCGGAGATCATCCCACACCAACGCGGAGTGGTTATGACTCATCGGGGCTCTCCAAAATGAGCCTAACCTCAAGTAAAAAGCGGCATGGCAAAATACCTAACGCTTGCTCTTCCGACGGTTAAACTGCCAAGGAGGATTGCTTGATGACGTCTTGTCCAGCCCCCGAAGGGATCAGAGACACGGCAGTCGCAGGGCTACTCGAACAGCACGATTGCCTATCGAGGAATATATCAGCTTATGCGACGGTACGACGGCCAAAACCCTAAGTACCACAGACCCTAACGGACTTCTGTCGTAAAGAGCAGAGGTTAACTGTGACGTTAAGATATTCTTGCGAGAAATACTCGATAGTCCCGACTTGTGAAGAAATTGATGTCTTTGCGAGAACTTCTCGATGCGGCTCAACTCGTGAGTAAAATGCCTTAGGCAGTGAGGATTAAAAAACCTATTTCCTAAGCACCGGGGCCCTGCAAGTCGATCCAAAACGGTCTCTTGCATACTATCCACGGGTCACACTCTCCAAAGTCGAATCTCGACAAGGAGGGAAACAACTGCTTACGAGTCCTCTCGACTTGTAAGAGGGAAAATGCTCTTATAAGCTCCTTACGACTTATAAGAGAAAACACACTTAGGAGTCCTCACGACCCCTAAGAAGAAAATACACCTACGAGATCCTCACGATCCGTAGGGAGAAAAGTCTTTGTGAGACCCTCACGGCTCATAAAGTTGAAAAATCTTAGGCTACAAGGACCCTAAACTTGTCTTCTAAGCCCTCGATTTCATGGCTACTCCTAACTTTGCACTACTTCACCCACGTACATACTTACGTGGGCAAAATAGTAGGGGGCATTTGTTCCCGCCAAAATTTTGGCTCAAAACCCGTTCCAATAAATTAAAAATAAATAAATAAATAAATAATAATAAAGGAGAAAACCTCCCTTTCAGAGCAAAACTCTATTCAATTCCCAAGGCGGGAAATGAAGCAATGCTTCTGTTTCCCCCAATCAGAGCAAAGCTCTGTTTTAAAAGATAATAAAAATCAAATCTTAAAATAAAGAAGCAACGCTTCAGCTAACTTGCGCTCTGCGCTGCGCGACACGTGGCAGCGCAGTTGCGCTGTGCAGTTACGCTGCGTGACACGTGGCTGCGCAGTTGCGCTAGCGCAGTGCGCTGTGCTGCGCGACACGTGGCAGCGCAATTGCGCTGCGCGACACGTGGCTGCGCAGCTGCGCTGCGCTATGCGCTGCGCGACACGTGTCAAGCGTAGGTGCGCTTGCGCCAAACAGAATTAAAATTCTGGAAGATCTTTCTCAATCTTGTTAAAAACAAGAAGATTACCTTCTGTAAAACAGAAACCCTTGGATCAAAGATCCAACGGTGGGGAAAAATCCCCAAATCACTCAAAGAAAGATCTCTCTAACCAATTCAACAAATCTATGGGCACTATATAAAGACCCCTAGACCCCAACTCAAATCATGAACATTTGTGAGAAATCAAGAACTTCAAACAGAGAGAACTCTGAAGAAATTTCAAGAAGAAAAAAAAAGGTAAAAACCTTTAAGATAGAAGAATTTCTTCTAATAGATCATTGATCTAAGAACAAGATCAATGATCTTCAATGAAAAAAAATATAAAAATAGTGCTTTGCACTTATGAACCATTGGTTCTCTAAGATCAAGAAAAAAGAAGAAATACTTATTTTCTTTGATCTAAATTAGATCAAGAAATCAAATAGTGCTTTGCACTTTTTTATGAACCATTGGTTCTAGAATCTAAAAGATTCTCAAGTTAATAATGCCTTGCACTTGCAAAACTGCACTGTTGCGCTCTTGGGTTAGCGCAAGCCACCAGAGAGCGCCACGTGTCAGCATCTGAACCACTTGCGCTATGCGCTCTAAGATAGAGCTTTGCTCTCTGAAATTGACGCAACTCACCAGAGCGCGCCACGTGTCAGCAGCGCAAACGTAGCGCACTAGCGCAGCGCGCTGCGCTTGCGTGACACGTGTCATCACCATAAGCACTTGCGCTCAGTGATTGGCGCAAAACGCCTGACAAATGCAATGCATTTCTTTTACTAAAGGGTCAGGCCCAAATCAGAAAGACCCAGTAGGCCGAAATAAATTGCAAAGCAATAAATAGGCAGAGCCCAAACAAAATTGATGATCTGCATCATTTATAAAAGGGCAGAGCCCAAACAAAATAAAATGCAATGCATTAAAAAGGCAGAGCCCAAACCAAATTGATGCTCTGCATCATTTATAAAAGGGCAGAGCCCAAACAAGATAAGAAATGCAGTGCATTATTTAAAAAGGGAGAAAGCCCTAGCACAGGCCTAATAGGCCAAAGACAAATAAAAGCGTTGAATATTTTTTCATCTGGACTTAGCCCAATCATGGCCGTAAGTCCTCAAATTAAATTGACCGAGCACAGCTGCTCTCTTAAATCAATTTACATCCGGTTCAAGGGTACATCTCCGAACTCCTCTGACTCCTATCGTTGTAATCCTTCAACGACGTCAGAGAGGTGACGGGTCCCGACAACCACACATCAACATGGACTGCGGGGTCCTTAAACCCGTGGACCGAGACGTCCCTAAACTAATATTCGTCCCAAAATGGGAATGTTGGACCGAAATGTCCTTAAACTAATGTTCGTCCCCAAATGGGAATGATGGACCACCATGTCCCTAAACTGGCAATGGACCACCACGTCCCTAAACTGGAAATTGACCGCAACGTCATTAAACTAAACAATATAGCCAATTGCTCTTTTGTTGGATCTAAACGATCCCGTTAAGTTGATCTTAGTCTGGAGATTAGGCTAACATATCCTTAACAAAAGTTTAAGTCGATCTTAGCCTCAATACGGCCAACGTATCCTTAAACCAAAACACCAAACCCAAATCTAAGTAAATACGGATTTGGACTAATCCACGTCCTACGGGCGACGGCATAACTTAGTCTCCGTATACAATCCACGGGCAACCACAAACAAAACAAACACCCACGACACGAAATGAAATTCTGGAGAAGGAGAAAGTTGTTACCGCGATGCGGTAGCGTAATTAACTGCAGGGGTTTGCGCCTGCAGGGAAGAGCGTCCCCACAATCAAAAACCCCTCAAGCGAGGGGGAATCTGACGAAGTCTGCTACATCGGCCGCATCCGTCTAAACCTCCGATACACGGTGCCATAAGTCAACTTGGCATCTTCGGAGAGGTAGGCGGATAAAACCAATTAGCATCTGCCCCGAATCTCAGGCGAGACGTCCTCACGTCTCGGCCGTCTTTCGAAGGGGAACACCCCTTTGCTCGGTTTTTGGCCAGCCAGAGTAGTAAAAAATCCGGTGTGCTCGGCCATTTTGTGGAGTTTTTGCTTCAAATTTTGGTGTGTTCCAGTCTCTGGGTTTTGATGTTCCAGGTGTTGTTTGTTTTTCCTAAGATTTCATGTGATGCGGTCTTACTGTATAGGCAACTCGGAGTGTTTCTTATTCGCAGTTTAACATTGGTTTTGGGTTTTCACATGTTGTCTAGGAGAAGTTAAAAAGTTTGATCGATGTCAAAAACCCATTTTTCCAAGTTTAAGGTATTCGGAAAATCATGCAAGTCATTCTGTGGACCCTCTAGAAGAATGAAACCCTAACTCGATGTAATGACCATGGAACCGTTTTCGAACCTTAGGGTTTGCGGCAGTTCCGCGGTGCCATTAATGAGGCTTGGGTTTGCCCTTCTACGGTTGGTCCATAGGTGTTGTGGCATATTCTGGGTATTTTTGAACTGTGCTCAAGAGTTGAGCTCTCGGAGAATTGTGGGACTTTGATTAACCGATCGAAAATTTTAACGTCATCCGAATATTAGTGATGGGATACAATACTTGGAATCAACAATATTTGAATTTTATAAATCTAGCAATCTCATTTGATCGGTTGCCACGGGATTTTGATGTGATCAAAAGTCCATCGCAATCACGTAATTTAGGTGAATACTCGCCGGGTAACCTTACTAGATAGCCATGCCCCATAGCCCCGACCAAGTGACTGTAGGAGAACTCCGTTGCCAAAAGCATCCGTCCGGGTGCTTGCAGCCGCGGTGTTCCGCCTAAGTGCACTTCGTCGTCGGTATCGGGGGTGCGGTCGTCTACTAAAGTTTCCGACGAGCATTCGATCGGGATATCGGGAATCTTGTTGAATTGCCCGACTTGTTATTGAAAAGTGTTTTCAATATCGAGACTAAAATGCGGGGTTTATAATTGTTAGGCATGCGATGTCTAAGGAATTATTGTTAGGCATGAAATCTGGATATGAGATATTTCGGGTTTATGATGTCTAAGGAGGTTGCGGATTCTAATTATTGTAGTTTTCACTTTCTTTTGTGCGACCGTAAATGTAATATGTGGTGTATCGCATGTTTCGTTGCTATACGTCAACGACAATTAGGATACACATATTTGCTTACGTTGATGACATGTGATGTTATGTGTTGCTGTGATATGTTATATTGGATCGTCATGTTTGAATAGCCGGGTTTTTTTTATGTGAGATGAAAGTTTTTCATTTTCATTCTTGTAAAAACTTGTATGTAATATTCTTTTATTGGGGCACTTCCGGGTTGAGGAAGATGTCACCGTTGTTATATAGTATTTACTTTTCCGCATTAGGATAGACCCAAGGAGGGGAGCACAAGTAACCGGATTCTAGAATCCAGTGGGAGGACATCTCGAGGAGTTGAGTCCGGGTCTCCTAACTCTAGAATTGGTAGGGTTGTTTGCCTCTCTCGTAGGGGTCTTGGGATGTGGGTTTTGGCTATTCATCATGACCGTGGAATCCGTCTTTTATACTGGCTTAAATTAAAACCCGGAAATCCTAGTATATCCAATATTTCACATGTTGTCTTCTGGTGTCGATATTATGTGATGTGATCACTTTATATTTTGAGATGGATACATCATAATATATATGATATATTATAGATGTTGCTTATGTTTTTCACCCGTGCTAGCCCTGCCCCGCTCTGCCGTTAGTTACCTAACCTAACGGGACATCGTGGCGAATGCAGATGACATAAGCGTATGTTGTATTTATCTATGATGCTTAGGTAACTTAAATGATGGGACATTCATTAATGAGATTAATGAAGGAAAATAAACCTAATGATGTTGCGGAATCGAATTTTCAAAAATAGATAGCTCTAGTTATTGCTTTGCATAGCGGTATTCCTTGTAGAATATCATGCACCTTATTCGATGAGGAAGAGCCGAGATCCCTTCACCGGGAGTGGCCTCTTTAGCAATAACTAGAAGATGCTACAATCCTCGGTTTTTTCTTTTGATTGCTTTTCTAGTTCTTGCTTTGCATAGTGGTATTGTGAATATCCTACACCTCATTCGACGAAGAAAGAGCCGAGATCCTTTCACCGGGAGTGACCTCTTTAGCGAAACTAGCAAAAGCCTAAAAAACACTCCATTTCAAATCATTTGATTCTGCAACGAGATCAAGTTCAAAGAGTTAAAGGTTTTCTTAAAAACCATCCGCAACCCTCCGTCATTTTAGGAAGTAGAGTACTTAGTATTCGTGCTGTGTTTGTTGATCATAGTTAAGGCACAGTGTATGGTAGCTAAGTGATGTCTTCCTACACAGCATATGATGCGATTAATTAGGACAGTCATGTGACTTTGTTGACCATAGTTAAGGCTCATATGGGTGGGTCTAATTAATCATGAAATGACGGGTAGAACTTGACTAATGCTTATGATTTGTTGACCATAGTTAAGGTCATGAGTCACTAGGGGTAAAAACCATTATCGGGAGTTTCAAGTGTTGAAATTTGCACTGAGATTGCATACCTTCTATGAGATAGTTGGATCCTGATACCCACTGCGAGTAATAGTTACTCCTAGAAGAGTTTTGCACTTTACAATTAGCCAATCAAGTAGGTGTCTAGAAAGGTGTCAACGGGGTTACGCCCCTGGGAAAATGAGGTTTATTTTAATTAGGTCCGTGCGAAAGCACGGGGAACCTCCCGCAAAGTACCGGCACTGGCCTGGCTGAAAGATTGGCGAACTTGTAGGGTGTAATTAATCCCGGCTAGTCTTTCCTTTTAAGGTTTGAAGGAAGATTTGATAAAAACAGTGGGAGCCATCCTGATTAGATAAAATATATAACCAATCTAATCTTGCAAGAGCGCACGCAGAGTGTTTTCTTCTCTCTCTCTCCAGGTAGCGACTTTGTCACACCTTAATCAAGATAATAATATGGATGTATTGACTGAACCCGCTTGTTATACTGAGCTGGGGAACGTTGGTCCCGCTCCAACTTATAATTGTTATAAGACCGAGCAGGAAATAGGGAAATACCAGGATTCCCATGCCGCCCAAACGAAGAAAGTGCATGATTGATGCATCTTCTTCGGGTATGTTCGTTACAGAGAACTGTTTTTCAGTATCCTCTACGACCTGGGTATATGATACCGGATCAGGATCCCGCATATGTAATCCGTTATATGGGCTACAGAAAGGTGGAGAACTGGGAATAGGTGATATGTCTCTAAGTATAGAGAACGGTGCAATTGTTGCAGCCAAATCAGTTGGCAAATATCACCTTGTATTACCAAATACATTGATTCTGAATGAATGTTATTAGATACCGAACCTGATATGCACACATTATATCAGTCTCTTTATTTACTAAAGAAGGATATAATTTTGTATTGTTGGATAATGTTTTAAACATTTCCTATATCAAGAGTTGATCAGTTCAGGCACGTTATCTAATAGCATATACGTTCTAAATCAAACCACAGTTCTTAACGTAGAACACACACAAGAGGAAGAGTTCAGAAATGAATGAATCCTACTTATGGCATTGTAGACTAGGTCATATCAATGCGACCCGACTAGCTAAGTTATATTAAGATGCATATTTAAATCAGTTTGAATTTACATCTTATGAAACTTGTCAGTCATGTCACAAAGATAAAATGACCATAGCCCCGTTTATTGGAAACAGAGAAAGAGTTAGTGAACTCTTGGGACTGATACATGATGATGTATGTGGTCTCCTGTCTACACATGCCAGTTCTGATTCTTTGTACTTCATTATATTCACTGATGATCTCTCAAGATTCGGACACATGTTCATGTTGAAACACAAGTCTGAAGCTTTTGAGAAATTCAAAGAATATAAGTCAGAAGTAGAGAACCAAAATGAGTATAAGTATTATGTCTTTTGATGGGATCAGGGAGGAGAATGCTTGTGCATGGAATTCTTGGACTATTCTAAAAAAGAATGAGATTATCTCTCAGCATTACTCCTTCGTATACACCACAATGCAACGATGTATCGGGACGGAGCAATCGCACCCTCTTAGATATGGTGCACTCTATGATGAGTACTGCTGAGTTGCCTATTTCCTTTTGGGGTTATGCGCTTGAAGAAGCAGCATACCTACTGAATTGGGTTCCAATCAAATCAGTGCCTACCACTCCATATGAGATATGGTATGGGAAGAGCCCATCTCTTAAGCACATTAAGATTTGGGTTGTCCGGCCTATGTCTAAAAGTAAAATCCGAACAAGCTCGGGGCAAGGTCAGTTCTGTGGAAGTTTGTTGGATATCCCAAGCATTTGCAAGGGAATATCTTCTACCGCACCGAGAAACAGAAGGTGTTTTGTTTCTCGGCATGCCACCTTTTTTAGGAAAATGAATTTTTTAAGGAAGAAATTTGTGGTCATGAGGTAGAACTGGAAGAAGTTCCAGCTATACAAACTACAGCTGATGATTTGATAGAACCGGAGGATTCAATAGTTCCCGACAAACCTCAGCCTCTCCGCCGATCTAGTAGGGTTCCTCATCCGCCTGACAGATACTTCGGTTTTCTTGATGACAGTGGGAGCAAGGATTGCATCATAGAGATGATGACCCAACTAGCTTCGAGCAGGCCATCATGAGTGGGGACTCTGTAAGAATGGCTGGATGCTAAGCGATCTGAGATGGAATCCATGTACACCAACAAAGTATGGACTTTGGTTGCTATATCTGAAGGGTTAAATCCCCATCAGAAGCAAATATACCTTGAGAAGATTACTTGGTGTAGATGGCAAAGTTGAGACTTTCAAAGATAGACTTGTTGCAAAAGATTCTCGTCATCGACCAGGCGTCGATAATGATGAAACCTTTTCTCCAGTGGCTATGCTTAAGTCCATCCAGATCCTACTTGCCATTGCTACATACCATGACTATGATATCTGGTGGTTGGGTGTCATTACTGCTTTTCTGAATACTGATTTAGAAAAGAGCATCTATAAGTACACAGCCAGAGTGCTTTGTAGACAGTGGGAGCAGCGGAAATGTGTGCAATTTGCTTTATGCGTTAAAACAGGCCTCGCGGAGTTGGAACATCTGTTTTGATGTGATTGTCAAAGATTTTGACTTCATCAAAATGGTAGATGAACCTTGTATATACAATACGGTAGTAGAGAGTAAGGTGGTCTTCCTCGTATTGTACGTGGACGACATACTCTTGATAGGAAAAGAGTTTTCTATGCTACACTCGGTCAATCTCCTCTTATCACATTGATTCTCCATGTAGGATCAAGGTGATACCTCTTAAATCCTGGTTTTTAGATCTATAGGGTAGATCTAAGTGGATGTTAGGATTCTCACTAGGTGTAGTGAGATGGTATCAAATGATCCTGGGGAGAATCGCTGGACAGCTTTGGAGAACCTACTTAAGTACTTGAGAAGCACTAAAGAATTGTTCTCGGAGTTTGGTAACGGTGAACTCCAGTAAGAGTCCTTTGCTAACTCGAGCTTCCAGGGTGGTAAAGATTGACTGAAATTCAGTCACAGGCATTGTCTTTACCCTCAGTGGAGGGACGGTATGTTGGAAGAGTTCCAAGCTAGATACCGGGGCAGACTAGACGATAAAGGCTGGATACATCACTATCAAAGATACTACCAAAGAGGCAGTCTGGGTGTATATATGTTCATGAGTTGAACTGGGTTCCTACCATTGTGTGACAATGGAGATATGGCTTTGGCCTAGGAACCCTGGTCCCATCAGTGACCCAGACAAATTCTAAGGTAGTATCACCTGATTATGGAGATGGTTAATCTCCAAGAGATCGAGGTTAGGAGAGTAGACTCAGAGGTTAACATGGCGGATCCACTCACTGAGGCCTTTCCTGCGAGAGACTTTTATAGGACATTGGGTATGCTATACTACAACAACTGGACTTAGTGCAAGTGAGAGATTGTTAGTTGTATGTATGCCCTAGAGGCCATTATTTTACATGAGATGTATATTATAGTGGATGATTGGACATATATAGAGAGGACTTTCTTGCTCGACATGATAGTACGCTATCTGGTTGCTCTTTATCTTAACATGTACACTTACTGTATCTCTGTTACATATTGATAAAGCCTTTAGGATGTGTACTTGACTACCAGGATTATGATGCAGATCATACTAGTAGGGCCTGTGTAGTCCATGAGGTCATCATTCAATGTTCCTAGTCGTGGGAGTATCGAAACAGGGCATCGATATTCCAGAGTAGACTAGCGCATATCTTCTCGACCCATGTGATGGGCGATGGATGGTCCCATATCCATTGGTGTTTGACCTCAGAAATGGTATACGGGTGCTCTGTGGAGACTGGGTACACTGAACGGACTCGCCGAGAACTCCTAGATGGTATTATACCTCACGTCAGATAGCAGTTCTCTGGTGACACTGGTACAGGTTAGTCTGTCGACCCGAGATCGTCATAGAGTCTTGTGTGTCTCCCACTGTGCTTTGATTTCCACCCTACCACGGCTCTACTGAGTCGTGCAAACAGTTGGTTTTTGGGTTCAGTCCCGAGTCGCATGGAGGCAATGAGCGATAGGAGGGGATTCGTCACTTCCGGTATTGGGGGTTGATGTTGCGCTATGCCCGATTGGCCATAACTGAAAATCCCTGGCCAGGGTATATTAGATTTACTGATAAGAGTTATCAGTAGTTTCTCAACCCGTTATGGACCTTATATCGGCATGACTTATCAAGCTATTGGGGTCTGACATTTACCACCCCTAAGCGAGATATGCGACATATCAGACGAAGAGACCGGACTGTACGGTAGTGTTACTGATTGGATTCGCAGGAGTATGAGCAGGCTTGCTTGTTGATCTTCTGATCGCTCAATACTCGGGTGGCCGTTACGTTTAGCAGGCCTCTTGCGGCTTGTGAGTGTTTAATATGATCATCACCTACTGCCGACGTATTGACGAGAGAGTCCTACACAGAGATTTCCTGGCTCAGGCGAAACGGAGTAGGAGCACATATGAGATATGTGCAGGACCGAGATTCATACGAGTATGTGATACCGTATTCTATTCTCGCGATTTATTTTATCATTCGGTTATATGTGATATAGCCGGGTTATCGAATCAAGTGTTGATTCGATAAATTGATACACATGATATTAGTCAGTTATATGTGATATAGCCGGATTATTAAATCAAGTGCTGATTTGATAATCTAATGTATAATTATATATATTTGATATATTAATTTACATTGACTAGTATTAGCTCACTCAAGATTGCTTTTCTCACTTCATTGTGCACAAAGTATATATGTGATATGTATATGTGTACATTAGTTTGCATCATGCTTGACGATACATGCAATATGGGTGTGTGTGTGACTTACACCATGCTTGTAATAATGTGAGGGTTTTAATTATCTTAGTAATTCAAAATTGGTGAGAATTTGTCATGCTTGGAAGGTTGGAGAAGCTTGAAGCATCTTTGACAAAGTCCACTTGTTTTGTTTTACATAAGATATTTATTAACCAAACTATTATAATTAGCCATGGTTTAGTCTCTACAATGGTTAGTATATGATACTAACTCACCCATGGATGCCATTCACCACTTTATTTTATTCTTGAGTTGTTTTCTTCATCTCCTTCCTCTAGCTCTCTAGCTTCATGAAAAATGGTGAAAATGAGTGAGAAAATAAAATCTAAAGTGAGCCCATTTCCTACTTCATCATCCTATACTACTTTCCATTTAGTTTAGGGTGTTCTCTTCACAAAGTTTATCACCTAGTGAAGAGGGAGCTTGGATTTGAGTCTCCTCGACGTAGATCATCTTCGGCCTCAAAAACTTCGAGCAAGATTGTTCATTTCTCCAAGGGAACCCATACTAGAGTTCGGGAGATCTCCACTTGCAGCGAAGGGACTTCTACACAGAGCTTTAGAAGTGTAGGACCGGTCTATAATGATTGTATTTCTTGTTCACTACTTGTAATGTTTGATTACATGTTCGTTTCGTCTATTTACTCTTGCTAGATCCTAGGTTAGGGTTCTTTAGCACCCATGAATTTTTAGAAATAGAATGGTAGTTTCTGTGAAAACCCAGTAGGGTGCTGAGGAATCCTAACAGTCTCTCGTATTTTATTTTATATTGCTTAAATACGCTTAGCGTATTTACTTCTGAGTAAATGCGTAGCGGGCCCGTCGCGTCCTCTACCCGTACACTGGGAATAAAGGCGTAACAGGTTTTGTTGGTGGCCCATGCAGGTCCGCTCTGCGTGGACAACCTACGCAATATAACACAAGAACCAGCAACGGAAAATATTCTTTACAATTCATATTCTTTGAATCTTATCATTTCATATATTTTTAATCTGTCCTAACCCAAATTTTTCTTTCAAGGTTATGAATTCCCCAAACGACACCAGCACCAACTTCAACAACACTCCACATCCCCTACCAATTACACATGTCGTAGCTGCTCCGATCAATGAGCAGACAGTACTACTTGAGGAGATCCGCAGCCTCCTGGAGGGACAGCAGCAGCAGACTGCTATCTTGATGAACCGACCAGAGGCAGAAGCACCTGGGGTGAAGCAATTCAGGGCCTTGCACCCCAAACAGTTCGCAGGAAAAGAGAGCCCTCTAGAAGCTGAGCAATAGGCTCAAAGTATTGAAGATGACCTGGCAGCAGCACAAGTGCCAAAGGTCGCTTGGGTCCAAGTTGCAAAGCTGCAGCTCACAGACAATGCACGGGTCTGGTGGAAGGCGGAAGAAAGCCGTCTTGACCAACCTACCAAATGGAATACTTTTCGTGACATGTTCGACGCGAAGTACTTCCCTGAGACTGCTCGCTTTGATATGGAGCAGCAGTTCATCCATCTACAATAGGGTTCAATATGGACCAAATCAGTGGATGAGTACGATGCAGAGTTTACCATGCTCGGTCGATTTGCAGCACACCTGATACCGACAGATGAGATCAGAGCCCATCGATTTCAATAAGGGTTGGATTCGGAGATCCAAGCTGTCTTAGCTACAGGGGATTTCCCAACCCATGATTTGGCTTTGAAGGGTACCCGAAGATACGAAGCAGTAGTAAAGAGAGAGGGCAGACCTCAATCTGCCGGAGTGAAGCGCCCTGCCAACCAGATGGCGGGAGAAGCCTTTTCAGGGCCAACTGTGGAACCCAAGAGACCGGAAGAAACCAATAACCAGCCAAGTACAGATTTTTGCTTCTATTGTAAGAGTGAAGGACACTTGTGGAAGGACCGTAGGCGTGCAAAAGGCTTGTGCTTAGTTTATGGTGCATCCAATCACGGAATTGGGACCTGTCCTTATAGACGCAACCCAGCTCACACACCCACCAACTACTGGCAGCGGCCAGCTATCCAGGCTCCTGCACCTCGTCTGGCACTCCCAGCTCCACCCCCTACACAACCTCCACGCCAATTCCATCAGGCAATGAGGAACATGCTTCGAGGGCAGAGAAGCATGCCCCAAGGAAAGAGGAATGTGTCTCCAAATAGGAGAAATATACCACGGCGTTAGGCTTTCACATTAGCAACCGTAGAAGCCGAGACTGTAGACCAAGGTAACCCTGGTAACTCCCTCACATCCCTTTCAACCTTACCAAAACTTTTTGCAATCTTTCATCCTTCCAAATATTTTTCATACACTATCATCAGTTCTATCACCAACACTAACACTAAACTGTTACACTTTCCTTCTACAAATTTCGAGGACGTAATTTTTATAAGAAGGGTAGAATGTAATAACCCTAAATTTATGTACAAATTTTTTTCAAAATACAGAAAGGGTCACCTATGCCTGAGCACGAGTTATAAGTTTGTTTTGCTTTTGAATAGCAAGAAGGAGCTTGTAGCTCATTGGTAAGACCTTACACTACTGAGACAAAACACCAGAGTTCAAATCTCATCGGCCACATATTCTTTTTATTTTAAATTCTTTTAATCTTTTTAAAAACCCAAGAGTCTACACGTGCCCTGCACGTAAACTGAAGAGGCACAGTTTAAATAAACATATGCACTGAAAAAGCCAAAGCGACAAGGACACGTAGCCCAAACCCTAGCCCCAACCGTCGGTGAAGACCCGGCGACATGTACATAATGAACCGGCACCGCCGGTCAAATCCGCCTGTAATGCCTTGATCTTTTCACACCTGCAACCTTTCAGCTACCCCACTCCTTTCACACTGCTTGTTTTCTCTGCATTCACACAGAGAATTTAAATCACCCATTTAAATTCCATTTTAATGCAAAATTTTAATGCATTATTCATTCCCCTTAAACCCTAGATTGTCTTATAAATACCCAACCCATCTTACACCCCTCTCACTCAAAATTTTCCTACAAAAACTATACCAAAATCTCAAGTCTTTTAGTGTACAAGTGGAGTTAGTGAAGGGCGAAGCTCCAACGAAATTGCGGCGACGATACGAGAAGTTTCCGGTGAGGAAATGACGCATCGGCGCTTCCCCACTCTTCCTCTTTCTCCCCTCTACCTTATAAGCCAGTAAGTCTCATTTCCCCCTCTCATCTTCATCTTTAAAAAGTTTCATTTCTAAAACCCGACGGAAGCGGAGTTAATCCGACTTCCGATTCGGTTTTCTTTAAAAACTATATTATCTTAATCAAGATAACTTCATATTCTCATATATTGCTTAACAAACATTAAAAAACTCAAAAAAACAAGTTTCACATTAAGATCATCATTTTTGGGACAATTGTCGCATTTTCACATAAAAATACCACATACTATTCATTTCGACATTAAAACATTTATTCCTTACTATACCTATAGATAGTTCACGAGGTAATGACATACCTCATCACAACACACATCTCTATCATAGCACGATTGATTTTAGGACAATAGAATATGGAAAATACGACTTTACAAATAAATACCTTAACTTATAAAATCGTTTTCTTTAAAAAGATGTATTTACAATATCCATGCAATTACGCCTCTACAACCCATTTTTGGGGGACCCGTTCATAATGGTGCAGATTATCGCACATTCTCGGGCTTAGTAGAGCGAGATGCAGACCTCCTCAAAGAGGATTCGATCTCGATGGAATTTTTATATATTTTTCTTTAGAAAATGAGATTTCTACAAGAAAATAAATAAATAATTTTTATTATATATATATATATATATTATCAAAATATCTATTTTAATTATATAAATATTCCAAGTTTTCTAAATCAAAAGGAATCACTATTACATGAAAATACCATCCAAATACAACACAAGTACATTATTTCAAGAAAATACTATATACTTTGAAAATTAGGTTCTACTCACTAGAAATTTCACGTCTATAAAATATACATATATGAAAACCATAAAGACGATAATTAAATGCTTGAGGAGTATTTTGAAATTATGCCAAAACTATTTTTACATAAAACCCCCTCAAGTTATACTAAACTACATTAAGGACCCTAATAAACATAGGTTTAAGCGGGACCAGTCTCTTGAGCCTCAGGGAGACGGAGATATGGGTGCTTGCCTATCTAAGGTAGACAACCTAACAAACGGTGTTATCAATACGGTAATTGTCTTGGAAAAAGACACAAATCCTGCCGTTCATGTGCAGCAGTTACCGATAACATCAAAACAATCAGGATTTCAAGTTCTTCTTAAAAGTGTCTGACTCAGACTGCGTCTAAATATAATAAATCTGACTTGAATATAATTCAAGTATAACTTACAATACAACAATTCAATATGAATCCGTCTGTACAATCTATTTCAATATATAACTTGACTAAACCGAACCATGGATATACATCCATCTACATGATTCTCCAGTTAAATCCATTTACTGATATCATGGTTTCGGCAAGTTGTCCATCTATATAACAGACAATACAATCAATACAATCAATACATAAACACTACGGGGTTATAAAAGGGTAAACTGGTACGGAACATGTTAAAGATGGCACGAGATGGTCACTTAAGACGTAATTACATCCATGCCGTTGTTCCGTGGTATTATCGACGGAGCCTTGTACTACGGGTTACCAAATGCTCCGGTGTAAGTGGGGCTCCTCTCGTATACACTGGCATTTTCTATACCAAGTTACAAACAACCGCGGTAACATTATAATAAAACATTATAAACTATACTCTCTCTCTCTCTCTCTATGTCTATTCTACTTCTCCCTCATTTTTGGGACTTACCGAGCGATTGTTCGCTGACGACATTCTTGTTTCTCTTCTTCTTTGGAATGTTGTCAGGAGGACCCGACGCTGAGGAGTACGAGACCAGTCAGGAGCATTTGGAGCAATCCCCTGAGCAATACACCGACGACCCAGAGCTGTAGCCACTTATACTTATTCCATTTTCATTTCTGTTATGCCACTGTTTAGGCATTGCTTCCATTCCATGTATTTACTTTTCATTGTACTGTAAAAAGAATGTTAATAAATAAAGTTGTTGTTCATTTACATCTTGTCTCTCGTATTTTATTTTATATTACTTAGATACGCTTAGCGTGTTTACTTCTGAGTAAATGCGTAGCGGGCCCGTCGCGTTCTCTGCCCGTACACTAGGAAGCGGGGCGTGACAAAGCCTAAGTCCCTAAGTATTCTTAGATTGGAGTTTCGCAATAACCTGATAATAATACGAATTCAACTAAAATCTAATACACCGTTTTTACTCGTTTATTACACACAAAATTTAACAGATGCGACAGGCTACTTCGGCTGCGGCTCCACATGCATTTCCTTCGGCTGCAGCTTCGCAAGCCACTACCTCGGCTGCGGTTGCGCAGACCACTCCTGCAGCTCCACAGCCCGCTCAGACTCCCGCACAGTCCGCTCCTTCATTAGTCGAGTTTTTGATGATTCAGGGCTGCACCGAGGAGCAGATGCACCAGATTACGGCGTTTATCAGAGGTGGAGGAGCTGGACCGAGCTAGGGTAGCTTTTTTTATATATTTGAAGATGTATATACTTATCTGATATATATTGTATATATTTTGGACGATATTGGTGGTTGTTTGCTTGTTCACGATGATTTAGATTGATATCATATTCTATTTGTTTATTTCTTTTATATATTATACGTGAGATGTTGATTATGAATATTTATGTATTTGGTTATATGATGTATATATTATTGTGCACAGGGCGGGGAAAAAACAGGAAGCCTTTTTTTTATAAAAAAACATGATATTTTGTCCCTACTGATTAATTCGTAAGACCATATGTTGCACCTACGGATTAATCCGTAGGTGCGATGTTTGTCCCTACACAGTTCGTTGTAGGGACAAAATATCAGGATACCTGATATTTTGTTCCTATGAACTCAGTAACATGGGTAAAACTTGCCCCTACAAATTAATCCGTAGGGGCATTTATCTGGACCCACGGATAAATCCGAAGGAGAATTTATCAGGACATACGGTTAAATCCGTAAGGGTAAGTATTTTATTTTATAAACCAATAAATTAAATAAAGATTATGTCCATATGAAGTACTCCGTAGGGATAAATGTCCCTACGGAGTACGGCGTAGGGGCAATTATTATCGTAGGGGCATATTCAGGACGAAGACTTGCACCAGTGGCCTTTGGACATATGGAGGAATTTTATATCCCTACGGATATATCCGTAGGGGCAACCCATTATTGTAGTGGTGTTAGTCATTCTCTCATGCATGGTTGCAAGTGTGGGAGATGTCAATCTTCATGTATAGAAAGCTATACACGGTGTCCAAATCTCCCCGACAGAAGATTAGCGGTGCCGGGGAGGAGGGTTTAGCATAGGGCTCGACGTGTGGAGTATCCCACGTATTTGGCATAGGGGCCTTTGCTACTAAATATGAACCAGTGAACGTTTGATATACATTTATCGGCTACAATCACATCATCCACTTACATCACATGGGCCTTTGGTTCGCTGATTGTGGCGCTTGTTACGCAAACTATGGGCACAAAGATGATAATGATCGGAGTAGCAATATCATTGGCTGGTCAAGCATTGAGAAGGGTTGAAGGATCACATATTGATATTCCTTCTGGGTCAAATGTTCGATTAGGGTATGAGTCGGCTTTGTAAATCATGTTAGCTATTTGGATTTCTATACAGCTCCCTAAATTCTTCTGTATATTTAGAGAACACATTTTAATTGGACATTATTTATCCTTACATTTATTAGATATCAAGAAAATACATTCCAATATTAGTAGTTAGATTTACACCCTCATATATCTAGAATAATAGAAATATCTAATGAGTCTAAAATGGGGAAAATTCTTCTATGCATCCCATCATGAGAGAGAGAAATGGGATCATGGCCCCGAAAAAGCAGTCTACACGGTCCTCGAAATTCCTTACTCTCTCTCTCTCTCTGGTGCATTGCACCTATCTCTCTGCATGACATAGAGAATTCTCTGATTCTTGAGCAAGCTCAAGGGTATATGATTGCATTTGTAACCCTATGATGTAGCTCACCTTAATGCGTACATCATGTACGAGCGCGGCTGGTCCGAGATCGAGCAGTTGGAAGTCAAATCAGGGATTTTTCAATCAATTATGATTTATCTATTTAGATAGATCATAATTAGATTTTTCAATCAATTATGATTTATCCATATTTCCATATTTGGATAGATCATAATTGATTGTTTGATTTACTTTTATTATGCTAGATTTGTTTCTGAATCTTTTCCTTACTATATTAGGATTGATTTTATTCCTAATTATCTCTTAACATTTAAACCGACTTGCTTCTTAAGACGGTATTTAGCTATAAATAAAACCTATGGTCTCTTGTAAAGGTTATCTTGAAAATTAATAAAAATTTAAGTTTCTTTCTTTCCCGTGGATTCGGCACGGTCGTGGATTCGATCAAACTCTACGGTCCCGTCGTCTTGTCCTTAGCAGCGGCACGACCAGTTATCCGGGTTTGCGGAACATAACAGTTCTCCGCATCCCAATACGTGGTTCGGTACTTTTCGAATACCTTGTCACGCCAGGTGGTGTTAGAGCCTCCCCTCGTCGCCCTCTCAAGCACCGCAGCCTCGCTGCACCAGCACTGCACCTTCACCGCACCTTCGCTGCACCAGCACCTCGACTTCCGCAACAATGTTTCTTCTTCCCCTTTTCATCGATCTTCATATTTCATCATGATGGGAGCCCGCAACGTAACGCGTAAAGAGCACAACGTCCTTAGTGGCAAAGTAGACGTCCTCAATAACAAAGTTGAGACTCTTAGTGTCGATATGCAAGATGTGAAGATGCAATTGGAATAGATTATGGCGTTTATCAAGGGCAACCAAGCGACTACGCCAACAACTCCTCGTCAACTAGTCCCTAATGTTTGTGAACGCCCTCCTCGCCACGATGACGAAGAACCTGGTGATGCTCAATATTGGCGGTCTCCAAGATCAGGACGCGTGGCAGATGACGTGTCCCAGAAATCAGAAGAAAGGGCTACAGGGGCCGACCAGGCCACCCCTGTACCCGACCTGCAAGCACAAGCCGGCCTTCCTCGGGGCCCCTGCAAATTGGCCTCCTCGGCCCCTAGGCTCGTCCCGAGCTGCCACAAAACCAAGACTCCTCGGCTCTCTTGCTCGCTTCCGAGCTCCCCAGCCGAGGCCGTCTTCCTCGGTCCCTCCGGCCGACCAACTCCACCGCTCACAGACATAACCGCTGCTCCGCAAATCTCGCCATGCGCATATTCTCCACCAGCAACATCCCACATTCCACGCCATCACGATCCCCATTAATGGGCGATACGCTCTTTACGCGGGCATGACGTCGGGAGCGTAACTGCCGGCAAGATTCTCGCGCCTGCTGCTGCGTGCTGCCGCCACTATATAAACCCCCATCACAGAGGGGTCAAGTAAGCCATTTTTTACTCCACCTAGCCGTTACGCTTCTCGGATCTAGTACTAACTTGATCGTCGGAGGGTCCTCGGTGGTATCAAACCACCCCGGGACTTCTTTACAGGTACTCGGCGCTAAACTCCTCTAATCACCAATCTCCTCAAAACCCATTAAGACCCACACGCAACGGGAGATCACCTCCAAACCTACCGGGAGATCGACGGAAGACAACATCTGAAGGAGACCCGAAAAGGACCTCCATCAGTTGGTGCCGTCTGTGGGAAACGCAAACTCCACAAAAACAAAGTTGGCCTTCCGATCTCCGTCCACATGGTAAGCGACCACCCTGAAGATCCAGGTACCCGCCGCCGCCTTCCCCTCACCGGAGGCGCAGATGAACCTCCCCCGGCGACCATCATCAACGCCATCGCCAGCCGAATAGATCAGCTATAGTCCCTCGTAGAGGCGCTCGTCCGCATCCAGACGGCCGAACCAGGGGCCCAGATCGCCGCTCCTCCGCCTCCAGAAGGCTCTGCCCTCGATAGCACGGCTGACCATCAGCAGGCTATGACCCCCGGCCACAGATCCCACGGGCCGATACTCCCTGAGGCCCGCTGGGCGCCCCACGGCTCCACACCAAGATCCGCCGCCGGAGCGCCTCGCCTCAAGCCTCCCCGCGACCCTTACCCCCCTGAGGAGATGTCGGTCACCTCGCCTATCAACAGGCATGATTGACACCCCCTCCCTCGACGTGGTCGCACAGAGGGGGCTCGCCACGACGACTCGAGAGCCACCTCGCCCGGGGATCTGAGGGATCTCATCGAGAGGAACCGGGTCCGCGCCCAGACGCAGGTCTCCCACAGCAGAGGCCAGGGATGACAAGGCGTCGAATCCTCGGGGTACCATGGCCTACTCGATGCCCTCGAAAAGAAGATTGAGGGCATGCGCCGGGAAGATGCCCCCCACATTCAATGCGCATGCTACGTGCACACCCGCCGCGACCGTTCTTGTTCCCCATACCTGCAACTGGATGGTCGGGCGAAACCTCATGAATATTCGGCCGAGCGGCTACCCTACCCGGTTATCCTTAGCTGGCCTCCTCAGGCCCTCTAACGCTAAGGATCAAAGTCCTCCGTAGAGGCAGAGGCAGCCGAGCGGCTCCCCTGCTCGGCTATCCCTGGCCAGTAGCTTCCCTACTCGCGACGCCAGGGATCAAAGCCCTCGCCAAGAGGCAACCCAGCAGCTACCCTGCTCGGTATCCCTGGCGGGTAGCTTCCCTACCGCAACGCCAGGGATCAGAAAGTCCTCCCAGAGGCAGTCGAGCCCGACCCTAGCTCAGCTATCCCTGGCGGGTAGCTTCCCTACCGCAACGCCAGGGATCAGAAAGTCCTCCCAGAGGCAGTCGAGCCCGACCGTCGCTCGGCTATCCCTGGCGGGTAGCTTCCCTACCGCAACTCCAGGGATCTGAAAGCCCTCCCAGAGGCAGTCGATCCCGAGGATCCCTCGCTCAGCTATCCTTCAGGAAAAAAGCCCTCGCTAAGAGGCACCGGGCAGTAACCCTGCCCGGCCAAGGGTCTTTGGTAGGCTTCTACAGCCCCTCCTGCGCCAAGGACCAAAGTCCTCCCAGAGGAAGTCGAGTCCTTGCTCGGCTATCCCCGGCTGGTAGCTTCCTACCGCAACCGACAAGGATCAAAGTCTTCGCCAAGAGGCACTGGGCAGTAACCCTGCTCGGTTCCCGTCCTGAAGGATCAATGCCCTCACAAGAGGCAACCGGGCAGCTACCCTGCTCGGTCATCTTCGGCCGGTAGCTCCCTACCCATGACGCCAGGGATCGAAGCCCTCACAAGAGGCACCCGAGCGGCTACCCCGCTCGGTCATCCCAGGCTGGTAGTTGCCTACCCACAACGCCAGAGATCAAAGCCCCCGCCAAGAGGCAACCGCGCAGCTTCACTGCCCGGTCATCCCTGCTCGGTTATCCTTGGTGGGTAGCTTCCCTACCGCAACGCCAGGGATCAGAAAGCCCTCCCAAAGGCAGTCGAGCCCGAACATCCCTCACTCGGCTATCCTTTAGGACAAAAGCCCTCGCCAAGAGGCACCGGGCAGTAACCCTGCTCGGTCCCCATCCTGAAGGATCAAAGCCCTCGCAAGAGGCATCCGAGCGGCCACCGCGCTCGGTCGTCCCAGGCTGGTAGTTGCCTACCCGCGACGCCATAGATCAAACCCTCGCCAAGAGGCAACCGCGCGGCTTCTTTGCCCGGTCATCCTTAGTGGGCTTCTTACAGCCCCTCCAACGCTAAGGACCCAAAGTCCGCCCAGAGGCAGTTGAGCCCGACCCTCGCTCGACCATCCCCAGCTAGTGGTCGTTGCTCACAGCGCCAGAAATCAGAAGCCCTCGCCAAGGGGCAACGGAGTAGCTTCCCATCCATCCTCGGCACAAATACGGCGGACAACCCTCTGCCCATCACATGCAGAGGATCTGGGCCACTAACGAGGGGCATCAGGTCTATTCGAGTCTCGAGCGATCTCCTCTCGACTTTGGGGCCATGGAGATGCCTCCTTCTCAGCAGCGCTTGGCACGCTTGGCAAGTAATCAAAATCAACTTGACAAACGATCGCTAGACAAATAGCCGACCTAACATGGAAGCCCAACAGTGCAAGAAGAGAAATTTTACGAGCATTTTTCACGAACAGAAGATAAAGTGCAAACCAAAGAAGAAGAAAAAGTTTTATTACCGAAGGCAAAGTCTTTACAAAGGGTATTTTGGGCTCTCCAGCCTTACAAACTTCCCGGAGGCTTACAAAAATTATGAAAGCAACAAAATAAAAAAAGGAGGAAGACGGGGGCTTTAGGCCTCAGGGCCGAGCGCGGCCTCGGGGCCGGGCGCAGCTTCGGGGTCATCGATATTCACCACGGGCCGAGCAAGGTCATCGACGACTTCCTCGTCAGGAATACCTTTCCCCTGCTCCTCGGCGTCTGCGAGGGGGTACTCGGCCCGGAGCTCTTCGTCGGCGAATTTCGGCATCCGGGCCTTAACGGCATCGAGGGCCTCGTGCCAGATGAGGGTTGTGGCCACGGCCAGATCATCATAAAAGTCCTTCAACTTCTTGTAGCCCTCCATCGCCTTCGCCGCCGATAGGTCGGCCGACTTCGCCGACTCGGCCGCTGCCCCCAGCTCCTTCCGGAGGGTCTTCACCGTCTTCTTCAGGTTGCCGGCAAGCACCTGAGTGTCCTCAAGCTTGGCCTCGGCGGCCACGGCGGCCTCATGGTACCGGGAAACCTCCCGTTTCCCGGCTTCCACCTCGCCCTCCAGGGCGGCAACCCTCGCCATCACCGCCTCTAACTCCCGCTTGGACCTCTCCTCCAGCGAGGCGAGCTGGCCCGCAGCCTTCATCGCCGGGGCTATCACCTCGGCCTCCATACGTGAGGCGAGGGCAACTTGCTGGAGAACTTGAAAGATAGGAAAGAGATCAGAAAGACGAAGGAGGCGCCGAATTTCATAAATAACCGAGCACTAACCTGCACAGACTCCTAGGCGATGGACGTCATCTGAGCCCTGAAAGTTCCCCCGGGGATCCTACCCCCTGCCGACTTCTTTATGTCGTGCAGCAGGCTATCCGCGACTGATAGCCCTAAGGGCACCACGAACTGAAGGCCCCCCTCCTCTACCATGATCGGCGAGGCGGGCCCCGGGAAGACCTCCGGGAAGACCTCTTAAGCGGCTCCGATGGGGAGCTGATCTCCTCCTCCGAGGCCGGGTCCTCCAGAATACGGGCCCACTTTCGGCCCGGCGCTCTGTTCAGCCCCGGGGCGGGATCCGCCCCCGAGCGCTTACAGGACGCGGCCACCGGAGGAGTGGGAGCCAGTGCAGGCTTCGCACGAGAAGAGCTGGCGCCCTCAGCCTTCGTGACCTTCCTCGGCTGACTCATAGAAGCTCGAAGCTCGTCCATATCCATGGGTCCTGCACAAACCAAATGCAAAGAAGTCAGCGACACGAGCAATATAAAAGCCAGAAGCAAGCCTAACTTACCGACGAACTCAACGGGGCTGGGCCCGGGCCAACTCAGGACCCTCTCAGATAGCAGCACATTGAATCGGTGGATGGGCTCCTACGACGCCACTCTCACCACGACGGGGTCATTGGCCTGGTTCCCCGGCAAGCATTTTTCCCTCGACCACTTGGTAGGCACGGGCCAGTTCTCGCCCTCGGTAGGTGAGACGAAAAAGAACTTCTTCTTCCGGTCGTGAATGGAAGAAGGTAGAGCCATAACCCCTGTCTTGACGGCGCCCCCCTGTCGCTTTCTGAAAGAGAGGTAGATCCACCTCGGGTCGCCCGCTCAACCACCAGCGTGATTTTTGAAGACGAATGAAGAATCAACCAGGGAGAGGTTGAAGGGAACCTCCTGTAACTTCAGGCGGATCAGGAACCCGAGGAGAATCCTCCACGAGTTCGGCACTAACTGGCCAGGGGATAAACCGAAAAAGTTCAGCGCTTCGACAACCTCGGGAGAGAAGGGCAGGCGCATTCCACCCTAAAAAGCCTCCAAATACAGGGCGATCTCCCTGCCCCGTACTTGGTCTGCCTTCTCTCCTCCTTGGCCAGACGAAGGGTATAACGAGAGGGGATATGGAAGCAAGCCCAAGCATTGGCAAACTCGTCCTCATGCCTCACCCAACACGAGGCGCCGGAGGCAGCATCTACCGCCTCCTCCCTGGGGGCTGCCCCCGCCGCACGGTCCCGGGGAGAGGATCCGACCCCTACTCCCCGGGAGGACTCAGGATCAACTAAAGGGTCCCTAAAACTTACTCCTACGACGTCTACTGACTCTACAAAGGAAGACATCTAACCTTGAGAAGAGGGATCCTCGAAAAATGAAAGCGGAAGAGAGAAAACGAGCGCCGAGCAACCAGGACTTAGAACGAGGAAATATGAAGGTGTAGGGGTCCTGGAACGGGCCCCACCCCTATTTATCACCGCAAGCGACCTCATCCAACGGCGCCCTTCATCTCCTGCCAAAACGCCTCCTCACATCCAATGGCTCCGATTGCTCCACTTGGCATTCCCATACTGGACCGTGCCCCGTCAGACGCCGTAGGTCTGCATACGTCGTGTCGGCCAACCGACGCTCGACATATGGACCATCGCTTCAGTGGTAGGATGCACGAACCGACGCACCTTCCGTAAATGCAGAGATCTCGCTCTGATTCGCTGGCGGTGAAGACAGCTGACAGCCAGGGGACGCGTCCCGACGAAACCTTAGGAGGGGGCTCACCCCTGGCGGCCCGGCGGTCCACTCCTGACCCGACCCGTTAGCTGGTCGGGACAATAGTGGGGGGATAATGGTGATGCTCAATATTGGCGGTCTCCAAGATCAGAACGCGTGGCAGATGACGTGTCCCAGAACTCAGAAGAAAGGGCCAGAGGGGCCGACCAGGCTACCTCTGTACCCGACCTGCAAGCACAAGCCGGCCCTCCTAGGGGCCCTCTGCAAATTGGCCTCCTCGGCCCCTCGGCTCGCCCCGAGCTGCCACAAGACCAAGACTCCTCAGCCCTCTTGATCGCTTCCGAGCTCCCCAGCCGAGGCCGTCTTCCTCGGTCCCTCCGGCCGACCAACTCCACTGCTCACAGGCGTAACCGCCGCTCCGCAAATCTCGCCATGCGCAGATTCTCTACCAGCAACATCCCACGTTCCACGCCATCACGATCCCCATTAATGGGCGATCCGCTCTTTACGCGGGCGTGACATCGGGAGCGTAACTGCCGGCGAGATTCTCGCGCCTGCTACTGCGTGCTGCCGCCACTATATAAACCCCCATCACAACGGGGTCAAGTAAGCCATTTTTTACTCCACCTAGCCGTTACGCTGCTCGGATCTAGTACTAACTTGATTCTCGGAAGGTCCTCGATGGTACCAAACCATTCCGGGACTTCTTTGCAGGTACTTGGCGCTAAACTCCTCTAATCACCAATCTCCTCAAAACCCGTTGAGACCCACACACAACGGGAGATCACCTCCAAACCTATCGGGAAATCGACGGAAGACAATATCTGAAGGAGACCCGAAAAGGACCTCCATCAGAACCCAACCAAGAGGTTCAGCACAACTACCAAGAAGGCCGCTACGAGCACTACCCCAACCGCAACAACGAATATCAGATCAAAAACGAGATTTCTCTTTTTGATAGAAGTCTCGAAACTGAAGATTTGTTGGACTGGTTCGCCAAGGTCGATACCTTCTTCCACACCGCCGAAGTTTTCCCTCGTCGACAAATACTATGGTGGAAACATGGTTTGAAAGAGGAGCCCTCGCATGGTGGACAAAATACAAGAAAGATGGCGAGAATATCGACTATCCTGATGTGGCTACATGGAAAGAGACGGTGACTGCCATCCGTCGAAAATTTCTTCCGGAAGATTGGCGGCATGACGTGTTCTAAAAATTTCAGCGTTGCACACAAAGGAAACGTTCGGTGCATAAGTATTAGATGGAGTTTAGCGCGCTCCAAGCCCGTCTCAACTTCTAAGAAGATAACGAGATACTATGTTCGCGGTTTGTTGGCGAATTACAATCGGAGGTAGCGGGAGCCATCCGATATGGATGTATTACCTCCCTTGTGAAAGCCCATACGGTTGCGAAGAAAGCCGAAGAAGACCTTCGAACACCGATATGGGGAGGATATCGCCCTAACTTCAAAAGCCCCCAAAACAAGACAACGCAAGAGAAGCAACCCATGACAAGCTAAGCCCTCCCAACAAGTAGGAAGCCGGCGGCTCAAAGAATCAACTTCCCCAACCACCGGTCAAAGTAGGACCATTAGAGGTGCAAAGCAACCCGTATAAGAAGCCAAGTGGACCTAAATTCTACCGATACTGCGGGTTCGGACATAGATCCAACGTGTGTCTCGCTCAACAAACAGTGGGCCTAATTGAAGGCGGAAACCTAGATGAAGATAATGGAGGAAGATGTCGAAGGATACAACAACTTCGAGCTTCAAGACAACGACGAACGACTCTCCTTCTTCCTCCATCGTATCATCTTATGCCCCAGAAAGAAACGCAAATTCAGCGATACATCTTCATACCCAATGCACCGTGTAAGGAAAGACTTGCATCGTCGTCATCGACAACGGGTGCACCGAAAATGTCATCATGGTGAAAAAAACTCTAACTACCTACTCAAGAGAAGGTGAATCCATGCAATATTAGGTGGATCAAGTGCGACAATAGCCAAGTCATCTCCAAGACGTGCATGATCACTTTCTCCTTGGCAACCTCTACTCCAACGAAATCATCTTCGACATGGTCGATATGGATATGTGCCACCTTATTTTTGGGAGACCGTGGCAATACGGCAACAACATTATATATCATGGAAGAGACAACATTGTGGAGATAAAGAAAGGATGCCAAATCATTGCTTTGAAGCCATTGAAGTGAGATCCTATGCCAAGAGGCTCAAAATTTGAAAGCAATTCCTTTGTAGTGCTTTGCAAAAAAGAATTTGAAGGGGAAGCATCTAAAGTCGACCAGATGATAGTTATCGTGGATAAAGGTGAAGACTCGACACCGATATCCCCGCTTCCCGATACTGTGAAGACCCTGTTGGAAAAGTTCAAAGGAGTGCTACCCGACGATCTACCCGAAGAACTCCCACCAATACGGAATATTCAACACGAGATTGATCTCGTGCTTGGCTTAAGACTCCCCAATCTTCCCCACTACCTCAGGAGCCCTAAAGAGAATGAAATTCTACAAGCGCAAGTGGAAGATCTCTTCAAGAAAGGTTTCGTTCACGGGAGCCTTAGTCCATGTGTCATTCCTACACCACTCATACCCAAGAAGGACGGAACATGGAAGACATGCGTCGATAGCCGAGCAATCAAAAAAATCACAATAAAGTATCGGTTTCCCATCTCTCGGCTAGAAGACATGCTGGATACATTGACGGGTGCGCGTGTCTTCTCGAAGATCGATCTCAAGGGCGGCTACCACCAAATTCGCATACGACCTGAACATGAATGGAAGACTGCCTTCAAGACAGTAGCGCGTCATGCTGTTCGAGCTCTCCAACGCACCAAGCACCTTTATGAGGCTTATGAACCAAGCCCTAAAGCCCTTCATCGGTAAATTCGTAGTTGTTTACTTTGATGACATTTTAATTTTCAGCCATAACGAGGAAGATCATATGATGCACTTGAGAAAGGTTTTGCTAGTGCTGCATGAAAATAAATTATATATCCAACTCAAGTAGTACTATTTTATGACGAACCGTTTGATCTTTCTCGGATTCGTCATAAGCGCGGAAGGTATCACCGTCGATGAGGTAAAGGTTTATACGATCCATGATTTGCCTACACCGACTACCGTGACCAAGGTTCACAGTTTCCACGGTCTTGCCACCTTCTACCGTCGATTTGTTAAAAATTTCAGTAGCACCAGTCACCCGCAAACCGATGAGCAAATAGAGGTCGTGAATCGTACTCTTGAAAATATCCTTTACATCCTTACAGGGACCTGACCGAAGCAGTGGATGCCGTTTCAGCGCAAGTAGCGTTCTCTTATAACTCCATGGAAAACCGGTCAACGGGAAGGTCTCTATTTTCCATCGTCTACGTCTAACCTCCTCGACATTTCTTCGAACTTGCTCCCTTACCAAAACTCCCGGGCCAAAACATCTCGGCTAACAACATGGTGGAGCGCGGCCAATTAATTCATAAAGAAGTTCACCAAAATCTCCATGAGTCAAATACCAAGTATAAGGAGAATGCGAACAAACACCGACTGCAACATATCTTCCAAGTTGGCGACTTCATTATGGTGCATCTACGCAAAGACCGCTTCTCGGTCGGTACGTATCACAAGCTCACTAACCACAAAATTGGCCCTTACTGCGTGCTTAGGAAAATCAACGACAACGCCTACGCCATCGACCTTTCAGAAAAGTTCAACATCTCAAAGACGTTCAACGTGGCAAATTTTTTTAACTACTACCCACCGGAAGAGGAATTAGAGCTTCTTATGCACATCACTACTAACTCGAGGACGAGTTTTTCTGAAGCCGGGAAGTCTGATGTAGCGTATCTTAATGCGTACATCACGTACGAGCACGACCGGCCTGAGATCGAGCAACTGCGAGGCAAATCAGGAATTTTTTCAATCAATTAGGATTTATCTATATTTGGATAGATCATAATTAGATTTTTCAATCAATTAGGATTTATCTATATTTCCATATTTAGATAGATCATAATTGATTGGTTGATTTACTTTTATCAGGCTAGATTTGTTTTTGAATCTTTTCCTTACTAGATTAGGATTAATTTTATTCCTAATTATCTCTTAGCTTTTAAATCGACTTATTTCTCAAGACGGTATTTAGCTTCGGACAAAGCACAAGGCGGGGTTTCTGGCGTCGGAATAGCTTCCTCCCCATCAGCAGAAATATTAGAATCCATGGACTCACATTCTCATCCACGGTGAGAGGTGCAATGGATCGATATCAGGCGATCCTGAATCTTTACCGTTCATGGGAAAGTATGCAGCCTGTGAAAGATAAAAGAAACATCAATTATAATGACGCGATTATGATTGTAAGGTGAACTGTAATCTTGTCATAAAGATGCCAAAATTGAATGAAAACTTTTCCTCCTTAGAATGCAGACACTTCAATGAATTACTGGAAAAGGGAACTTCCTCATGGCTGCGCCATTGTTTATTAAATCTGCCATTTCAGTGGTACGGAGCTTTCTACTCAGTATTTGTAAAGTGCTTTTCGTAATCATTGAAGCATATAAGAGAAAATGAGTCGTCTTCTATAAGCAACAATGCTCGAGGAAATACTACGTACACATTAAACGGAACCCCTTCTACAAGGAGGAGGAATGAAGAGAGGAGGGACGGGGGCATTATGCCAGCAATTCATAGTACATGCACAATTACAGATCTTTGTAAAGGACTATATAAATAACTATTTACTATAAATAAGTTTACTCTTACCAGACTAATATCATGCTACTCAAAATTCAAGCTGTATGTTTTGAATGTTTCTATTCTGTTCATTTTATCCAGTGATAAAATACATAGACGGTCTTTTTAGTATGCGGCGCACTCCAAGACTGACCTGCTTGCATCCCTGAATTCTGATTTCACAAAAACCCGAACCTATGATATATTCCTGATTCAATTAGAATATGTATCTCAACTTATTTTAAACTCTCAGCTAAAAGAAGATGGAGGTCCGCACAATAAATGGCTTGTTAATGTAAACCCAATCCATGAGTGTAAGCTTCGGGTCTAAATTAAGCCCAAATCAGATTCAGGTCGCAAGCCACTTCCATACCTGTCCATGAGAGATTATACAAAGCTGACATTCGAGATGCACAAAAATCGAGGAAGATACTGCCAGAAACTAAACACCCAACTCCTTTCACATTCGAATCTCACACACGCCTTTCAACAAACAGTCTCTTCGTTCCAGTTCCACCCTCCCATTAATGCCGTTAGTATTAAACTATCGTTATAAACATTGCTCCCTTCGTGCAGGCATTCAAATCTCACGCTTGCAAGCACATACTGTTATATTTTTATTAAGAATCCCTGTGCCAAAATTAAACCCAAGGAGTTGGCCCAAGTTAGACCTGGCCCATGTCCATGAAGCCCACGAAGTAAGGAGGTGCGGCAACTTGCGTCCTCTTTTGATCATGAGGGACGCGTGTCACGTTGCGATTCGAGGGCATGTTGAGGCGATGAGGTGGCGCTCGTGAGCTGTGCGAGATGAATTGGGTGCGGCTGTTACATGAATTAATCTGGTGTTTAAATCTATTTATTTAAAATATAAATCCCCAATTCCACAAATATTACATAACTGTCTTTTTCTATCATTCACTTTAATTACGAAACTGTTATTTTCTACTGTTCATCTTAACTACGAATCTGTCACTTAAAACTGATGAAGGCGTAGATCTCCTTCAAATGTTGCTTTCCGTTGATCTGCTGATGGCGGCGACAGGTGGCTGAGATTGGATCTGGAGGCTGTCGCTCCTCAAGCGTATGAATCTCAATGGGTTTGAGGTTGCGGTCGCTGAGCTACCTGCAAGGAAGTCCCGGGATGGTTGTACCACCGAGGACCCTCCGACGATCAAGTTAGACTAGAGATCCGAGCAGAGTAACAGCTTAGTGGAGTAAAAATGGCTTACTTGAACCGTCTGAAGAAGGGGTTTATATAGCGGTGGCAGCAGGCAGGGCAGGCACGAGAATCACACCGGCCGTTACGCTCCCAACGTCACGCCCGCGTGATGAGCGAGACTTCCCATTAATGGCGAGACAGGCTCGTTAATGGGGGATCGTGGTGGCGTGGAACGTGGGATGTGGCCGGCGGGGATCTTGCGCATGGCGAGATTCACGGGATGGCGGTTACGTCTGCAAGCGGTGCCGTTGGTCGGTCGATGAGACCGAGGAAGATGATCTCGGCGGGAGAGCTCGCAGACGAGCGGGAGAGCCGAGGTATCTTGGTTCTGCTCGAGCCCGGAAGCGAGCTGAGAAGGCCGAGGAGGCTCGGGCCTGTGATAGCTCGGAGTAGAGCAAAGAGACAGTTAGCTTGCTGCTGAGGTGTTCGGGGGCAAGGAGTGGGGTGCATCCTCGAAGGCAGGGTTTGAGGGAAGCCCCCCACTGTATCATACTGGTTCTCCCTCCGTGGCCCTCAGGGGCCTGATTGGCTTACACATATGACATGTCATCCGCCACGTGTCATGATCTAAGGAATTACCGTTATCGAGCATCATCATTAGCCCCCACTCTTGCTCCGATCTATTCGTGGGTCGGGTCGAGAGTGGACTGCTTAGTTCTTTCTGTGCGGCTTGGTGCTGGTAATTCCTCGTAGTGGATTGTTCGGGGACTACATGGCATTCTTGTCGTCGCGCATCGAGTATAAGTCGAATGAAGGACGAGTGTGGGAAGGTCGGTATCCTCCCTTTGCCGGAGTTGAGGCGCTGATCGCGCGTTGAGTATGAGTTTATTCGGCGGGCCTTGGATCCGTGTCTTCGTAGGGTAGGAAGCTACCCGCTGTGGATGCGCCAAACAGGAAGCTACTCAGCGGCCTTGCGAGGAGGGCTTTGGACCCACCGCGTTGATGGGCAGGAGGATGCCCGCTGGGGATGCGTCGAGCAGAAAGGAACTCGGCGGCCTCACGATGAGGGCTTCAAATCCTCAGCATCTGATGGCAGGAGGATGCCCGCTGGGGTTGCGCCGAGCAGGAAGAAACTCGGCGGCCTCGCGATGACCCTCGGTGTCTGATGGGCAGGAGGATGCCCCTTGGGGATGCACCGAGCAGAAAGAGACTCGGTGGCCTCGCGATGAGGGCTTCAGATCCTCAGCGTCTGATGGGCAGAAGATGCCCGCTGGGGATGCGCCGAGCAGGAAAGGACTCGGCGGCCTCACGATGAGGGCTTCAGATCCTCAGCGTCCGATGGGCAGGAGGATGCCCGCTGGGGATGCGCTGAGCAGAAAGGGACTCGGCGGCCTCACGATGAGGGCTTCTGATCCTCAGCGTCCGATGGGCAGGAGGATGCCCGCTGGGGATGCGCCGAGCAGGAAGAAACTCGGCAGCCTCACGATGAAGGCTTCAGATCCTCAACGTCTGATGGGCAGGAGGCTGCCCGTTGGGGATGCGCCGAGCAGGGTAGCTGCTCGGTGGCCTCTTAGCGAGGGCTTTGATCCTTAGCGCGGGAGGAGCCGTAAGAGGCCTACTAAGGACGGTGCCGAGCAGGGTAGCTGCTCGGTGCCTCTTGGCGAGGGCTTTTGATCCTTAGCCCGAGAGGGGCCGTGAGTGGCCTATTAAGAATGGCCGAGCAGGGTTACCGCCCGGTGCCTTTTGGCGAGGGCTTTGATTCTTAAGGACTGGCCGAGCAGGGTTACTGCCCGATGCCTCTTGGCGAGGGCTTTGATCCCTGGTTTGGTAGGGAGCTACCAGCCAGGGATAACCGAGCAAGGACGGGCCCGGTTGCCTCTTGGCGAGGGCTTTGATCCCTGGTTTGTTGGGGTAGGGAGCTACCATCCAGGGATAACCGAGCAAGGGCGGGCCCGGTTGCCTCTTTTCGAAGGCTTTTCATCCTTAACAGGGGAGGGGTCGTAAGTGGCCTACTAAGGATGGCCGAGCAGGGTTACTTCCCGGTGCCTCTTGGCGAGGGCTTTTTGTCCTTAAGGATGACCGAGCAGGGTTGCTACCCGGTGCCTCTTGGCAAGGGCTTTGATCCCTGGCGCTGCGGGTAGCAAAGTACCAGTCAGGGATAGCCGAGAAGGATAACCGCTCGGCTGCCTCTTGGTGAGGGTTTTGATTCCCGGTGCTTTGGGTAGCAAAGTACCAGCCAGGGATAGCCGAGCAGGGTAGCCGCTCGGCTGCCTCTTGGTGAGGGCTTAGATCCCCAGCGCTGCGGGTAGCAAAGTACCAGCCAGGGATTTCCGAGCAGGGTAGCCACTCGGCTGCCTCTTGGTGAGGGCTTAGATCCCTGGCGCTGCGGGTAGCAAAGTACCGGCCAGGAGTTGCCGAGCAGGGTAGCCACTCGGCTGCCTCTTGGTGAGGGCTTAGATCCCTGGCGCTGCGGGTAGCAAAGTACCGGCCAGGGGTAGGCGAGCAGGGTAGCCGCTCGGCTGCCTCTTGGTGAGGGCTTAGATCCCTAGCGCTGCGGGTAGCAAAGTACCGGCCAGGGATAGCCGATCAGGGTAGCTGCTCGGCTGCCTCTTTGTGAGGGCTTTGATCCCTGGCGCTGCGGGTAGCAAAGTACCAGCCAGGGATAGGCGAGCAGGGTTGCTGCCCGGTGCTTCTTGGCGAGAGCTTTGATCCCTAGCGCTGCGGGTAGCAAAGTACCAGCCAGGGATAGCCGAGCAGGGTTGCTGCCCGGTGACTCTTGGCGAGGGCTTTGATCCCTAGCGCTGCGGATAGCAAAGTACCAACCAGGGATAGCCGAGCAGGGTAGCCGCTCGGCTGTCTCTTGGTGAGGGCTTAGATCCGTGGCGCTGCGGATGGCAAAGTACCAGCCAGGGATAGCCGAGCAGGATAGCCGCTCGGCTGCCTCTTGGTGAGGGCCTAGATCTCTGGCGCTGCGGATAGCAAAGTACCAGCCAGGGATAGCCGAGCAGGGTAGCCGCTCGGCTGCCTCTTGGTGAAGGCTTTGATCCTTGGCGCTGTGGGTAGCAGAGTACCAGCACAGGATAGCCGAGCAGGGTAGCCGCTCAGCTACCTCTTGGTGAGAGCTTAGATCCCTGGCGCTGCGAGTAGCAAAGTACCAGCCAGGGTTAGCCGAGCAGGGTAGCCGCTCGGCTGCCTTTTGGTGAGGGCTTAGATCCCTGACGCTGCGGGTAGCAAAGTACCAGCCAGGGATAGACGAGCAGGGTAGCCGCTCGGCTGCCTCTTGGTGAGGGCTTAGATCCCTGGCGCTGCGGGTAGCAAAGTACCAGCCAGGGATGGCCGACCAGGGTAGCCGCTCGACTGCCTCTTGGTAAGGGATTAAATCCCTGGCGCTACGGGTAGCAAAGTACCAGTTAGGGATGGCCAGCAGGGTAGCCGCTCGGCTGCCTTTTGGTGAGGGCTTAGATCCCTGGCGCTGCGGGTAGCAAAGTACCAGCCAGAGATGACCGAGCAGAGTAGCCGCTCAGCTGCTTCTTGGTGAGGGCTTAGATCCCTGGTGCTACGGGTAGCAAAGTACCAGCCAGGGATGGCCGAGCAGGGTAGCCGCTCGGCTGCCTCTTCATGAGGGCTTAGATCTTTAGCGCTGGAGGGGCCATGGGAGGCCTGCTAAGGATTGACCGAGCAGTGAAGCTGCTCGGTTGTTCGCTGCTCGGTTGCCTCTTGGCGAGGGCTTTGATCCCTGACGTTGCGTGGTAGGGGAGCTACCAGCCAAGGATAGCCGAGCAGTGAAGCTGCTCGGCTGCCTCTTCGTGAGGGCTTAGATCCTTAGCGCTGGAGGGGCCGTAGGAGGCCTGCTAAGAATTGAGCGAGCAGTGAAACTGCTCGGTTGCCTCTTGGCGAGGGCTTTGATCCTTGGCCTCTACTCTTGGAGACATATGTTTGACCGCGGTCCCGGTTCCTTATGTCCTCTGGCGAGATAGTCGTCGAGCTGCCGTGACGAGTCCCGTCCGTGCGACCTCGTCGAGGGAGGGGGTGTTGGTCATGCCTAGGAGCAGATGAACCGACCGACATCTCCTCGGACGGGACGGGAGCACGTAGGGGCTCGTGGTGAGGCACTCGGGTGACAGACCTCGGCGTTGACGTGGGTTGCAGAATGTATTGGCCTAGGAGATCTGCGGCCGTGAGACGTAGCGAGGCGGTGGTCGGCGGTGCCGACGCGTGCGGAGTCCTCTCTTCCCCTGTAGGGGTCCCGGTCCCAAGGCGGGGGAGCGGCTACCTGGGCATCTTGCCCTGCCGTTTGGACGCGGATGAGCGCCTCCACGAAGAACGCGAGTCGGTCTATTCGGACGGCGAGGGCGCTAATGGCATTCGGCGGAGGAGGTTCGTCCACGCCTCCGTTGAGGGGGACACGGCGGCTAGTGCTTGGATTGTCGTGATGATCGCTCGCCATTAGGTTGAGATCGGAAGACGAACTTTTGTTTTTATGGAATCAAGGATTTCCCATAGAAGGCGCCAGCTGACGCGACTGGGTATCGCGCCAAGATGTTACCTTCCGTTGCTCTGACGATGGCGGCGATGGGTGGCTGAGATTGGATCTGGAGGCTGTCTCTCCTGAAGCGTGTGGATCTCAATGGACTTGAGGTTGTGGTTGCCGAGCTACCTGCAAGGAAGTCCCGGGGTGATTGTACCACCGAGGACCCTCCGACGGTCAAGTTAAACTAGAGATCCGAGCAGAGTAACGGCTTAGTGGAGTCAAAATGACTTACTTGAACCGTCTGAAGAAGGGGTTTATATAGCGGTGGCAGCAGGCAGGGCAGGCGCGAGAATCAAGCCGGCCGTTACGCTCTCGACATCACGCCCGCGTGATGAGAGGACCTCCCATTAATGGTAAGACACGCTCGTTAATGAGGGATCGTGGTGGCGTGGAACGTGGGATGTGGCCTGCGGAGATCTCGCGCATGGCGAGATTCGCGGGATGGCGGTTACGCCTACAAGCGATGCTGTTGGTCGGTCGATGAGACCGAGGAAGATGACCTCGGCGGGAGAGCTCGCAGACGAGCGGGAGAGCCGATGTATCTTAGTTCTGCTCGAGCCCGGAGGCGAGCTGAGAGGGCCGAGGAGGCTCGGGCCTGTGATAGCTCGGAGTAGAGCAAAGGGACAGTTGGCTTGGCTGCTGAGGTGCTCGGGGGCAAGGAGTAGGGTGCATCCTCGGAGACAGGGTTTGAGGGAAGCCCTCCACTGTAGCATACCGGTTCTCCCTCCGTGGCCTTCAGAGGCCTAACTGGTTTACGCATGTGACATGTCATCCGCCACGTGTCATGATCTAAGGAATTACCGTTATCGAGCATCATCACTTACTTACATATGCATATCATTTATTTAGTTAATAAAATGATTTACAAATTATGCTTTGTATATTCTTAAGGAAATTGAGCATGTGAACAAAAAGGGTGGGACTCCTAGCACTGCGAAGTCCACAAATAAGAGAAAGTTGGGGATTTCTAGGAACGTAGATGGTGACGAAGATACACCGGTCTTAGTTCTAACCTATGCAAAGAAGATCAAGAAGGAACGTGTAAGTATAAAACATTTTTTATTATCATATAATCATAATAAACTTTATCACAGTGTTTAATATAACTTCAATTTCTTGATTCAGAATTCTTGAAGTGATGTTCAAATGACTGTGGACATATCAGTTACTGAGACAAATTACAGATATTTCTATTTTAGATTCTGTGGACTAATAGTTGAAAGCATACACTTTTGGTGTATTTTGGAACTCTGTCTGTATATATATCAATCGACCGTTGACGGATTCCAGAGAGACGGTGGTGGATTATTTTTTGCCTATATATATATATATATAAGAGAGAGAGAGAGAGAGGGGGTAATGGAGGAAAGAGGCCATAGGAGGGAATTTTCTCCTATGGCGTCGAAAAAATACGTCATCCCTCATTTTTTCCGACGATCGGCACCCACCATCTTCATTCTTATCATTTAAGATGTGGGCACACCAAATTTCATATGATTCTACAACTTTTTCACCGTTGATTTAGTGGGTTCAAAATTAACGGTTTGCCGACAATAGAACTTTTTGCATTGCTAAATCAACGGTGAAAAGGTTGTAGAATCACATGAAATTTGATGTACCCACATCTTAGATGATAACGATGAAGATGGTGGGTGCCGATCGGCGGAAAAAATGAGGGAGATCGTATTTTTTCGACGCCATAAGCGGAAATTCCCTCCTATGGCATCTTTCCTCCATTATTCTCATATATATGTGTGTGTGTGTGTGTGTGTGTGTGTGTGATATGTTCGTGTTAATTGTGTAAATTAGCAATCTCTTTTCTCAACCAATATTCATGATTATACATGATTATACCTTTTGATTCAAGATACTCTTATATTATCTTGTATTTCTTGTATTCGGTTTGTGCTCTCTAGATTATGCCGCCGAAGGGGGCTGCTGGAAGGCATTCGTTTTGCTTGCTCGGATGCAATGTACGGGCAACACACTTGTTAATTTAAACTCTAAGACTTATCTCTAAATAAAGTCTACCCTATATATATATATATATATAGATAGATAGATAGATAGATAGATATAGATATAGGTTAATTAATACTCTTGGTATGAATTAATCCATCAAGTATTTGTTCTCTGCTTGCGGCAAATTGCAGAGAAAAGCAAATAGAGAGAGAAAGAGATGTTTGAGCGAGAGAGATTGTATCTGATCCGAGAGCAAATTTCTCTTGTAATTCTCCATTGAATAGTGGAAGCGATTCGTCGTCGGTTTACAAGACTAGGTGCGAGTTTGCACCGAACCTGGGTAATATCATGCTCCTTTGTTGCTCAGTGTGTTTCTTTTTTATTTATTACTTTTGCGTAGTTGCTGCGTTTGATCTTTTTCAATAGTTCCAATTCATGCGTATCGATCATCCGCTGCGTATTTTGATGCTATTTTTACAACACATACGGCACAAACACACGCATGCAGAGTCAGATTAATTAGGCAACTTGAAACAAATAGGAAAAAGTAGCAGAATATCACATTTCCTTGTGTAATTAAGATCGACAGCAGTTAAAAAAAACCTGCAACCAAAATCTGAAATAATTAAACCACTGAACTCTAAGGTCACAAGGTAAGAATTGAGATAAATACCATTTTAGACTCGATAGTGTCTGCTTCAGCCGCATAAAATGGCCGGTTGATTGTTAGCTTCTGTAGCGCTTAATGGTATCTGACTGCAATTGTATGCCTGCAAAATTTACAATGAAAATTTTATAAAACAGAAATTAAAGAAAGCACTCTCATTTATCAATGCAAAACTCGTTTACCTAATCTGGCAACATCATTTAAATTTTTGCACATGCAGTCAGGTCGACAATGAGAAAAGAAATTTGCACCACTATGAGAAAAATCCACGAAATAACAGTACCTGCATACAAAGAAGATGAGATATTCTCCTATTATCAAGATGTTGTTTCCACATTTAACACTATTCATCAGACGTCAAGTTCAGGTTTATCAGCAATTGTTTCTCCCCTCCTATTCTCTATCCCAACAATAAAATTTTCTTAAGATTTCAATAGCACATGCAATCATCCTGTTTACGAGCTGCAACATGAATCATTTCTATAATTATTGAATTTGCTAATAAAAAATAAAATCTTTTAAATGGTTATAAAAGAATTCTCGATCTGGATATTTTGACATATGCCTATGTCCAAGTCTTCTTATTAGGTAAGGACACATGTTGAGCATACTCTATTTGTTTTTAAGATATACCTTCTATTTGGAAAAAGAGTAGTCGTGTCGGTCTTCATCCGACATAATGCGACAAAAAGAGAAATTGATAATAAATTTCAATCAGCAAACGGTAAGGACACGCGTCGAACATGGCTTGCGTTTAATATACACAATCTTATGGGGAAAAGCATATCTATGTAGTTTTATACATAATGCGACAAAAATTAATTACAAAATTTAAGCAAAAAATGATCCGAAAATCTTGAACCTGACTCAATTTATAGGTTCTGATTCTTATTTTCTGCAGTTTGATAAGGATTCCTCTTCTTTAATCACCATCGTTAACTTGAGAATAACCTGTATAAATTCTATCATCTTCGTACCCATGATGAAAGGAACCTACGACGACACGAGGGATGGTCACAAATAGGTGTTCGATTTCCCGGTCTCCTTGTTAGTAACTGTTCCAGATTGGAGATAAACTTTTGCATTGGAGCATCTTTTTACGTCCAATCGAAGAGCAAAACCTACCAAAAAAATTACTGACACTATTAACTTACTTAATTAATGATTGCACTATTTAATCCTAAACCTCACCCCTCGTTCATAACAAGGGAAGGGAAAAAGATTTAGAACTCCGCTCTTCTCTTTACAGTCTTTGTTAAAAAAAAATGGCTATAGGCATGACCACCCCAACAATTGAAATAGATCAATACAATGGAAGGATGACATCCTTGGTCATTCTATCTTGCATGGTGGTAAGTGTAGGAGGTTTCCTCTTTGGCTATGATGTTGGCATTTCAGGTATAGCTTCTCACATATTCAAGAACTGTCACAGTAATATACCCTGTAATCATTAATCAATTTCTTTTAGGTGGTCTGCCATCTATGGATCCATTACTTGAGAAGTTTTTCCCATGTATATTGGAAAAAAAGAAGAGAGCAACAGAGTCTAGAAGTCATAACTATTGCAGGTTTAATAGCCATCTATTGACTGCGTTCACATCATCCTTGTATGTTGCGGGGATGTTTGCTTCCCTAATTGCGGCACCTATAACTCAAAAACACGGGCGAAGGCTGACATTGATGATCGGAGGTGCGGCATTCTTGGCAGGTGCAGGAGTGGAAGGAGCAGCAGTCAATACATGGATTCTCTTTTTTGGCCGTGTATTGCTAGGTATCGGAGTCGGGTTTGTTAGCCAGGTTAGTTATTGTTTCCTGAATCATTTGTCTGTTTATAAACATCATGTGGTTAATGCATGTACTGTAAAGAATCCAAGTTTGGACATACAATGCATTCGAATTAACAGGTAGATGCATCGGGGCGTCACATAATGCTAGAAAATTATTCCTGAAAGAGAGATCGGTGCACTACTTTTTACCCTGCAATATTTTTTGAGGAAATCGATGGGTTTAATATAACCCCCCAAGCCAAAAATTTCTTCTTTCCCTTTGTCGTGTTAATGGCGTGCCTGAAACCTGCAACCTTCTTGTCACTATTCTCAAACCTTACCAACTGTTCCATCATCTTAGCATCTTTCTCACTGTGAAATGGAACTTCGAAAGAACTAATATTGAGGTAACTTATCCACGTGTTGAGAGAGACAGATGACGCCCCTAAAGTGGAATGGAACTTTGGAAGAGCTAATTTCTTAAATTACGATAACCGATACAAACACAAAGTTGCTATTTGGGACCACATTTCTTTATAGGATGGTTTATCAACTATTATTTACCCAAAATAATGTAATGCTAGTTCTGCTTAACAAGCTAAAGTGTGCCACTCTAATAAATAATCTAACTAGTGAAAAATAAACGATCGTTAGTTTGTGACCCAAGCCGAGCTTGACGTATTTGCGACCTAAATTTAAAATTTACAGGTCAAAAATCTACATGAAGTTCCTGACTCAATTGGGATTGGAATGTTTAGCTCGCTTACATTCTCATATTAGGCCCCCGGGTCTAAACTTCAGGTTAAGGCAAACCAGATCAGATCGATTCAGGTCAGAACTTGAGCCATTTCGATGCCTATCCATGAGAGATTGCGCAAATTTGACTTTTTTCATGCACAAGCATAGAGAAAGAACCTGCCAAAATGAGTAGAAAAACTCCATTTAAACCTCATACGTGCCTTCCAACAAACAACTTCTTTGTCCCTCTCCTCCTTCCAATTAATGCTCTAACTCATAAACTTTTGCTATAAATTATGATTCACTGCAGGCAGTCCCCATGTACCTCTCAGAGATGGCCCCTCCAAACCACAGAGGAGCTTTCATCATAGGCTTCCGATTTACCCAAAGCATTGGTTCCATCCTTGCTAACCTCATCAACTTCGTCAGTCGAAAAATCAAAGGCGGACACAGCTGGCGACTGCCTCTATCCACAGCAGCAGTTCCAGCATCATTCCTGATGATCGGAGCCTTCTTCCTCCCCGAAACCCCCTCCGGCATCATCCAACGCGGCCTCAACCCACAAACTTCTATAGGAGTTCTCCAAAGAATCCGCGGCACCACCGACATCATCACCGAGCTCAACGATATTGTCACTGCTTCTACCCAACATTCCATGTATCGAGCAATCGGTCAGCGAAAGTACAGACCTCAGCTCATAATGGCCATCTCCATCTCCTTCTTTTCTCAAATGACAGGGTTTAGCCTTGTAGCATCCTATGCCCCGCTACTGCTACAAAAAGCCCTTCAGATTGAGGAGAGCGTTTCGATACTAGTGCATGGGGTAGTGCTAGGACTGTTAAGTTCTTGTGCGAACATTGTTGCAGCAGCCGCAGTCGATAGACTAGGCCGACGAGCTCTCTTCATGATCGGAGGTGCCATGATGCTCGTGTCGCAAGTGATGATCGGGGGAGCGATATTGGCACTGAACTTAGACGAGGGCAGATGGTACGTTTACATTGTGCTGGCCACGATATGCGTACATGTCATCGGGTTTGAGCTGTCATGGGGACCGTTGGGATGTGTGGTGCCCAGCGAGATATTCCCTCTAGAGGTTCGATCAGCAGGGCAGAGCATTTTCGTGGGCGTGAGCTTTCTGACTGCTTCTGCGGTTGCTCAGACTTTTCAAGGAATGTTCTGTGTATTTGAGGCCGGCATATTCTTCTTCTTCGCGCTATGGATCGCAGTGATGACTGTGTTTCTATATTTTATGTTGCCGGAGACGAAGAAGGTGCCAGTTGAGCAGATGGAGGTTGTGTGGCGGGCACATTGGTTTTGGAAGAGGGTGTCTGCTGATGATGCCAGTGGAGCAGTGCAAAATTGACGCGATGCCGCTATATAAACCGAATTTTCCTACCTTGTAATTAGGTATTCGTTCAAAGATATCGATTTGACCGTGTAACAAATGCATAGAAAGCACAGATCATAGGCCTTGTAAAAGCTATAGCAATTTGATTAATTTGTTCGTTGAGAAGAAGAAGACTACAGATTATAATATTTATATATTTATAATCAGATTGATCATGCAGATAGTAAAAACTTAAAGAGGCAGATTGAGCACATTAGTCAAATTACCTTGTGAAATTCAAATCTACGCCGGATTTAAACTCTGAATAAGAATTCCGAATATGCATATATGAATGCAGCATTCCTTTAGCACTGCTAGCACATCGCTCGATTTTTAGCAAAGCAAGGTCCATTACGAGAACCAGAACAAGAAGCTTGCAACTGTATGAGAGTACAAACCTGCAATATAACATGTGTTAAAGATAAACAACAGTCAAATAAAACCTGGAACCAACATCTGTAAATAATTAAACCACTGAAGCTCTGAGATTAAGGGAAGAATTAAGTGAAATACCGATTTAGACTCAATAATGTCTGCTTCAGCTGCATGAAAATAGCCTGTTGATTGTTTGATTCTGTAGCGCTTAATGGTATCTGACTGCATCTGTATGCCTGCAAAAATTCACAATCAAAATTTTTAAAAACAGAAAGAAAGCATTCACATTTATGAATGCAGTATCCGTTTAACTAATCTGATAACATCATTCAAATTTTTTCACATGCAGTCAAGTTGACAACAAGATAAGAAACTTACACCGCTATGAGAAAAATCCACAATATAGCAATCCATACGTATATAGAAGATGTGCTATTACCAGGATGAAGTTCACATTTAACACTACACATCAAACCTACAGTTTAATTGTTTCTCCTCGGCTATTCTACATCTCAACATGCCCAAAACTTCATACACATTTATAGGTGTGTAAGACTGTACAAGTGTCCGCATAACAACTTGCTGTGTATGCTTCTCTCTATAGAGTTCAGGAGGGCTTACGACACGCACACAGTTGTGCTGGGCCCACAACCAAATGCCAACAGTTTAATTTTCTTTAAGATTTCAACAGCGCATGTAATCATTCTTTTTTCGAGCCGTGCCATGAATCATTTCTATAATTAATGAATTATTAATAAAATATAACATCTATTAACAGTTATAAAAGAATTCTCTTATGATCTGGATAAATTGACATATGCTTATGTCCAACTCTTCTTATTAGGTAACGACACGCGTTGAGCATACTCTATTTGTTTTTAAGATATACTATCTAACTGGAAAAAGGCAGTCGTATAGGTGTTCCTCCGACATAATGCGACAAACAGATAAATTAATAATAAATTTCAATAAGCAAAAATGATAAGGTAAAGACACGGCTTGCGTTAAATACCCATGGAAATACCCCTTTATCAGAGAAAATAGACACGCGTCGAAGATGGCTTGCGTTAAGATTTACAATCTTATGAGGAAAAGCATATCTATGTAGTTGTTCCTCAGACATAATGCGACAAAAATTAATTACAAAATTTAACATGATCCAAAATACTTGAACCTGACTCAAAATTTATAGGTTCTGATCCTTATTTGCAGTTTGATAAGGATTACACTTCTTTAATGACCATTGCTAACTTAGGAATAACCTGAACAAATCCAATCATCTTCGTAAATATGGTGAAAGGAACGCACAAGGGATGGTCAGAAATAGGTGTTCGATTTCAAGGTCTCCTTGTTAGTAATTGTTCAAAATTGGAGATAAACTTTTGCATTGGAGCATCGATCTTCTTACGTCCAATTGAAGAGCCAAAACTGCCAAAAAAAAAACGCTGACATTATTAACTTAATTAAAGATTGAACTATTTAATCCCAATCCTCACCCCTCCTCATTCATAACAAGGACATAAATTTTTTTCGGAACTCCTCTCTTTTCTTTACAGTTTTTTTTTAAAAAATAGGTGCTTTCCGTTATCATTGAAGCATAGAAGAGAAAATGAGCCGTCTTCTATAAGCAAAGCTCAAGGAAATACTTCATATTAAAAGAAACCCCTTCTAGAAAGGGGAAAAAGTATTATGCCAGTAATTAATAGTACATGCACAATTACAGATCTTTGTAAGGACTATGTAAATAAATATTTATTATAAATAACATAAAATTTGTTCACACTTACCATACTAAAATCATGCTACTCAAAATTCAAGCTTTCATTTTATCCAGTGATAAAGATACATAAATGGTCTTTTTAGTATGTGACCCACTCCGAGACTGACCTACTTGCATCCCTGAATTCCGATGTCACAAAAACCTGAACCGATGATACATTCCTGATTCAATTAGAGACGGAATCTCAATTTATTCTAAACTCCCATCGAAAAGAAAATGGAGGTCCACACAATACATGACCCGTTAACCATTGATGTAAACCTAATCTATGGGTATAAACTTACCTAAATCAGATTCAGGTCGCAATCGACTTCCATACCTATCCATGAGAGATTGTATAAAGTTGACATTCATGATGCATGAAAATAGAGGAAGATAGTGCCAAAAACTAACCGAAACACCCAACTCCATTCACATTCAAATCTCACACGCGCCTTTCAACAAACAACTTCTTTGTCCTGTTCCTCCATCCCATTAATGCCATAAGTAATAAGCTATTGGTATAAACATTACTCCCTCACTGCAGGCATTCAAATCTCACGCACCCAAGCACGCACGCACACAGAGTGCTAGGTTAAATAGGCAACATGATACAAACAAGAAAAGGTAGCAGAATATCATATTTCCTTGTGAAATTAAGATCGACAACAGTTTTAAAAACCTGGAACCAAAATCTGAAATAATTAAACCACTGAAGCTCTGAGGTTAAGGTAAGAATTGAGTGAAATACCATTTTAGACTCAATAGTGTCTGCTTCAGCTGCATGAAAATGGTCTGTTGACTGTTTGATTCTGCAGCACTTAATTGGTACCGAGTACTGACTGCATATATATGCCTGCAACAATTCTCAATCAAAATTGCTAAAAACAGAAAATAAAGAAAGCACTCTCATTTATGAATGCAGTATTTGTATACCTAATCTGGCAACATCATTCAAATTTTTGCACATGCAGTTAAGTTGACAATGACAAAAGAAACTTGCACCAGTATGGGAAAAATCTACAATATAACAATACAAACATATAAAGAAGATGAGATATCCTCCTATTGCCAGGATGAAGTTTCATATTTAACACTACTCATCAGACCTGAAGTATAGGTTTCTTAACAATTGTTTCCCCCCTCCTATTCTCAATCTCAACAGGCCGAAAACTTCGCACACATTTATAGGTGTGTAAAACTGTACAGGTGTCCTAACAACCGTAGCGACCCTAAAATTCATGTACCCTTTTGTATTATTTCTCATTAATAAAATGTCGTTTTCTTTTCGAGTACTAAATTATATCTATATTCTTGAGAACTTAGTCTGAGACGGCTCATAAAAGTGTGAGCCCTTATGAGCCGGCTCATGGATCATTTCAAAGATCATTTGTTTTGAGACGGCTCATGGGTATCTTGAGCCGTCTCAACCCACTCCTGGGGAGTTGTTTTATTCTGTCCTTCTGAGATGGCTCAACGTAATCTTGAGCCGTCTCATGCCCTCGCTCGATCCAAAAACCGTTCCATGTAGGGCCCACTCGTGCTCCGCCCGTGAGCATGAGTTCGTCTGGTCTCGTAACTATTCGTTTCATCTCCTAAACCGCCAATTCATTTCAGAAACCCCCCACCCTTGAATTCCCCATTAATTTTCTCTTAATGACTTTTATTCTCTCTTAATCCATCATTACTTTAAGTTGCTTTCTTCCTCAATCCAAGGCTGTCAAAACACATCTTCTTCTCTGAAAATTCTACTCTAAGAATCTCCCAACCCAATCGAAGCTCTCATTACTTTTAGACATCGAAGCCCTGATTAAATCCTTCTTCCCTTAAATAGCGATACGATCGTTATATCGTATTGCAAGTAAGTCCTCTCTCTCCTTTCTTCTTCCCTCTTATCACTCTTTCTTCTCTTACTATGTCATCACCCATGTTGATTCTTGCAGTACTCCGGTTAACCACAAATTTAATAACTTGTACTAAAATTGATCAATTTTTTTACCTAGGTTGTGTATGTTGTTTCCATACTCTTTTGAAACATGTTAAATTGTAGGATCCGTTCCCTTAATGTAATTTGAAATAATCTAAGTTGGTGCTAAGCTCCTTTGCTATTATGGCTTCTGCAACCCTTAGGGGGAACTCAGTTGTGGATTTTGATAATTACATCGAAGCCTATTCATGAGTCTAGCAGAGATGATAGAGAACCCGTCACAGGGAATTCGATCATCAAGGAACAAATAGGAACCCATGCTGGCTATATTAGAATAAAGAACTGTGATTTATGTGCTGATTATGTGTATGGTTATTTTCCTTGTTTTCAAAACCTTAACCTGATCGTCTGAACAAAAAGGTTTTGAGCCGGCTCAACAGAACCATGAAGTGTCTCATATAAACAGAAAGGAAAATTCACATCATAAACAAGTCATATGTCGGCTTAAATTTGGATTTGAGCCGTCTCAAGTAGGTCAAGCCGTCTCAACATAACGTGAGCCGTCTCATGGACACCGTGAGAAAATTTGGCGTTCCAGGCATAGTAAAGCCGTCTCAAAATATATTGAGCCGATTCAAGCCGGGAGTCGAGCCATGTCAAGAACTTTTGAGCCGTCTCTTGCAACCTGAGATCAAATTATAATTGAAGATGACTTGTGAGTTGGCTCGAGAATACATGAGCCATCTCAACTGTTATGAAAACTGATATATTGCCTGATATGTAATTTGATCTGATTCTGAAATAATACTTGACTCATTATGTGACTGCTTATTTATTATATCTACATGACTTACATGAAAAAACCTATTGCATGCTTGACTCGACCTGACTCGAACCATGAATACATAAGGACTTGACATGAATACTTAAATTCGATTTGAAACTTGACATTGAACTTGTACATCTTATGTATTCATAGGTTCGGGCAAGGCTTATGACATTATCTATAATTTAGAATACGCGGGGTGTTGAGCTAGTTTGAGTTGTGAGTTCTACGGAATCTCAGGAGCCCCCTAGTACATGAATTCTTGAATACTAACACATGAATACTCTTGAGGACCCGTGTTTCCTTACCCCTAGATTATAGCCTTGGATTTGTGAATACTCCAACGACGGTTGGAGTCCCGTTATTAACACTTTCTTGATTCGGGCCCGTATTTCCTTGCTCCTGGATTACAGCCTTGGGTTTGAGAATACTCTTGAAATTGGTTGACACCCATACTTAAACTGACATTAGGTTAGTTACCCTCATAGTGACCTCTTAGAACACATTGTCAATCAGTTCATGCTCACCAATTATACTTATCATAGGCTTATGTTAACCGACACCATGCTTATACTAAACTGCCATGTTATGTAAATCTGTTATGCTTAACTGTCACCTCTTACTTGTTCACTGCTTCATGATATTAGTTTCTAGATATACGCTTGTCATTATTGTTTCTACATACATATCTTTATTGGGGACTTATCGAGCGCAAGTTCGCTGACGGACATTCCGTATCTTATTTCTTTTTTTGGAATGTTCGTCAGGTGACTTAAAGATAGAGAAAATAGAGCAGATAGAAGAGTACTCTCAGTTTTCGTCACAGGCCGACTACTAGTTTTCCGTCCAGCTTTTATTTTCAGTATACCTTTTTGTTAAGGCTTATCATGTTATTGTATCGTATTTCAAATATCTTGTCACTGTTTTGAACTATATGGAAATTAAATTTTAATAATCGGTAGTTGGGTTTTTAATCGCTTGTTTATTCTTGTTATATTTTTTAATTCTTACAAAACGCTTAACGTATTTGTTGCGAGAAAGACCTTTCTCGGAATAAATACGTCGCGGGTCTCGTCACGCGCCTACTACCGCCTTCTGGGAAGCGAGGCATGACAACTTCCTGTGTATTCATCTTTCTGTAGAGTGTTTGTCGCCACCCTATTGAGATAGGAATGCGCGCGTTTGTCAGGCGTGTATATATTCCCCAGGCCTAAGGTAGGCTAGGGTTTATTAATTATGGGGATCCAAATCTCCGGCAGCCGCGGACAAAACTGTCGTTAATTACCCCTCGTTTGTGAAGCGAGGGAACCTCCGATTAACGGATCAAATAGATCATGCGAACTCAATGTGCAGCATGTGATGCGTGTGTTGTCTTTTAAAAAGAATGCAAAAAGGCATGTTTGTCACGCCTCGTTTCCCAAAATACATAAATACGGTACATGATAAAACCAACCATGCTACCTATGGATAGGAAAAATCCTCCCATAGTCACATTACGGCCATCGATCGGATATTAAGAACAATAAATAAAATCTAACTAACACATGTTCATCTGCCACAATAGATAAAAATTAAGAAATGTATATAGCGAAACGAATAAAGATCCAATAACGAAATAATATCCTAATCACGTCTCTTATGGGATCGCATCGATAAATTTAAACTATAGAAATAAAATAACTAAGCATCTCTAAACCTAATTATCAAGCTCCTCGCTGCTCAGCTTGCTTGTTAAAATACTCTTGATCTTTCTACGACAAGGTCAAAAGAACTGGGCCATGCAAAATCCAAACGTCAGTGCATCATAAATATCAGTAACAATAATAATAACCAAATAAAAAGTTATGATGAAACATGATTATAAATATTCATCGCAGGTGTAAAACAGTGAGCTATAGGCATGTCACGTGTATCCTAAAATCTGTGCTTCTAGGTTATCTATTCTACGAGTCTTTAAAATTAATTAATATAATTCTTATCGTAACTCAACAGTATATATCCCGTTCATAACCCCACGGGACCATGACACAATATATCCCGTTCATACTCCCACGGGACCACGGTACAATAAACAATAGTTATTCCGTTCACGCCCGGAATCACGGCAAACAATAATAATATTCTCTTGAGTTACGTTTCAGTTACATTCTTGATTTCCCCTTTTCTCTAGGTTTTGTGTTCAAGTCAGATATTAATAGAATGTCTACTTATTACCAACACAGGAACAATCGTGTACTGGTCTTGTCTAGTAAGACAAAAAGTCAGGTCAACCAGGATAACAAGTCAAGATTGTTGACATCGGTAAGTATTACAGGCAACAGATATTAACATGATAACAAAAATAGTACAGTGTGGCAGGTTACAAATATGTCAAGAATAATATAATCATATCATGTACAAGACCAAGATAATAGTATTAACAGGGATAACATATTCAATTTGATTAATAATTATAAAAGTGGTATTAATTAACCATGCATAAGAAAGTTCCGTACAGAAATTCAGCGTTATCCTGATTTGTAAAATATCTTAAAAATAACAAACGTCCTCCAAAAAGGAAGTGTCATATACCAAAACAAAACTAATTCAATAAAGTTTTCATTTTTATAAGTTAAAGTATTTCAGATTGTTCCTAAAAAGGTTATGAACGTTTGAAATTGAAAGTTTTCTGCTGGAATTTCTCTGGACAACAGTTCAGAGGTACTTTCATTTACAGTTTACGTTATTTAAAAAATTTATTTTGCAAGTGAATATTTCATAGGGTTATAGTATTCTTAATTATCTTCGTAACGAACTAAAAAATATGTGCTAATGATTTTTCTATGATTTATAATGAATTTTATAAGGTAAGGTGTACAGTAAATTTCAGATTTGCTGTATCCACTTGGCGACAGCGTTTCATGTGTAAACTATAATATTTTCAAACTATATTTTGCATAACGTTATAAAATACAGATTATAAACTAATTAATAATATACAGATTATATAAATATAAATGGTATAATGATAATAATAAGAAATATTACGACGATATATATATTTATACATATAATTATAATATGTCGCAAGTTGTAAACTTGCATACACTGTATATTATAAAACTGATTAACGTTAAATAACTATGGTGTATAAATTATATAGATATAGCTGTATGATAATAATAATAATAATAGTACGACAGCATATAAGTAAATTACGTAAAGCATAGTATGCAGCAAGTTATAAACTTGTCTCGAAACAAACGCGATGAACGGAAGCAACACGACACTATACAAATCAACACCAAGTTTTGATGGCTCGGTTAAGGTTCTAGAATGCGGCTGGAGTTGCGTCGGTGAGAATGGGTGTAGGCTTGAAGAACGAAGAAAGAGAATATATAAATTGATGGAGGGAAAATTTAGTTAGAGGAGAGAGAGACAGAGAAAGAGAGATTTTGTGTTTAATATAAAAATATATAGTATAGTTTAAATTAGGTTATAAATATATATTGGTTTTAATGTATATAGATAATAAAAATTACAACCAATCTCCACCAAAATCTCATCAAAAATATATTTTGGAAAATAATTCACATACGTAACTTCTCAACCATAATGCAAGAATATATTTTAAATAACCGATATCCCTAATTTAAGATTTAAAAGAATTCTAAAAATATATCTAGATTTAGTAAATATTTGATACTAGATATCTTGAGATTTAAACGTAAAAAATAAAAGCAAAATAAGATATAGGATGACAATCATATGATGACAGTTCACAAAATATAACTTATTCTTAATTTGTGACTACTAAAAGATATATAATGATATAAATATATGATATATGATATATATATGTATATATATATATTATACTAGATTCATATAGGTTCAGTTTACTGATAAATATCAGATATAATTTAGCACCATACTGAGTTTCACACATGCGGGCCGGGTCGAATAACTACTACTACTATTCGAATCACTCACAACCCAAAAGAATAAAATAGAAGAAATATAAAGTAAGTGTTAAAATACCAATTAATATCGTATAACCATACTAGGGTGTGATAATGTTCATTTCATTTTTTTGTTTATTCTGTGAATATTTACAAGAAAGACTTTAAAAATAAAATTTTAGTAAACATTTTTCTATTTTTTCACTTTTTCTTTATTTTTCTTTTTAAAAAAAGTGTGGAAGTGAAGCGCAAACGCACCGTTGCGGTAGCATGTGTGCTAAACAGCCCTAATTAGATAGACTTGCTTCACAGCTGCGGTAGCATACGCAGCTAGCTACAGTGCGCAGTGTAACACCCTAGCATTATCGTACGTTATTTAATTATATTAAATAACTGTGTGAGTAGTTTAATTATTATTGAAATTGGATTATGATTGGCGTTTGGATGGTTATTCATAATAGCCGTATTTTATCTTGTCTTGGTCACTAATTCAAATTGCTTTAAGATTTGGGTAAATACCCGACCCCCATGCGTGTTTAAACTAGAATATTTTATTAGCATTTAAGTTTGGTTGCTAGTCTAAAAGTATTTTTATATGTATATGATTTATTTGCCTAACATTATTTTTGTAACCGAATATAATTATGGTTATCTAGTTTGTTAAGTAAATGATAAGTTTTGTTGCTAATTGTTTAATATCTTATTTGTATGCATACGATATTTTATCCAACCTTAGTTGTAACTATATCTATATTTTAGAATTATAGTTCAACAATGGATATATTTTGTTTGATGGCTTAAACAAGATACATGGTAGTTTAAAGTTTGATAGATAATAGAGAAATCCCTTGTACATCTTTTAAGCATATATTTAAGGGCTGGTGCAAGTTAACTTTAAGTTTATATATATATATATATATATATATATATATATGAGAATAATGGAAGAAAGAGGCGCTAGAAGGCTTTTTGCGTTAGGTGTCGGCAAAAAGTACGTCCTCCACCATTTTATTCGACGATCGGCACCTTCTAACTTAATTTCCATCCTCCAATTTGTCGATACATCAAATTCATATGGTTACAACACCATTTCTCCATTGATTTAGCAATGTAAAAAGTTATATTGTCGGTAAACCGTTAATTTTGCACCACTAAATCAACGGTGAAAAGGTGTTGGAATCACATGAAATTTAGTGTATCGACTTGTTAGATGATGAAGATCAAAATGGCTGGTGCCGATCGTCGAATAAAATGGTGGAGAACGTGATTTGTGCCGTCTTCTAACGCAAAAGACCTCCTAGAGCCTCTTTCCTCCATTATTCTTTCTATTGTTGGATATGTATGCCCTAAAGGCCTTCATTGTATAGGATACTAGGGATATGTATGTACAGGATAATCTTGCTCGATATGATAGTATACTATTTGGTTTGTCTTTATCTTAACATGTGATGTGTTTTACTTAGTATTTCATAACTTGTATACATGTTGATAAAACCCGTAGGATCCTTACTTGACTACCAGTGTTGTGATGACAATCATACTTGTGGGAGCTGGGTAGTCGATAAGCACATCCTTAAAATGTTCTTAGTCGTGAGAGTGTCGAGACCGGGCATCGATACTCCAGAGTAGACTAGTGTATACATATCTAGACCCTGACGAGGGGCGATGGATTGGTCCCGCGGTTATTGGTGTGGTGCACCTAAGATTGCATACAGGTGCTTACTGGGGGTGAGTACACTGGACGGACTTGCCGAGAACTGGCTAGATGGTATTATATATAACGTCAGATAGCAGTTCTCTGGTGACATGAGTGCAAGTAGTCTGTCGACCTGAGGTCGTCATTTGTCTTACGTGAGTTCCTACTGTACTTTGATTACTACCCTATAAGGGTCTACTGTGTCATGCAAATAGGTTTTAGTTGGGTACAGTCCCGAGCCACATGGAGGCAGTGAGCGACTGTTGGGGATTCGTCTCTCCCGGTATAGGGAGTCGATATCGCGCTGTGATCAGTTGGCCAACACCATAAGTTTCTAGCCATGGCGGATTGAGAATTACTGGTAGTTAGCCTAGTAGATTCTCGGATGGTCTTGAGCCACACCGACACGACACGACTTGTCAGATTATTAGAGGTCTGACGTTTTCCACCCCCTGGACCCGGCATGCGATACTCTCAGACGAACAGACCGGACTGCATGGAGATTGTCATGGACAGGCTCAGTAGGGATTCAGATGAGTTCGCTCATCGGCCTTCTTTTCGACAGGTACCTGGGTAGCCGTTACGTACAGCTAGTGTCACTGACGGACTTGTAGTTAAACCCACTGCTAGCGTAATGTCGAGTCTTTAGAGTCCCACACATAGGGTTTCCCTGGTTCAGACAAAACGATGTAAAGGCCGTATGGTTTTACGTGCATGGTTCCGGTCATATACGTGTATTAGCTGCACGGATGTTGTTCAGACGGATAATACTAGTGGGCTTAGGATTAAGCCGCATTCTAGTATTATATTACTAGATTATTTTTATCTCTTTGTATTCATTTTTTTATAGTATGAATACAGGTATGTATATACGGTGAAGGTATTCTTGTAATTTTACAAGAGATGCTTCTAGAAGGGAACACCTCATTATTGGTTTTATCTATTTTTGGAAAATAGATTAATGAGGTGGAAATGGAGATATTTGTGGCATGGTAGAAGCATGGCTAAGTCTCATTGTTTATTCATTTGACTTTACTATTCAAGCATGATTGTATTTTTTTATGGAGAAATATTGTATGCTTGATTATTGAGAAAGACTTAGTCATTCTTCACTTGCTCCTACACTTGCTCATTTGGGTTTTTTCTTTCTCTCTCCATTTTTGCTCTCCTCCTTCCTCAAATCCTAACCCTTGTGAACCCTAGGGTTCCTTGAGATAAAATACTCCAATTAACTCTCTACATTTTCTAAACTACCTAGATTAGCAAACTAGGTAGTTTAGTTACCTCATTCTTGAGGTTGGAACTTGAATCATAGATTCTCGGGTGGATCATCTTCGACACGAGGAGGCCGACAACTGAGCTTGATCCAAACCCTCTAGGAGCTCAAGAAGAGGAGAAGAAGACTCGAAGGACAAGTATCAAGGAAGTATAAAACACTATCTTAGTAGTTTAGAACATCTTTGTAGTTTAGCTAGTTAGGGTTTCTGAAAGATCTTGGTTGTTTGGTCAATGTTGCAAGTCTAAAAATCGTTTTTTATGAATTCCGCCTCCCTACAAACCACGTGGAGTGTGCGATATCGACTTACACTAGTATCAGAGTCTACTTAAACCTTAACTACCTAGTTAGCACGTATTTAGAATTTCGATTGACAGAAATCATCCGAAATTGCATCTCCATTATATGTTTGCTGTTCGAATTTTAAACTTATTCAAAAAATATTTTCAATGACCTTAAAATTATATGCAGGAATTTATAGGACCAAGAAATTTTTTTGAGCACATAAGCTCACAATTCAACCACTAATCCGCAGCCAAATAGGTCATTTGGCCGTGGATCCGCGGCATAATTGTGTCCAAAGTGCTCCAAAGTTTTTCTGGGGTCAGGTTCAAGGAAATATGATTTTTGGTACTTTTGGTTTTTTCCCAGATTTTTTTGTGTACTGGTTTGTACATGGGATAAATGCGAAAAGTGTTAATCAATCGAAATTCTAAATTCTTGCTTAACTGTGTATTTTGTTTGTATACGCGTTGCTAAGCTTCTGCTAATTGCTATATGTCGATTAGTGGGAGTTGCACATATCTTGTATTTTGTTGATAGTTTGTGGATATGAAGTATTGGATCATCATGAATGAATAGCCGGGGGATATGAGAAGAGTGTTCTTTTCTTTCATTTATATAAATTTGTAAAATTGATGTAATATTCTTTTGCGGGGCACATCCGGATTGAGATCGTAGCCACCGTTGAATTATTTCATGTACTTTTTATTGCACCTAAGATAGATCCAAGGAGGGGTGCACAAACTACCGGGTTCTTGAAGTGCCGAGTGGCCTACTCATTTCATTGAGGGAGATTGCTTCACTTCGGGAATTTGGCGGATAGTTTGCCACACCCGTAAGGATCTAGGATGAGAGTTTGGCTATTCATCACAACCGTGGAATCCGTTTTTCGTTATAGGCTAAAATGAAACACGGAAATCCTTGTATATCCAATATATTCATCTGTGTTGCTTGTGCTGTGATCTGTGATCTGGAATGGATATTATTGCATGAGATGAATGGCTATATATATTACATATATAATAAACGTTGCTTATGTTTTGCACCCACGCTAGTCCAACCCCCGCTCTGCCGTTAGTTAAGTAACCTAACGGTGTATGATGGGCCCCGTGGCGAATACGGATGGCATAAGCGTATGTTCTATTTTCGTTTCTTTCTGCAATAATAAAGTTAATTGATGAGACCACATTAATATTGATTAATGCAAAGTAATAAACCTAATATCTGACGTCGTTGGAATAATTACAAAACCGCTCTGTTTTCTTCAAAAAGCAACTTTTAAAAGCGGAGCTTAAACCACTCCTTTTCAAAAGCTATTCGGTTCTTTCGACTATATCAAGTTCATTACGTTAACGGTTTTCGCCAAAAGCAGCCGTAGCCTTCCGTCATTTCAGATAGGTATCTACTAGTATTCATGCTATGTGTTTTGATCTTCGCCAAGGTATAGTGTTTGGTAGCTAGTGGATACTTATCTGTAGCATAGATAGAAGTATTAATTTAGGACAGGCATACAGCTGTTTTGACCTTCGTCAAGGGCTTGTACAAATGGGTCTAGATTAATGTGAACAATGACGGGTTGAACTTGACTTGTGACTTATGATGTTTTGATCTTCGTCAAGGTTATAAGCGCTCGGGGCAAAACTAACATCGGGAGTTTCAAATATAGATGAAACTTACTAGTGTTGCATACCTTCTGAAGTGTGGTATTTTTGGTAGGGTTCCTTCAAAATTATCACACAATGAAAGTTGGGTCCTGATCCTACTGTGAGTATCTGCTACTCTTCGGGAGAATTTTTCACTTTGCAATTAGCTAATCAAGCAGGTGTCTAGAAAGGTGTTATCGAGGCTACGCCACTGGAAAAACGATGTTACTTAATTAGGTCCGTGCGAAAGCATGGGGAACCTCCCTCCGAAGTACCAACACTAGGCTGGCCGAAAGATAAGCGAACTTGTAAGGTGCGATTAATCCTGACTAATTCTTCTTTTAGGGTTTGAAGAAGAATTCGAGAAAACGGTGGGAGCCATCTTATTTAGATAAACTAATAACCAATCTAAAATTGCAAGAGCGTAAGCTGAAAGTTTCTTTTCTCTCTCTCCTAATTGTAGCGACCATGATGGGACTTAAGCTAATACTAGATAAAAATAAACTCTATGGGGCAAATTATAAAGACTGGCTGAGGAATGTCCATATGGCCCTTACATATGATAAGGTCGCATACGTCCTCACGGCGAAGGCCCCCCGGTTCCCTGTCCAGAATCCTCGGTCGCGGACATTGAGGTTTGTAAGACCTGGGATCTGGATTGCGTGAAAACCAAGTGTCTCGTGCTGGCCTCTATGGATAATGAACATCAGAGGCAGTACGAGAAGATGGACCTTACTTCCATCTTCCTCCATACCAAACATTTATATGGAGAGCAATCTCGTATCGCAAGATATGAGAGCTTAAAGAAATTGTTTCAAGAGAGATTGGCTATCGAATCATCTGTTGAGGACCATGTCCTAAAGATGATTTCTCTCATGAAAGAGCTCGCGGACCTAGGAACTACGTTGGAGAATGATAATCCAATTCTCTCTCGATACGTTCCTCAAAAAATACATACATCAACTTGATTCTACAGTCCCTTTCCTCCACCTATGCCCAATTCATATTGAACTTCAATATGCAAAAGCTGGAAGTTTCACTTCCTGGGCTCCTCAACATGCTGAGGGTGGCAGAGGGCATCTTGAAGAAAACTAAGGAAACGCCCGCTCTGTTTATTGGGAAATCTTCTTCTGCTAAATCCAAAACTAAGGTCAAGGGGAAGAAGAAGGATCTCACCAGACCGAGGGGAGGTGTGCAGAAGGTGCAAAGAAAGAGAAAGGAAAAGAATGGGGGGTAGCCACAAAATAAGAATGCTTCTATTGTCGGAAAAAGGGACATTGGAAGGATTGTCAGGCCCTAAAAGCCAAGAATCAGGATACGAAGCAAGTTGTGGTTTCGCCTTCAGGTGTGTTCGTGATTGAAAACGGTTTCTCTATTAACTCTATTTCCTGGGTATTGGATACCGGATTAGGATCTCACATCTGTAATTCATTGCAGGCGTTGAGAAGCCATAGAGTTTTGAGGAAAGGTGATATGACCCTCAGGGTTGGCAATGGAACCAGTATAGATGTTGTTGCAGTAGGAGAATATCATTTAGGATTGGCGAGTGGACATATTTTGTTATCGCGTAACTGCTTTTGTGTACCCAGTATGATGTGTAATATGATATCTGTATCTTTGTTATCTAATGAAGGGTATAATTTTGCACTTGAAAGCAATATCATAAACATTCACCTAAATCATGAAATGGTTGGGTCGGGTACACTTAATAACGGAATATACATTCTCAATCAATATCAAGCTTTCAACGTCCAAAACACACTAAAAAGAAAGACTTCAGAATCAAACCAAGCTTTCTTATGGCATTGTAAACTTGGTCATATTAATGAAACACGGTTGACCAAGTTATATAAAGATGGATACTTAGATCCGTTTGAATATCAATCATATGCAACTTGTCAATCATGTATCAGAGGAAAGATGACAAAAACTCCGTTCACTGGACACGGAGAAAGAGCTACAGAGCTCCTGGGACTTATACACAGTGACGTGTGTGGGCCAATGTCTATGCATGCAAGAAGTGGCTATTCCTACTTCATTATTTTCACCGATGATTTCTCAAGGTATGAACATGTATTTCTTAATGAAACATAAATCCGAGGCCTTTGAGAAATTCCAAGAGTATAAGAATGAAGCAGAAAAGCAAACCGGCAAAAGTATCAAGATGCTCCGATCTGATCGGGGTGGTGAATACTTAAGTGCTGAATTTCTGGAATATCTAAAAGAGAATGGAATTCTCTCTCAGCTTACTCCTCCATACACACCATAACACAACGGTGTATCAGAAAGATAGAATCGCACCTTACTGGATATGGTGCATTCCATGATGAGTAATACTGAGTTGCCGTCCTCCTTCTGGGGTTATGCACTAGAATCTGCTGCATACCTATTGAATAAGGTTCCAACTAAGTCTGTGCCTACCACTCCATATGAAATGTGGAGTGGGAAGAAACCCTGTCTTAAGTATCTTAAGATATAGGGTTGTTCTGCTTTTATCAAAAAGGTTCATCCGGACAAACTCGAGACGCGTTCAATATTGTGTAAGTTTGTGGGATACCCCAAAAACTCTAGGGGTAATTATTTCTATTACGTTGAGGAACAAAAGGTCTTTGTTTCTCATCATGCCCGCTTCATGGAAACTCAATTTCTTGAAAAGAAGATAGGTGGGAGCGCAATAGAGCTGAAAGAAATTCCAGAACCATAAACTATTACTGAAAACTTAGTAGAACCTGAGATTTCAATGGAACCGGACGTACCTATGCCACTCCGCAGATCTAGTAGGCAGTCTCATCCGTCCGAGAGATACTACGGTTTTCTCGTAGACGGGGATCGAGAGGATTGCATCATCGATAATGATGAGCTAACTAGTTTTCAGCAAACCATCACGAGTAGAGACTCGGTAAAGTGGTTGGATGCTATGCGATCCGAGATGGAATCTATGTACACAAACCAAGTATGGACTTTAGATTTTGCTCCCACTGGGGTAAAACCCATAGGATGCAAATGGATCTTCAAAAATAAGATTGGTGTAGATGGTCAGGTAGAAACCTACAAAACTAAACTTATTGCTAAAGGTTTTCGTCAAAGACCAGATTGAACTATGACGAAACCTTTTCACCAGTGGCTATGCTTAAATCCATTCGGATCCTACTTGTCGTTGTTGCCTTCCATGACTATGACATCTAGCAGATGGATCCATTTATGGATTAAAGCAGGCATCGCTGAGTTGGAACATCTGCTTTGATGAGACGGTCAAGGAATTTGATTTTATCAAAAATGTAGATGAACCTTGTATTTATAAAAAGATTGTAGGGAGAACTGTGGTATTCCTCGTTTTATAGGTGGATGGCATTCTCCTGATAGGAAATGATATTCCTATGCTACAATCGAACAACCTATTCTTGTCACAGAAGTTCTCTATGGAAGACCTGGGTGATGCCTCGTACATTCTGAGGATTAAGATCTATCGTGACAGATTAAAAAATGTTAGGACTTTCACAGTCAAGGTACATAGACACCGTACTAAAGAGATTTAGTATGTAAGATTCTGAACGCGTAATTTACCCGCTTGTCACGGAATCACTCTCTCCAAAAAGATGTCTCCCAAAACTGATGAGGAGAGGGCTTGCATGAGCATAGCACCCTACGATTCGGCGGTAGGGTCGATAATGTATGCGATATTATGTACCATACCAGATATAGCTTACGCACTTAGCATCGTAAGCAGGTATCAGTCTAACCCAGGTGAGAAACATTGGATAGCAGTAAAGAACATTCTTAAGTACCTGAGAAGAACTAAGGAGATGTTCTTGGTGTACGGTAATGGGGACCTCCAGATCGAGGCTTTTACCGACTCTGGCTTCCAAAGTGACAAGGATGACTCTAAATCTGTCTCGTGTTATGTGTTTACCCTCAACGAAGGGATGGTCTGTTGGAAGAGTTCCAAACAGGACACCGTGGCAGACTCGACGATGGAGGCTGAGTACATCGTTGCTAACGATACCGCAAAAGAGGCAGTCTAGATGAAGAAGTTCATTTCTGAACTTTAGGTGGTTCCATCCATTGCTAATCCAATATCTTTGTATTGTGATAACAATGGAGCTAAGGATTTGGCAAAGAAACCACGGTCCCATCAGAAATCCAGACATATCTTGAGGCGGTATCACCTGATCAGGAAGATCGAGGTGCGGAGAGTAGATACAAAGGACAACACGGCAGATCCATTCACCAAGGTCATCCCTCAAGTCTAGTTCAAGAAACTGTTCGAGATGTTGGGTATGCGGTACGCCAGCAATTAGCTCTAGTGCAGACGTTGGGTACTTAATACGCCAATTACAGGCCTTAGTGCAAGTGGGAGATTGTTGGATATGTATGACCTAGAGGCCTTCATTGTATAGGATGCTAGGGATATGTATGTACAGGACAATCTTGCTCGATATGATAGTATGCTATTTGGTTTGTCTTTATCTTAATATGTGATATGTTTTACTTAGTATTTCATATTTTGTATACATGTTGATAAAGCCCGTAGGATTCTTTCTTGACTACCAGCGTTGTGATAGCAATCATACTTGTGCGAGCTAGGTAGTCGATAAGCACATCCTTAAAATGTTCCTAGTCATGGGAGTATCGAGACTGGGCATCGATACTCCAGTGTAGACTAGTGTATACATATCTAGACCCTGACGAGAGACGATGGATTGGTCTCGCATCCATTGGTGTGGTGCACCTAAGATTGTATACAGGTGCTCACTGGGGGTGAGTACACCGGACGGACTCGCCGAGGACTGGCTAGATGGTATTATACCTAATGTCAGATAGCAATTCTTTGGTGACATGAATGCAGGTAGTCTATCGACCTGAGGTCGTCATTTTTCTCGTGTGAGTTCCCACTGTACTTTAATTACTACCCTACCGCGGCTCTACTGAGTCATGCAAACAGGTTTTAGTTGGATACAGTTCTGAACCATAGGGAGGCAGTGAGCGACTGTTGGTGTAACACCCGAGCCCAATAATACTATTTCTATTACTAGTTGAGTGTTATACATTGCTCATTTCAATTATCCTGATTGTTTAGTGCTTATTGCTAAATTTTAACCGGTTAAGTCATTTTGGCACATAACAAATTTTAACACCTAAAATGAAATTAAAAATATCCATATTGGCCTACTCGTCACCACTAGTCACGTGGTAGCGTCCGCGCGTCGAGATTTCATCCCGTTCGGTGAAACGGGCAAGTTTGGACGACTACGCGCGCGTGCAAGTGTCCGACTTAGGGGCATGCATTTTAATCATAAGACATCTCATTTTAAAATTTGGAACTCGCTTAAAATCCTATTATTTAAATTTCAAATATTTGGGCGCAACCCGGGCGCGATTTGAAAATGTTTCATTTAGCGCCAAAATCCCAATTTAATAATATTTTTAAAACCATAATATATATATACAATCTTACAGTTATATTAAATCTCTGAAAATTTTAATCCTATAAATTTTTTACCCCAGCCAATCACGAGGGATTTCATCCCTCGTGGGCCCCTCTCTCCTCCACTGATTTCTCTCTCCGTCTCTCTATCTCTCTCCTCAAATTCCTTCTACTCTCTCAATCTTCTCTCTATCTCTCTCTAAAAATCTTTCTCTCTCTCTCTCTAACCACCTCTCTCTCTCTCTCTATCTTTTAAACCCCACGCCTTCGTCCTCAAACTCTATCGCAGAAAACCGATCGACGAACCCCCCGCGAGAAACCCTAGCTTCCTCGTGCCCTCGCCGTCGACCTCCCCGCGACCTCGCCGTCACCGTCCTCGCCTCCACAGCCTAGCCGCACCCCCTACCTCCTCTCCTCCCTCCTTCAGAGCCTGCGACCCAACCCCGATGCCACCACCTGCACGCAGATCTCGCCGTCGCCGCCGCCTCCTATCGCCGACGACGCCAGAGACTCCCTCTCTTCACCCTCGTCCCGACCTCCTCGTCTTCCTCCTCCTTCCCTCGCCGGAGTTGCAACTGCAACAGACCTAACCCTATCACCAACCCTAGTCGCCGGGAAACTTGCCGTCGATCCTCGCCGTCGTTGCCAGAGCCACCTCCGACCACCTCCTTCTCCCCCTGAACACCAGAGCACGCCAGAGACCCCCTCTACTCACCGCACCACCCCTTTCCAGCGAACCCAGAAATTTCCAGCCTTCGCTGCTCGCCGTCGCTGCCTCGCCGGCGCCCCATCGCCGTCGAACTCGTCATGGTTGCCCCCTGGTTCTTCCCTGTAAGCATATCTCTACCTTTCCATTCGTGTTAACCCCCCCGCTGGTCTTAGTGTCCGTGTGTCGTATTTTACTAATTCGTCGCCATTTTTGACTTTTCGCCGGATTCCGGCCGTGCCGTCGTCTAGACCCGACTCTCCAGCGAAGTACTCTGGTCCGTGTGGTCCCGCTGTTTGCTGTTTGGACTCGATCCGTGGCCCGTGCATCCGTCTTGTGTTTTCCGCCGACATTGCATTCGTGTTTTCCGGTTTGCGAAACCGTCGAGGCAAGATTTCTTGCTACATGCTATGTTAAACTAATTAAGTATTTGACTCATAAAACCTGCTATATTAACTAAGTATTGTTACTTGTCTCATTGAACGAAATGTGATATGCATCATAATACTGCCATCTAAATCGTACTTTGCCACTATAACCTTAATAACAACTACCTGTTAATCATTTTGTTATTTAGAGGACGATAGTCGTGCACTTATATCTTTATTACCTGCTGTTATTAAGGTTGCGCTACACCGTGATTATTGCACTCCAAGGGTGCTCGAACCTGTTAGTATAATACAACTGCATCATAATCATGTACCATTGTGATTAAATGACTATTAGTGCTGTTTACTTTAAATTCTTGCTGCTGTTACTTATTCGATTGTATACCTGTTGAGAGCACATACCCGATTACATTACATATTGACCGGACCTTGCTACATATGACATATATTTACATACTGATGCACCGGACATGATACCCTGTACATACCGACTCAACCTATTGTACCACGACCTGACTTGTTACATGATCTCATGCCTAATGCCAACAAACCTGACTTGGGGTCCTCATGGACCATTCCTGTTGTCTATCCAGACAAACCTGACCTGTTACCTGATCCTGTGTTGGCATTAGTCCTCGATCACTGAATACCTGACCTGACATACATAGCTTGGGGGTATGGGGAAATCAAAGGTGAAACCGACTTGTAACTCAACAGTTCGATACCTGTTCTGATCAGTCTTACGGGCTTGGCCAGTCCGGGAGTGATGATGCTGACATCACTCGTCCATCCTGCTACCTATTTACTGCCTAGCGGCACGTCTCGGATTCAGCCCCGAGGGTCTTGACCGTGGTCCCGGGCATGCACGGGATACTATTGAGTTACATCGACGAGTCACCAATTGATTTCAAAGACTTTAAAGTAGAAACCTGATAGGACAGTTTAGTTACCGCTGCACATTACCCTGTACTGTTATTTCATAGTACTGCTTTATTCATGTTCATACCTGCATTGTTTATTACCATGTTTATATTATATTATTGGTTGACATGACGCGCTGACGTCTGGGTTTTGCATGGCCCAGATTCCTTACCGCTGTCGACGACCGAGCAGGAGTACTTCAGCCAGCAGGCTGATCTGTGAGTTCCTTAGTGATTAGTTTATTTAGTTCATTTCATTTCCAAATGTGAGCCCGCATTATGGGACGTACTGTTTATTTATTGTATTGGATCATTTGCTTCCGCACTTATTGTTTATTGACTCTTGTTATTATGGATTTGGACATGTGATAGTTTAGTTTATTTATATTGTTCTTGATATCTCTACAACCGTAATGTGACTGTGGATGGACACTTCCTACCCACAGGTAGCATGGTTGGCTATGTTACGTGCCCAATCTTGCATACTCTGGGAAGCGGGGCGTGACATGGTTCTTTTGGTATCAGAGCCATAGGTTAGTTGGGTTAATTCCTTTGTAGTTGGGTATTGTACCCAATACACGAATCAGAACACCCGTGTTTAGAAAACATGTCCTGCCACCTTGACCGTTTTACCATTCTTGAATCACATTCTTCCTGATTATATCTTTTACGACGTGCAAACTTACTTTGCATGTCGACTCGAAAACCTGATTCCTTGTTATCTCTAGGACTTGGGCGACTTGGGTGGAGTTAAGTAATTGCGGCTATGATACCGCGGCATAGCTACAATGCGGTACTCTATTTAAGTATCTTGGAGTTCTAGCCTTGACCCACATTCGGAATCTATTATCATGCTAATGTTGGGTGTTTTGAGTTCAGGATTATGACAGTTAAGAAGTTGAAGACGCACCGGAGGCGTGTGAACGAAGCCGCCATGCTTGGAGTGATAAGAGGAATGCTGGAAATCAAAGAAACAGACCGAGCTGATCCAGCAGCAAGCGGACTCATTTCGGGAAGGTTTGCAGATCGTTCAGCAGTCTGTGAACGAGGTTGGGACTAGACCAGTTGACCGAGTAGGGACTGTAGCAGATTTCAGACTTTTGGGTCCGTCTACCTTCACTGGTCTGGAGGAGCCGTTGCCACCCAAGCAGTGGCTAGTGACACGGAGGATATGCTGATTGCGGCACGGATTCCAGAGGACAAAGGAGTTGATGTGGTGCGCATTCAACTAGTGGATTACGCCCGAGAGTGGTGGCTTGCGGAAGAGACCCGCTTGCCCAAGCCGATCAGTTGGGCGAAGTTTTTTAAGAATCCCCGGAGAAATTCTTCCCGCAGACTGCGCGGAGGAAAAGGAAGAGAAATTTATCGGACTAAGGCAGAATGGAGCAACCGTAGACGTGCATGCAGCAGAATGGACGAGACTCAGTAGTCTCACTGGACCTTTCGCGGCCAACGATGCAGACAGCAGTTGCGGTAAGGAAGCAGTTCTGTCGGGCCAGTCGAGTTTAGGGCTAGACCGACAAACAGTGTTCTTGCAGCTATGGAAGTTGATGGTTGTGAAGAACCGGTGGTAGTTCGCGATTTCATGGACAGAGCAAAGATATTGAGTCTACCACCGAGGAGAGACGTGGAGTTCGCGATTGACCTTATTCCTGGTGCAATGCCAGTGTCAAAATCCTATTATCCGATGGCACCAGTGGAATTGGAAGAAGTTAAGAAACAAGTTGGTGAATTACTTGAGAAGGGTTGGATTCGAAGCAGCAACTTGCCTTGGGGAGCTCCAGTTCTTCTAGTAAAGAAGAAAGATGGCACGAGAAGGATGTGCATCGATTATCGAGAATTAAACCAGGTGACTAGTAAGGACAAGTACCCGATCCCTTGCATTGGAGAACTTTTGAGCAGCTTAGTAGCGCGAGAGTATTCTCGAAATAGGAATTGCGATCCGGATATCATCAGGTCCGAGTGAAAGCAGAAGACATTTGCAAGACGGCGTTTCGAACTCGATATGGACATTTCGAGTATCTGGTGATGCCCTTCGGAGTGACGAATGCGCCGGCAATATTCATGGATTTGATGAACAAAATATTTTCACCATTCTTGGACCAGTTTATTGTAGTATTCATTGACGATATTCTGGTGTACTCGAAGAGTCCGGAGGAGCATGCTGGGTATTTGAAGATTGCACTGCAGACGCTGAGACAGGAGAAATTGTATGCGAAGATGAGTAAGTGCGAATTCTGGCTGGAAGAAGTGAAATTTCTGGGGCATGTCGTGTCGGGCGATGGAATCGCCATCGATCCCAAGAAGATTGCAGCGGTTCGAGATTGGCCAATTCCAAAGAATGTTGCGGAGTTAAGAAGTTTCCTTGGTTTGGCCGGATACTACAGGCGATTTGTTGAGAACTTCGCTCGTTTGGCAGAACCGTTGACCAAGCTTACGCGCAAGGAAGTACCTTTTACTTTGGACGGATGGATGTGCATTGGCCTTCGAGACGTTGAAGCAGAAGTTGATAACCGCCCCTATCCTGATCGTACCAGACAATTCAGGAGGACTGGTGATTCACAACGACGCATCTGGAAAAAGGATTGGGATGTGTTTTGATGCAGAATGGGAAGGTCGTAGCTTACGCATCGAGACAACTGAAGACTCATGAGAAGAATTATCCGATTCATGACTTGGAGCTTGCGGCCGTGATCTTCGCCCTGAAGATTTGGAGACACTACCTTTTGGTCGAGAGAGTCGAAGTCTTTACAGATCACAAGAGTTTGAAGTATGTGTTCACTCAGAAGGAGTTGAACATGAGGCAACGCAGATGGTTGGAGCTGATGGCCGACTACGACCTTGATTTTAAGTACCATCTGGGAAAGGTTAACGTCGTGCCGGATGCGCTTAGTCGGTTACCAGCAATTCAGGTATTGACCGCACAGAGGGAGATCATTGCGGATTTTCAGAGATTTGACTTGGAGGTTGTGCTACCACATACTACGGGACAGTTGATGCAGTTGCAAGTACAGTCGTCCTTAGTTGAGAAGATTAAAGCGTCACAATCGCAGGATCCTAGACTGCAAAAGTTTCGAGAGCAGGTTGAAGCCGGACTGCGAACCGATTTACTGATCCATGAAGACGGTTCGTTAAGGTATGGTAGCCGTATATGTGTGCCAAAGGGAGATGTGCGTGAAGAGCTTATGAAGGAGGCACACAGTTCAGCTTACTCTGTACATCCAGGAGGGACAAAGATGTACCGAGATATTCGACAGCACTTCTGGTGAGAAGGTATGAAACGGGAGATTGCTCGCTTCGTGGCTAAGTGCTTGGTGTGTCAGCAAGTCAAGGCAGAACACCAAAGGGTTGCTGGTTTGTTGCAACCACTTCCGATTCCTCAGTGGAAGTGGGAACATATAACCATGGACTTCGTGACGGCTTTACCGCGGAGTCCAAAGGGAAACAATGCAGTATGGGTGATTGTCGACCGATTGACCAAGGCAGCTCACTTTATTCCTTTTCGGGTTGGTCAATGGACGGAGACTTTGGCAGAGCGGTACATGCAGGAGATTGTAAGATTGCATGGAGTACCGGTGAGCATCGTGTCCGATCGGGACACTCGGTTCTTGTCACACTTCTGGAGGAGTTTACAAGAAAGTTTGGGGACTCGATTGCAGTTTAGCACAGCTTATCATCCTCAAACTGATGGACAATCGGAGAGAACGATCCAAACTCTTGAAGATATGTTGAGGGCATGCATGTTGGACTTCAGAGGTTCTTGGGAGGATCACCTACACTTTATGGAGTTTTCGTACAACAATAGCTTCCAAGCGACTATTCAGATGGCTCCGTTTGAAGCTTTATATGGTCGTAAGTGCCGTTCACCTGTTTGTTGGGATGATGTTGGTGAACGAAGGTTACTAGGACCAGATTTGGTGGTACAGACAGTCGAGAAGGTGAATACAATCAGAAAGCATATGAAGGCAGCTCAAGACAGACAGAAAAGTTGGGCTGACACGTCAAGAAGACCTCTAGAGTTCGCCGTGGGTGATTTGGTATTCTTGAAGATATCACCGACTAGAGGGGTGTTTCGCTTTGGGAGTCGGGGAAAGCTTAGTCCTCGATTCGTTGGACCCTTCGAGATATTGGAGCGTGTTGGAAAGGTAGCGTACCGTTTGGCGTTACCACAGTCCTTGGCCGGAGTGCACGATGTGTTTCATGTATCTCAACTACGGAGGTATGTTCGAGATGAAACCCACGTCTTGGATCATTCGGAGTTGACTGTACGGGAGGACCTAACTTTTGAGGAGCGACCAGTTGAAATCAAGGATCGAAGAGAAAAGGTTCTTAAGAACAAGGTTATCCCTCTTGTGCTAGTTTCTTGGGGTAATCGATCGCATGTAGAATCCACTTGGGAGCGAGAAGACGAGATCCGGCAGAAATTTCCTCACATTTTCCTGTAGTTAGCTATCTTGTATTCTTGGAATTTCGAGGACGAAATTCTTTTTGTAGTTGGGTATGATGTAACACCCGAGCCCAATAATACTATTTCTATTACTAGTTGAGTGTTATACATTGCTCATTTCAATTATCCTGATTGTTTGGTGCTTATTGCTAAATTTTAACCGGTTAAGTCATTTTGGCACATAACAAATTTTAACACCTAAAATGAAATTAAAAATATCCATATTGGCCTACTCGTCACCACTAGTCGCGTGGTAGCGTCCGCGCGTCGAGATTTCATCCCGTTCGGTGAAACGGGCAAGTTTGGACGACTACGCGCGCGTGCAAGTGTCCGACTTGGGGGCATGCATTTTAATCATAAGACATCTCATTTTAAAATTTGGAACTCGCTTAAAATCCTATTATTTAAATTTCAAATATTTGGGCGCAACCCGGGCGCGATTTGGAAATGTTTCATTTAGCGCCAAAATCCCAATTTAATAATATTTTTAAAACCATAATATATATATACAATCTTACAGTTATATTAAATCTCTGAAAATTTTAATCCTATAAATTTTTTACCCCAGCCAATCACGAGGGATTTCATCCCTCGTGGGCCCCTCTCTCCTCCACTGATTTCTCTCTCCGTCTCTCTATCTCTCTCCTCAAATTCCTTCTACTCTCTCAATCTTCTCTCTATCTCTCTCTAAAAATCTTTCTCTCTCTCTCTCTAACCACCTCTCTCTCTCTCTATCTTTTAAACCCCACGCCTTCGTCCTCAAACTCTATCGCAGAAAACCCATCGACGAACCCCCCGCGAGAAACCCTAGCTTCCTCGTGCCCTCGCCGTCGACCTCCCCGCGACCTCGCCGTCACCGTCCTCGCCTCCACAGCCTAGCCGCACCCCCTACCTCCTTTCCTCCCTCCTTCAGAGCCTGCGACCCAACCCCGATGCCACCACCTGCACGCAGATCTCGCCGTCGTCGCCGCCTCCCATCGCCGACGACGCCAGAGACTCCCTCTCTTCACCCTCGTCCCGACCTCCTCGTCTTCCTCCTCCTTCCCTCGCCGGAGTTGCAACTGCAACAGACCTAACCCTATCACCAACCCTAGTCGCCGGGAAACTTGCCGTCGATCCTCTCCGTCGTTGCCAGAGCCACCTCCGACCACCTCCTTCTCCCCCTGAACACCAGAGCACGCCAGAGACCCCCTCTACTCACCGCACCACCCCTTTCCAGCGAACCCAGAAATTTCCAGCCTTCGCTGCTCGCCGTCGCTGCCTCGCCGGCGCCCCATCGCCGTCGAACTCGTCGTGGTTGCCCCCTGGTTCTTCCCTGTAAGCATATCTCTACCTTTCCATTCATGTTAACCCCCCCCGCTGGTCTTAGTGTCCGTGTGTCGTATTTTACTAATTCGTCGCCATTTTTGACTTTTCGCCGGATTCCGGCCGTGCCGTCGTCTAGACCCGACTCTCCAGCGAAGTACTCTGGTCCGTGTGGTCCCGCTGTTTGCTGTTTGGACTCGATCCGTGGCCCGTGCATCCGTCTTGTGTTTTCCGCCGACATTGCATTCGTGTTTTCCGGTTTGCGAAACCGTCGAGGCAAGATTTCTTGCTACATGCTATGTTAAACTAATTAAGTATTTGACTCATAAAACCTGCTATATTAACTAAGTATTGTTACTTGTCTCATTGAACGAAATGTGATATGCATCATAATACTGCCATCTAAATCGTACTTTGCCACTATAACCTTAATAACAACTACCTGTTAATCATTTTGTTATTTAGAGGACGATAGTCGTGCACTTATATCTTTATTACCTGCTGTTATTAAGGTTGCGCTACACCGTGATTATTGCACCCCAAGGGTGCTCGAACCTGTTAGTATAATACAACTGCATCATAATCATGTACCATTGTGATTAAATGACTATTAGTGCTGTTTACTTTAAATTCTTGCTGCTGTTACTTATTCGATTGTATACCTGTTGAGAGCACATACCCGATTACATTACATATTGACCGGACCTTGCTACATATGACATATATTTACATACTGATGCACCGGACATGATACCCTGTACATACCGACTCAACCTATTGTACCACGACCTGACTTGTTACATGATCTCATGCCTAATGCCAACAAACCTGACTTGGAGTCCTCATGGACCATTCCTGTTGTCTATCCAGACAAACCTGACCTGTTACCTGATCCTGTGTTGGCATTAGTCCTCGATCACTGAATACCTGACCTAACATACATAGCTTGGGGGTATGGGGAAATCAAAGGTGAAACCGACTTGTAACTCAACAGTTCGATACCTGTTCTGATCAGTCTTGCGGGCTTGGCCAGTCCGGGAGTGATGATGCTGACATCACTCGTCCATCCTGCTACCTATTTACTGCCTAGCGGCACGTCTCGGATTCAGCCCCGAGGGTCTTGACCGTGGTCCCGGGCATGCACGGGATACTATTGAGTTACATCGACGAGTCACCAATTGATTTCAAAGACTTTAGAGTAGAAACCTGATAGGACAGTTTAGTTACCGCTGCACATTACCCTGTACTGTTATTTCATAGTACTGCTTTATTCATGTTCATACCTGCATTGTTTATTACCATGTTTATATTATATTATTGGTTGACATGACGCGCTGACGTCTGGGTTTTGCATGGCCCAGATTCCTTACCGCTGTCGACGACCGAGCAGGAGTACTTCAGCCAGCAGGCTGATCTGTGAGTTCCTTAGTGATTAGTTTATTTAGTTCATTTCATTTCCAGATGTGAGCCCGCATTATAGGACGTACTGTTTATTTATTGTATTGGATCATTTGCTTCCACACTTATTGTTTATTGACTCTTGTTATTATGGATTTAGACATGTGATAGTTTAGTTTATTTATATTGTTCTTGATATCTCTACAACCGTAATGTGACTGTGGATAGACACTTCCTACCCACAGGTAGCATGGTTGGCTATGTTACGTGCCCAATCTTGCGTATTCTGGGAAGCGGGGCGTGGCAGTTGGGGATTCGTCTCTCCCGGTATAGGAAGTTGATATCACGCTGTGATCGGTTGGCCAACACCATAAGTCCCTGGCCAGAGAGGATTGAGAATTACTGGTAGTTGGACCAGTAGATTCTCGAATGGTTTTGAGCCACACCAGCATGGCTTGTCAGGTTATTAGGGGTCTCACGTTTTCCATCCCCCTAGACCCAGCTTGCGATACTCTTAGACGAACAGACCGGACTGCATGGTGATTGTCACGGACAGGCTCAGTAGGGGTTCAGATGAGTTCGCTCGTCGGCCTTCTTTTCAACAGGTACCTGAGTAGCCGTTACGTACAGCTAGTGCCACTGACGGACTTATGGTTAAACCCACTGTCAGCGTACTGTCAAGTCTTTAGAGTCCTACATAGAGGGTTTCCCTGGTTCACGCGAAAGGATGTAGAGGTCGTATGGTTTTACATGCAGGGTTCCGATCATATACGTGTACTATTTGCACGGATGTTGTTTGGACGGATAATACTAGTGGGCTTATGATTAAGCCGCATTCTAGTATTATATTACTGGATTATTTTTATCTCTTTGTATTCGTATTTTTTGCAGTACGAATACAGGTATGTATATACGGTGAGAGCATTCTTGTAATTTTGCAAGAGATGCTTCTAGAAGGGGACACCTCATTATTGGTTTTATCTATTTTTGGAAAATAGATTAATGAGATGGAAATGGAGATATTTGTGGCATGGTAGAAGCATGGCTAAGTCTCATTGTTTATTCATTTGACTTTACTATTCAAGCAAGGTTGTATTTTTCTATGGAGAAATATTGTATGCTTGATTATTGAGAAAGACTTAGCCATTCTTCACTTGCTTCTATACTTGCTCATTTGGGTTTTTTCTTTCTCTCTCCATTTTGCTCTCCTCCTTCTTTCACAAACCATAACCCTCACATGTGTTGTGAATCCTAGGGTTTCTTGAGATAAAATATTCCAATTAACTCTCTACATCTTCTAAGCAACCTAGATTAGCAAATTGGATACTTTAGTTATCTCATTCTTGAGGTTGGAACTTGAACCATAGACTCTCGGGTGGATCATCTTCGACACGAGGTGGCCGACGACCGAGCTTGATTCAAACCCTCTAGGAGCTCAAGAAGAGGAGAAGACCCGAAGGACAAGTATCAAAGAGGTATAAAACACTATCTTAGTAGTTTAGAACCTCTTTGTAGTTTAGCTAGTTAGGGTTTCTGAAGGATCTTGGTTGTTTGGTCGATGTTGCAAGTCTAAAAATCGTTTTTTGTGAATTCCGCCTCGCCACAAACCATGTGGGATGTGCGACATCGACTTACATCTATCCACACACACAATCTACCCTCTCTCCTCCAACTAACATTATTTTTCTCTTTCCCCTAAACATTCAGCCGGTCCTATTCATCTTTCTCTCCAATCAACATCATCTCTCTCCCCATATATTTTATCCCATATTCCTATCTCTTTAACAACTCAACTAAACCCATCACCAGCAGCCCATCTTCTCCCCAAGTGTTACCCGAGCAGCCCCCTTCGACCATTCTCGCCACCACCTAACTCAACACCCTAACCCAAAGAAACCATAGCCTCCTTCAAACAACCAAGCAGAACCATACCCGAGAACCCATCTCGTCTCCATCATTGCCGACATCTTCTTCTTTCCCAAAGCACCAAGCAACCCAACACCATCGTTTCACCATCGTTGGCGACTCCCAAGACCTGAAGCCGAACTCCAAACTCAACCCTCGACTTCATCCCTTAACCAAGAACTCCATCCACATTGTCGCCGTCGGTCGAGCCCACCAAGCCAAGCAAGTCGAGCATCTTGGAGCCGAGCCTAACATACCAAAGTTCAAACCAAGCCGTGATCTTTAGACGAGATCAAGTTTCGATCTTGCTCCGTTTCGTGGTTGCGTGTAGTCATGTCCGCGTTTGTCTCAAGGCAAGTATTTTACTTGCTACATGTTAGTTACGGCAAATTTATATCGTGTCATAATATTTAATATTACTATCATATCATTTTATGTTACCAAATAGATTAATAGTTTAGTTGATAGTAATTTATGTATATTAATTAACATTATTTGATAATCATAACAAAAGATTATTTTAATACGGTTAAGTTCACTACTACATACAATCACTATTAGAGACCGTATGGAACGATCCCCAAAAAATAATAACGGTCGCTAATGTATATTAGCGACCGTTTATATTTTAAAGGTCGCTAAAACACGGTTGCTGATTGGATGGTCGCTGATACATATATTAGCGACCGTTCATGCACGGTCTCTAATAAGAACGGTCGCTCATATATGTATCAGCGATCGTTTCCTCTAGTCGCTAATAAGGAGACACGTGGACGTCCCAAAAAATTTAACTGTTTCCTAATATCAGCGAACGGTCGCTGATAAGGTATTGGCGACCGTTCTTGAAGCTAATACGGTCTCTAATACCAATTTTTCTGAAAAAAATTTACAGAAAAATGCTATATTCAATAGAATAATACACAAAATCACAATATATTTGTCATGACCCTCTTCTCAATAGACGGAAACGATAACGTGGCAAGCCCACTGCATATATATTCAGAGAAGATCATTTCCTAAATAAATATACCAAGCGTATTGAAACAATAATACACAATGCAAGAATAAATGGAGATTGTACAATTTTCAACAAATATCTTTATTTACATTCAAACTTGAAATATTTAAAGATACATGAGTTCAATTGAAAAAGTAAATAAAAGAAATGCTTAAACAGGTGGCATACATAAGCAGAAGAAAAAATGTACTTAGTCTAAAACCCGAGCCATGATCTGGTCGTACGCCTCCTATGTAGCGTCCACCTTCTCGGTATCTGACGAACATTCTAAGAAAACAAAAATGGGTGGAATGCTCGTCAGCGAACTAGCGCTCGATAAGTCTCAAAGGTAAAAGTGAAAAGTGACAAGTATAGAATAATCATGAAATAATGTATATGACGAGTAAAAGTATATGTAAATGAACATAGTATATGTATTATAGGTCTCTATATGGTCATTATATTAACGTTAAATTCTAAGTGTGAATGTCAACGCAGCCGTAGAAGTATTCACGAGCTCAAGAGTAGAGCCCCAGGAACAAGAAAACATGGGCTCATATCATGTGTTAGCATCGGGACTCCAAGCTGTGGAAGAGTCGACCCAATTGAGATTCGAGTAAATAGAAAAATAGGTTAATACGAGACTCCTGAACCTCCGTTGGATTCACACAAAAAACTATCCCAAACACCCCGAGTATAATATATATTATAACTGTAAGATATCCTTAGATAATTTGATTGGTTGATTATAACATGCCTTGATCGAGACCATATATTGCAAAATTTGAAAAATGAAGTCGAATAAGTCAAATAGAATGCGAGTTATGACAGTTGCAATCCTGAGTCGAGTCAAGTTAGTTCGAGTAGATTGAGTTCGTATTAGTGTTCAAGCTTGGGTTTGAGTTGGATTAGAGTTTGAGTTTAAATTCAAGTTTGTATTCGAGTTATAGAAAATTCTTGTGAATGTTGAATTCTTAAGTTCGGGAGTAATCTGAAAACTGCTGCATATGGACGGCAGGATTTATGTCTTTTTTCAAGACAATTGACGTTGATAACTCCGTTAATTTGTAGTATTGTCTAACCTGAATAAGCAAGCACTCACTTTCTCCGACTGTCTAAGGCTCAAGAGAAATGATACCGCTTATACCTATATTAATCTAGAGTCCTTAAATATTTATTATTGTTGTTTACATTATATTTATATTATTTGCATTTCTCGAGGGGTTTTATGAAAAATATTTTAATATTATTTAAATATAAATCTCGAGAGTGCTTTATAATATTTAGAGTTTTTATGAACATGTATTTTAATTTTAGTGGTATTTTGGTGGTAAAACCTAACTTTTAAAAGTTTATGGTATTTTAATGAAAACCACTTCTTTTGTAAACTTGGTGGTATTTTATTAAAAATTTAATCTTTCATTTAAAAACATATTTTTTTACAATTTGTTTTTATTGAAAATATGGTCTCATAATTTTATATAATTTTCTAAAGTTTCATTTGTTTTAGTATTTTCATTATTTTCGAGACTGAATTCTCTGTGAGGAGCTCTGCATCTCGCTCTAATATCCCAAGGATGTACGATAATCCGCATCATCCACAAGCGGGTCCTCTAAAGAGGGTTGTCGAGATGTAATGCAAAAGGTCTAAAAATATCGATAAAAACCTTTTTGTAAAAAACAATGGTATTTTATTGTGAAATGTATTCTTTAAATTAACAATACATCTAAAATATCGTGCTATGAAACCATAGTATATGTGATGGGATAGATCGTTATCCCGTGAATTTCCTAGAGATATATATGCTAGTTATCGAATAAAGGATTATTTTAATGTTCATGGTATTTTTCTGAAATTGTTCAATTTTTGTTTAATTCGCATGAAATTTTAACTACATAAAATGTAAATAATGTGAACAATATTTTGAAGTGATGTTAGAGGATTGGTATAATTTATTTGATATATTCAAATTGATAAAAGTGTTTAAAAGATAAGATTTTAAGCTTAACTCCACTTCGTCAATATGATTTTAGAATAGGATGTGAGTCGAAATGAAAGGAAAGAATAGAGACTTCTGGGTTGTGTAGCGTTGAGAATAGAGTAGGGAAAGGAAAGAGAGACTTACGGTTTTGAAGTGTAAACATGGTAGGACAAAAAGGGAGAAGCCTTCAGCGATCGTGATATCCTCGGAAAAATGCTCCGGTCTTCAACGGAATAAAGTCGATTGCTAACTCCATTTGACTAGTCTTAACTCTTCTTTAACTTAGAGAATTTTGAGAATATAGAGATTTTCAGTATGTGAAAAGTTGGGGGATGGGGTGTATTTATAGTGTAGAAGTGTGAGTGTGTGAGTAAAAGTATTTGAATTAAAAAAGGATTAATGAGGGAAATGAAAGGTTTCTGGTTTAATTCAAAGAAATCAAACATCACAGAGGAGTAGAGGGGAGTCTAAAGGATGTATGAGCGAAGCATGTAAGCATTTGGAGTCATCTTGGCCGCCAGTAGTGGTTTTTGGGACGATTTGGGCTGTCGGATTTGTAGGGTTGCTAGGCACGCGCACAAGGGCCTACGAGGCATCAACCATGCCCGATTAAAATTTTAGCCGTGCCGAACAACCCGAAACCGGATCTTTAAACTAGGGTTTAGGCGAAAACTAACATGTTAAACACTTTAACACTAAGTGAGAGGGATTACAACCTTTGTAGATCCGGTCCTTCACTTCAATAGCTCCGTGTAAATGTCCATTTCGCTGCGATCGTGAACTCTGGACTCTAGAGAAGCTCCACAAGAAGAACGAACGTGCTTGCTTCGATGACTTCGAGGCCGAAGATGATCTACGTCGGAGAGACACTAACTCAAGCTATTCCTTCACTAGGTCATGAACTTTGTGAAAAAAACACACTCTACTACATGGCAAGTGGTAGAGGATGAAGAAGTAGGAGGTGGGCTCACTTTAGAATTGATTTTCTCACACTTTTTCTCATGGCACCATTAGAGCTAGTAAGCTTTTTATGGAGCTTGATGAAGAAGAAGAAGAAGTGAATAATTCATCCAAATGAAAACTTATCCTTTGAATTATTGCACCATGGTTGAGTTAAGCCCTCATGCTTAACTCATGTAGAGAATTAACCATAGTATAAGGTTAAGGATTGGGTTAACTAATATCCTAAGGAATGACAAAAGAGTTGACTTTGTCAATGTTGCATACAAGCTTCTACAAGCTTGATAACATTGACTAAAGTCTCCTCTCTTTTGTTATTCTTAAGGAAATAAGTAAACCCTAATTTAACCTAAACTTGATATAAGTCTCATACACCCATCTTGTATGTATTATCAAGCATGATACAAACATGTACACTTGCATATATCACATATAAACAATGTGCACAATCTAGTGAGAAAATAAATCATAAGTGAGCTAATACTAGTTAATGTAATATAATATATCAAATATATAATTATACATTAAATTATTAAATCAACTCTTGATTTAATAACCCGGCTATAGCCGACTAATATCATGTGTAACAACTTATCGAATCAACACTTGATCCGATAACCCGGCTATATCGCATAAAACCGATCAATGTCACGAATCGCGAGAATAGAATACGGTATCTCATATCGTATTAATCTCGGTCCCGCACATATCACATATGTGCTCCTACTCCATTTCGCTTGAGCCAGGAAACCCCTGTGTAGGACTCTAAAAACTCGTCAATACGCCGGCAGTAGGTGATGATCATATCAAACACCCACAAGCCGCAAGCGGTCTGCTAAACATAACGGCCACCCGGGTATTGAGCGATCAGAAGATCAACAAGCAAGATTGTACATTCTCCTGTGAATCCAATCAGTAACACTCCCGTACAGTCCGGTCTCGTCGTCTGATATGTCGCATATCTCGCCTAGGGGTGGTAAACGTCAGATCCCAGTAGCTCGATAAGTCGTGTCGATATGAGGTCTATAACAGTTCGAGAAACTACTGATAACACTTACCAGTAAATCTCAGCAACCCTGGCCAGGGATTTCTGGTTATAGCCAATCGAACACAGCACAACATCAATTCCTTATACCGGGAGAGACGAATCCCGTCCTATCTCTCATTGCCTCCATGTGATTCGGGACTGTACCCAAAAGCCACCTTTTTTCACGCCCTCTTGGACGTGGTATGATGGAAATCAAAGCACAGTGGGAATCACACAAGCCTCTATGACGATCTCGGGTCAACAGACTACTCTGTACCAGTGTCACCGGAGAACTGCCATCTGACGTGTGGTATAATACCATCTGGGAGTTCTCGGCGAGTCCTTCCAGTGTACCTAGTCTCCACTGAGCACCCGTACACCATCCTTGATGTCAAACACCGATGGATATGGGATCATCCATCGCCCATCATATGGGTCAAGATGCGTATACGCTTGTCTACTCTGGTGTATCGATGCCCTGTCTCGGTACACCCTCGACTAGGAACAGTTATAGGATGTACTCGTCGACTACCGTGGCCCCACTAGTATGATCTCATAATAGTCCCAGTAGTCGAGTTCATATCTTAAGGGCTTTATCAACATGTAACATAGAGATAATCAGAGTACATGTTAAGATAAAGAGCAACCAGATAGCATACTATCATGTCGAGCAAGAAAGTCCTCCCTATATATGTCCTAGCATCTACTACAATATACATCGTATGTACAGTAATGGCCTCTAGGGCATACATATAACTAGCATGATTTGCTCCATCTGTCTCAAGATTCGTGCCACATGTTATATTCTGTGTTAACTCCTCATTTATCCCGTTTGATTTTTCTGAAACTTTTTGATTCTCCTTGTATTGTACCTACAACTCTTGGGCTTCCGAAAAGTTAAAAAGAAAAATATTAAAAATAATTAGGACTGGTGGGAATCGAACACACAAGTTATGTCACAGCAGTGTAAAGGCTTTACCAGTGAGCTACAAGTTGCTTTTTGTTTTTTTGAACAAAAATAACTTATAACTCCGAATCAGACCGAAATACCTTTTCTATACATTAAACAAGTTAATTTTGTACAGGGGTTTCAAAGTCGTTACATTCTACCCTTCTTATAAAAATTTCTTCCTTGAAATTTACAACGAAACTAATTTTCAAAAAGGTGAGAGTATTATGCATGCATATCAGCTTCTCTTTCCTATATTGATTCTTCTGATGAATCATTTCTCCATATCATTCGGACCAAGTTCACTTCCTTGTTTCGTAGTGTCTTCACCTTCCGATCTTAGATATCGACTGGTTGCTGCTCGCAAATCAGATCGGTCTGTACAGTAAGCTCTGAGTGATCAAGTATGTGGCTGGAGTTGCTCACGTATCGTCGTAGCTTTGATATGTGGAACACATTATGAACTCCTTCCAATGAGGATGGTAGTGCCAAACGGTATGCCACTTCTCCAACTCGTTCGAGTATGTCGAATGTTCCAATATACCTTGGACTGAGTTTACCCCCCTTGGAAAAACGTATCACTCCTCTGTTCAGAGAGATCTTCAGGAACACATGCTCTCCAGGTTGGAACTCCAGGTGTCGACGATTTGCATCTGCCCAATGTTTTTGTCGGTCCTGAGCTATGCGCTTTTTTTCCTGATCATGCAAACCACAACTACGGTTGCCATGATCATCTCTGGCCCAAGGAGTTCACGATCTCCAATGCCATCCCAACTCAGCGAGGAACGACACTTTCGTCCATACAGTGCTGCGAATGATGCCATCCCAATGCTTGCTTCGTAGCTGTTGTTATATGAAAACTCCACAAGGTGTAGATGATCTTCCCACGAACCTCTGAAGTCTAGCGTACAGGCTCCCAGCATGTCTTCAAGGATATGAATAGTTCACTTGGACTGTCCATCTGTTTGTGGATGATACGCTGTGATGAAATTCAGACTCGTTCCCAGCCTAGTTTAAAGAGCCAAAATTGCGATTGGAATCTAGTATCACGGTCAGAGACGATGCAGACAGGTACCCCATGTAATCTCACGATCTCTTGCATGAGTTTATGGGTATCAAGACAAGTATGGTATATCTTAAAGGTTTAAATCTTACTTTAGATTTCTACTCACCTCCATGTACTTCCTTACCAACTTCTCGGTTGACTGGCCACCTCTGAATGGAATAAAATGAGCCGACTTGATGAGTTGATCTATAATAACCCAGATTGTGTCGTTACCCTTCGTGCTGAGGGAGAGCAGTCACGAAGTCCACGGTAATGTGCTTCCATTTCCATTCTGGGATTGGTAACGGTTGAAATAGACCAGCAGTTCTGTGATGTTCAGCCTTCACTTGCTGACATGCTAAACACTTTGCTACGCTCATTATGACTTCACACTTCATTCTATACCACCAGTAGTGTTGTTGTAGATCCTTATACATCTTCGTGCCGTCAGGGTATACAGAATAAGGAGAGCTGTGAGCTTCTTTCATCAACTCTTCTTGAATAGGGCCGATTGGCATGCATAAACGGCTCCCATACCGCAAGGATCCATCTTCGTGGATGATGAAGTCAATTCGAAGACCACTTTCTACTCGTTCTCAGATCTTTTGTAACTTGGCATCATTTGCTTGAGCTGTCTTGATCTGATTGACAAGAGTGGACCGGACTTGTAATTTCATCAATGATGAAGCGTTACGTGGCACGACTACTTCAATCTTCAATCCATGCTGTTCTCGCTGTAGTCTCCACTGAGCGGTGAGGTTCATTACTAAAAGCTGACGACTAAGTGCATCGGGAACTAGGTTCAGACTTTTGTGGTCGGTGTATATATCCATTCGTTCTTCCAAAAGATAGTGACGCCAGATCTTGAGTGCGAAAACCACGGCTGCTAATTCCAGGTCATGTGTTGGATAGTTGCGCTCATGAACCTTTAACTGCCTTGATGCAAAAGCCACAACTTTTCCATGCTGATGTAGAACACATCCTAATCTCTTACCGGACGCATCACAATATATATCGAATCCGCCAGATTGATCTGGTATTACGAGAATAGGTGCAAAGGTTAATCTCGACTTGAGTTCTGCGAAAGCCTTCTCACATGCTTTTGATCACACGAATACTTCATCTTTACATGTAAGCTTGGTCAGGGGTACTGCGATCTTTGAAAATCCTTCGATGAAGCGTCTGTAGTATCCTACTAAGCCTAAGAACCTTCTTATATCTTTCACCGTTTTTGGTGTCGACCACTCACTAATAGCTGACACCTTAGCTAGATCCACAGAGATTTTTCGCCTGAAACGATGTGTCCGAGAAATCCGACTTGATCTAGCCAAAATTCATACTTATTGTACTTGGCGTAGAGCTGATGTTGCCGTTATGTCTTCAGTACAATGCGTAAGTTCTCGGCGTGCTCTTTCCGATTCTTTGAATACACCAGGATGTCTTCGATGAAGATAACAACAAACCTGTCTAAGTACACTCGGAAAACTTGGTTCATCAGGTTCATAAAAATGGATGGTGCATTGGTCACTCCAAATGATATTACGAGATATTCATAATGACCATAACGAGTCCTAAACGCCGTCTTCGGAATGTCGGACTCCTTGACCTTCACCTGATAATATCCTGAACGAAGATCTAACTTTGAAAAGACACGAGATCTACTTAACTGATCGAAAAGGTCATCGATGCGAGGTAGTGGATACTTGTTCTTAATCATTACTATGTTCAGAGCTCGATAATCCACACACATCCTGCAGGTACCTTCCTTCTTCTTTACCAGCAGCACCGGAGATCCCCAACTTGAGGTACTGGGTCTGATCTAACCTTTCTTCAGGAGTGTTTCCCCAATCAAAGCAAAGCTCTATTCAAAATTCAAATTTTGAAATGAAGCAACGCTTCAGAAGCAGCGCCAAGTGCGCTGCGCCCTAAGCAGCGCACCACGTGCAAAGCATGTGTGCGCTAGCGCTAAGTGCACTGCGCTCTAAGCAGCGCACCACGTGCAAAGCACGGGTGCGCTAGCGCTGGAACTAAAACCTCCCCACCGTCAGATCAAAGATCCAATAATAATAATAAATCATTAATTAAGCAGAATTAAATTCTGTTAAGGAAAGATTCCTCAAAATCTTTCCAAACAACAAAATTGTGCTCTGTAAATCAGAGCACCGTTGGATCAATGATCCAGTAGTGATTAAAAATCACCAAAATACAGAATAAATTCTGTATAGAAAAGATTTCCCAATCTTGTTAAAAACAAGAAGATTGCCTTCTGTAAATCAGAAGCCCTTGGATCAAAGATCCAACGGTGGGAAAATCCCCAAATCAATTGGAGAAAAGATCTCCTTAACTGATTGAACAAATCAGCTTGCCCTATAAAAAGGCTCCCAGACTTCAAGGCTCAAAGGATAGAAGCATAGAGAGGAACCCCCCCAGAAACTTTGAGAAAATCTCAGAAAGAAGAGCCAAGCTCTCGATAGAAGAACTTCTTTTCTTCAAGGTAAAAGAACAGAGAGATGAAATCATCTCATAATTAAAAAGAAGAATTTACTTCTTTCTTTAAGATCATAGATCTATAAGACAAAGGCCTTTTACAAAGAGATCAAAAGATCTCATCATAAATAAAAGAAGAATTTACTTCTTTCTCACAGATCATAGATCTATAAGACTAAAGTTTTTCTCAAAGAGATCATGAACATCTCACTATAAAAAAAGGAAGGGAGAATAATTCAATTCTCTTAAGGATCACAGATTCATAAAGGCAAAGCCTTTCATCAATATAAGAGATTAAAACATCTCCTGTGAAGCTAAGAACTTTATTCTTAGATCTATGAGACAAAGACTCTTAAAGAGGATTTAATTCTCAGTGCATAGCGCTGCATAAAAGAGCATTAGCGCTCCGTATTAAAAAGCGCTTCAGCGCACCGGAACTAGCGCACAGCGCTGTATAAAAAGAGCCTTAGCGCTCCATATTAAAAAGAAGTATCTCAGCGCACCTGATCTGGCGCAAAGCGCCAAGCGCACCATGTGCTGCGCTGATAGAACATAAATTGTTCTTTAATAAAGCCCAGAGCTATGATGAATGCTCAGCATTCAGTAAAAGACAAAAACATTGTCAGAATCCAAATCAATGCTCGGCATTGTTAAAAGGGCCAAGCCCAAATGAATGCTCAACTGCCCAAAATAAATGTTAAACATTTTAACTTGATTGGACTTAGCTCAAGATTAGCCATAAGACCTTAATTCAGATTAATTGAGCCCATATGCTCATAAATCTTTTGATCTTAGTCTCAAATTGGACTACAGATCTCTCAACCAAAATTGGTTCAAGGGCACATCTCTTCACTCCTCTGATATTTGTCGTTGTAATCCTTCAACGTCTTCAGAGAGGTGACGGGTCCCGACAACCATACATTTCATAGACTATGACGTCTTTAAACTGGACTGTGGGGTCCTTAAACCCACGGACTATGATGTCCTTAACCTCAAACTGTGGGGTCCTTAAACCCATGGACTATGATGTCCTTAACCTCGGACTGTGGGGTCCTTAAGCCTATGGACTATGATGTCCTTAACCTTGGACTGTAATGTCCTTAAACTAATGGACCGCAATGTCCCTAAACTAAACAATAGAGCCCAAATGCTCTTTTGTTAGATCTAAACGATCCCGTTAATTTATCTTAGTCTAAAATTAGACTAACGTATTCTTAACAAACGTTTAAGTTGATCTTAGTATCAAATAAGACTAACATATCCTTAAACCCAACCCCAAACCTAAATCTAAGAAGATAGGGATTTGGACTAATCTACGCCCTACGGGCGATAACATAAATTAGTCTCCGTATACAATCCACGGACAACCAAAAACAAAACAAACACCCACGACACGAAGTGACCATCTGGAAAAAGAGAAAATGGTTACCGTGATGCGATAGCGTAATTAACTGCAGGGGCTTGCACCTGCAGGGAAGAGCATCCCTACAATCAAAAACCCTTCAAATGAGGGGGAATCTGACAAAGTCTGCTACATCGGTCGCATCCGTTTAAACCTTCGATATACGGTGTCATAAATCAACTTGGCATCTTCAGAGAGGTGGACGGATAGCACCAATTAGCATCTGCCCTCGAAATTCAGGCAAGACGGACCTACGCGGTCGCGTCTCCGTGTTTCAGCGGCAAACAGATTCGGGCATGCCCGGTGGGACCTTTTCCTCTTTCCACTCCACACTTCGTGTGTCGTGTTCACGAACGAATCGCGGTTTGATATGGTTGCCCTTGGGTTCGAGGTACTAAGATTTGGTTTTGCTCTCGTGCAGAAAAAAGAATATCAATGGCCTCCAACTGCTCCAGCTGCAACTCCCGTTCCGCCTCATCTAGAGGAGTAACCTATGGGCCCCAAGCGGCCTCCCTCTTCACAATGCCAGTGGAACAGGTGACTCAGGCCACCACTGGATTGTTCTTTGGGACCATCCTCCTGCCAACGAGCTTCAGTGCCCCTATACCATCGCAAGAAGCTCCTAAGAAGTCGGTCTTTAATCGGCTCACAACTACTGCGGCCCCTCTCAACTGGTCGCCCAACTCTACTGCCTCAGTTTTCAACAAACTGGGCCAAAGCTCATTTGGGCCCATGAAGAAGCCCGCGATACCAGAAAGGGTTATCCCTAAGCGGATAGCTATTCCTGCTCATGAAGTCGTCAAGGCGGCTTCTCCTGCCAAGGGTCGGTTTTCACAAGACTGACTATTTCAGCTCCCGTTTCAGGCGAAATCGTCAAGGCTGCTTCACCTGCTCGGAAGTCTGCTTTCGATAGGTTAGCCATCCTCACTCAGCGGACGTAGTCTTCAACAGGTTGACAGCGATAACTTCTGATCAAGACAGGGGACACGAAGAACCACCCCCGTAGCTGAGATAATCCCGGCCGCACAACATGTTCGACGTCGCCACTGGCGCCGAGTGAGGAAGGATGGGGGCAATTCCCCTTCTGGACTGACTCCGCTGGCTCCAATGGTGGAAGTTGATGCTGCTGTTCCAACCGGGAACAGTTTTGAACCGCTAAGGAGAGTGCGCAAAAACTCTCCGACTGCCGTGCTGAAAAGGTCTCCTCCACCTGTGAGGAATGCTATAGAAAAGAAGCTGGAGCAGCCCCCTCAGCGGCTGTCCTCCAAAATTTACAAAGTCTGGCGACAGGTCCAGGAATCGTTGATTGACCAGGACTACTCTCACCGACCAAAGAAGATTAAAGCTCGGCAAGAAAAGAGTCGTCCCATGGTACCACAGAAGATGTCATCCGTCTAGGTGCCCACTGCAACGGCTCCCTCAACTTCAACCGCTCACAAGAGAAGGAGGCTGGAGAAAGCCCCTGTGACCGCGGCGAACAGCAAGGACGCTGAATCTAAACGCCCCAATTCTGGGGGCATGGTAACACACACCATTTATATGGCATCCGGAAAAGAGGAAAGTCTTGCTTCTACGGGTCATCGACTGCCTACCCGATCGGTAACAAAGGCTCAGGAGCAACAGCAGCAAAAACTTCAGGAGATGCTGAATGCAATGGCCGCACTCACTGGGCCGAAAGAAAACCCAGAGACCTCAGAGCAGCGTCAGGAACAAGAAACTGATGCTGAATTCCTTCCGAGAATGCTTGAAAAGAAGGACAAAGAGGCCGCAGAACAAGCTGCCAACATAAAACAAATGACCCTTCTATTCCAAGACATGGTGGGCATGATGATCCAGCCGGACCCTCCAGCTGAAGATCCTTCGATTATCCTCGAAGATGACCGAGCGGAGACGTCAAATCCTCTGCCGGCTCTGTCAGCAGCCAAGGAGGAAACCATCTCAAAAGCTGCCCTGGATGATTATATAGCTCAGCAAATACGGGCTCATCAAGCAAATGAAGCAACTGGCCAAGTCGTCAGAACTAGACGACCATATCCAGGATGGTACGATCAGATCAAGTATCCACCAGGATACACGATTCCTAAGTTTCACGTATACAAGGGGACAGGCAATCCCCATCAACATGTCGCTCAGTTCAGGGCTCTTTGCGGCAATACCGGAGGTGACGACAAATTGTTACTTCGTCAGTTCGTCGGCAACTTGGCCGAAACGGTCTTTGAATAGTATTCGGAGCTGCCCAACGACTCCGTCAAAACTTTTACAGAGATGGAATTACTGTTCACCCAACGTTTTGCGAGCGCTAGTGAACGTACCCCAATCACAGCACTGATCAATGCCAGGATAAAGCCTGGAGAGACATGGGTGCAGTATGCGATACGGTGGTGGAATTTGTGGTCAAAGTGCGTGCAGCGCATCGAAGAGGCGCCTGCGGTAGGCATGTTCGTGGGTACTCTTGACCCTCAAGCGACTATTTCCCAATTTATGATGTTTTTCAAGCCGACCACTTTCCAGGCCCTGATTGACAAGCTGGCCCAAATGGACCAGATGGGCCACATGCCTTCCTCTTCAAAGCTGGAATCTCGAAATGAAAAAAGGAAAAGGAAAGCAACCTTCATCGCCAATACTCAACAACAGCCGAGCAACTTAAAACCGGTTGTTCGCCAAAACAATGTGCGTCCATGCCCATCCCTCGAGGAGAGACTGGGACGTCCTTACTCGTTTCCCCGGGATAAAACGAAGAGACTGTTCGAGCTGGCAGTACGTAACAGACTCATCAATCTGTCGGATCCAAAACGTTCGTTGCAGCCAGGTGATATCAACAATCTTAATTACTGCCCTTACCGCCAAGCAGTAAGCCATCCAATCGAAGATTGCTTTATCTTCAAAGGCTGGGTTGAAGACCAATACCAACTGGGTAAATTCGTACTGTCTGAAAACTGGAAGATGAACCCACCACAACCACATGATCCGAAAAAGATAGACATGCCGGGGGCATCGTGATCATTCATAGAGAAAGCCCCATAGACCGAAAAGGCCATAAACTAGAAATTCGCCTCAAATACGGCAACGACGGACCGAGATGTCCTTAAACTAACGACAGACCGGAACATCGTTAAACAAACAATGGACCACTATGTCCTAAAACTGGCTGTTGACCGGAACGTCGATAAACTACTACGGACCGCAGCATCCCAAGGCTGACACACACAAAAAAAACGGTATGTCCATAAGCAAAATGGGCACGAATGAAAACTCGAAAGGGCTCCATGAGTAAAAACAACAAGACTACCGACGAGTTTTGTGAAAACCCGAAAGGGCGCAATCTCGTTAAAAGACACTTGCAAGGTCCTCTCGACCTTATAAGGAGAAAATACCTGCGTGAGATCCTTACGACTCATAAGGGAGAAACACACTTAGGGATCCCCACGATTCCTAAGGAGAAGTTACACTTACGAGATTCTCACGACTCGTAAGGAGAACCCTCTTATGAGACCCTCACGGCTCATAAGATTCAAAAGCCTTAAGCTACAGGGATCTGAACCTATTTTTAAGCCATCACAACCCATAGACTGTCCTACAAGCGGTTCAATATTAACCCTTGTATACAATCCACTGGCGCGAATAAACATTTCCCTAACAAAGTTCCACCAGAGACTGGGGATATGCTCATATGTCAAAAGACACTTGTAAGTCCTCTCGACTTATAAGGAGAAAACACTCTTGTAAGATCCTTACGACTTATAAGAGACCATACACTTAGGAATCCTCACGATCCCTAAGAAGAAAACGCACCTACGAGATCCTCACGACTCGTAGGGAGAAATACCTTTATGAGACCCTTACGGCTTATAAAATCAAAAGTCTTAGTCAACAGGATCCTAACCCTGTTTACTAAGCCACCTTTGTTCGACATTGACAGAGGCAAATGATGATTCGCTCCTGGTAATATCCAAGTTGTAGCGATACTGATGCCTAAATCGGTGTCCAATCCCAAACTCCCAGTGAAAAGCCAGCGAGCCACAAATGCATAAGAAATAGCCGAAATGATGAGGCAACTTGCAACGAAATCAGCAAGTAAAAATGTATGCATACAAAATAGCCGAAATGATGAGGCAACTTGCAACGAAATCAGCAAGTAAAAATGTATGCATACAAAATAACTGAAATGGTTGGGCAACTCGCAATAAAAAGTAGCGAGTAAATAAAACAAATAGCCGAAATGATTGGGCACCGCGAAAAATAGCCGAAATGATTGGGCAATCGATACTTTCGCAATATAAAAGCTGAAATGATAGAGCATCGTGGAAAGAAAACAAAAAATATATATACATATAAAATGAAGCTTTTTTCCATACAGGTGAGATCACATCGATCCCTGTATACAATCTAGGGGCGTAAACAAAGAGAGAACCATATCATCCCACTAGGCTCCGTCAGAAGAAGAGCCAGGTCTCGACGGTCACATCTACAGCCTGAAGACCCACAACGGCGTTCCTTCGCAGTCCAGCAGGATGCAGATGCAACGTCAACGAAAGACCTCACGGTCGAAACAAAGCGAAGTGACGGCAAAATCCCAACTCCATCCCAGCATTCGTCTCGTTACACCAGACGCAATGTCAACAACGACATTCCTTCGTAGTCCAGCAGGATGCAGATGCAACGTCAACGAAAGACCTCATGGTCGAAATAAAGCGGAGTGACGGCAAAATCCCAACTCCACCTCTGCATTCGTCTCGTTACACCAGACGCAATGTCAATGACGGCGTTCCTTCGCAGTCTAACAGGATGCAGATGCAACGTCAATGAAAGACCTCACGGTCGAAACAAAGCGGAGTGACGGCAAAATCCCAACTCCATCCCAGCATTCGTCTCGTTACACCAGACGCAATGTCAACAACGGCGTTCCTTCGTAGTCCAGCAGGATGCAAATACAATGTCAACGAAAGACCTCATGGTCGAAACAAAGCGAAGTGACGGCAAAATCCCAACTCCACCTCAGCATTCATCTCATTACACCAGACAAAATGTCAACAACGGCATTCCTTCGCAGTCCAGTAGGATGCAGATGCAACGTCAATGAAAGACCTCACGGTCGAAACAAAACGGAGTGACGGTAAAATCCCAACTCCATCTCAGCATTCGTCTCGTTACACCAGACGCAATGTCAATGACGGCGTTCCTTCGCAGTCCAACAAGATGTAGATGCAATGTCAACGAAAGACCTCACGGTCGAAACAAAGCAGAATGACGGCAAAATCCCAACTCCATCCCAGCATTCGTCTCGTTACACCAGACGCAATGTCAACAACAACGTTCCTTCGTAGTCCAGCAGGATGCAGATGCAATGTCAACGAAAGACCTCATGGTCGAAACAAAGCAGAGTGACGGCAAAATCCCAACTCCACCTCAGCATTCGTCTCGTTACACCAGACGCAATGTCAACAACAGCATTCCTTCGCAGTCCAGCAGGATGCAGATGCAACGTCAACGAAAGACCTCATGGTTGAAACAAAACGGAGTGACGGCAAAATTCCAACTCCACCTCAGCATTCGTCTCGTTACACCAGACGCAATGTCAACGACGGCGTTCCTTCGCAGTCCAGCAGGATGCAGATGCAACGTCAAAGAAAGACCTCACGGTCGAAACAAAATGGAATGACGGCAAAATCCCAACTCCACCTCAGCATTCGTCTCGTTACACCAGACGCAATGTCAACAACGGCGTTCCTTCGCAGTTCAGCAGGATGCAGATGCAACGTCAACGAAAGACCTCACCATCGAAACAAAGCGGAGTGATGGCAAAATCCCAGCTCCACTTCAGCATTCGTCTCGTTACAGCAGACGTAATGTTACCCCAGGGTCAAAACAATGGAGCCATGGCAAATTCCCTAGTTCCAAATCTCGACGGTTCACCAACAACCTAGAGACAACCACGACATTCGTCTCGATACAGCAGACGCAATACCAGCAAACGAAGAAAAGGCCAAATTCCTAGCTTCAGAGTCTTGACGGCAACTCATATAAAACCTGAAAGACTATCGGAGATCACTCCACACCAGCGTGGAGTGGTCACCACCTCGACGTTCGTCTCGATACAATAGACGAGATGTCACTAAAGCGTCCTTCCTCCAACAGGATTCGGACATGCCAAAGCAAACGAAGCAAAGGACAAATTCCTAGCTTCAGGGTTGTTCCCCTCCGAATGATGGCGCGACAGGGACGTCTTGCCTGAGATTCGGGGCAGATGCTAATTGGTGCTATCTGTCTACCTCTCCAAAGATGCCAACTTGATTTATGGCACCGTATATCGAAGGTTTAAACGGATGCGTCTGATGTAGCAGATTTCATCAGATTCCCCCTTGCTTGAGGGGTTTTTGATTGTGGGGACGTTCTTCCCTGCAGGCGCAAGCCCCTGCAGTTAATTACGCTACTGCATCGCGGTAACCACTTTCTCCTTCTCCAGATGGTCACTTCGTGTCGTGTGTGTTTGTTTTGTTTGTGGTTGCCCGTGGATTGTATACGGAGACTGAGTAATGCCGTCGCCCCATAGGACGTGGATTAGTCCAAATCCGTATTTACTTAGACTTGGGTTTGGTATTTTAGTTTAAGGATACGTTAGCTGTGTTGAGGCTAAGATCAACTTAAACGTTCGTTAAGGATACGTTAGTCCTGTTTAAGACTAAGATCTACTTAACGTAGTGACGAATTTAATATATGGCCGTCGGGACTCGTCACCTCTCTAACGTCGTTGAAAGATTACAACGATAGGTGTCAAAGGAGTTCAGAGATGTATCCTTGAACCGAAATTGATTAGGGAATATGGAGTCTGTTGAAATGCTTAAGGATACGTTAGCCTTGTTTGGGGTTAAGATCTACTTAAGCGGGATCGTTTAGATCCGACAGAAGAGCGTTTGGAGGCTCTATTATTCCAGTTTAGGGACGTGGTGGTCCATGTTCCAGTTTAGGAACGTGGTGGTCCATCGCCAGTTTAGGGACGTGGTGGTCCGTTGCCAGTTTAGGGACGTGGTGGTCCAATATTAGTTTAAGGACGTCTCAGTCCAACATTAGTTTAAGGACGTTTCAGTCCACGAGTTTAAGGACCCCGCAGTCCATATTGATGTGTGGTCGTCGAGACCCGTCACCTCTCTGACGTCGTTGAAGGATTACAACGATAGGTGTCAGAGGAGCTCGGAGATGTACCCTTGAACCGGTTGTAAATTGATTTAGGAGAGCGGCTGTGCTCGGTCAATTTACTTTGAGGACTTACAGCCACGATTGGGCTAAGTCCAGTTGAAAAAAATTCAACGCCTATATTTATCTTCGGCCTACTAGGCATGCCCACATTTAAATAATGCATTGCATTACTTTTTATTTTTGTTTGGGCTCTGCCCATAAAGGATGCAGAGCACTGATTTGTATTTTACTTGGGCTCTGCCTATTTATAAATAATGCAGAGCATCAATTTTACTTGGGCTCTGCCCATTTATTGCTTTGCAATTTAATTAGGCCTACTAGGTCTTTTTGATTTGGGCCTGGCCCTTTAGGAAATGCATTGCATTTGTCAGGCGCTTTGCGCCAATCAGAGAGCGCAAGCGCTTGTGGTGTTGACACGTGTCGCGCTCTGGTGAGTTGCGCCAATTCCAGAGAGCAAGGCTCTATCTTAAAGCGCATAGCGCAAGTGGTTCAGATATTGACACGTGGCGCTCTCTGGTGGCTTGCGCCAACCCAAGAGCGCGACAGTGCAGATTTTCAAGTGCAGAGCACTATTAATTTGAGAATCTTTTAGATTCAAGAACCAATGGTTCATAAAGGAAGTGCAAAGCACTATTTGATTTCTTGATCTAATTTAGATCAAAAAAAACAAGTGTTTCTTATTTTATTTTTTTTCGATCTCAGAGAACCAATGGTTCATAAGCAAAGTGCAAAACACTATTATTACTTATTTTTCTTTTTTATCATTGATCTTCTTCTCAGATTAATGATCTGTTTTTAAGAGAATTTTCTCTTTTTTCTAAAGGTTTTTACCTTTTTTGTTCTTGAGGAATTCTCTCCAATTCTTCAGAGTTCTCAATGATAATGTTGATGCCTTTGATTTGAGGTCTAGGGGTCTTTATATAGTGCCCATCAGTTTATTGAATTTGTTAACGAGATCTTTCTCTGAGTGATTTGGGGAATTTTCCCCACCGTTGGATCTTTGATCTAATGGCCTCTGTTTTACAGAAGAAAATCTTCTTGTTTTAACAAGAACAGAAAGATTTCTTTAAAATTTCAATTCTGTTTGGCGCAAATGCCCCAGCGCGTGACACGTGTCAAGCAGCGCACAGCGCAGCGCAACTGCGCTAGCGCATCTGCGCTGCCACGTGTCGCACAGCGCAAAACGCAGCGCAACTGCGCTAGCGCATCTGCGCTGACACATGTCAAGCAGCGCACAGCGCAGCGCCACTGCGCTAGCGCATCTGCGCTGACACGTGTCGTGCAGCGCAAAGCGCAGCGCAACTGCGCTAGCGCATCTGCGCTGACACGTGTCGCGCAGCGCAGTGCTTGCGCAGTTGAAGCGTTGCTTCTTTTTGTTTTTTAGTAGAGCTTTGCTCTAATTGGGCACGCTGCCTTGGGCGCTGCGCTCTTTGCACTGGCGTGCCTGATTTTGACACGTGGCGCCCTGCGCGCAGCGCAGAGGATCTGAAGCGTTGCTTCATTTATTAAAGTTTAGATTTTCAAAGTAGAGCTTTGCTCTGATTGGGGGAAACAAAAGCATTGCTTCGTCTCCCGCCTTGGAATTTGAACAGAGCTTTGCTCTGATTGGGATAAACAAAATTCCCCCCCACCGTTGCGCTTACGTGGCCCCATACGTGAGCGCAACGGTGGCAGAATTCCAAGCGTTGCGGCAGCTTTTGGAAGTTGAAAGGGCATTTGATGCCTATAAATAGGACCTTTGGTCCTCAAGAGATGATTATCATCTTCGAAAAATTTTATCTTCAGAGCTTTGCTCTTGTCTTTAAGAACTCTAAGAATTAGGATTTCTTAGAACTTTTGAGGTAATTAATTTAAATTAAATTAAGTTAACTTTAGTTAACAGAGCCTTACTCTTAATAGATCCCTGGTCTAAAGAAAACCCATCAGGGATTTCACTTGGCAGAGCTTTGCTCTATAGGTCTGAAAGGATCTAAAGAGAACTAGAAGGAATCTTATTAGGGTTCCATTAATAGATCTTTGCTCTCTAAAAGATTGTCCTTGTGTTTTCTTAATTCATTAATAGAGCTTTGCTCCTTCCAAATCATACAGAAGAACTCTTAAGAATTCTTCACGGATCCTGGAAGTTAAAGATGGCATTTGATATTATTATTATTATTATATCATCTTCTTAGAGCAAAGCTCTCGATGTTCTCAAGGGATTTTCTTCAAATTCTCCTCATAACTGATTTTGACCGAAGTCACTCCTGTCTGCAAAGCATTGCTTTCAAGGAGTTTAACTTTTAACTTTCAGTATCTTATTATTTGCTAATCTCCCTGTACTGTTTTCTTCAGGTATCATGGCGGTGCGTCTATATAGCCTGCACGAGTTCATCACTTATGAAGACATCCGTGTACATGGCCGTCAACAAAACCAGGAGTTTACAGATGCCCAGTGTGCGGAGGTTATGGGTCGCCTTCACGCAAGCGTTGGTTGGCTGCTTCCTCGTCGTTCAGCTCTCTTGAAAGTCGTACTGGGAGCGATTTGGAGAGCACTCCCGGGGTTCCACGAGGTCATGCCGCTCGATGCGCTGGATGACGCCGAAGACTAGGTGCATTCAGTGCACCTGTCGGGGCTAATCTCGAAGAATCGACGGGACAGCCTCGTCGACATTCTTCATCAAGTCTTCCAGCAGACGACGATAATCACTGCTTATCAAAGGCTGGGGGGCTTGCCGAGGATCTTGACACCCAGGAGCGCGAGAGGCGGCGCATAAGGATAATCAGAAAGGCCAGAAGAACTCTGGATGGCCTTACTTTTGACTTCCTCAATCCGTGCCCCGGATCTGAGGTTATTCCATTGTAATACTATTTCTTGTTTACTGCTTTATGATTGTAAGAATTATTTTTGGCAATATTAATGAAGAAGTTTTATCCCAGCTTGTCTTATTTCTCGCTCTGAGTCTTTTGCACACGCACGAATGAGTGTGTCTCGAGTGCTTGATCAAACGCCAATCAGATGTTCTTTCTGTCGCTTTCTTCTTTCTTTTATTATCAGCATGTTGACTTGCTAATCATAATTGGCAGATAACTTAGTTTTTCCAAGAGATAGCGATGGCTTAGGCCACAGGTTCAGATCTGCCGTCTAAGACTTTTCCACTCTATGAGCCGTGAGGGTCTCATAGAGACTTTTCTCCCTACGGATCGAGAGGATCTCGTAGGTGTATTTTCTCCTTAGGAATCGTGAGGATTTCTGAGTGCGTTCTCTTGAAAGTCGTAAGGATCTTACAAGAGAATTTATTCCCTTACGGGTCGTGAGGACCCGCAAGTGATGGGTGAAGTTGTCCTTATCCGCATTTCACGGAGTCAGGAGTTTTTACTCTGGATGTTTCACACGGGGTCAGGAGTGACATAAGCCGCGTTCCACGTAGCCAGGAATTTTTGCTCTAGCTGCTTCCCACGGGTTCACTACCGTGTTCGGCGAGGACTAGGCTCCGCTCTGGATGTTTCGCACGGGTTCACTGCCGTGCTCTGCGAGGACCAGGATCCGCTCTGGACGTTTTCCAAGGGGTCAGGATTGACATAAGCTGCTTTCCACGTAGCCAGGGATTTTTGCTCTGGATGTTTCACACGGGGTCAGGATTGACATAAGCCGCGTTCCACGTAGCCAGGATTTTTTTGCTCTAGATGCTTCCCATAGGTTCACTGCCGTGTTCGGCGAGGACTAGGCTCCGCTCTGGGTGCTTCGCACGGGTTCACTGCCGTGCTCTGCGAGGACCAGGATCCGCTCTGGACGTTTTCCATGGGGTCAGGATTGACATAAGCCGCGTTCAACGTAGCCAGGAATTTTTTGCTCTAGATGCTTCCCATGGGTTCACTGCCGTGTTTGGCGAGGACTAGGTTCCGCTTTGGATGCTTCGTACGGGTTCACTGCCGTGCTCTGCGAGGACCAGGATCCGCTCTGGACGTTTTCCACGGGGTCAGGATTGACATAAGCCGCTTTCCACGTAACCAGGAATTTTTGCTCTGGATGCTTCACATGGGGTCAGGATTGACATAAGCCGCGTTCCACGTAGCCAGGAATTATTTTGCTCTAGATGCTTCCTACAGGTTCACTGCCGTGTTCGGCGAGGACTAAGCTCCGCTCTGGGTGCATCGCACGGGTTCACTGCCGTGCTCTTCGAGGACCAGGATCCGCTCTGGACGTATTCTACGGGGTCAAGATTGACAAAAGCCGCTTTCCACATAGCCAGGAATTTTTGCTCTGGATGCTTCACACGGGGTCAGGATTGACATAAGCCGCGTTCCACCTAGCCAGGAATTTTTTTGCTCTAGATGCTTCCTACGGGTTCACTGCCGTGTTTGGCGAGGACAAGGTTCCGCTCTGGATGCTTCGCACGGGTTCACTGCCGTGCTCTGCGAGGACCAGGATCCGCTCTGGACGTTTTCCACGGGGTCAGGATTGACATAAGCCGCTTTCCACCACATAACCAAGAATTTTTACTCTGGATGCTTCACACGGGGTTAGGATTGACATAAGCCGCGTTCCACGTAGCCAGGAATATTTTGCTCTAGATGCTTCCCACGGGTTCACTGCCGTGTTCGGCGAGGACTAGGCTCCGCTCTCGGTGCTTCACACGGGTTCACTGCCGTGCTCTGCGAGGGACCAGGATCCGCTCTGGACGTTTTCCACGGGGTCAGGATTGACATAAGCCGCTTTCCACATAGCCAGGAATTTTTGCTCTGGATGCTTCACACGAGGTCAGGATTGACATAAGCCACGTTCCACGTAGCCAGGAATTTTTTTGTTCTAGATGCTTCCCACGGGTTCACTGCCGTATTCGGCGAGGACTAGGCTCCGCTCTGGGTACTTCGCACGGGTTCACTGCCGTACTCTGCGAGGACCAAGATCCGCTCTGGACGTTTTTCCACGGGGTCAGGATTGACATAAGCCCGCTTTCCACGTAACCAGGAATTTTTGCTCTGGATGCTTCACACGGGGTCCAGGATTGACATAAGTCGCGTTCCACGTAGCCAGGAATTTTTGCACTAGATGCTTCCTAAGGGTTCACTGTCGTGATCGGCGAGGGACTAGGTTCCGCTCTGGATGCTTCGCACGGGTTCACTGCCGTGCTCTGCGAGGACCAGGATCCGCTCTGGACGTTTTCCACGGGGTCAGGATTGACATAAGCCGCTTTCCACGTAGCCAGGAATTTTTTGTTTCTGCGAGGACCAGGATCCGCTCTGGACGTTTTCCACGGGGTCAGGATTGATATAAGCCGCTTTCCTCGTAACCAGGATTTTTGCTCTGGATGCTTCACACGGGGTCAGGATTGACATAAGCCGCGTTCCACGTAGCCAGGATTTTTTTTTTGCTCTAGATGCTTCCCACGGGTTTCACTGCCATGTTCGGCGAGGGACCTAAGCTCCGCTCTGGGTGCTTCGCATGGGTTTCACTGCCGTGCTCTGCGAGGACCAGGATCCGCTCTGGACGTTTTTCCACGGGGTCAGGATTGACATAAGCCGCTTTCCACGTAGCCAAGAATTTTTGCTCTGGATGCTTCACACGGGTCAGGATTGACATAAGCCGCGTTCCACGTAGCCAGGAATTTTTTTTTGCTCTAGATGCTTCCCACGGGTTCACTGCCGTGTTTTTGGCGAGGACTAGGTTCCGCTCCTGGATGCTTCGCACGGGGTTTCACTGCCGTGCTCTGCGAGGGACCAGGATCCGCTCTGGACGTTTTTCCACGGGGTTAGGATTGACATAAGCCGCTTTCCACGTAACCAGGAATTTTTTGCTCAGGATGCTTCACACGGGGTCAGGATTGACATAAGGCCGCGTTCCACATAGCCAGAAATTTTTTGCTCTAGATGCTTCCCACGGGTTTCACTGCCGTGTTCGGCGAGGACTAGGCTCCGCTCTGGGTGCTTCTCACGGGTTCACTGCCGTGCTCTGCGAGGACCAGGATCTGCTCTGGACGTTTTCCACGGGGTCAGGATTGACATAAGCCACTTTCCCACGTAGCCAGAATTTTTGCTCTGGATGCTTCACACGGGGTCAGGATTGACATAAGCCGCGTTCCATGTAGCCAGGAATTTTTTTGCTCTAGATGCTTGCCACGGGTTCACTGCCGTGTTCGGCGAGGACTAGGCTCCGCTCTGGGTGCTTCGCACGAGTTCCACTGCCGTGCTCTGCGAGGACCAGGATCCGCTCTAGACGTTTTTCCACGGGGTCAGGATTGACATAAGCCGCTTTCCACGTAGCCAGGAATTTTTGCTCTGGATGCTTCACACGGGGTCAGGATTGACATAAGCCGCGTTCCACGTAGCCAGGAATTTTTTTGCTCTAGATGCTTCTTACGGGTTCACTGCCGTGTTTGGCGAGGACTAGGTTCCACTCTGGATGCTTCGCACGGGTTCACTGCCGTGCTCTGCGAGGACCAGGATCCGCTCTGTACGTTTTCCACGGGGTCAGGATTGACATAAGCCGCTTTCCCACGTAACCAGGAATTTTTGCTCTGGATGCTTCACACGGGGTCAGGATTGACATAAGCCGCGTTCCACGTAGCCTGGAATTTTTTGCTCTAGATGCTTTTCACGGGTTCACTGCCGTGTTCGGTGAGGACTAGGCTCCGCTCTGGGTGCTTTCGCACAGGGTTTCACTGCCGTGCTCTGTGAGGACCAGGATCCTCTCTGGACGTTTTCCACGGGGTCAGGATTGACATAAGCCACGTTCCACGTAGCCAGGAATTTTTGCTCTGGATGCTTCACACGGGGTCAGGATTGACATAAGCCGCGTTCCACATAGCCAGGAATTTTTTTGCTCCTAGATGCTTCCCACGGGTTCACT